>JAHRIG010000024.1:2321207-2366207 GCA_020311275.1 Eira barbara | reverse complement strand
GCCCAAGCTGTTGAGAAGGTGAGCTCACGGGCATGCTTTGTGGGCCACAGTCCAGCTTTGCGTGAGATGGACGGTCCGACGGCCGGCTGTGACAGAGGCAAGTCACATAATTGGTGCAAACTACTCAGTCTCCCTGTCCCTCTGCTTCTTTATCCTCAAAATGGGACATAACACTGTGATGTATGTTGTGGAGGTAGAATGAACTTGAACGCAGAGTAACACTTTACCAGCATGTTGTAGGTGCTAGATAAATACTAATGCTCCTAAGCAGTAGTAATAATGTAGCTGTTAATAATTCAATCCTGTAACATCCGTGCAAAAAGATTTAGGTTAATGTGCATATAGGAGGAAACCCAAGATAGGAAATAGAACGGTCAATGACGCCTGGGCTCACGTGCCATCTCCCGTCAGCTGTGCAAGAATGTCTGCTGAAAATAGGAGGCCAAGCTGAGACCCAAGGTGTGTTCAGTTAACTTTTTATGAATTCAATCAAAACTTGGAAAGAATGTGCAATTTCTGAATGGTTGTTTCCTCTGTGATCCGACACTAAGCATTAGAATACTGTGGGCCTCCCTCCTCTGGCTTTACTGTCCATGGGCCATCCAGGAGAACTCTCTTAGGAGCTCGGGTCCATTCTAGCAGTGCTGGAGGCAGGGCTGACTACTTCTGAGCAAACACTGAGCCTTTTCTGCTGCTTAACTGGGTTTCCAAACCATTTGACAGCTGAGAAAAGAATATATTTTCAGCTTAGAATTTGGAAATTTTAGATGCCGTGACAACAAAGATTAAAATAGAGGAGTTTCTGACACGGGCCGCCCCGCAGATCACCAGCACCTCCTGCTTGGGTTCTCACTCAGCCTGCACACTGCCCGCTGTGTCAAATAAGTTTTTAGAAACATGTAATTTGTACACTATTGACATTTAGACTATAACTGTCAATGAGAGTGCGTGTTTTAAATTACCATGCAACATAACCAGCATATTATACAGTATTGGGACAGGTTCATATGTAAGAAGTTATTGGTCAGATCTCAGGCCGTAATGCACACTTTCAATAGAATTGGGCATTCCCTGTGGAGAATGGTGGCTGGATGTTTGCAGTTAACCATTCACTGAAAATGTTGCATGTTCAAAAAATCAATAAGGCTTTTTTTTTTTTTTTTTTTTTTTTTTTAAGAGAGAGAGAGAGAGAGATTGAGAGAGAGCATGAGAGGGGAGAAGGTCAGAGGGAGAAGCAGACTCCCCATGGAGCTGGGAGCCCGATGCGGGACTCAATCCTGGAACTCCAGGATCATGACCTGAGCCGAAGGCAGTTGCTTAAGCAACTGAGCCCCCCAGGTACCCCCAATAAGGGATCTTATTAAGTTGTAGAGAAGAATTTTTTTTTCTCTTCCTTTTCAAAAGTTTAATAAATGAGGAATAGCCAGAAGATGAGTGTTCTGAAGAGTACGTCACTCTGAAATAAAACCTAACAACAGCCTTTTTCGGTCCTAATAATGCAAACATAGACATTAGAATGCAAATCAAGATTTAGAAGAACGTTTCCAACTAATTCAGGAGGAACTTGTTGGATGAAAGAGTACCGGAATGGGCAAAAAGTTGCCAAAAAAAAAGTTGGATATGCTTTTGGAAAGGGCCATGCAAACATCTAGTTGTATTTGTGGGATTCGAAAAATAACACTGAATGCGAAGGGTTTCCAAGAGTTGGGTCACTGCAGCCCATCTTTGGCCCTCACCATGCTTGTTCCAGGAAATCATGGCCCATGTGTCTTCGAATTGTAGTCCCTTGGAGATGGATACCTGTTCCAGAAACTTGTTTCCAGAAAGATGATGTCGGAGACACCTAATTTACATTTTCACATCTGCTCATGCCTAGTACAGTTGTCCTTTCCACCATCTCTCAATCGTGCACTGAGGTAGTTTTGTACCTTTGGATCACTGATACCTAGTGATCAGTACAGAAAAAGAACCAGGATTAATTTAAATGCTTCGTGGTGTGAAAGAGATATTTTACTCAACACCTTTTCTCCCTTAATGTAGAATAAGCACACGCACATGAAACATCCGCGTGTGGGTTCTTTCCTCTGGTGTCCAAAAGAGACCATCGTATAGAGCTTGCCTACAGCTTTCTTTAACAATGAATGCCCATATCACATTTTTCAACCAACCCTGGTTTTCATCTTTAATTTTAAAATAATGTCTTTATAGTTTTAATTTACAGGAATCTATGATATTTTTTTCAGTAAACGTTTAAGGTTTCTTTTTGGGGAGGCATTTGTACCTTTTTCCCGTATAAGTGTTGTCACCACTATCTTCTGTCTATGTATGCTTTACAGGTAAAAATATGTAGCTGAACAGGGGCGCCTGGGTGGCTCAGTGGGTTAAGCCGCTGCCTTTGGCTCAGGTCATGATCTCGGGGTCCTGGGATCGAGTCCCACATCGGGCTCTCTGCTCAGCAGGGAGCCTGCTTCCCTCTCTCTCTCTCTCTGCCTGCCTCTCTGCCTGCTTGTGATCTCTCTCTGTCAAATAAATAAATAAAATTTAAAAAAAAAATATGTAGCTGAACATACCTGTCTTGCATTTGATTTGTTTTTTCCTTTGTAATAGGGTAAGTGAATTTTGCTTCCAAACTGCCATTGTTTGCCTCATGTGTAGTCTCTCAACTCTCAGTAAGAAATAGTCAAACAAAATCTGATTTACATTGAGGTTTAGGTACATCAAGCTCTGGTGGCTGATCTGACATTTGATGTGGACCCATGATGGTAGAAACTGTCCCCAGGGCACAGAAACAGACACCGGCAAATCTGCTTCTAAAGTCCGGTCTCCTTATTGCAGAACACCTCTGGTTCCCTTCCTTTCAAGGTAAAGTCAACGGCCTTTAGTTTGTAAGGCCCATTGTTCCCACTGGAAATGGTAGGGCTGCAGACAGCTAAAATAAAGTGGCCTTACCAAGCACAGTCAGCTCTGTAGCCTTGTCTCACTTTATGTTTAAGGTTAACAGAAGCAAGAAATGCATACAATTAAACTTGCCAAAGTCCAGGAACATAATTAAGGGACACTCCTTGAGAATTGCTCGTTAAAGATCGTCTTTTAATTGCTATCTGGCTAGAAGAGACCAGAATGAATGAGGTTGTTACAATTCCCCCGTCAATCTTGCAATGTTCTATTTCCGTAATTGTTGTAGGAAGGTTATGGGCTGGATGCAAGAAACCAATTCTTGGTTCTGTAGAGGATGAGCCTTGTTTTCTCTCGTCCTCAGGCATAGGGTGTGACATCCCCTCCATCACCCTCGCAGCAGCAAGAAGCTCTTTCCACCTTCCCTGAACCCCCACCTTACCTACAGGGGGCCGTCAGCCAGAGTCACCAACGATCCCATGTCTTCTCCAACCACTGTTTCCTCTGGGCTTGTCTCTGTCAATGTGAAGTTTGGACTAAGGTCTCTTTCAGCTGGGGATTGAGCTTTTCAGCCCCACTACCATTGCTAGGTCTCATTCATATGACTTGTTTTATAAAAGTGACACATCTGACTGTCGTTTTGTCTCATTCTCCACGCCCCAGTCCAGGGAGCCGTCAGCCAACAGCAGCCTACAGGTCTGATTTAGCTCTCCCTTTCTTTCTTTTCTTTTTTTTTTTTTAAAGATTTTATTTATTTTCCAGAGAGAAAGAGAGACAGAGAGAGTACACAGAAGCAGGCAGAGAGGCAGGCAGAGGCAGTGAGAGAAGCAGGCTCCCTGCCGAGCAAGGAGCCCGATGCGGGACTCGATCCCAGGACCCTGGGATCGTGACCTGAGCCAAAGGCAGCGGCTTAACCAACAGAGCCACCCAGGCGTCCCTCTCCCTTTATTTCTTTAAGGCCCTGGAGCAAAGAATACTTTTTATACTTTTTTGTTGTTGGACAACAACAAAATCAAAAGAAGAATATCTTACGATGCATGAAAATTATGTGCAGCTCAGTCCGCAGTGCCCTTAGGTCAAGTCCTTTTAGGACGTGGCAACACTCACTTGTGCGTCGTGCTGACTGTGGTGCCACAAAGGCACACTTCACCAGCTGCAACGCAGACTCCTGGGACTGCAGAGCTGGTCTTTCACAGAACGAGTTTGCTGACCTCAGCTCTACCTCTACCACGGCAGGGGAAAGGTCAAAGTCGTTCTGCACGGCATGGTAGGGACTGTGGTGATCTGGAAAGCCAGTGCCCAGCCAGTCCAGTGGACTGTAGCCATGTTGGAAAGGAAGCCCAGCCTGGCTGAATCAGCCAAGTTTCCAAAATAAGACAGTGCATGTAATCTTTGTGTGTGTGTGTGTGTGTGTGTGTGTGTGTATATATATATATATATATATATATATATATATTTTTTTTTAATTAAGCCATACACAAGGGAAACCAAATATATCCTTGGGTCATGGATATGCAGAGCTGCCTATTCCTAAACTCTGTCCTATTGGCTCCTTTTAAGTCTTGAAAGACACAATGGGGGTCTCTAAAAACAGAACAAGAGCTCTGCTCTCCTCACCGTTCCCTCCAGATATGCAACATATTTTTGTATCTTTCACTAAAATGGTTGAACTTGGTGTTCTCAAACTATTGGTTAATTTAGGCTGGCTTTCATAAATACGGCAGATGTAAGCACATTATTCATAGGACTATCACGTTCCTGTCTGAGCCACTTAGCCAAAGACTGCTCTTGTCATAAAGGGCTCCATCACGTTCAGCTGGGCATTGTGAAATGGTAAATTCAAGAGGGAAATTCAGATATCAAGATAGGTCTCTACTAGATTTATGTGTACATTTAGTTAGTAGTCAATAAATCGTTGATGAATAAATGAGTGTTGAATAAATATAAACCGATCTATGGATACAGACGTGTATAAATCTTTCTACATGCTTTATATGCTTGTTTGTTTTAGAGAGAGATGAGCATGTATGTATATAAGAGAGAGAGGAACAGAAAGACAGAGAAATTCAGGGAATGACATGCAAGGCCCGAATCACATTAAATGTCGGAGCTCTGCTGTCATCTGGATATTCACAGGAAGATTTCCATCTACTCCACCATCCCACAGGTAATTATGACATGCCTGCACGGTGCCAGGTCCGTGCTGGGAATTGCTCATGCGGCCAGTAAAATGATCATATTACAGGAACATATCAGCAAAAAGCATAACCCACCACTGGGGCCTTCCCCTGGCCAGCCCAGCCCCTGGGTTCTGCCTCACTGTGGGGACTAGACCACAGGGAACATCCCATAAGCCTCACTAAGCACTATTCCCTGCCGATGAGGTAGGAAAGGGAGGGTGGAAAAGGTTCTCTGGTTTCTAACATGCATGCCTGAGTGGGTGCGATGGCATTTACTAAGAGGGTTCACGGGGCAAGGTGGAAAATGAATCTGAGAGCGCGGCAGGTGGACGTTCCCGGGGAGTGCCCGGCTGGAGCTCTAAGGGGGTGAGAGGGTAGAACGTACCGTGTCGGCAGGTGTTCATAAGCGTCTGTCTCGTCAGAGGCAAGAGCTGATTGTCAGGGGTAGGTGAGCGCTGAACACAGAGACGTACATGAGGGGCCCGAAGTCAGAGGTAGAGAAGGTGGGGGACTCAGGGCAGACTCTGGACAGCATATGCATTTAGAGCAGGGTCAAGGGAAAAGGTGTTGGCAAAGGTCACGAGGAAAATAAGGGCCGAGCAACGCCATAGCGATGAGGAAGGCAGTGGCTATGCAAAGCCCATGGCAGGTGCCCAGTGAGCGTATGACCTAGACATGACTGGTGACGACAGAACAGACTCCAGGCCATCAGGAGGACGGCAGCTGGATCTCTAGGGAGGAAGTAAATACAGATAGAAAGACATCTATTTTTCCCCAGGAGTTAGACCGTGAAGCAAAGGAAGAAATACAGTGCAGGGTTCTAGACGGTGTGGGTTTGCATGCGCACGTGCACAGTGTGGACACGCACGCTTGTTTAACTTTCAGCTGGTGAAGAAGTTGGAGAGGCTGGGTTGCCCCTGCTTTCACAGCACCTGTGAGCTTTCCTATATGAGTGACCGCCATGTATGCAGAAGGCCAACCCTTGAGTAGTCCATGGGGCCTGGTCCTGTCCTGATCTGTTGGAAGCGAGCCGCGTGACCTGGGGGAGCTCAGAACCAGTTTGGTCTGTGGATCTCCCATCAGTCAGACAAATGCTTCAGCATCAGTGGCGTTCAAGGTTTCATGCAGTCTCCTGACCTTAGAGTTTACTGTTGGTATTCATGGAACACATGTTATTTTTCAAGTTGAGCACGCTGTAGCAGTTCCGTGACAAGCCCCGTGGCAGCCAAGGGGCTGCATCATCCTTTCCCGTGCTCCTGCCCTTTCCCCAGCTCCTGTGCTGTAAGCCACAGTGTCCCCACAGGTACTCAGAGCGTAGCTCCTCTCAGAACCCTGTGATACCAAGCCGAGATTCTTTTCTTTCCCCCCTCCCTCTGCCCCGACACCTAATCTTTGCATTTTACTCCAGACAACCCATCTTTTGTGTTTTGCCTCAACAATTTCACTTAAACATCGCAAAATCTTTAAATAAAGACAAAGAACACAGCATCTTGTTCTTGTTTTCGGTTAGGCCAACCAGCATCCCAAGGGTTGGTTGTATTTTTACTTCCCTATAACGTGATAGGAGGCAGAGACACGAGGAAACACAAAACCCCACACTTACAGTATCTCTCTCTCTGTATATACGTACACATGGTGTGTCTCTGAGTGTGCAACCAATGTTAACTTTGGAAGCTTTTCAAACTTTTGTTTAGAGATGGGGACATAGAAAGCAGATGTTTCTGTATTTACTGGCAGGGTCCTTGTGTGTTTTAAGGAGGGCTGCCTCTCAAGCATGAGTTATACTATTTGTCAGTTAGTTCTGGGATTTCTTCTTTACTTTTCTGAAGTAATTCAGATCATATTACCCTTAACATGAAGTCAAAGTATCCAGAAAACACCAACACACCAGTGCTTTAAAGTTTTCAGTCATCTCTGTGTACCTCAATTCCCATATCCCAAGAACAATGGAAAACTCCATTTAAAGAGGTTACCGCTGATGCACAATGCTTCAATATCCTGTCGTTGTAGTGCTGATCTGCTCATCCTTTCTTTTTCTGCATATGCCCCAAATTCCCTAGTGCTTTGCCCCATTTTTTTCCAGGCTTAAAAACACTGATTCTAAGAGCTGCAGCCCAAAGAAATCACCGTGTCCATCATTCACCGGTGCTGGTCCAGCACCGAAGATCTTTTGCTCACCTTCCCACTGACTGTCATGGGGCCAGCACCCGTCCCCAGCTCTGCCTGGGGTTGACCTGGGTTCTATTAGAATGTGTTCTCTACTTACCTTATAGAATCGGGTCATGGATTCTTTGGGTCATGGATTTTTTTTTTTTAAATCAGCTTTATTAAGGCATGATTTACAAACAATAAAATGCACAAACATAAAGTGTACATTTTAATGAGGTTTGAAATATGTGTTCATTAATGAAACTACCACTTCATTTACGATATGGAAAATTTCCATCATCCCGAAAGGTTCCCATGACTCCTTCCCAGTCAGTCCCTACCCTTTGTCTCAAGCCCCAAGCAGTCGCTCATTGGCTTTCTGTCACTACTAATCAGCCTCTCCTTTCCCTGTACATTGCGTAAATGGGACCCTGCTCTCGTGCTTGACATCTCCTGCTCAGAACAGTGCAATTACTTTTCTTGCGTGGTGTCGTACCAGCCATTTGTTCCTTTTAACTGCTGAATAGTAGCCCGCTGCATGGATGTACCATGATATCACCTGTAGGGAGATATCTGGATTGTTTCCAGTTTTTTACAATTACAGTCAAACTTGCTGTGAACATTGGTGCATGAGACTTTGGGTAAATATCTAGAAGCAGAGTTTCTGGGTCACATGGTGAGTGTTTAGTCTTATAAGAGATCATGAAAGTGTGTTTACACGATGGCCATACCACGTCACACCCCACTAGCTATGTGCTTAGCTCAGCCTCCCTAAAATATAATATTGTCAATCTTCTCTGATTTTAGTCCTTCCAGTGGGTATGCAGTGGGACCCCACTTTGCCTTAGAATTGTATTCCCCTAATGACTACTGATTCTGAGCATCTTTTCATGGGCTCATTGGCTATTTCTCTCTCTTCTTTGGTGAAGTGTTGCCCTATTTTTAGTTTTCTCCTTTCATTAAAATTAAGTTATATGTCTTCCTACTATTGAATTGTGAATACATTTGTCTATAATGGACAAGAGTTATTTGCAGGAAACATGTATTGTGGAGTTTTCCTCCCATTTGTTGACTTGCCTTCAACTTTCTTAGTGATGTCTTTGGAAGAACAAAAGTTTCAATTTTATTGAATTCCATCTCTCCTTACTTTTTATTTTATTTTTTTAAGGATTTTATTTATTTATTTGACAGATCACAAGTAGGCAGAGAGGCAGGCAGAAGCGGGGGGAGGGGGAAAGCAGGCTCCCCGCTGAGCAGAGAGCCCGATGCGGGGCTCGATCCAGGACCCCGAGATCATGACCTGAGCTGAAGGGAGAGGCTTTAACCCACTGAGCCACCCAGGCGCCCCTCTTCTTACTTTGTAAATAAATGCTTTATTTTAAAATAGATTTTGATTCACAGAGAGGTTGCAAAGATAGTACAGAGAATGTCCATAGATCCCACACCCAGTTCTCTTTACCTTACAACTCCTTGCATCTTACTTTAGGATGGTCTTTGTCACAAGTAATGACTCAGGATTGATACAATGCGTCGTACTTTATTCTGATTCCTTTGTTGCTCTTGTATCTCACTCATGCCCCTCTGTTCCAGAGCTCCGTCCGAGAGCTCCGTCCGTGAGACCACGTTACATTTAGTCATCATGGCTGTCTAGGCTTCTTTTGGCAATGACTGTTTCCCAAAACTTCCTTCTTGTTGTTGTTGTTTATAACTTTGGCAGCTTTAAGGGACATGAATACCTAACCAGTATTCAACACCCACCTTGCCATAGCAGATATAACCCGTGTACAGGACATCAGCAAGGACACAGAAGAGCTAAGTAGCCCCTCAGCCAACCGAACTTAACTGAGATTTAAACAACGTTCCACTGCAACAGACAGTGCGCATTTTTCTCAAATGCGCGTGTAACATTCACCAAGTCCCTATCTCTAGCCATAAAACAAACCTTAATGAATCAAAGACAATTGAAATAATGCAAAATGGGTTTTTAGACCATAAAAGAATTAAACTGCAAGCCAGTAAGAGAATGGTATCAAGAACATCTCCAAATACTTGGAAATTAACCAATGCAATTTTAAATAATCCATGAGATGAAGGGCAGATGTCAAAGGACCTTAGAAGCATGTTGAATAAAAATAAAATTAAATATGCCACATTACGTGTGTGGGGTGTACTCGTAACAGGGCTTTGAGGGAGACTGACGGTACTGGAAGTGTGTATGAAAAACTAAGAGAGGTTTCAAATTAAAAATCCATGCCCTTTCAGAATCCAGAAAGAGAAGATCAAAATAAACACAAATCAGCAAAGGGCAAGAAAATAATAGAAATAAGGAAAAGAAATCCATGAAATTGAAAGCAGAAAAGCCATAGAGAAAATGAAACAAAATGAACAAACAAAAATTAAAACTGCTTTTTTGAAATGATCAAGACAATTGATAGACTTCTAGCCAGATTGGCAAAAAGAGAGAAAAACCTACGAATCACCAATAGGAAGTATTAAAGAGGCGATCTCACCTCACAGATATTAGAGGAGTCCGGGAAACTACAAACAACAGTACAGAGTTTCAACAACTTACCAAAAACGGTTCAATTACGGGAGGGGGGGGGAGATAAAAGTGACTTTATCAAAATTTTAAAAATTGCTCTCTGTAAGGCAATGTTAACTTAAAAGGATGACATACAAAAGGTAAATTAAGAGAAAATATTTGTAAATCACGTATCTGCAATTGCACTATGTATTCAGAAAATACATCCATTATATATGTAAAATACAACATGTATATAAATATAACCCCCTAAACTAAACTGTAAAAAAATGATCCAAATAAAAATGGGCAAAATAGGGGCGCCCGGGTGGCTCAGTTGGTTGCGCACTGGACTCTTGATTACAGCCCATGTCATGATCTCAGGGTCGTGGGATGGAACCCCGTGTCAGACTCTGTGCTGGGGGTGGTTCTGCTTGTTATTCTCCCCCCCCCACCCCCGCACTCCTTCTCTAAAAAAAAGAAAGGGGTGGGGGGCAAAATAATTGGAGGGGCATTTCACTCAAGAAGAAGCAGACAGTATATGAAAAGATGTTCAGTATCATCAGTCATTACGGAAATGCCAAATGCAACCATGACGAGATAGTACCAGGTGTCTGATAACACAACTAGAATAAAAACTGGAGACAGTCCCGAGTGCTGGTGAGGGTGGGAAACCACTGGGACCTACGCCACTGGTGGCAATGAGAAATGGAACGGCCTTTCCAGACAACAACGTACCAGTTTCTTATTATCTTAACTGTGCGTTTGCTACCTAAGCTAATAACTCCATTCCTGGGTCTTTATCCAAGAAATGAAAATCTGCGGTCACACAAAACCCAGGCACAAATACATACATACATATATATATATATATAAAATAAAATAAGTAAATGCATACCTACATAAATATATATGATTTCTAATAACCAAACAGTAGAAGCAAGCCTAGTGTCCTTGACCAGGTAAATGGACTAACAGGATCTGGTAGGGTCGTCCCGGGGAATACTCACCACTCCATAGTGACAAGGAATGTGCTGCTCAGACACGCGATGATTTGAGGGTCTCAAAGATGTCGCGCTGAGTGAGAGGAGCCAGTTTCAAGGCTACATACTGTAGGTCCCCATTTATATTCATACGACATTCTCAGGCAGGCAAACCCATAATGATGGAGAATAGATCAGGGTTGCTAAGGGTCAGCGTGAAGAGGAAGAGCCAACTATAAAGGCAGAGAGTGCGGAGGGAGTTTCTGATGTGACGGGACTGTCCTCCATCATGACTGTGACCGTGTTGGCACAAGTCAGCACATGTGCACACCACCGCACACCAAGGCAAGGCAATTTGACTGTAGGAGAACTTACAGATTAAAACCAAGGGAAAAACCCAAATGGCCAGTAATAGCGGATAACTAGGTAAGTTACGATAATGTCACTTGCTGAAATATTAAGAAGAAAAAAAACTATGTCCTTAGAAAGAGTTGTTAATTATAACTTTATTCATAATAATCAAAAGAGGAACATAATATAAGTAACCATTGAGAAGGGATAAAAAGTGGTGTATTCGGTACATAGTAATAAAAGAATAAAGAATTCATCTGTGTGACAATGTGGATAGATCTCAAAGTAGTATGCCAAGAGAAAATATACACATATTAAAGGGAAAATACTATAAGATTTAATTTATTTAAAAAAGATAAACCAAATCTACTAGGGATGATTAACTGGGAAAGAATGCAAACATTCAGAAGTGATAGAAATTTATATATCTTGATTGTACTATTAGTTTTAAAGATGTATACATACATTTGTCAAGACTCAATGGAATGTTACACCGAAAATAAGTACATTTTGTTGTATATAAGTTGTACTTTAATAAAAGTGATTAAAAAAAGATAATCATAAAGATTGCAGCAACATGAGAAAGCAGATTTGTAAAAATATTGAGTGCAACGGGTTATACTGGAAAACTGTGAAATATATTTAATCGTACATAAAATTTTGGCACAGAGAAAATAAAAGGGAACAGACAAAGTGATGAAAGACATTTGCTTTGCAGGAGTGCGGCTGATCTTCTCTCATGTTATTTTTTTTTTTCCAGAATTGGTAGAATGATGGTCTATAATTTTTAACATGTTGAAAATAATTTGGCAAATTTAAATGATTCATTTTTTTCGATAATTGGTAGAACACAAACTAAACCTCACATGGAAATGCATATGTAAAGATATAAAGTGTATCCTATATGTAATTAATCATCAGCCATACATAGGCTGGAATGCCTGTGTTCATTTTTCCTTCTGGGATGTGATTTTATAACACTTTTCACATCACAGTGATGAAATTAATACCATCTATAGGAACTTGACGCAAAAATGAAGAAATGTGTGCATGGTGAGATTGTGTCCTAATTAATAATTCTACAATGAGTAATTTTAGCATGCTGAAAATCACAGTAAGGAAACAGAAGCCTTATTTTCAGAGCTAAGGACTATTCAATGAAAGCAAACCTGATTTTTTTCTCATTAGATAGGGTAGAATAAAATCTCTACTTTATTCCACTGGGTGCTTATTTCTTCTGGCAAACGACAAAGGAGCTGGGTCGTTGGGAGTCAGGTTTCTATCGTTTCCTTCTCCATTCTGTCTACACAGCATCTCAAAATGTCGATTATCCAAGGGCGTCCCACTCTCAGGCTCTGGCAGAGGACGTGCTAGTGCTGGGCAAGCTGCAGTCAGAGGGAACCTCAGTGGCAGACCTAAGCCACAAGACCGGGGGTGACCACGGGTTTCATCTCTTATTAGAGGCACAATAACCCTGAGCAGGGTCGCCGCAGAATGCTAGGGGAGGAGTGCATGAGCAGGGGTGTGGACTCAGGTGTGCCCACGCACACGCGTTTCCAGTGACCCACTGCCAGACATTTCCGGGGCCCAGTCATCACAGACCAAAGCTGGGGACGGAGACGCTGAAGCAGAAATTCATTCCGACCCGCAGAATCACAGCAAGGAGAGGAAGACACCTGTTTGGGCTGGAGGCCGAGTCTCTGGAAACAAGACAAACAACCCCATAAAACAGCACCCCTGCCCCGAAGCCTGCAGCTCGGGCAGAGCCTGGGGAGAGGGGTGGCCGACGCTCAGCCCGCCCCCCGCCCCGGGCTCGCGCTGCTGTTCTGTGTTGTGACCCGTAATTGCCGCAGATCCCGGCAGGTTTTGAGTGGCTTTTTGAGCCGCGGAGCCCGAGCGGCCTCCATCTGCCGCTCCCTCCTGTGCCTCCCGCGGGGGGGCCTGGCTAATTTTTCAGTCAATTAGCAGAGGGCTGCTTTTGTTCTGCCCGCACACCCCCTGGGCTCTGCTTACACTGGGAGCTGGCGTTCAGATGGGGTGGGTTTGGAGAAGCATATTGTGTTGGTTTTTTCCGTGACCTTGTGACACTGTTGGGCAAACGTGATCTCAGTAATCTGAGTGATTTGCTAAAAAGCCAGGCCGAGCTTCACTTCCATTGTCGTCGTGTCTGAGTGTGTGTGCATGCGTGTGTGCGCGCTCATGCTGGGCCCGGAAGGAAGGCGGGGACATGAACGAGCAGTTTTAACTAAACAGCATGTTTATATTTTGTGACCCTGTATGTTTTGTTCCAAGTTCACCTAATTCTTCAGTTTTTAATCCAATTGCCTTGACGAGGACAAAGCAGAGGTCGAAAGACGTAGAAACAGATTTATTGGGTAAAGGTGGTTTATTCCGCAGAACCTGCCCGAGCTGGGAAGTTGCCGTCTGTCTCAGAGGGATGGCTACCCTAGCCGTGGCAAGTCCTGGGCAAGAGGTATCGCCACGGGCCTTAGTCACCTCTTGACTCAGTTTCCCCGGGCAAGACGGGATAAGACAGGACGTGGGGAAAGGCAGGCTTGCCTAAGGGACCTCCCGCGTCCCCACCTCGGCTACAGGGGCTTCCTGCCTTCCTGCCCCCTCCCTCTTGCCGCACCAAACGGGGCTCCCAGCAAGCACCCCTGCCTCTCCTCCTGCCTTAGGGGGCCAGCTGCCCCACCAGCGCCCGCCCGACACGTTCCCTCCACCAGCCTTTCTCCAGGCCGAGCTGGGAAATCACACCCACTTCCCAGATGTGATGTGTTTAACCCAAATCATCGGACAGGGAAGGGGTTTGCTGTACCTCACTGAGGGATGCTGGTGTTGACCATGCATTTTGAGGTCCCTATAGCCCATCAGTGGGCTCTGCCTCCCAGGGTCTGTGACTTTAAATTGTGCTTTGTTTCCCATTTTCCTCCAAAATAAAAACTGTCTCCCCTTTCTATGATGATTAAAGATGGCGGGAGTCCAACACACAGCACGATTTTCCATGTTCAAAATCAGAAAACATTTAGAAAGAGAATCTCTGAAAGTCCTTGACATCCCCCCGAGCCCCGCACGATGGTACTCACTCTAAGCACCCTTCAGCGAGGGGCTGGGAGACAGTGGGCCCCTGCTGGGAAGATCCTGGGCCCCCTGTGCTCAGCCCCTGCCTTTTTCAGCCCCCGGTGTGTGCGCACCTGCCGGGTGGCCTGCCCCCCGCCCTCCACCGCCGCCCCATCGGCTGGCCTGGAGATCGTATCTCTCTCTGTAGTTAATAAATGTACTTCTCCTCAGTGTTAAGCAATAAAATATTCACTGGGTCTGAGCTGGGGTTAACAGATTTCTGAAAATTTCATCGTGTGACAGCCTGTCCTTCATAATCCCCCCTGCTGTCTCGTGTTCCAGGGTAGAGATGATCTCGCAGGTCACTATAATGGTCTAGAATTACACTTGTAGCCCGTCTCAGGCATATGGGGCTCTGTATACCCCTAGGCCCAGCCCCTCTCTTTCAGGGCTTTTCAAATTATAACATTTGGCAAAACCAGCTTCAATGGCAAGTGCACTCTCCCTCCTCCAAAGGGTGCGGACAAAAGGGCCATCAGAGACCTGACCGTCGGCCAATCGTGGTGTGCTTTACTGGGTAATGAGAGGGGCTCCTTCTTCTTACTAACACCCAGGGCCCTGGGGGGCCAGGAGCAGGCCTCCACTTAATTATACAGTCTTCCTCTTCAGTGCCCAGTCGGACGAGGGCTTCAGCTGTGCAGGTCTTCTCGGGGGGTCCCTCCCTGCTGGCCAAGCACATTGATGGCTGGACGATCGCGGCTGGAGGACGTGGACAGATCGTGCCTGGGAAGCAACCCCCGGCAAGAGGAGGAACGCCGGGACGCCAGAGCGCTTTCTTGGCCACAAGTTGGGGTAGTGGGGCTGAGACCGTGAAAGCGAGGGAAGGGGCGGACGGTGCAGTCAACTAAGGACAGAAAAGGAAAGAGAACCAGGTTAGATCTGACAGTGTCAGACTCTGCAGGAGATAAAGGACAGGTAAGGGACCTGCGTCTGCTTCTTGTGAGCGCAGTCATGTTATTTGAGGATGAGGAAACCAGCCATCAGAAGCCAAGGTTTGGAGTCATGTCAGCAGGCTCCGAGGGCACTGGGCTCTGCCCTCCCTGCTCTCCACTCACACCCCACCCTGCCTGCTCCTTGGGGTGGCCTCTGTGTTCTCCTCTGGGGAAGGCTGGGCCCCACTAAGACTCGATTCTGGGTGTGCTCTGTGGCTCTGAGTGAGCCTGCGGTGACTGCCATCTGTCCTGATGTATCAGGGAAAGCTGTAGCTGATTGTGACTCAGAGCCCCGGAGTGGCCGAGCACCAAGGGCATTCATGCTGGGGTTAGGACAAGCCAGCTCTCTGCAGGGACTATTCACAGAGTCCAGGAAAAGTTTCAGCAGTCCCACAGGGTCAGCGTGACCTTCCTTTGCAAGAAGCAGTCAATTCGGGGCGATGGCTCATCCAGCTGTCTTTGGCTAGCAGCATCTTTGAAGTTGTGGGTCAGGGCATCTTGGTGGTGATTTCTGGCTCTGCCTTGTCCTCGGCCCATTCTGCTTATGGTGGTTTCTGTGGGTCCGCAGAGAACATCAGTTTGGATATATGCCTGCCACCCTTGGCTTCTATCCACGGAGGGCTGTGTCCTCTCGATGGCCGGTGTCAGGTCCCCGCTATTGGATGCGTGTGGCCCAGGACTTCGCCCAGTGTCGGGTGCTATCTGTGGATAGTGTAGGTCACATGAAGCCAGCACTGAGCCAACAAGACAAAGCTCCCTGAGCCAACCAGACAAATCAAAGACAGAGACAAAGATGCAAATAACCCACAGCAAGTGCGCAACAACAGAGCGCCATAGCGGACGGGGCCGGGACACGGGTCGTTTCTGGGCCAGCATCCCCGGCAGAGCTTGGGAGCCATCCCCATGGACTCTGTCTGCTTTGCAGGGTGGGGTTCTGCACTTGAAAGAGATTTCTTCTCTTTCAATAGAAGTAAAATGCACGTGGAAATTCACCACTTAATTGTGCACAGTCGCGTGGTTTTTCCTGCATTCATGATGTTGTGTAAACACCACCTTAATCAAGTTCCAAAACATTTTTCATCATCCCAAATTAAAGTCCCCCTCTATTAAGCAGTGTCTCATTGTTTGCCCCTCCCCCAACCCCTCTACTCATCTGCTCCATTTCTACAGATGTGCCTGCCTGGACCTCTCGCAGGGATGGGATCATTCCACATGTGCCCATCCGTTCCTGGCTGCGTCCATGGAACATGAGGTTTTCCAGCTTCCTCCATGCTGGGGCATGAATGAGGACTTCATTCATTTTCATGGCTGCATAGCGTGCCACTGCACGAAGAGACCGTGGTGTGTTTATCCCCCATCGTTGACGGGCAAATGCTTGTTTCCACCTTTTGGCCCCGTGAAGAATGCTGCTGTGAACACTGGTGTGTCTGTACTTGACTCTCTGTTTTCAGTTCTTTTAGTGCCTGCCTAGTAGTAGAAGACTGGATCACATGTAACATTTTGAAGAACCTGGTTCAGAATAGTGAGAACCTTACACCGTGTCAGCTCTCATTAAGGACAGATGGGCCACACAATCCTCTTAGTGCTTCTGGGCCAATGAAAGGTCCAGTCCAGTGGCCCTGCCACCCAGTGATGGACACAGGCTACTTGCTCTGTAATCGTCAGCAGTGTTACGGCTATGCATTCCCTGGTCCACTCGAGGACCAAATTCGTCTCTGCAAGGCTAGCAGCCTGAGAAAACAGGGGCTTCTGCAGCTGCCTATTTGCCACCCACCTCGTGATAATGTTGTTGGAGCTGTGGATGAAGGTGTGGTCCTGTGTGGGTTATTTATGGCTTGTGTGCCAGGGGATTGAATGGCCAAGGCTGAGAATCCGAAGGAATAGATCCCATAAAACTCATAACAAGGTATTTATACTTACAGATATGATAGTTTTTTTTTAAGATTTTATTTATTTATTTGACATAGAGCACAAATGGGGGAACAGCAGAGGCAGAGGAGGAGCAGGCTCCCCACTGAGCAGGGAGCCCAACTCACGGCTCGATCCCAGGACCCTGAGATCACGACCTGAACTCAAGGCAGACGCTTAACGGACTGAGCCACCCAGGCGTGCAGGGATATGATAGTTTATAGTCACCCTAAATCTGGGGCACCTGGGTGTCTCAGTCAGTTGAGCACCTGACTCTTGATTTAGGCTCAGGGCATGATCTCAGGGTCCTGGGATCTTGCAACATACTGGGTTCTGAACTCAGCATGGAATCTGCTTGAAGATTTCCCTCCCTCCCCCTCTGCCCTCCCCCACACAAATAGATAATAAATAATCTTTAAAAGGAAAAAAAAAGGGACGCCTGGGTGGCTCAGTTGGTTAAGCAGCTGCCTTCGGCTCAGGTCATGATCTCAGCGTCCTGGGATCAAGTCCCACATCGGGCTCCTTGCTCGGCAGGGAGCCTGCTTCTCCCTCTGCCTGCCACTCTGTCTGCTTGTGCTCACTCTCACTCCTCTCTCTCTCTCTCTGACAAATAAATAAATAAATCTTTACAAGAAAAAAAAAAAGTAGCCCTATATCTGAATAGTCCCAAGTTGTAAACGTTAACACTTAAAGCATATCATTCATACCTTTGATGTAAAAGTGAGATTTGTAATTAATACCTTATATTACGTTCTAATTTATGGCGCAGTCTGGAAATCAGGTTAATTTCCAAGGTTTGGGGTGATAGATGTTCAATCTGAATTCAGGGTTGAATTAGCATCCAAACCCCCGTATTTTCCAGTTGAGAAAGAACAATGATTACCAGTTACGTGCACGGTGAAATCCCAAGTCCCTGGGACGGCTGTCTCTCTCTACCGGGCTGACAAACAGGATTTGCGTGATGATATTTACATCACTTAAAGATTTCTCACACTCTGGAGCAGTTTGTGTAGTGAGGTATTTCACCGATTTACCCCCCAGTAGGTGAAATCAGACCATTATTTATCATAAAAATCTCAACTCTAGCCGGCATAATTTCCCCAGCAGTGATTAGATTTTAACAGGACTTTGTAAGATTAAAGTGTTCCTGCTGGAGATCAAACCACAGTGCTTAGTTGTACTATCAAATGAGACCTCACTCTACAGTGGGGGAAGAGAGTGTGGTGTTCTAGGTTGTGCCCCTCTGCGGCCAAGACCAGCAATTTTACGCATAAAAAGGAAGTGATGGGCAACATACGTGGCATGACAATTCTGTCACGAGGATAATTCGTAACCGGGAAGATAGAAGCCCCACTTCCAAACTTGTGCCGGCCTGTCTGGGGCACTCCGCAGGGCAGTTTGCACCTCACATCACCGCGGTGCTTGCCGAGAAGTGATCCCAGCTGTACATCCCACGGCATGTCATCTGGGCAAGTTTTTGTCCTTGGAGGATATTTTTGACTGGGAAAGAAAAACCATACTCTGACTTAAGATGGAGAAAGGGGAAGTCTGAGCAACTGGACAGAAGGGTGTGTGTGTGTGTGTGTCTGTGTGTGTGTGTCTACGTTTGTACATCTATGTGGGTGTGTCCATGTGCTTACTTTGTATGTCTGTGTGTGCATGTATGTCTGTTTCTGTGTGCATTTTTGTTTCTGTGTGCGTTTTTGTTTCTGTGCCTGTGTATATATATGTGTGTCTGTGTATGTGTGTTTGCATAGGTGTCTCTGTGTATATATGTGTGTATCTGTGTGTGTCTGTGTGCATGTGTCCCTGTGTCTGTTTGTCTGTGTCTATGTGTGTCTGCATGTGTGCCTGTGTGTGTGTTTTTGTGTCTGCATGCATGTATCTGCATATGTCCGTGTTTGTATGTGTGTTTATGTATATATGTGTGTCTGTGTATGTCTGTGTGTTCCTGTGTTTGTGTCTGCATGTGTGTACCTATGTGTGTGTGTGTCTGTCTTTGTGTGTGTGTGTGTGTCTGGAAGATAAAAGAATGATGTATGAAATCACAGTGGCGACACTTACAGTGTACCCATGGGCACAGTGATCTCACACTGTCTCTGGTGCATGGTCATCAGGGTATGGGTGCTATGGTGAGGGGCGGAACCCCATGGCACTAGACCCCCAGGTCCTGTCACGGGGGGGCTGGCATAAAAGGGGCAATCAACAAATACCCGCTGAGGAATTAGATGGATGAATGAAATGCACCCGAAACAGATGAAGTAAGTGTTTTTAAACATCATCGGGTGCTGTTTCTTCAAGGTTGTCTCTCTCACCACAACCAAACTGCCTGCACGGATCCAGACACCATGGTGTGTGAACATGGGCCAGCTTGGCCAAGTAGATTCAGTGACGAGCAGAATAATGGCAGGAAGATCAGTTGGTGACTTTATCCAAATTTTGGATTCCGTTTTATAAGGCGATAATATTAAAATGAAATATAGTGTAGCTTGTAATTTTCCTCTATTTTTAGAGAAACCAAGAGAACAAAACCCAAAGTTCCTCCTTCGAGCAGCACTCAGCTTTACCCTCATTAACCTCCTTACGTCCAGGACATACACAGTGAGGGTAAGGGATGGAATGCTGCACAGAAACCAACAGTCTAGAAGTAAAGAAAACATGGTGGCAGGGAGATTTCCAGAACGGATGGTATCAATTGGAGTAAGACTGCCAGAATCACCATGATCTTTAGGGGAAAAATACTCTTTATTCATAATTCTTTACCACCAGCTACTATGGGATGATGACACGGAGTCTCCATGAACGTGGAAAGAGGTAGAACTGTAGAGATACTCCCCATTTTAGCTCTTCCTCTCCGTTGATTTTATTAAAGATGGTTTCAGCATTTTAGGGTAGTTATTTGCCTCAAAATGGTGGGCAGAGACCTGGGCCTGCCATGGGGACTCTTCTGTCTAAACATCTATCACTCCTAGATTCAGCTTCCAGCCATAACTGCGGAGCAGAAAAATCAAAACACCAAGGGCAGCCCAGGGCATGTGCTCCATGAGAATGGGTGTGGCACACACATCCGTGAGTGTGTGTGTGTGTGTGTGTGTGCATGTGTGTGTGCATGAGTGTAGCACTGTGCAGTCCAGAGTAACTCCTGACCTGTGCAAGGGGAGGGGAGTCTTGCAAGACTTTGCTTGCAGAGGATTACTTGGGGAGAGATCATTTCTTCCAAACCCCGATGGAGGTCATTGTTACTGGTTGAACCGTGCTCCCTGAGAATTCATGAGGAAGCCCAACCCTCCACACCGTAGAGTCTTTAAGGAGGTGACTACAATGCATGAAGTCATAAGTGTCGATTCCTGATCCTCTAGGACTAGCACTCTTACAAATGAGGAAGAGACACCAGAGCTGTCGCTCTTCACAGTGGGAGGACATGGAGAGGATGGCCATCTGCAAAGGACTCACCAAAAATGAGCCTCCCAGTCTGTGGTGCTGTGTTATGCCCCCCACCCCCAAAGACCAAGATGCTCAGTGTTGGGGAAGACATGATGGCCACAGCGGCTTCTGTCTGTGGACCCAGGTGGGGGATCCACGTCGATTCAGCCACACTTGTGCTCCAGAATCCACCAGCATCATTCACACTTACCTGAGGACAGCCCACCTGTAAACACACATTTTAGGGAGCCCTGTCTTTTCCTGGACCTCATTCAACATCCAATATCTTGGCATGTGCCCCTACCGATGTCAGCACAGGACTGTGTACTAATAGGGTCATTCTTGCTCTTGTTGCATCTCAAGCAGACAATTACAGTCTGAAAAACAGTGTGTGCCATTCATGGCAAGGCAAAGGGCAGTCTTTGATGGGTATATGAGCAGCCAACATGGCGGTTCTGTTGCATGTGTAAATGACTCTTCCCGCTATTTTACTGTTGAGTGAATATATTTAATCTAAATAGGAATGAAGTGTCATTACACATGTCTCCTGAGTTTGATGGGGCAGAGTCACAGACCCCCAGATCAAGTATTTGATTCATAATAAGTAAATGGAAAACCTCTCAGAGATTAATTCTAGCCCCAAATCCTTACTTTACTAGATGAAGAAGCTGAGGCAGAGCACAGCTAAGTGCCTGGCCTCCTGTCCTGGTGAGTCAGTGAGGAAGAGGGACCTCAGGTTTCCAGTGAGATCCTATCACCTTATTGGACTGTGCAAACTTGGATCCTTCCAAGTCCTACTCTACAAATATGCTGTAGACCTTTCTTAACTAAATATCTCTCTTGTGGCTCCTCGACAGCAGCTATGTGAAATCGGAAGATTGTGCCCTTGTAGACATTTCTTTTTCATTTACTGAATTTATTCACATTCTGATTAGACTGATTCTTTTAGCTGCATTATGGTCAATTCCTACACAGGAATGGACCCTGATGCTTAGAACAACACTGAAATGTGAGGACTAGTTTTAACAAAGATGTAGGGGGGCAGGATTCAAAAGTCTCCTGGGAAGCCTGACTTCTCCCTGTGTGGGAGCTGTGAGCCTGTGACCATAAAAGTGAGGAGTATGGCCAAGCTAATAGTCGGGGCTAGTGGGGTCCTTGCTTGGGGAAGGACCTAGAGACATTACTGCTCATCAGACAGAAGCATGTTGCACAACACATCCAAGCTTTGAGAGGAGCAAGAGCAAACACAGAAAACTGGACAAGAAGGTGTTTTAGGGGTCCAGGCGACCGGAAGAATGCCTGAAACAGAGATGCATCCCACAGAATGGGGAGCACAGAGAGACTTATGAATGAGTAACTGATAGATCCAGGAAGTCTGGATGTGGGGAGTGAAAAGACACAGGGTACACCTTATTCAAAGTTTGCATAGACTCCTCCGACAGAATAATGGGGAAATGAGGAGGGTGAGCCACCAGGAGGTCCTGATATCAATCTGGTTTTATTCATCTTGAGTATAATGAGGTTGGGGATGTTGGGTGAGAAGAAGGAAGACGACACTTACTGTGCTCAGAGAGATGAAAGACAAGTAGGAGGTATGGATCTGCTGCGAGCACCTCGCAGAGACTGTTGAAATTCTAAGACTAAATGAGAAAAGTAGTGTCGTAGGGATAAGTCCTTTCCCTCCACAAGTGTGATTGATAAGCTTTGTCTCTTTTCCAGGACACTGAGGCATTACCAAGCAGGGACTTGTTAAAGTCTGCTTTAGTCGTTCTTTGGAACATGGCTCCTGCTCCAGCAGAGTTAATCATGAGAGACATAGTCCCAGCCTCAGTCAGCACATAGTCACTTCACTCAGGGTTCACTGCACCTGCTTCACGTGTGCGACCACCTCTAATTTAGAAGCAAACATGCCATTTGTATAATTATTCCCATTTTATAGATGAGGACTCTGAGGCTCACAGAAGCAACGTAATAATTCTCAACACCACACACTAAGAGAAGGAGATGATGGCTTTCAAACTAGTGCTTTCCCCAAATTTCCCCAAACAAGCCCTGTAAGAATGGGACCCTAGAACAGTAGTGTAATCTAAACTTCTCATGTCTGTCATTTCATAAAGCCCTCTCTGTGGGAAGCCTTACACGTTTTAAGGAGATGATAAGGCACATGGGGAATGAGGAGGTGCCTCTGAAAAGCCACGGACCCACCATCCCAGTTGGGAGTATAACATGGATGGGAAGGATGAGGGCAGCCCTGCCAGAACACGTGCTGGGGATGGGAGCATAGAGAACTGGTTTTACTCTGAGTCACAGTCAACTCTTCTCTCAGCACAAGCACACACAAACACACACAGAAACACCCACACGATTACTAACTGTGGTTCCCAGGAGCATGACCCAGGACAAAGAGCGATTTTCACACTTGTAATAAGCAGGAAACACCCTTCCCATTTTTGTCCAGAAATATTAAAGACAAATGTTAGCCATATGGTTTTATAGAGAACACTGTGCATAAGCAAAGTTGATAATCAGGAAAGGAAGAGGAGGTCCTACATGGGTGAGGGTACTAAGAGCCCCATGTGAAATGGTGCTGATACATCTTCTGTCCATCATATGGCAAAGTGAAGGTGGAAACACACTTTCTCAATCACAGACATTCAGAGTTCACTCAACTTTGGCAACAGTATTTGAAAGCTAGGTGTGCTACTTGGATCTTAAGATCATAAAGACACATTAAGTACATTTCACACTGTTATCTTGCTATGCAATTTTGAGATTTCCAAGGAACAAGCAGCAGTGATAACAAAACAAGCTTTGGTGGAAAATAAACAGAAGTGACAGACAGCCACAGAATGTTCTAAAGGAAATGCCCACTTACCACTTTAATGTCTATTGCTTATTCAAAACATTTATAAAAAACTCAAGGAAGTCAATATTAGTGGCTATGCCTTCCTATGCACCCAAATCTGAGGTCTGAAGAAGCTTCAAATGCAGGCAATGTTTTCTAGGAATCCTATCAAATTCTTGTGGGTTTCAAAAATTGTCTCTGTGTCCACATAAGACAAAGTATATTGAGAGCCTATGACAACTGACATTGACATCTTGTTTTTCATTATTTTTTTTTTAAAGATTTTATGTATTCGTTTGACAGACAGAGATCACAAGTAGGCAGGGAGGCAGGCAGAGAGAGAGGAGGAAGCAAGCTCCCCACGGAGCAGAGAGCCTGATGAGGGGCTGGATCCCAGGACCCTGGGATCATGACATGAGCTGAAGACAGAGGCTTTAACCCACTGAGCCCCAGGCACCCCTGCTTTTCATTTTTAAAAGAAGGACCATAACACTTTTTTTGTTTTGTTTTGTTTTTATTAACCATCTAAGGCATTATTTGCCCCAGGGGTACAGGTGTGTAAATTATCAGTCTAACACAGTTCACAGCAATTACCATAGCACATACCCTCCCCGATGTCCATAACTCAGCCACCCTATCCCTCCACCCACCTGCCACCAACCCTCAGTTTGTTTCCTGAGATTAAGAGTCTCTTATGATTTGTCTCCCTCCTGATCCCATTTTGTTTCATTTTTTCCCTCCCTACCCCATGACCCCCAGCCCTATATCTCAACTTCCTCATATCGGAGAGATCATATGATAATTGTCTTTCTCTAATTGGCTTATTTCACTTAGCATAATACCCTCTAGTTCCATCCATGTCATTGAAAATGGCTAGAATTTTTTTGATGGCTGCATAGTATTCCATTATATAAATATACCACATCTTCTTTATCCATTCATCTGTTGAAGTCTCAATTCTGATGCGGCCAACTTTGCTTTTCTTTTTCAACATTTCTCTGGCTATTCAGAGTCTTTTCTGGTTCCTAATCCTAAATTTTAGGATTATTTCTTTCATTTCTTTGAAAAAAAATTGATATTTTGGTAGGGATTGCATTAAATGTGCAGAATGTTTTAGGTGGCATAGGAATTTTCATAATATTTGTTCTTCCAATCCATGAGCATGGAACATTTTTCCATTTCTTCGTGTCTTCCTCAATTTCTTTCATGAGTCCTTTTACTTTTCAGAGTACAGATTCTTTGTCTCTTTGGTTAGGCTTATTCCTAGTCATCTTATGGTTTTGGGTGTAATTATAAATGGGATCGACTCCTTAATTTCTCTTTCTTCTGTCTTGCTCTTGATATACAGAAATGCAACTGATTTCTGTGCATTGATTTTATATCCTGATACTTTACTGAATTCTTGTATGATTTCTAGCAGTTTTAGTGGATTCATGGGTTTTCTACATAAAGTATCATATCATCTGCAAAGAGTGAGAGTTTGACTTCTTCTTTGCAGATTTGGATGTCTTTTATTTCTTTTTGTTGTCTGATTGCTAAGGCTAGGACTTTTGTACTATGTTGAATAGCAGTGGTGATAGTGGACAGCCCTGCCATTTTCCTGATCTTAGGGGAAAGCTCTCAGTTTTTCCCCATTGAGAATGATATTCGCTGTGGGATTTTTATAGATGGCTTTTATGATACTGAGGTATGTAACCTCTATCCCTACACTGTGAAGAGTTTTGATCAAGAAAGGATGCTGTAAGGGCACCTGGGTGGCTCAGGGGGTTGAGCCTCTGCCTTCAGCTCAGGTCATGATCTCAGGGTCCTGGGATTGAGCCCCACATTGGGCTCTCTGCTCAGTAGGGAACCTGCTCCCCCCTCTCTCTCTACCTGCCTCTCAGCCTACTTGTGATCTCTATCTCTGTCAAATAAATAAATAAAATATTTTTTAAAAATGGATGCCGTACTTTGTCAAATGCTTTTTCACCATCTGCTGAGAGTATCATATGGTCTTTGTTCTTTCTTTTATTAATGTATTGTATCACATTGATTGATTTGCAGATGTTGAACCAACCTTGCAGCCCAGGAGTAAATCCCACTTTGTCATGGTGAATAATCCTTTTAATATACTGTTGGATCCTATTGGCTAGTATTTTGATGAGAATTTTTGCATCCAATATCCAAGGATATTGGTCTGTAATTCCCCTTTTGGATGGGGACTTTGTCTCGTTTTGGGGTCAAAGTAATGCTGGCCTCATAAAATGAGTTTGAAAGTTTTCCTTCCATTTCTATTTTTTTTGGAACAGTTTCAGGAGACTAGGTATTAATTCTTTAAATGTTTGGTAGAATTCCCCTGGGAAGCTGTCTGGCCTTGGGCTCTTTGTTGGGAGATTTTTGATGACTGCTTCAATATCCTTACTGGTTATGGGTCTGTTCAGGTTTTCTGTTTCTTCCTGGTTCAGTCTGATAGTTTATATGTCTCTAGGAATGCATCCATTTCTTCCAGATTGTCAAATTTGCTGGTATATAGTTTCTTATATGTTCTTATAATTATTCATATTTCTTTGGTGTTGGTTGTGATCTCTCCTCTTTCATTCATGATTTTATTAATTTGGGTCCTTTCTCTTTTCTTTTTGATAAGTCTGGCCAAGGGTTTATCGATCTTATTAATTCTTAAAGAACCAGCTCCTACTTCCATTGATTTGTTCTACTGTTCTTTTGGTTTCTATTTCACTGATTTCTGCTCTCATCTTTATTATTTCTCTTCTGCTGAGTTTAGGCTTTCTTTGCTGTTCTTTCTCCAGCTCCTTTAGATGTAGGGTTAGGTTGTGTACTTGAGACCTTGTTTCTTAAGAAAGTCTTGTATTGTTATATACTTTCCTCTCAGGACCATCTTCACTGTGCCCCAATGATTTTGAACAGTTGTCTTTTCATTTTCACTTGCTTCCATGATTTTTAAAAATTCTTCTTTAATTTCCTGGTTTACCCATTCATTCTTTAGTAGGATGCTCTTTAGCCTCCATTTATTTGAGTTCTTTCCTACTTTCCTCTCCTGATTTGAGTTCTAGCTTCAGAGCAATGTGGTCTGACAATATGCAGGGAATGATCCCAATCTTTTGGTACTGGTTGAGACCTGACTTGTGATGCAGAATGTGATCTATTCTGGAGAATGTTCCATGTGCACTAGAGAAGAATGTGTATTCTGTTGCTTTGGGAAGTAATGTTCTAAATATATTTGTGATGTCCATCTGGTCTAGTGTGTCATTTAGAGCCTTTATTTCCTTGTTGATCTTTTGCTTAGATGATCTGTCCATTTCAATGACTATAACAATGAAAATTTAAAAATATTTTTAAAAAGATATTGATAAGATAAAGTAGTTAAAATGTTACAATAGGAAAGAGGATAGTTTTTTTTAAATAGAATAAGAAAAAAAATAAAATTTAAAGAATTTATCTTTGAAAGACTAAAGAATTATTTGTTCAGTTGCCCTGTGAGGTAAAATGACTGGTATATCTAGTAGTAGGAAACAATGAGGATTGTTGAATAATAAAATGATTTTATAGAAAGCCTTCTCTAATTTAAAGAAGTCTGCATTACAAAGTATAATGAAAATATTTATATGGACCAGATCTAAATTTCCACCCAATACCAATGTAATGATGCCTTGTATTCACACCTTTGCAAGGCTGAGTCATGAGTTTTTGTGGCCTGATGGATTGCAAGAAGACTTTGTTTCCACTTTGATGGTGCTGGAATAAACCACCCAGACAGGAGAAAACAGATGGGAATGTGCATGGACATTTCAGAGAGGTGATAAGTGTCAATAACAAATAGAAATCAGGAGACGATATTCAGAGTGCTGAGATTCACAGAAAATGCTTTTCCATAGGTATGTGCCTTCCTCTGTGTGGCATGGATAAGTCAGGGTGGCGTGCATGCACTGCTGAAGCTCTGTGATGATGTGTTCCCAAATCTCCAGGCCCCCAGAGGAAGACCCACCAGAAAGCAGGTTCTAGAAGACTGCAAAGAAGATTGTGAAGAGATACACTGGAAGGATAGCTAACCGAGTCCTAAAATGGTGTTTTGTTCTCTTATATCCCCCAAATATATGCTAACCGAGTCCTAAAATGGTGTTTTGTTCTCATATATCCCCCCTCTGATGAAAGAAAGAAAGAAAGAAAGAAAGAAAGAAAGAAAGAAAGAAGAAAGAAAGAAAAGTTAGCTTTTGCATTCTTTGTATCTACTATTTATTTAATGTCAGCAGGGAAGTTTCCTGAAGGCTCCTTCCGGTTTTATTTTCTGAACTCTAAAATTCATCCAGGTGGGTGGATGGAGGGTGGGAATAGAGGGTAGGCTGAGGTGGTGTTGTGTTGTGGGTGTGCTGTGGGATGACTTTGACCTGCAAGTCAGCAAAGGCTGAGATGTCCCTAAGGCTAGTGTGAAGGCAGTGGCTTTTTGTCCCTAGGGCAGTAGGGAGCTGGTTTTCTGTTCCCTGGTGGGATTTCAGAGGTGTGCAACTTCTAGCGGTTGAGAGGAGAGGAAGCCTTTGTCACTGGAATTCAAGCTCTGACAAACGCGTGCACTCAGCACAAGCTAGGTGAAGACAAGCAGGGCCAGCTGCCCTCAGGGAAGCACCACCTGGGCTGAGCAAACCCCAACTCCCTGTGACAGCCCAAATACCACAAACTGGGAAGACTACCTGTTTCCTCAAGTCCTAGCAGGAGTGAGGCCCCTGAAGCTTTTCTAGGTATCTAGGAGGGGGAGGTATTCCCAGGAATGCCTGAGTGGAGTTTTCTTCCTTGTAGATAATGTAAGTTCAGAGATAGATTTTTTTTTTTTTTGCCAAAAATAATGAACTAAAAAATTTTAAGTGAACTTAGACACACACATACAAATATACACATTCAAATGTATATATATATACATATATGTATATATATGTATATATACGTATACAGATATATGTACGTACCATATATAGTCACACCAACACATATGCACACATATATGTATACATGTAAATAAATGTGTGTGCACAGTAAAATGCACAAATATTAACTGTACAGTTCAATAAGTTTAACACGACACCTCAGTCAGGAAAAACAACTTTTCTGAAAACTCAGGAGAATTTCCAACTAATAACCCCATCCCCCAGGTATCCCATTCTGACTTTACCATCCTTTTGAAGGATGTATAAATGGACTCATACCATGTATTCTCCTTGTGTTTGTCTTTTGGTTGATGTCGATTGTTTCTGGTGTCCAAGCTCTTTCTTATTATATTTATTGTATAAATATGTCAACATTTATTGATTCATTCTACTGTTGATGAACATTTGTGTTGTTTCCATGTTGTTACACTAGGGTTCCTATGAATACAGCTATGTCAGACTTTGGTGCACATACGTACAAATTTCTCCTAGGTATATATGTAGGAGTGGGTTCTCTGGTAGGCATGTTTATCTTGGCTAGGTACAGCCAAAACAAGATGCTATGCCAACTTACATTCCAACCAAGAATTCACAAGAGTGCCAGATGCTCACCACCCCATCAGCACTTGGCATTCTTGGTCCTAATTTTATTTTAACCACTCTGGTGGGTGTGTATCTGTTCATATCATATTGTAGCTTAATTTGCATATCACTGATATGTAACAATATTGAACTTTTTATAGTTTACTTGATATTTGGATGTTCCTTTGTATGAGGTCAATGTCATAAAGTTCAGGTCTTTTGCTGATAGAAGAAACTGGCAGGTTTTTTTTGGTGGATTTGTAGTTTTGTTTTGTTTTGTTTTTTAAATATATTCTGAATAAGAATTTTTGCTGTATTTTTTTTAAGATTTTATGTATTTATTTGACAGAGAGAGAGATCACAAGCAAGCAGAGAACTCCATGTGGGACTTGATCCCAGGACCCTGAGATCATGACCTGAGCCAAAGGCAGCAGCTTAACCCACTGAGCCACACAGGCGCCCCTTTTTGCTGTATTGTAAATGCCTTATCCTGGTCTGTGACTTGCCTTTCATTCTCCTTAATGGAGTATTTCATGAACAGAAGTTCTTCATTTTGATGAAATACAAGTTATTATTATTTTCATTTGTTATTGTGTGTGTGTGTGTGTGTGTGTGTGTTATTGAAGAAGTCCTGGCCTACCCCAAGGACATGAAGATAATCAACTATGTGTTCATTCATGAGATCTTATTATGTTAGCCATCATGATTCTGTAATTTTTTTTTTTGAAAAAAAAAAAAGTTTATATATTGTGTGAGGAAGGAGACAATGTCCCCCCTGTGGATATATAACAGTTCTAGCACTTTTGACTGAGAAGAGTATCTTTTCCTCAGTGAATTGCAATGGTACTTTATTTATCATCATCATCATCAAACAT
Source organism: Eira barbara (assembly GCA_020311275.1). Taxonomy (NCBI): domain Eukaryota; kingdom Metazoa; phylum Chordata; class Mammalia; order Carnivora; family Mustelidae; genus Eira; species Eira barbara. Next base: position 2,336,531 of record JAHRIG010000024.1, on the reverse strand, counting down.
TATCTGTAAATTAAGTGATTTGTATGCGTCTATTTCTGGACTTGCTTTTCTGTGCTAATGATGTATTTGTCTATCTTTGGACAATGATTCCCTGTCTTGGTTTCTGTAGCTTTACAGTGAAACTTAAGTTCTGCTAACATAAATTCATAATCATTTTGATATCAATGTTTTTTATATCAACTTGATATCACTTTGATTTAGTATCATCTTGCCATATGTACTTAAAAAGAATGTTTCCCTGTAGCTGTTCAGCTTACAGTGTAGAAGGGCAGGCCTCTTATTTCACTGTGATACTCAGAGCTCTCTGTTTTCGTTTCCCTTGTTTTTTCAATTAATGAGATAGGAGGGTTACAATCCTAGTCAGGGTCCTGTGTTTTTCTTTTTCTCCTTTAGTTCTGTTGGTTTTTGTATTAAAAAAATTTGGGAGCCATGCTCTCAGGAAAATAGGAATTTATGATTGCCATGTCTTCCTGTTTGGCCTGATGACTGCCAGCTGGAAACACGTCTATTTGTCTCTAGCAGTGAGCATTTCATGAAATCTCCTCCCTCTCTTCTTGGGGCACCAGACCTCTTTATTTTGCTCAATGCATGTGATGTGTCTTCTCCCATCATTCAATGTCAACCCAACTGCATTCTTGTATTTAGAGAGCATTTGATATATTTGCATCTTGCTTCTCTTTTTTTTTCTTTTTTTTTTTTTAATATTTCATCTGTTTATTGGACAGAGAGAGATCACAGGTAGGCAGAGAGGCAGCCAGAGAGAGAGGAAGGGAAGCAGGCTCCCTGCTGAGCAGAGAGCCCGATGTGGGGCTCTATCCCAGGACCCTGGGATCATGACCTGAGCCAAAGGCAGAGGCTTTAACACACTGAGCCACCCGGTGCCCCTTGCTTCTCGTTTTTAAGAAAGATTTTATTTATTTATTTTAGAAAGAGTGAGAGAGAGTGTGCGAACAGGAAGAAGAGCAGAAGGAGAGGGACAAGCAGACTCTGTGCTGTGTGAAGAGCCTGACTTAGTGCTCAATCCCACAATCCTGAGATCATGACCTGAGCCGAAATCAAGAATCAGATGCCTAATGGTCTGAGCCACCCAGGGCCCCCCTTTTCTTTTAAGATTAAAATTTTAGCATCTCGTTTCTCTTTTTTCAAGCCAACACTTTATTCTTCTTTTTTAAAATATAATTTAGTTCATTTGTATTAAAAGTAATCATTGCGAAAAAAAAATTAAAATTAAAGGAATCATTGTGGAGTTTCCTCAAAAAGTTAAAAACAGAACTACCCTATGATCCAGGAATTGCACTACTAGGTATTTACCCAAAGGGTACAAAATTGCTAATTCAAAGGGATACAAGTGCCCTGATGTTTATAGCAGCATTATCAACAACAGTCAATTTTTTTTCTGGTTTTACTCTCTCTTTGTCTCTTTATTGCTTTTTTTTTGTTGTTATTTCAGATTAATCTGATATATTTGCTTCATTTCTTCTCCTTTATTGTCTGTAAATTACACAGTCTGATATTTCTTTTTTAGGAGTTGCCCTGGAGATTTCAGTATTCATCCCTGAGTTATTCCAGCCTGATTAGGTTTTTGCTGCTATAACATCCCGAGCAATATAAGGACTTTTCAACAGTTTAACATTACTTACTCATGCCTACTCTTTTTTTTTTCTTTTACTCTTATCATGTATTTTTGCACATGTATCAGCCACCCACAAAACAGGATTACTTTTGAATAAAATGTTCAACACTTTTTCACATGTACACACATATTTGTCCGTTCCAGTTCCCTGTATTCTTTCTGAGGTTCTAGAATCACATATAAACATCTTTCTTCATCCAGAAGAACTTTTTATTTCTTAGCATTTATTATAATTTAGGTGTGCCAGGATGAATTCACTCCATGTTTGCCTAAAAGCATATTATTTTACCTTTTTTAAAATCTCAATCAGTTTTGTTGAGGAATAATATAAAGTCGATGAAATTTACCAGTTTTAAGTAAACTCATGATACATAATTCTCCCATCACCCCTTTCTTGTAGCTTTGTGTCGTTGGATTTCCTTTTATTCCTCCCAGCCATTAACCACTACTGATTGACTTTTTGTCAGCATAGTTTTCTCTGGGATTTTACACAGTATCTCTCCTTGAGCATGAAGTGTGTGAGATTTCTCCACGTTGTGGTGGGTAACAATGCTCTATTTATTTTTGGTTGACTAGTGTTTTGTTGTGTGGGTACACCACAATCTGTTCATCTATTCACCAGTTAAATAACATTGAGTTGGTTTCAATTTGGGGGCATTATGAATAGGGTTGCTATGGACATTCACAAATAATTTTTTTTTGTCAGAATATACCTTCGTCTTTCTTGGATAAATGTTTTGAAGTGGAATCGCTTGGCTACTGGGTAGATGTCAAGGTCAAATTTTATTTAAAAAAAAAAAAACTATTTTCCAAAGGGATTATACCATTTTACATCTCTATCAGAAATTTATGATAATTATAGCTGCTTTTTATCTGTACCAACACTTGATATTGTCTTTTTTTTTTTTTTTTTTCAATTTACTCATTCTAGAGAATGAAGAGCAGTATCCGATTGTGGTTTTAGTCGGCATTTATTGAATAACTAAAGATAATGAACATCTTTTTATGTGATTACTTTCTTTTCCTTTTTTTTTTAAGATTTTATTTATTTATTGGACAGACAGATCACAAGTAGGCAGAGAGGCAGGCAGAGAGAGAGGAAGGGAAGCAGGCTCCCTGCTGAGCAGAGAGCCCGATGCGGGGCTCGATCCCAGGACCCCGGGATCATGACCTGAGCTGAAGGCAGAGGCTTAACCCACTGACCCACCCAGGTGCCCCTATGTGATTACTTCCAATTCTTATGTATTTTTTTAATGTATCTGTCCAGAATGTTTGACCTTTTACAAACTAGTTTATTTGTCTTATTTTAATATAAGATATTTTAAATATTTTCTGAATACAAGTCTTTTATCAGAGGTACATCTTGAAAGATTATTCTAGTATATGGTTTCCCTTATGATTTTCATAGAGGTGCCTTTCTACAAGCAAAAAAAAAAAAAAAAAAGTAGCTTTACTTTTGATGAATTTTTTCCTTTATGGTTTATGTTTGCCTAACCCAAAGTCATAAAGATTTTCTCCTATGTACTCTTCTAAAATTTTCATAGTTTAGTCCTTATGTTTAGGTACATCATTCATTTATGATTAATTTTGTGAATGTTTTGAGGAGATGATGTTTATGTTTCCCACATGGTTATTAAGTTTTTTAAAGACCATATGTTAAAGAGAATGTCATTTCTCCACTAAATTATCTTGGCATCTTTGTCAAAAACTGATTTACTAGGTATATGTAAATTATTTCTGGACTCTTCCAATGCGGCTACACCAACCTGCATTCCCGCCAACAGTGTAAGAGAGTTCCCCTTTCTCCACAGCCTCTCCAACATTTGTTGTTTACTGTCCTGTTGATTTTGGCTGATCTGACTGGTGTAAGGTGATATCTCAATGTGGTTTGGATTTGAATTTCCCTGATGGCTAGTGATGATGAACTTTTTTTTTTTTTTTTAATGTGCCTGTTATTCATTTGTATGTCTTCTTTGAAAAAGTGTCTGTTCATGTCTTCTGCCCATTTTTTGACAAGATTATCTGTTTTTTGGGAGTTGAGTTTGAGGAGTTCTTTATAGATCTAGGATATCAGCCGTTTATCTATAGTGTCATTTGTGAATATCTTCTCCCATTCTGTGGGCTGTCTCTTTGTTTTGTTGACTGTTTCCTTTGCTGTACAGAAGCTTCTTATCTTGATGATGTCCCTAAAGTTCATTTTTGCTTTTGCTTCCTTTGCCTTTGGAGACGTGTTTTGAAAGAAGTTGCTGTGGCTGATATCAAAGAGATTACTGCCTGTGTTCTCCTCTAGGATTTTGATAGATTCCTGCCTCATGTTGAGGTCTTTCATCCACTTTGAGTTTATCTTTGTGTATGCTGTGAGAGAATGGTTGAGTTTCATTTTTCTATACAAACTCTTTAATCAGTTCCATTACTTTATGTCTCCCTATTGTCTCAATTACTAACTTTATGATAATACTTGAAATATTGTGTTGTAAGTCCTCCAAATTTGTTCTTAATTTTCAATATTGATTGGCTTATCCTTGATCCTTTGCTTTCTACATAAATTTTAAAATCAGTGTGTTGATTTCTACAAAAAGAGTTTGCTGAGATTTGGGAGGGGGATTACATTAAAATATAGACCAACTTATCAAGGATATATATATATTAACAATGTTGAGTCTTGTACTTATTTTGTTAATTCTTTAAAGCATTTCATATTTTGTTATTGTAAATGGTACTTTCAAAACTTTTCATTTCTAAATGTTTACTGTTTGTATATAAAAATATAATTGATTTTTAAATACTGACCTTTATCCTAAGAACTTGATAAACTCATATATTAATTCTAATAGTTGGTTTTTTTTTGTAAATTCCCTATGAATATTATAGAAATCATTATAGTGTCTGTGAAGACAGTTTTATTTCTTACTTTCTGATCTGCATGCCTTTATTTATTTTTCTTGCCTTGTTGACTGGCTAGCATCTGTAGTGTAATACTGAGTAAGACATGATAAGAGCAAAGAGTTTTGTCTTGTTTCACATAAAGGTGAAAAATATTCTCTTTCACTAAGATTTATGACATTTGTTATAGGTTTTAATAGATGCCCTTTTTGAGGGGGCTGAAGAAATTCCCTTCTAAGTTTTCCGAGATATTTTTGTCAGTATGAGGAAATTATCTTCTGTTTTCAGTTTTCTGTGAGCTTCTTTTTAAAAAAATCATAAATTCATGTTGAATTTTGTCAAACACTCTTCTGCATTTATTGAGGTGAACATCATATAAGATTTAAAAATATTTTTTTAGTCTGTTAATATAGTTAATTACATTAACTGATGTTCAAATGTTAATACAGCATGGACTTTCTGAGGTAAGACCCACTTGGTTATAAAGTATTATCTTTTTTATATGTTTCTGGAATCGGTTAAAAGTTTTGGTAAGACTTTTAGTATATGGTTTTATTTTATTCTCTTGTAATATATTTGCTTGCTTTTGGTGTCTTGGTCATGCTAGCTTCATAAAATGTGTTAGGAAGTATTTCCATCTATTTTACTTTCTGGAAGTGTTTGTGTTAGATTGGTATTATTTTTTCCCTTTAATGTTTGATGTAATTCATTATTCTAACCATCTGAACATGGACTTTTAATCTATGGAAAGAATTTAAAATATGTATTCAATTTCTTTATTTGCCTTTTCTTTGATAAATTTCTTCATTTCTGTTTAGTTGTCATATTAACAAGCACAAATTTGTTCTTAATATTCCCTAACATACTTTTATTTCTCTGTAGCATCTATAATGATATCTTCTCTTTCATTTCTGATATTAGTGATTTGTATCATCTCTATTGTTTTCCTTTTCAGTTGGGCCAAAGGTTTACCAAAGTTATTTTCCTATAATGAAATTTTTATTCCATTGGTTTGTTTCTAATTATGCTTTCTATTTCATTGATTTCTGCTCTCATCTTTAATATTTTTTTTCTTCTGCTTACACTGAGTATCACTTTCTCTTTTTATTGTTGCTGTTTCCATGATCTTTAGAGTAGATACTAAAGTCACTAATTTTATGCATTTCCTATTTTTTAAATATAAGCATTAGAAGCCATGTGTTCCACAAATTTGATATGATTCTTTCTTTCTTTCCTTCTTTCTTTCTTTCTTTCTTTCTTTCTTTCTTTCTTTCTTTCTTTCTTTCTTTCTCTTTTCTTTTCTTTCTTTTTTTTTTTATAGAAAGAGAACATGAGAGTAGGGGGATGGGCAGAGGGAGAGATAATTTTTTTAATGGTTTTACCTGTCCATTTCACAGAGAGAGAGAGAGAGCACATAAGCAGTGGGAGTAGGAGCGGGAGAAGCAGACCCTCACTGAGCAGGGAGCCAGATGCAGGGCCTGACCCCAGGACCCAGATCATGACCAGAGCTGAAGGCAGACACCCAACTGACTGAGACACCAGGTGGCCTGGAGAGAGAGAATCCCAAGCAGATTCCACAACCAACACAGAGCCTGACATGGAGATCAGTCTCATGATCCTGAGATGATGACCTGAGCTGAAATCAAGTCAGATGCTCAACTGACTGAGCCACCCAGGTGCCCCTGCTTTTCCATTTTTATTCAGATTAAGACTTTTTAAATTTCTCCTTTGACCCACATTCATATTGGTGTATGCTGTTTCATTGCCAAATATTTATGGATTTTGATTTTTCCAAATATCTTTCTGTTAATTATTTCTGGCTTAATTTCATTGTGGTCAGAGCATATACTTTGCTTCATTTCTGCCCTATTAAATTTTGTCTTATTTTGCCTTCTAAGAATATGGTCTATCTTAGTGAATGTAAAATATGCATTTGAAAAGAATATATATTCTACTGTTGCTTGATGAGGAATGCTATAAATATCAAGTAGTTCCAACTGATTGACCTCATAATAGGATACCTACATCCTCTGTTCTTCATGCTGTTTTTATCAGACATTTTAATTCTACACATAGTATAAAACCCACAATACACTGTTTTTATTTTTTATGAACACTTAATTATCTTTTAAATCTATTAAATATAAGAGTGAGTGTCTTATATGTTTATAGATGTGTTTATCATTTCTGGTGCCCTTAATTACTTTATATAAATTGAAGTTTCTACCTGGAATCCTTTTCCTTCGGCCTAAGCAAATTCTTTCAATACTTTTGTTGTGCCTGTCTGCTGCTCCTAAGAGTTCCCACCTTCTGCTTATCTAATCAGTCTGTATTTCTCTTTTAGTCATGAAAATTCTTTACTGGGTAAAGAATTTTCAGTTGACAGTCTCCCCCCAACCCCTTTTGGTACCAAAAGATATTTTAACTGTGCCTGGCATGCATGGTGTCTGAAGAAATTCTACTGTTTCCTTTATATTTGCCCCTCTTTATGCAATGTAACTTTTTCCCTTCTGTGGCTGCTTTTACCAATTTCTCCCTATTACTTTTCCAGAATTTTGATTATGATATTCTGTAGTGTGGTTTCCTTTGTTTGTTTGTTTGTTTTTCTGGATTTATAAAACTTGCTGAATCAGTGGATTCATGGACCTCGTCAAATTTAGAAATTTTTGACTACCATATTTTCAAATATTTTATTTGTTTCTTATTTCTGAGATTATATATATATCATAATATGTAATAATATATGCAATTAATACATAAGTATATAATAATATAATATGATTTTAATATTTGTTCTTCATATTTATACTTTTATTATATGTACTTCATTCATTTTTATGTGAAGTATATGTACTTCATATAAAAGTACTCTTCAAGTAGTTTTCTTTGTTTCTTATTTCTGAGATTATATATTATAGTATATAATGATACATAATTAATATGTAATTGTATGATCATATAATATGAATATATGATATATATGACATATGTGTGTGTGATATATACACTCACATATCCAACACAAGGTATTTTTCATTCAGATATTTTTCCATATACGGCAGTTCCATATGCCTTTTGTGGACATTCTGTTGCTCTGTCTATATATAATAAGTATAATATAACTATATAAATATATATGTAGTACATATATAGTTAACATCTATGATCATATTTTTCATAGCCATTTCAAAGTCTGTCTTCCATCATATTATCATTCTGATTTTTTAATTAATTATTCCCCTACTTAGCAGTCACTTTTTCCTATTTCTTTGTATGTTTGGCATTTAACTATTGAGTATCAGATATTGTGATTTATTTCTTCTTTATTGCCAGATTATGTTGTACTCCTCCAAATGGTGTTGGGTTTGCTTCTGGTCTATGCTTAAGTATAAAACCACTTGGTTCTTTTTGAGGCCTTAACAAGATGTGTCCAGAGAAGCGTTTTCTCCAGTGTTAAGTGAATGCCTCTACTAAGGTGGCATTCTCAGAGCACTCTGCCCAATGCCCTGCCAATTATGAGATTTGCTGCTGGGAAAATGAAGAATCCTCAGCCTTGTGTAAACTCCAAAACTTCTTTCATCTACTCCTTTTTTGTGGTTTCTTTTCACCCCAACATAATCCTTTGCATTGGCCTGGGCTGCATGGCTCCTAAGAGAAAAGAGACAAGTCTATATCAAATCACTGATGGCAGTTACTTCACTCTCTGGGATGTGGTTCATTTCATCCTTAGTGGGCTCGCAGTTCTCAAATACCTTTAAAGTATGATTTTCATATTTATCTCATTATTTTTGACTGTTTTTGTGAAAGACAGTCTTTTATGACCCACTACAATCCACCTAGAAACATGGGAGGTTTCTTACAGACCTGCGTTGGCAGAAAAAATAAAACTGTACTCAATACGAGTCCTATTCAAGACGAGTCCTCACAAAATATACCAGTTATTGAACAATGTGGAGTTTATTTATAAATTCTTGTAAAATAACAGTGAGGTACCACTGCATATCTAAGCACCTGAAGCAGAGTTTTCACCCTCCCAAAGCTCGTGGGCTATTGCAACATTAAGGGAAAAAAGGGAGACATTCCCAGCTTGACCGTGGCTATAAAGCAGGATGACCCACTCATGTTCCACAATGTCAGAAACAAATTAAAAAAAAAAAAAAATCATACGGCAAACCTTAAGAAATGGTCTCAGAAGACCTTTTGCTTCATAACCTTCTTTGTGTCCTTGTTTTCCATTCCATTCCTGGGCTCAGGCAACTCTGGATCTTATTGGCTAGTTCCTGTTTCTATGTCTTGTGCTTCCTTTGGATTTCATGGCTGGGTGTCTACTTTCAGTACTTCTTCTACCTCCCTTACCCTGACTCCTGTGGCTAACACCTGCTCAATCAGTACCCCCTTCCTGTCTCACCCAGCAACCATTCAACTCACCATCTCCTTCATAAGCTGGTTTTAGCTCACGAAGATGTGGAAACTGAATAGAAATGCTATTAGCGGAAGCAGAGTATGATACTCTAGAAAAATACAAAATCCCACAGATGTTCAAACGAGAGTGAAAGGAGAGTTTATGGTTAAGAGAGTATTGGAGACACTTGAGATAGATCAGGTTACATATGTGAGGACAGGGCAGGTAAGAGAAGAACATTCTAGATGGAGGGAACAGAATGAACCAAGTCATGGAATCCTGTGATGAGATAAAGTTTAAGCAGAAACGTAGAAGGAAATTAACATTTTTGAAGAGGCAGGTTGTAAGAGTCTTTCTCTGCTGGCACATGTGAATGCTCTGAGGCAGAAAGCCACATTCAACTGTGTGCTTTACCGAGTTCACACTGGGCTATTTGTTCCCACAGGTAACTCAGGTACTAAATTTGGTGTGTCAGGTAAAATTGTGCACTGCTAAGGTTTTGCTTTAAAAAGCTCTTCATTGTGGCACCTGGGTGGCTCAGTGGATTAAAGCCTCTGCCTTCAGCTCAGGTCGTGATCCCAGGGTCCTAGGATCGAGCCCCGCGTCTGCTCTCTGCTCAGCGGGGGGCCTGCTTCCCCCTCTCTCTGTCTGCCTCTCTGTCTGTCAAATAAAATCTTAAAAAAAATAAAATAAAATAAAATAAAGCTCTTCATTCTCCAATAAAGTACAACATACAGAAATTCTCTCTCTTGGAGAGACCAACATGGCTAGTTTTCTTCCATGTTATAGATTTCTGTGTTTGAGTAGAAGATGAAATAGTTGGCTTATGGGAAGAAAACATATTGTATAAAATGTTTATATCTTCAAGAACCAGACCAAGGCACTCTTGGCTCCAGAGAACATCACAGAATTCACACATGCTGCTTACATGTAAGTCCTGGGCCATTAGACCTGCTTAGTATGGATTGTGGTGGAAGATGGTATGATTGGTGAGGTCAGTGAGGATACTCTCTTGACTTCCAGGTGAGAAGCACTTAAAATTTAGCTGTGGCACATTTCAGAATACTCAACAGGCTAATTGGTTTGAGTGCCAAGATTTTAACAAACCAAATAACTTGCATACCTGGAAGGAATATAAAGCATCATTCGGAAACATGGCTGCTTTCTTGGAAGTGAAAGGAGGGGTGTTATGTTGGATAGGGTGGATACCCAGGTAGACATGCTTTGTGGACAGACAGACCCAAGGCTGAATGCAGCAACAGTGCTATACTTGCAGATTGAAAACTGCCTGCACTTGCCACATTTGGAACTTTATAAGCTTGAATAAGATGTTATGGATGTAGATAGAGATTAATCAATGAGTTTGTATTCAGAGAAGAATTGGGAGACTGGCCAGCTTTATCTTGGCCATAGTAGGCCACCTAAATTATGTTACTGAGATCATAGCAGGTATGAGCCAAGCCATCTTCTCCTCTCATCCTGTAATAGCTCTTGATCTTTTCATTCTCAGTGGGTATTCTTGTTGGGGATGCTTGTGACCTTGCTGATTCTGCCTTAGTATGGTCTTCATTACTGCAAGAGATCCAATGTGTTCCTGGAATAGATGTATCAGCAGAAGGCCAAGGCCAGCACTTCCTGATCATATTCCAAACACCAGCCATGCACTGAAGTGCAGATCCAGGAAACCAATCAGCCCTCGACTTCAGCAGGTGTTTGAGTTTGGCTCTCTTGGAGGATAAGTCTTAGTTCCAAATTTATTTAACTGGAATGGCAAAGAGAATAATGCAATCATGTTTTATTTATACAACAGTGCTTTTTAATATCCCATTATGTATGTATAATTCACTAAGATCCCTGTCATGCTTTACCTATTCATTCTCCCCACCCCCCCAGGAAATTTACACAATTTATTTTTATAATGTTTAAATGTAAAACTAACACCATATTGTGAGCAAGATTTCATAGTTTACATAATTTCCTTGGATTTATTGCTTGTGGTTTCATGTATAAATCATAGCAATATCACAAATTAGAAATTGCTTCTCTGCCTTGTCCATTATATTTATAGATAGGACCATAATTACTAAAGTATTTATTTTCAAAGTCTCTTGGTCTGACTCCAATCTCATTTATTATGGTTGCATTATTTCTGTAATGCTGTTTATTAGCTGGTGCCAGTCAATATTATAACACATCCTCTGTGCTGCAGCCAAGTCACAGGATGGATACAAAGCTCTGAGTCATATCCTTTACTAACTTGCCAGTGGTCTGTTCATGAAACTAATTGAGACATTTTTTTTCCACATGTATTTATAAGATATGCAAGTTTACTATGGCATGGATAGAGAAGCAGCTCAGAGACTTAGATGTATAGAGAATGTTGTTGGCATATAGTGGTCCTTGTTTTCTCATTTGTAAAATGAGACTGGCTTAGGTGGGGGGGACTTTAATCTACAGTTCACGGAACTTGAATTTCTTTGGAGGTGACCTAGGGGAGGTGTCTAAGAACTTGGGACCCTCTCTTCATATGATAAGAAGAACAGCTGCCTTTTTCATTTTGTATATGGGTTAGCCATGCATAATGAGGTCTGGATAAATATTTCCCTAGGTCAAATAGTCTGTGATTTCATGAGGCAACTACTTAGATTAATGCGTATGTGGCAAAAATAGCAGTTAGATCAGGAGGGCATGAAGTAGTTTGCCTCTGGACACTTGGATGTGTGGAGGAGGCTGAGAGCAAGAGGGAAGGGAAGGGAGATTTTAAATGACGGAGGCAAGTCCTAGCATAGTCACTAAGCCATGTTTGCTGGGGAAATGAAAAGGATAGAGGCTGTGTTCCCAGTCTCAATGATCTCCTGCTTTTGAGGACAGATGTGCAGAAACCAACACTTTGAGGTGGTCTGGTAGGAGGAAGCAGGAGTGGTGAGGAAATGCAGAGGAAGGCTCTGAATTGGCTGGTCCAGAACATAGAAGTACCCCCTGCCTGACGTGGTTTCGAAGTCACCACTACGACTGCTATCTGGCTCTCCTCCTTGGGAATGCACTGCTGCCCCTTGAGTTCACCGTGGATGTCACCCTACAGAACCCTGCATCACGTCTTTGTAGAGATGTTTCAATCAATGCTTCTTGAAAGATACTGAAGGAAAGAGACCCAGGGAGACACGTGAAAAGGAGAAGGGTGGTGGAAATGGGCTGGTGGAAACAAATGTCCTGGGGAAGAATTTTTCTGAAAGGCTTGCTTGAATTCCCATAGGTGAACTGGCCAAAGCCCAGCTGACCTACCTGGGCAAATGTTGGAAGAGGAAGCTCTCCAAGCTGAGAGGTCAGGGTGTGTCTAAACGGGTCAGGAATTCCCATCTCAGTCCTGAAGTTGATTATGTGACTGTGTGTGTTCAGCTAATGTAAAGTGAAAGATGGAGACAGTAGTCCAGACAATTATGGTGAAAATTGGAGGTTTGTAGGTGTGGTCTGATACTGATCTCCATTTGTCAAGCAAAAGTAGGAGGGATATTTTGAATGCAGGTAGCTGTCTGCACTGATTTACAACCTCATTGAAACTGCTAGTAGGTAGTCCTTCCTGGGCCACACAGGCTGAGGAGCATTGTGCCTACAGAATATAGCATAGCTGGGGACTCCTGGAGCCAGGGAGTGTGGCAGTTCTGTGCTTTGCTAATATCAAGGTGCCATCACCCAGCGGACTGCAGGCCTCCCCACTTTCCACAGCCAGCTGCAATCCACGATCCACACTTTCCACATGAACCACACCCTCTTCTGCCCTCTCCACATCCCCAGCACCTGCTCCCCTGTATTCTTAGTCCTGGTCATGTGGTGTCACCATCACCTGTCACCTCTTTTATACTGGACCTTTTCAGCATGCAGACATAGTCATTATACCATCAACTGGTTAATCTTGTTAATTTATTTTAAAACCCAGTATTGGCATCCATGACCCTCAGGACCTCTGGGATCCTCCCACTGAGAAGCACTGGGACTTCTTCCCCACAGCCCATGCACTCTCCTCCTTCAGATAGAGAATACCACCAAAGTCCACTTCTTATGGCTCAGATCTGATTGTGAACTTTCACTCTCTTATTTCCCAGTATGTCCAGGAAAAAATAATAAAATCTTTTCAACCTGAGTGAAGTTAAGTGAAGCGATTGAAGCATTTCATTTTAAGATCCCAAAAGACTACATCTCATTATTTCTGTCCAAGGATTCCATGCTCCAGGTACTCAAGATCATGCCTACTGCCCAGCATTTCTCAATGCTTTTTCCTCCATGATCTTATATCAATTTTCTGCCCCATCCTGGAATGACCATCCTCCCATCCCTGCTGATCTAAATTCACCATCGATTCTACTCTACCTTCTCATCCCAACCCCCCCCACCTGCTGACCCAGGACATCTGCCACCCTTGCAACTCAACCACCACATATAGACTTACATTTCCCTTGTTCATTCTGAAAGCACAGGAATAACCATGTTTTTTTGTTTGTTTGTTTGTTTGTTTGTTTGTTTTTTAAGAGCTGAGAACAGGCACAGATAGACTCGGTCACCATATGTCGGAGATAAAAATCTATCCAAAGCTCTTCCACCTTTTTCTGGAGAGTTACCTTTGTTGGGAAAATAGAAAAACAAAGTTAAAGAATATCCACATTTTATGGTTCCAGCAGCAGAAATGAGAGAATGCACTGTTAAGGGCTTGTGTTTACATTGTGCTTTTTCAGGGTCTGTCTTTTGTTATAGAGCTGGAGATGAAACTAGAAGCCTCCAAAGGTCCTCTGCTGCTAACCGCTAGAAACTTCTGCCTCAAGCATATGATGACCACAGTGCTTGAAAAACACTGTGCGTTTATTTCATACAATCTCTGTGTTTGTAAGAAATGGAATCTGTTTGCTTATGTTGTGTATGAACTCACCAGTCCTGTGTAACTGACCCATTTCTACATAGTAGATACATAGATAAAGTTATACATCGTATATGTTGCAGATCCCTCTCTACATCTGGAGACCCAACTGAGTCACTGCTCCTCTGTAGGCATGCGTTACACAGAGCTGTGATGCCAGTGAGTTCAAATCAAAGTGAAGCCATGTCTTTCTTCCTAACACTGCTTCTAGACTGAAAAGCAAAATTTAATTGTTATTCTTTTGAGGTTTTTTTCTAGCTCATTAACTTTAACAATAATCCAAATCCTTCTTAGGCACATTTTTTTTTTTTTTTTTTTTTTTTGCATTATTTCATTGATTTTTTTTTTTTTCCCCCTAACCAGTCTCTTTCTATTTGGATCATTCACAATGAAATCCTTCTTCTTCTCGCCCCTCCCCCTCCTCCTCCCCCTCCTCCTCCTTCTTTTTCTTTGCAGCAGCAGCATCCTCACCTCCATGGTCTTTGTTCTAGAGACTGGTTTGGGGATAGTTTTTGGTCATTGTTACATGAATGTGTGGAACTTTCAGCCTTTTGTTTCCCCACTGGGTCCTTCCCATCTCCTGCCTATCTCTAATTTAGAACTTCCTATGGATATTCTTTAAGCTACTGTTTCCATCCCCCTCTCTGGGGATTGTCCATGGCACGTATACCAGGTTAGTGGTTGTTGAGTGCATTTGTCTTCAGCCACCTGTACCAAGGGAATGTCTCAGGAGTGGACGCTGCATATCCACCATCTGGATGGCTAAAGTAGAAAATACAGTATGTGGGGTGCAGACATGTAACATTTATCATGTATTCCAAAGTCATGTGCATGAACTTAGAAACTGTAAGTTGTAGCAGATGGAATATTTTGACGAGCTGTTTGACGAGTTGTCCTTATTAACCAAGTCAGGACTTCTCATCCTCAGCACTCTGGACATTTGGAGCTGGATAATTACTTGTTTTAGTTGTCCATCTTTCGCATGGTAGGATGTTGGGCAGTGTCTGTAGCACCTACCCACTAGTTGTTGGTGGTCCCTCCTGCTCAATGTGACAAACCAAAATATCTCCAGATCTTGCCACATGTCCCCATGGTGGGGGGTTGTTGGCAAAGTCAGCCCTAGCAGAGAACCACAAATCTAAGATTAAGTACTGATTAAGGAGAGGTGTCCAATGGCAATATATAGGAAGAAAAACACATAGACATAAAAGGAATTTGGAGTCCAGCATGTTGGTGACTGTCAGAATACATTAAGTACATCACATTATTCCCATGCAAAATACTCCTTTTGAGTGATTTTGGTATGTGTCTGCATAACAGCAGTTTCAAAGGAAAATAGTTCTCCTTGAAGTGGGAATTTATCCAAACGTAAAATAAGAGGATCACATCCAACATTTGCCCTGGAAAGATTCAGAATTCTTTTTCTCTTGACAGTAGAGGGAGAGGTTTTTTTTTTTTTTTTTTTTTTTTTTTTTTTTTTTTTTTTTTTTTTTTTTTTTT
>JAHRIG010000024.1:2097952-2321197 GCA_020311275.1 Eira barbara | reverse complement strand
TTTTTTTTTTTTTTTTTTTTTTTTTTTTTTTTTTTTTTTTTTTTTTTCGCTTTTCGTTCACCAGGGATATCTCAGATTCAGAATAAAGTATTGATATTCCACAAAAGACAAGTAAAAAGGACTAATGCTCAAGCTCTAGGTTACAAATGTTGTGCAGAAAAATTTCCCAGAGTGTCAAGAAGAGGAATTCTTTTTTTTCTTTTCAGCAAAAAGTACAGAAACTTCGGTTAACTTGCAGAAATAAAAGGGAAAGAGGGACCTGCCTGTCACTCAAAAGAGTCACAGAGAAGTCAGGGATCTATCACCAAGACTGGTTTTAAATAACTCACTCTGCTCCATTTTGCTCAGACATGTTCTTCTGAAACTGGAAGCTTCAGCGGGTCTTCAGGGAAAGACAAGAAGCTCAGCTCCTTGCGCAGAGGTGGGGAAGGCAAACGTCGTGCGGACATTGCTCAAACCCAGTCAGGCACCGACAGCACCTTCCATCTTCCCTCTTGTTGATGTCCACCTTTCTTTTAATCTGGTGTGAGGGTCAGAAGCCACCTTTGTTCTCAGAGCCATGCTTGTTCAGATTCTGGGGTGAGACAAGATCATTGCATCGATGGAGGCTGAGTGAAGTAGAATGGAAGTATCCAGAATTTGAAAGCTGGCAGAGCTTCATCCATGGCGAGGGCCCTCAAGCAACTGCGGTATCCTTCCATCTGTGAACGGTAAGTCCCAGCAGCTCTGTTCTAAACCACTGCTTCTGGTTTCCGTCCTAATTGATTACGTGGAGCCCTTTCCCTGCTGAAAGGAATCTGTATTCATCACTCAGGAAGGAGAATAAGGCAGAGTAAGGGAACCTCTCTCTCTCTCTTTCATCAAATGCTTTGGATTTGATGTCTCCCACTTTAGAACTCTGATTACATGGTCCCAGACATCGCGAGGATTTCTGATTCATGGCACCCTGCTTGATTATAAACCACAGTGTAAAGTCTCACCCACCTGAGATGGAACCTGTGCACAAGCCCCAGTGGTGCTGTTCCAGAACCTTCCCTCTGTTGATTTTATTCTCGATGTTCTAAGACTCTGACCGTGAAGGTCAGAGGAGCTGCCTGGAGCCGCACTCTCAAGGGACTCATCTGTTTCTCTTCAGTACCTCACGCTGGTCACAGAGCCGGAGACCCAACTTCCCCTATAATCTGCCGCCTGCCCCCAAGGGCTGGGACCTTGAGCAAGACTTCCCAATATTCCTTTGTGGTGTGTGGAACATGGTGGCCCTCTTCCCAGCTGGGCATTTAGGAATGACCAAGTTGAGGAACAGGTGATGCCAATAATACGCCAATAATAATTTTTGATTGAGGAATTTCTAGTATAAAATATGAAAGGTGGACTGAAGACACAGTAGCATGTACAAAATCGCTATCAATATCAAGATATCAATACTCAGTTTCAGTAAAGCGAATATAGAAAGCTGAAGTCAAGTTGGCCACACAGAGATTGGAGAAAACCAGGGAAGAATCTCAGTTGAGCCTGTCTCACCTTTATTCAAATCTTAGTCAGCACATTAAACCACCACTGTGTGTGCTGTGAAAAGGCGGGGGACATAAATGCTAAAAAGACCCTGATTGGAGAGCTCACGATGCAGATGCTCAGAGATTGCCACGTGACTAGTAGCTGTGTAGACCCGTAGGGCCAGTAGGGCTATTCAGAGCAAAACCAGCTGGCTGGGGGTGCTGAGGAGGGCACGCATCCATCGCAGTGGAGAAGCGCAGGGTGGAGGAGTCAAGGAAGGTTGGTGGGGGAGGGGAGGTCAAAAACTGTCCCCCATTTGCTGACTAAGCATTTTCCTGGAGACCCTAATTCCTATTTAGACAATAGCCTTGCTTATACATGAAATGCAATAATTTCCCCCAATATACGACCCACTTACCAGAAGTCGTATTTTTCCATCAAGGTAGCCTGTCCACTTGCACACACTGCCATCAGACTCAGGTGACCTGGTGAGTGACCCTGTACCGGCTGGTCTGCCCTGAGGCTATGATGGGTCTCTTGTGTTTGAAGGCTATTGGTGCTGCTCTCTGGCCATGGGGCAAAACCCCTGGATCTGTAACTCCTGAAATACCACATTCCTCTGGCTTTACCTGACACCATGCATTCCAGAGCTTCCCAGAGCCTTCAAAGCTTCTACTCAAAGGCCCCAGCACCATTGCTTCCTTGTGATTCTGCGGAGCCCTCTGGACACCTGCCTGTGGGTCCCTCCCACTGCGCCTGGGGCTGGCAGGTGACCCACCATATCTGGGCTCTGACAGCACCTGGGCATTGAACCTGCCCTTCCTCCATCTGACCACAATGCTTTATGATTTCAGCCTCAACTTTTCTTTGCCATGGAGCTTTCTGGAAGCTTGCTGTCATTCATTCTCAAAATATCTGGGAGCTCAGATCACTGATTGCCCAAGGTCACAGAGGGATTTGCCAAGGTAATGGAAAGCGAAGTGGCTTGTGCCAGAGCCGTGCCCTGACCCCACTGGGCTCCCACAGTAAGTCTTCTTGTTGGGTTTGTCTGCCATCAGTGTCCTCCCCTGGCGCTCCTGTCTAGCCTACCAGCTCCTTCCATCCGCCCTACTTTTAATCCTCCCTTAATAAGAAAAAGAGTGAAATGGGAAGACTGGGCGTACACTTTGTTTTCACTTTGTTTGTCGTCTTATTTTTAAGAATCTTTGCTCTGGGCACTGTTGCCGGAGATGCACTTACTACATTCCATGTATAAGTACTATTACTTTAAAATCTACATGCTAAGTGTGAGTGAGGAAGAGCCCAGATCATTATCAATATTCTAACCCACAGAAAAATTAGTCAGGCGCCCACCAGTTATAAATCCTCTACTCTAGGAAATATTTGTTGCTGGCAGAGATGATCCTGATGTAATGGCAGCATTTAATGTAGAAAATGTTGTTCTATTTCTTTTCTTGATAGCACCAGACAACCAGGGCTCTGGGTGGGGAGAGGAGCTGCAGGGCGGGCTGCCCAAGGATAGCAATATGTTTGCGAGTTTGATCAATAAGAAGATTAACTTAACCCAGTAGAAGACTTATCAATCTTCTTATTGATCAGTTTAGCAAACATATTAGTGTGCTGGGGTAGCGTCGCAGGCCCGTCCGGGCTGAGCTTCATCAGGTCCGCGGCATATGAGCTATCCTTGGCATAGGCCATGGGACTTCTCGCTTACCATGCGCACGGCAGTAGGAAAGGTCACCTCTCCTCTCGCCGGTGCCAGGTTCTCCCCAGAGAAGAAGATGGATGCAGGAGCTGACACGGGTGATGGAGGGGGCTGTTACGAGCTGGAATCAGAGTCAATCAACAAACTCTTGTTTAGAAAGGCTTCCTGGGACTTTTAATTTTAAAAAAGATGCATCATGTGAGCTTTCATTTGTTGAACATTTAGTGAAAGCTCAGAGAAAATTATTTTAAGTACCCAAATTTGTGAACGTCCCATTGTGATCATCTAATGCCCCCCCTACTTGAATGCAGAAGAATAGAGCTAATTCATCTTCAGAATCAGCGTAAGTAAGTACGTTCATATTTTATTCTTAAAAAAAAAAAAAAGACCCTATACTTTGAAATCTTTGGACAAATGTCAAATACTTCAGTTTGAGTCATTGGTAGGAAATAATGAAGAGGTTTTAAAGTGATATTTATGTAGGTTTAAAGTGATTTATTTGTCCATCCAATAAATATTCACTGAGCAGAAAGTCTAAATCTTTTGGCTTCTGACGTAGGAGCAATGTCTTCCACACTGCCAAAGGTAAAGTCTTGACGGGGAGGAGAATGGTGCAGAGCAGCTGACATCACCCCATGAGCTGGAGGGCAGCTCTCCTCTCTGCTCATCATGACGCTGAGGAAATGACAAATCCTGAGCTTAATTATTCACAATTAATATTATCTGCAACTTGAGTAATTTTATTATAAAACAAAATTCCCTTCCTAGCTAATTCCATAATCGTTTGCTTCATTTCACCTCATTTCATAAAGGATGAACACTTGGCCCCAGATCAGTTGCCTCTCATTTCCCTTCAAAACCTTTGGAACTGAAGTTCCATTCCAGAGGGACTCAGACACCATTACCTCTTCACATATTAGAGACGGGATCAACGCACAATGCTTCTTGCAGCAGAGAAAAGTGCTTAGCTGAAAGGGAAAAAAAGAAACGTTTATTTCTCTGAGGAGCTCTTGGTTCCTTTGGGGAATTCCTGAGAAAATCCGGGAGAGGAGAGTCAGACGCGAGAGGATGTCCGCGCTAGTGTTATGGGGGAAGTGCTGAATGAGCGGGTATGGCAACCAGTGATAATTACCTTTTCATCTCATGTAATTTTAAAGGCTTAAGTAGCGAAAATGAGGGAATCATTTATTGGTTACTTCATCCAGCAATATTTATGAAAAGCTTCATATTTTTCCAAGAATTGGGCCTGAAGGATGAAAACACATGTTCTTTGACTTCAAAAATTTCTGAGTCTAGAAGGGGAGAAGACTTGTGCTCCCCTGACCATTCCAGGAGCCTCAAAGGGATGCCAGCTCTCCGTGTAGGCGGAGGGGCCATATTTCCTGGTGGGAGACGTGACTTTGGTGGCCTCCATTGGCCGCGGAAGAGCAAGGCAGATTTTTTTTTTTTTTTCCCAGAGAAAGTGAAAGCTCGGGTCTGTCTCCATGTATGAAGCTCTACAGGAAGACAAGGTGACGGCTTGAATGGGCTCAGGGGTGTGGGGGCAGGTAAGCAGGAGGGACGTGGCTGGGGAGTTTTGTGGTCCTTCCAGACCAGCCTGGGTCTCTGGTCCTTCTCAAGTCTGCTTTAGTGACTGCATTAGAGACAACCAGAAAATGCTCTGTGTGTCACAAGAGAAAAGCACAGCAAACGATCCTTGGCCACACACCTCTTTGGCTGGGACCCGGCCTGGTCTTATTTCAAAGAGGTTCTGACCTCTGCAGCGATGGGGACGGCTCAGGCCCATCTTGCACGCCCGTCACACGGAACACACGTGGCTCTCTGCTTTGTGGCGAATCCATGCTAATTCAAGCCTTTTACAAAGGTGTTAGTTTTTTGTTTTGTTTTGTTTTGTTTTTAATTTAAAAATTTTATTTTAATTTTTTAAATTTTAATTTTAAAGCTTTAATTTTTACAATCAGTTTTAATTCAAGCCACTTACAGTTTGTCATCATTCCTTTGTGGGCACGCGTGCAGCTCACTTGAAAACCCGGGGTGGGTCCCCGTCTGTAGCAGGCAGTCGTCAGGACACAGCAAGGCGGGGACGCGAGAATGTCATTTTCTTCATTAGTTGTTTTTTTTTTTTTTAATTCAGGAATTATGAATTCATGTATATTTTGATCTTTGGAATTTAGAAATATTTAGAAGAAACACAATAAGTTTAGAGTTCCTGACTCAGTTTATTAAATTTTGAAGCTGATTCCAGTGCAAAATTTTTAGCAAAGAGAAACATGAGCCTGACTCAGAACACGGTTTATGAAAGGGTGGCTTGCAAGACAGCTAATATCGGATTGAAATAACGAGCTAAAAATTCTCATTTCTAGGCTCTTCCTCAGACACAAGGAAGTAAAACTTCTGATGCCAGGGCCCAGAATAATGAGTTTTAACAAATGTTCCTACAGTCTTTATGCCCCTGAAGTCTTCAAGGCCATTTCTCTAACAGGCCTGCTCTGAGTTTATTGAACGTTACCAATGTTCAGATGCTCAAGAGTTTATATGTCGCTGGTGTCTGTGGTTACACAGCGTGTACATGTAGGCAGACGGTTATAGGTCTGCTGGATTAGAGCCCACAGCCTTCACGGGAACTGGAGCTTGTCTTAACACAATACTGCCGTGCAGTGGTCATGCCCTGAAATCCCCAGACCGCCATCCAGGGGGTCTGCAGGAGCCCACGGGGGCACCTCCCTTAGCCGCACTGTGACATCTCCACTGTGTGTCCCGCCCTGGTGTTTAGTGACTACAAACTCAGACAGAAGGAAGTTACGTATCAGAGATGCTCTAGCATCCCAGAGGTCCACCTGCCCGAGCAGGATGCAGGCAGGACTCGCCACCACCAGTGGTGGTGGCATCCAGGCTGCTGTGTCTTCTGTGACAGGTGCGTTCCTGGAAATGGGTGGCCATGGGGGTTAGAAAAACATGTATCTGGATAAAATACTGCATTAGCATCTTACCACAGAGGCTTCTGTGACAGGGACATTTTTTGTCCATGTGTGGATTTGGATTTTCATGTGTAAAATTCATCCACGGAAGATGCCGACGCAGAGGAGAGATGTTAGCTCCCGCCATGGGCTGAGCTAACTGCTGGGGTTTCCCTGAGATGAGAGCTCCTGCCTCTCTCAGCTGGGGGACCAAGCAGAACAGATCAGGCACCTGCTCATCTGCTGGTGGGTTGGCGTTGGATGGCTCACTGAAGGGAGCGACCTGTAGGGTTCCTCACAAACCTAGGAGGTTAGGATTCTGTTGAATTCTTTGTGGCAAAAAGCAGTTTTATCCAAAAGCCTGTTTATACTGTGGGTCGCCAACGAAGCAGTGAAATCAGCACCTCAATGAAGCCAAAGGTTTAGAAACATGACCTCCAAAGCAGCTTCTCACTGGGATTCCAGGCTTAAGGACACGAGGGTCTGTCTCTAGCCCCAGAGATTTGGCTCTGTCATTCCTGAGTGGGAAAGGGCCCCCAGTGTGTGCACGAGCACCTGTGCCACGCCGGCTGCTTTTGTGGGCCAGGGGGGCGGTGTGGCTGAGCTGCCCCTCTTCCTCCCCTCTGCTCCCCTTTGGGGTCAACATCACACATTTATGGAATAGCTAACTGTGCTGAAGAGGGTAGCTTTGACCATGGAAATGAGTTTTTCTCTTTGCTCAGAGTTAACTGGCCATAAAGGGCCCAGGTCTCTATCTTGGTCTAATTAGCCCCTACTTTTAACTAAATGACCCAACTGACCCATGTCCAGAGCCACCATCCTCATCAAATGGCGAGATGAAAGTCATGTGCAGGCTCCTTGTTTATTAACATTTACATCATCATGCCTGGAGTTGGGGAGGCCACTGCTCTAGGTGGGGGGCGAGGGTGTGCAGGAAAGCTTCTGAGGTTCCTTCTGGTTTGGCACCTGCATTTGTGAGTCAGGCCTGTGGATCTCAAGGAGGAAATTATAGGGCAAGTGAAAGCATGTAATTGCATGCCATTTGGTGGACACAGAGCCACGGGCGAGGGTGTGGCAGAGTCTGGAAACATTAATTGAGCCTGACCTTGAAGAGGCCACTTCCACACAGGACGGTTACTTCCTAATGAATGTCAGGAACCTGGAAGGGCTGAGCAGCCTGAGACCCACGAGCGGAGGAGCAAAGTTGGATGGACATGTCTGGGGGGAGTGGCCATAGGGCAAGTGCCCACTCCTTCATTCATTCATTTGTCCCCTATTCGCTGAGTCTAGGTTGGCTCATATGTGTGACCCCTGCCTCTCTCACGAGAATCTGGATTTCCCGTGGGCAAGGTTTGTCCATGTTAGCAACGACTTGTGTTCAGTTCCTCCTGCCACAGCTGGAACTAGAATTAACAACTCTTCACTAAAAGAAGGATTTAGGGGCACCTGGGTGGCCTGGTCATTAAGTGTCTGCCTTCCGCACAGGTCATGATCCTGGGCATTGAGCCCCTCATTGAGCCCCTCATCCTGCTGAGCAGGGAGCCTGCTTCTCCCTCTCCCTGCGCCCAGCTCCCTGCTTGTGTTCTCTTTCTCTTTCAAATAAATAAATAAAATATTTTTAAAAAGGGATTTAAATATCTGAATGGCAAATAAGGACATCATTACAACGGTTACCAGTGTGATGAAGGAGCAGTGCCTGACCTGATAAGGAGGTCTGTCAGGTACTTGATGACTCAAACCAGGATGTCTAGTGACTTCTTACATATGCTGAAAGCCTGTCCACCTTTCAGCATGTTGACGTGGTCACTCAAGTAGCCAACGCTCGCCTAGCATTGTTAAAGATCTATGAGACATAACAGCAGGTGCATTCAGGTAGACCACAAGTAGGTCTCAGACACCTGTCCTGTTCGAACTCTCCAGAGGCACGGGACCCCTTCTCATGTAAATAAGTCCATTCCAGGGAACTGTCTTCAAGTTCTTGCATATTGTGGCAATTTCTTCATTTAGAGATGTTCAGACTTACACAGTGAGAGACTCTGGTAATGTTCTAGACACACAGGAAGAACGCTAAGAAAGAACACACTAATATTAATTTGCTTGAGTATAACACAGTCATAAAAAGGCTCTTCACAGCCATATCCTTCAACTTTATGACTCCAAATGTAGGGTTGCAGGTAATATTATCCCAGATGTTAACCCAGCCACGCTGTCTGTCATAAGTTGGCCCATAACACTCTTCTGGCTGTAGAATAATGAGGATTCTGAAGATTTAGTCCACCCATTAGGATGATGTTACAAATAGAGCAACGTTTTAAAAACACACCAAACAATTTTAATGTGCAGCTATGCATTAGGGATAGGAAACAAAGGAGCATGCATTGGAAAAGTATTTCCGTTTTCTTTCGTAAACAAAATACCATTTCAGGGATAATATCCATTCCTTATATAGAAGATACTAGAACATAAGTCAAAATTAAGCAAACATCCCTTCCCTTTCCTTCCCTTCTCTGAGCAAATAATAAGGTCTCAGATCTACAAAAGGTAAAACCGGGGGCACCTGGGTGGCTCATTGTGTTAAGCCTGTGCCTTCGGCTCAGGTCATGATCTCAGGGTCCTGGGATCAAGCCCCGCATTGGGCTCTCTGCTCAGCAGGGAGCCTGCTTCCTCCTCTCTCTCTGCCTGCCTCTCTGCCTGCTTGTGATCTCTGTCTGTCAAATAAATAAATAAAATCTTAAAAAAAAAAAAAAAAGGTAAAACCAGCTTTCTCTTTGAACATTGGCTATTTGTAAAGTAGACCTCCATGATAGTTTAAGTACAAAGATAAGCGGGAGGACGTCCTTAACTGTAGACAGACGCAGGTATTTGATAACACACAGTGTTGTTTGTCACGCAAGGGTTAACGGACCCTCTAAAGCCTGTTACTCATTGGCACAGTGAACGAAAGCAGCAGGGGGACACGCTATGTCACGCAGAGGGGACTGAGCTTGCAGATGGAAGCGAGGCTGTTATCATCTGACCTTGAGATGCCTCCTCACAGGGGTCCTTAACGGTGGAGGAGGGAGACAGGAAAGCCGGAATCAGAGAAGCAGATGCACAATGGAAGCTGCGTTCTGAGCAATGGGATCGCCGGCTTTGTCGATGGAAGGGGCCGTGAGCCAAGGAGTGCGGGTTCTCAGCCGATGTGAAGGAATCTTGGACCTTTTCTCTGGCACTAACAGTTCATGGCAAGTTTATGACTCTTGGATACCCTCATTGGATTGTTTCTCCCTAAACAGAGTTTCTAAAGCTACAAGTGTCCCTGGGGGTAGAGAGGAGATCCGGCGGGACAGGCCCCTGGGAAGAGTGATCCTAAATGCAGAACCTGGGGCGCCTGGGTGGCTCAGTGGGTTAAGCCTCTGCCTTCAGCTCAGGTCATGATCTCAGGGTCCTGGGATCGAGTCCCGCATCCGGCTCTCTGCTCGGCAGGGAGGCTGCTTCCTCCTCTCTCTCTGCTTGCCTCTCTGCCTACTTGTGATCTCTCTTTGTCAAATAAATAAATAAAATCTTTAAAAAAATAAAATAAAATAAATGCAGAACCTGTGCACCTGAGCTGGGCCTTTCACCGTAGCTGAGACAGCACGCCGGTGTAAGCTCTACAGCCTGAGGAGTTCGGGGCCGGACTGCGGTCTAGGATCTTTCAGCCGACCCGTGGGAAGAAGGATTGCTGCTCTTTGTCCTGCATGTGGACCAGTTCCGTGATGCCACCGTCATTGTCATACTGTACCATTTTAACACCCGACAAACACTTTCGTACAGATATTGCTCTCTTGGATGACTCAACAAATCGTTCAAAGACCAAACCAGGATAAAATCGTGTTGATGAGTATGTCCTCATACTCTGACGGTTTCAAAGAAACATCATCTTGCAGAAAAATCAGCACCTACCGTGGAGGTCAGGATGGTGGTTGGTGATCTCCCCAGCAGTAGGGGCTGACAGAGACCCACAGGGAGAGCCTGAGCAGGGCCCCAACCCTGCAGGGAGAGCTGCCAGCCCAGGCACACAGTTCCACTGACGTCCTCAGATCCCGCTCAGACCCCCGTACTCAAGCACTTGCCCCAGAGTACACATGCTTCTGAAAGCCAAAATCCCACTAGCAACCTCTTACTTCTGAAAGTCAGCCAGCTGGGAAGAGCCTTACTCCAATAAATTCATCTCTGAGCACCAGCCAAATGGCTAGCGGACCCCCTTTCTGCAGCCTCTGCCAATCCGTCAACCCTCAAGCCCCGCTCTATGAAGATATCAGGCTACTTTGCTCAGGGATGTGTGTCTGAGGGTGCAGATCTCCCTTGCCTCAATAAGTAATAAATTCAGCTTTTTGTTCCTTGACAGCTAGGACCCAGGGCAGTTCTGCTGACTTTTGTCCCCTCACAGACAGCAACTTGCATACATCTGTGAACAAAGGAGGTCAGAAGAGAAGAACCAGAAATCAGAAAAGAGAACGATTAGAATAAACCTCCCATTGCTGAAGTGTGCCCTGTGTTGAGTCCTGGCATGCAACCGAACAACTACTTCTAGTGACTCTATTTAGGGAAATGAAAATCTGTAATGTGTATTTATATCAACTTTAATTGTGAAGTCCTGAAAAAATGCACAAGGTTTCTTATTTCCCATACTAAACGTAAAATCTAATAGTCAGGTTGCTATGCCAAATTTCAGTTTGGCTTTGGGTAAATTTTGACTACTTATTCATTCATTACAAAATAAAGATTGGATTTACATTTTGTTTTTCAATGTGACTGCGCACAGCCTTGGGTAGAGATCGCAGAACAGCAAGCCAGGAAGGGTGGGGACACAGGACTGGCATGCCGAACGGATCACTGTATGGCCAGTAGGAAGACATTTTAAGCACTGTTCAGGATATATTGTGTTCTGTGCATCTGATGGAAACAGAAAATCTCCAACAATTGCCCTGGGTGGCTAAGTTGGTTAAGCCTCTGACTCTTGGTTTCAGCTCAGGTCGTGATCTCAGGGTCCTGGGAAGGAGCCCCGTGTTGGCTCTGTAGGGAGTCTGCTTGAGATTCTCGCTCCGTCTCCCCCCACCTCTACCCCTCCTCTTGCTCATGCTCCCTCTCCCTCTCTCTCTCTCTAAAATAAGTAAATAGGTGTCCCTGGGTGTCTCAGTCAGATAGGTGTCTGCTTTAAAAAAAAAAAAAAAAAAGTTAACCTTATGCTACAGAAAACTACAATTCAAACCATAACACAGCATTTTACAACCAATGGATTGTCAAAATTAAGGTTTCTGTTAGCTATCAAGTGTTGAATATGTCCAACATAGAAACGTTACACATTACAAGTAATTTTTTATACACTCCAGTCATGATCCCAGGGTCCCGGGATGCAGCCCCGAGTCTGGCTCCCTGATGGGCAGGGAGTCTGCTTCTCGCTCTCCTACTCTTGCATTCTCGTCACCACTCATGTTCTCTCTCTCTTTCAAATAAATAAAGAAATCTATAAATAAATAAATAAAATCTTTAAAAAAAGGAAAGAAAATCACCATTGTGGCCCCTTCATCTTCTGCTGTGTTCTAACTGTAGTTTGAACGCGGTCAGCTTCTTCTCTGCACGCGGAAGCCACAGCAATCTACATAACATGGACACATTGGCACTGCTGAGGGACTACTAAGAAATGAAAAGATTAAATAATATGTTACAATTATGGACAATGTGGCAACTGTGCATGGTTTATAAATGTAGACGGATTTTAAGTGCAGTGGACTTCTTGCTTTCATGTAACAGTACCACAGAGTGCTCGTTTGTTTGAGTTAATGGTATTAACAATTAGGGGTTTGGTTGTTTAGTGAAGAGAAAAACAACAACAAAGAAAATATTACAGAAAACCAGTGATCTTCTAAATCAATGTGATTCTCCCAGGGATTAGATTTTTCTGTGATTCCCTTCTGATTCATCTTTAGCCTTTAGCCGTGAATTGTTCTGTGTTGCACCAATCACTCTGTAGCCCCATGCTATACAGTGTGGCTATCGATGTGGAACAGAAGAGAAAGCAAAGTGGGAGGGACAATAAATATCACCCAGTGTCTGGAAGGCAGAAACTTTTCTTTACATTTTTAAGTCAAATATGACACCAAATATGATACCAATGATTCTGTGCCTTATGAAAAACATATTTACCTTTAAATTAAGTTTATCTGGGGGATGGCAGAGTCCCAGACTGTGTGCCAGGTCTCAGGCAGGGCTGGGATGGGCAAGAACAGTTGAGTATAGAGGAGCACTGAGGTCTCTAAGTGGCCTTCACTCAGCGCCACCTGTACACAAACCTGTCCGTTCCGTTTGGGACTCTGCTTTGTCACTAGGAGCTGGTGCACATGCATTCACGGAAGCTGAGCAGCAGGCAGTGGCTGGATAGGCCCTGAAGGTGAGGGTAGCTGTCGCCATGTCTGATTCTTAGAGCCAGGCACACGGAGGCCTCCATGACACGTACCAGGAGGTGTCAAGTGGGAGCCAAAGAGAGTCAATGTCAGGCTGAGATGTGAGCCCACCCACGGGAGCAGTCCCAGGGAGCAGCCTCACTGGGGACCTCACCGTAGAGGTCAGGGTAAATTGTACATTCACTGGCTCCTGAGTAGGATCACTGATGTTTGGTCCCTAGATCCTTTCAGAATTTGTGTGGCTCAGCCTGTGCCACCTGGTACACAGAGAGTTGCCTCAGTGTCCCCATCCCATCTTCTGCCTATGCAGAGCTCACAGCCTCACTGAGGGGAAGGGGGCAGGTTGGACACTGAGGGAAAGGAGAGCCTTCATCTCAGATGATGCCTTATGCCTGGCCTCCAGCGCTCTCCCCTCAGTTTGCCTTGCTGCGTCTTCTCCACCACGGGACAGACTCTTCTCCAGATGTGTCACCCACCAAGACAACACGCTGGCTTGGCCAACTTTTATGTTAAAATGCATTCGAGTGGATCAACGCCTTACACATGAGACAGAAACTGGGAGACCCCTGGAAGAAAACAGAGGGGAGAAGATCTTTGACATTAGTCTTGGCAATTTCTTCAGTACAGCTCCAAAAACATAGGTGACGAAACCCAAGATGGACCAATGAGACCACAGTCAACTCAAGAGCTTCTGCAAAGGAAACAATCAATAAATTGAAAAGGCAGCTTATGCAGTGGGCGAAAACATTCCCAAACCATACATCTGATAAAAGGTTGATATCCAAAATATATGAAAACTTGTAATACTCAATAGCAAAAATGCAATAACCCAGTTAAAAAGTATACAAAGAACCTGTAAAAATATTTTCCCAAAGACAGCATACAGATGGGCAAAAGCTATATGAGAAGGTGCTCAGCATCACTCATTATCAGGAAAGTCCAGACCCAAACCACCGTGAGTTATCGCCTCACACCTGTCAGGATGACTATTATGAAAAAGACGAGATCAGAAATGTTGGTGAGGATTAGGGAAAAGGGAGCCCTTCTCACTGTCCGTGGGAATGCAAACTGGGGCAACCACTCTGGACAATAAAATGGTGGTTCCTCAGAAAACTAAAAATTGAACTGTCGTATGAGCCAGCCGTCCCATTTCTGAGTATACATCCAAAGGAATTGAAATCAGGATCTCGAAGAGACATCGTCACTGCTGTTGACCCATGTTCACTGCACCATGATTCACGAGAGCCAAGACATGGAAGCAACCTAAGTGTCTGTCAACAGATGAATCCACAAAGATACATAGATGATGATAGAAAGATAGATAGATAGATAGATAGAGATAGAGATATGATATAGACACACACACACACACACTGTGGAGGGTTATTCAACCATGAGAAAAAAGGAGATCCTGCCATTTGCAACAACATGGATGGACCTCAAAGGCGTTTTGCTAAATGAAATAAGTCAGACAGAGAGACAAATACTGTATGACCTCACTTGATGATGGAATCGTAAAAAGCCAAACTCATAGAAAGAGAGAGTAGACTGGTGGCTGTCAGGGGCTGGGCTGGGGCAAGGAATGGCTAGATGTTGTTTCCTGGGTCAAAATTTCAATCAGTAGTTGAGTAAATTCTGAAAAGGCAAAACATGGCATAATGAGTATAGTCAACGATACTGTATTATACATATCGAAGTTGCCAAGAGACTAGATCGTAACTGTTCTCAGCACAAAAACTAAATGATAACTATGGCGTGTGATGGAGGTGTTACCCAACATGAGGGCGGCGATCAGATAGTAGTTTACATGAATCGAACAACACGTTGTGGACCTGAAGCTTGCACAGTGTGCTGTGTCAATTCCATCTCAGCTAAAAAACTAAAAAAATACAGTGCATTCAGATATAGTTCGTACTTTAGGCAATGTGAGGAAGAAAACATGTGCATTCAAATATTAAGCCCAGCAAAATGCTCTTACAGATCCCTGTAACTTTTCCTGTTAAAAGTCCAGTTTCCCTGGACTTTTCCAAAGTCCAGGCTTGAAGGATGCTCACAGTACCTGGCTAGTACTTTCTCTGCTCAACAAAGATCCCTGACTTCGTCCATTACCACAGCTCTTGGGAGATGGAAGTTTGCTTGTTACCTAGAAGAAAAGAGCATTCTTTGAAGTATTTAAGTACTACCAGAGTTATAGGGTGTCCGTGGTGCTGATTAGTTGTCACAAATGGGCCCTCCTCATTCAAAGACTTCATTGCCAGCTCCCAACATAGACTGCTAACAGTCTCTGGAATCTGCGTTCAGTGATAGCAAATGCCTGTGTGAATGGAAATACAGACATGTACAGCTCCAAAGGAGGCTTGGCATCCATGCTGACGTACACGCTCGGGGAGGAAGAAGTAATAAAAAGCCAACTAGAAAGAAAAGTGAATACAGAGACAATGGATGCCGATGAGAAACTTGGCATGAGCGAGAACCATGTCAGCTTAGTGGAAGCCACCAAACTGAGCCCAGGAGGGGTCAGGCACAGAGAATTACCCAGGAGCCAAGCAAAAGTGGCTGGTACACATAAGGATTTCATGAAGGTTTATGCAATTCTAAGGTGGCCTGCATTTATAATAGGTTTGTAGATGTCCCTTAAATGGCTTAACAGGGAAGAGAGGCAAAGCGGGAAAATACAAGGAACAGATGGAAAGCAGTAAACAGTACAGCCCTTGTGTTCCCCACCGAGATTGCACCCTGGCCTGGACCCTGAGCCCACCTCCCTTCTGCAAGAGGTCATGCGATCTCTGTTCTTCTACTGATTCTGGAGCGGTCCTCACTGGTCACGTCCCGTTTTGCAAAACCATGGCTGGTGCATTCCAACTCTGCTTTCTATGCATCAAAGTGCTCCAAAATTAGAGCAGTATTTCTATCTTTGCATTGATTTTTTTTCCAAGGCATGTTTAAAATTATGTTGCCTGTTAACTTGTTTGTACAAATAGGGAAAGAAAATCCCCCCAAATCACTCCATGTGGTTGAGGATGGATGAAACATGTGGCCCAGAAAAATACTTCCTGTTGGGAAAAAAACAAAAAAAAAAACAAAAACAAAAAAAAACAGAAAACAGGCACCTTACTTCTAAATTGCCATTACAGCACACGAAGGCTGTTTAACTCAATTTAGCAACTAAGTCAATGTTTAGGCAAGCCGTCACGCCGGTGCCTTATTAAAATCCCCGTGGCTCTGGAGTGTCTGAGGTGGAAAGAAGGTTAAACTGCGTATCAGCCACAGAAGAAAGCTGAAAGGATGTGCAGCCCAATTAAGCCCTCAGCCCTGCTTTCGCTCGTAAGCACTTGCTCCTTGATTCCCCCCGGAACGCCCCACCAGGCAGCTCCAGAGTGGACCGGGGAGCACCTTTCATGAGGCGCGGTAGCCTGGGGTCTGGCCGAGCCCTTCTGGGTGAGAGGCGGCCGCTCCCTCTCTATTAATCATCGCGTGGCCCTCAGCACCTGGGACTGACTCCGACTCCCCCGGCTGCTATATTGACAATATTCCCTGTTGATTTCCTCATTTTCTCAGCCAAGGCTAGACTGACCTCTTTAAAATTCTTTATAAACGTCAGTAATTGCTGCATCCAACTTCAATTCATTACTTTCCCAGGCCTCATGTATTTTGATGATATGAAAGTTGACCACATTTACATGCAAATTGAAGTTTTATATTAATAAGGGCCAGTGAAAGGAGATCGCATGGTAATGCTCCATTATGACTTTTAAATACATTTGCCCATGTCTCGGCCGGCATTAGCATGGTCAGACCATGAGGAAATCATGTTGGTCTGATTGCAATTTTGTTTTCCAATTGAAAGTACAATTTCATCAGGTTTCCCTGTCATTTCTAATAATGACTTAAGTTTGCTCGCTAAATTGGAGAATTTCTCGCGCCTTCAGGGCTGGGAAAAGGTGAGGTGACAGTCGGCTCTGCGTGAAGTGCCTCATCGGGGCGCGGCCACCCTCAGTCCCCCGGGGCTCCTTTGGCGGCAGGAGCGGCAGTGCGGAAGGCCCCACGCAGCAGGGACTGAGAATCTCCGCACACATCGACTTTCCTCCTCGAGCTCCGAGAGCCTGACAATGCTGCGTTGGCTCAGACAACTTTCCCTATAACCATCAGTGGCTGCTTCCCTTTCCCAAGTCCCGGGCAGGTGGTCTCTGTTGCCATCCATGTGCTTGTATTTTGTAGCATGGAGTCGCTGATCAGTTCTCTCCCCTCCAAGGGGATTATCTGTAAGAATCAGGAACAGGGTCACGCATTAGTATCCTGAGTAAGACTCTGAGACCCAGAACCCCATCAGAAACGGATCTGCAATAACAGCATTTTTCTGACCGACTCCCCATTAAATTGAATGTGGGCTCTGCACCTACAACAAACCCCGATCCGTCAAGAGGCTGAATGAGCGTCTCTGGTAAGATCCTCATCCAGTGGAGCAGAGGACTCTCAGTGAGAACAGATTCTGGATACAGACATTCCCTGTGATGCTAGAACAATCACTGAGCTTTTCCACGACTCAGTTTACACGGTTGTGCGTTTCACTAGTCTCTAGACTTCCTCTGGGCTCCGCTAACCTGCAAGCCTAGGACAGGCTGACATCTGTTTCTTGTGAATGATGATTCTGACGCTGGGTGATATTTTGGGTAAAACCTCACGCTTGCCAGTGCTGTCCATTAAATAGACTCTGGGCATGTCACCTGATGCAGATGACACAATAACCTTTAGTCAACAAATTCCTGGTGCGTTCAACTTTTATCTGATTTATCTCAGCGTAGATAAGACCCTGCTGGCAGATTGAAGATGAGAAAAGCCACAGAGGGGACAATAGGATTCTCCCGTCTCTGGTCAGTAAAGGACGTACCCCAGGAATGTCAACATCAACACCCTCCGTTCTCCATCACTCCCCGTGGCAGTCTAAAGATAAGCACAGTGCATTTTATAAATACGTCTGCGATTCACAGAGAGCCACTGACACCCACATACAACGGCTATTTATATAAAAACAGAGAGAGGATTGCTTGTCAGTTGACTGGTTTCTGATTTCAAAGTCAGGTTAAACCCAATATGTATGGTATTGTTTATTTTTTTTAATCTTAGTAATTTCAAAAGCATTCCTAAGAAAATATGAGATAGGTGGTGCTTAACAATGATACTCGATCTGGGGAAAGACGAGTGTGGCCCGTGGTGCTGGAGGCAGAGAAAAGCTCAAACACTGATTTGGTTTGACAACTAATGTTTGATTAATGATAAATGTTTGATGATTAATACAATAAGTGGTTGGTACCAGAAGTGGAGGCCCACCTGCCATTGTGTGGACAGGTGGTTTTTATGGGATTGCTCAAACAGTGGTTCTAAACTTTGCTTTGGGCCACTAACTGAAAACCTGATGAAAGCTATGGATTGCCTCTCCAGGGCAGAAACCTGCACACTCACAATCCCAGCACACTTAGTGTGTCGTTCCAAGACATGGGAGCAGAATCATGGCCCACCAGGAAAAGTCTCCGTCCTGATCTCGGCACCTGTGAATGTATCTGGTATATGGCAAAGGGATGTAAAGTTTGCAGAGGGAGCTAACGTTGTTAATAAACTGACCTTGAGATGGGGAGATTAGCCTGGATTATCCAGGTAGATCCAGTGAAATCATAACAGTACTTAAAAGTGGAAGAAAAGGCAGAGATCAGTGAAAGAGATGTGAGATCAGAAGCAAGTGGGTGTGACAGAGTGTGGGAAGACTCTCTGACTACAGAGAAAAGGGCTGTCATCCAGGGAAGGTCCTGGGCTCTAGAAGCTGGAAAAGGCAAGAAAATTGATTTTCTCCCAGCTTCTCCAGGAAAGAATACAGCTCTGCTGACACTGGGATTTTACTCCATTGAGAGCTGTGTTGGCTTTCTAACATAGAAACTGTAAGATTTTAGATTTGCGTTGTCAATTTAAGACCCAAAATATGTAGTAATTTGCAGTAGTACCAACAGAAAATTAATACAACTATTCAAGGTCCATCCAATGAACACTTTCTTGAGGCCTCAACAGCGTGTAGATGTGGTGAAACCTTGCAAACACAGCGGAGTGCAGTAAGCAAAACCAGGCATTCCCAGGAGGACTGAGAATGCTGGGCGGGAGCCAGCGTAGTGTGAGGCCAGTCCATGTAGGAGGAGCGGGCCTCCTGTGCGGGGGAGCCCACACTTGGGAGGGAAGGATGAGTTGTTCTGTAACTCACCCCCGTCATCTGGGGGCACAGAAAATGCAAAGGGAGGTGTGCGAAAACCGGTTTTGCAATTACCTGAAGTGAGAACAGCTGAACTGTAAATGGAGCTTCACTGTGCCCGGCTCAGTTCTAAGTGTTTGCACTCAACACCCCTTTCGGAAGTTGCTCGTGACATCTTCGTGTTTTCAGTTGGGCAGACTGGGTTGGACAAACCTTATCTGGGACCACGTGATCAGTGTCTGGGGGAACAGAGTGAACACCAGCTGCTTTCTTCCCTTCTTTGCTCTCAGCTCATTCTCCTGGTTCATCCGACAGCACCGCCTGCTACTTCTTGGTTTTTCCTAGCCATCTTCTCTCTGTCCGGTCCCTAAATCCCAGGAGAGCCAAAGCTGGATGCCATGTCTTCTTCTCTAACAAGCGTTTCTGCCTGTGGGATCGGGTCCACCCCTGGCTTCATCCCATCCACGTGACGAGCTGCAGCATCAAAGCCAGCTCACTCAGGGGTCTCCATTTGGGTGCTGATGGGATGACTTGAGTCCTGTCCTGCCCCCTGTTTCTCCCCCAGAACCCCCACTTTCAGGAAGCCCGCTGCCTCTCACCAATTCCTTATCTCAAGGATCTTAGAAATAAGTTCGCTTTTCCTGTCTCTTTGCCCTTACTTTATGTTGTCACAAACCCTTCCAACTGCCAGAGATGACTTTGATTCCCACAGTGCCCACCACTTCCGTTATCCAATCTCATCTGGACCACAGCCCTGCTTCACCCAAGCCTACAGGGATGCATCGTCCCATTCTGGCTCCTGTCCTGCCCATTCTCATTCAGCATGCAGAGTCATCATCTGAAATCAATCCAATTGTGTCACTCCTCTGCCTAAAACCGTCCAAAACTAAACTAGAAACCAAACCTCTGCTCTCTGTCTGCCTCCTCCCATGACCTCCCAGCATCCTCTTGGGTCCTGTCTACTGTCATCGGCTCCCTGCCCCCCCCTTCCAGGATGTCTTCTCACTCTCAGTGTCTTAGTGCAGGGGGAGGGGGTCCCTCTGCCTAAAATGTCCTCCTCTTGTCTTCCTGAGTCTTTCTCCTCATTCAGGCCCCTCTTCAGATGTCACCTCCCCAGAGAAGCGTCCACGGTTCCTCCGTCTCCAGTAGTCCTGCCCACCTCATCACCCTCCCTGCTTGTTTTCCTTGGTTGCACACATGAGACCACGTGACTCTTTCCTCCATTTGCCCCCTCTTCACTTTCCGGCTGGCTCTGCCACACTGCCGGCTCCCGGAGGGGAACTGGTCTAACTTTTCTGCTGCAGCTCCAAAGCCTGGCTCGCGCGCAGGGCTCAGTCGATATGGTGGCATGCTGTCGGTGCATTGCTAGCACACGTGCACACCTACTGATGACTTCGGACAGCACCGCAGTCCCTCTGAAGAGCATGTGTGCAGCTGAAGGCGTCCAGCAGAAACGGTTCTCTGGGAGCCTGAGTGAAGGGGTTGAAGTGTGACTAGGAATAGAATGGATGAAGATCGGTCCCTGTCTCTGCGCCTTCGTCCACGTGCTGCCTTCACTCGGACGCCCCTCCACACCCGTCCGCAGAGGCAGTCTTGGCCGCTCTGCACCCAGGGTCCGTGTGGTTTCCTCTGCTTCTCCCAGCTCACAGCCCTCTTCCCGTCCAACTCACAGATGGGGTCTTCGGGGTCCCACTCACTCTCCACCCGGATTTGCCGTTACTCTAGACAGCAGATCCTGTGTACGAAATCCATCGCAAGCCACCCTCGGGCTGATTGGCTGCCCAAGAGTCACTCACTGAATATTTAGGGAATCAATCCATCAGTTAATTGATAAATCACTTATGATGACATGCAGCCTCCAGACAGAGAGTGACCAATGGCCCCCGTGTGCCTGGACTGTTCAGTTTTAGCAACAATTGTGCTGCATTGCAAGCAACGCGGTCAGTTCGGGGCCGATCCAGAACTGCTGGTCGCCCAGAAGACACAGGACCTGAGTGACACCCACTATGCACTGTGTCCGCCCAAAAGCTGACAGTAGCTCCCCTGTCATTTAGAAGACTCAGAAATGGGATGTTCTGCACATTTGAAATGATTTTCCGACTGATGATCCATTTTCCCAGGAATGGAAATGGTCTTCCTCCCTGGAAAAATGGTGTTTCACCCCTTCCGGGTCTGAATAAGCCACCGACAGTGAATGGTACTTTGTAGTAAGTCAGATAACAGAAGAGTCACTCTAAGAACGGTTCAGCTTATTTTATTTCTTTAAGTTTGTGCTAGAGATGAGAAGCAAGGCCCGGCCGCACGCGGAGAGAATTTCGGCACCTCTTTGCTTATTTCGGGGGCTTTAATTCTCCTCTTTTTGTCACGGTCAGCTGCTCAGAAGACGGCTTTCCCAAGGAGCCAATGACGGACATGAGCAGAGCAATTACTCCTCAATCTCTCTTCCACCTTCTTTCCCCTAAAGCAGTGTAAATCTTTCTTAAAAAAAAAAAAAAAAAGTCTTAATCAGAAGAACAATATATAGAAACAAAACCAGCAACTCAGACTGAAGCCGGGCAGTGGGGTGGCCAGACCCCAGCCCCTTGCCCTCCCAAACAGTGCCGGTGGGTGTGGAGAGGGAGGGGCTATGGCCCCGCTGCAGCCCCCCGCCGTTCTCCGCCCTCACACCCACAGCATCTGGGGAGGGTCTGGGCTGGGGGAGGGGGGCAGTGTGCGGGGACACAGGGTCTTTTCTGGCTTCTGAATTGTCTGCACCTTTGACGACAGAATCGGGCATTCCAGGCAGAAACCACACAGGGTGGAGAAACGTCTTGACAATGTTTTTGTGTGTCTACTCTCTTACCGTGAACTCACCCGCTCACACAGAACAATGTAAAACTTACGTCACAGCTTAAAGCACGAGGAAGAATAGTGGGTCTCTGAGAACACTGTCAGTCTAATGCCCCCAACCAAGGGAGATTTCCTTTACTGGGATAATTTAGGAGATGGAAAACACCCTGAACAATCATTCTCCTGGACCAGAGGTATCACTGAGTCACAAAACTAATAACCCACCGTGCACCACTTTCAGACTCAAGTCTTTTCATGTCCGTTACCTCGTTCAACATTTATAGCACCGTGGTGAGATGAGCAGTGTGGCTGTCCTGAGCTTCTGGTGCTTTCTGTCTCTCCCTTCCTCTATCCCTCCCTTCCTCCCTCCCTCCCTTCCTTCCTCTCTCCCTTTCTCTGTCCCTTCCTCCCTCCTTCCCTTCCTCCCATAGGAGACACTGAAGAAGAGCAACCAGCAGCAGGGGACTGAGAGCCCGGACTTTGGGTTCATTGTTCCTTTTACTCCAGTACAGACAAGGAGCTGTAGGACAGGAATACTGTTGGGTCTGCTGCCAAGACAGTTCCGTATCTCCTCACTTGACTTTCCTCCATGCTACAGACCCAGGAGAAAGCCAAACTCTGGCTTTTGGGTTTCCATTTACTCCAGCTGCCCGCTGACATTGGCCATGACAAGTGGAGAGTCTGGTTAATACTCTGCACCTTCCCTGGGGGAAGAAGCAGCTGATTGACATATTTCCTTTGAGTTAGATAATTCAACTTATTCAAAGTCATTCAAGTCTATAAAAAAATAAAACAAAATGTTCTAACCAGTTGTTAAAAAAATAACTCAAATAAGTGAAACCATATGATACTCGACTCTCTCTGCTTGACTTATTTCACTCAGCAGAATCTCTTCCAGTCCCATCCATGTTGCTACAAAAGTTGGGTATTTGTCCTTTCTGATGGAGGCATAATACTCCATCGTGGAGTATGGACCACATCTTCCTTATCCATTCATCCGTTGAAGGGCATCTTGGTTCTTTCCACAGTTTGGCGACTGGGGTCATTGCTGCTATAAACATTGGGGTACAGATGGCCCTTCTTTTCACTACATCTGTATCTTTGGGGTAAATACCCAGTAGTGCAATTGCAGGGTCATAGGGAAGCTCTATTTTTAATCTCTTAAGGAATCTCCACACTGTTCTCCAAAGTGGCTGCACCAACTTGCATTCCCACCAACAGTGGAAGAGGGTTCCCCTTTCTCCACATCCTCTCCAACACACGTTGTTTCCTGTCTTGCTAATTTTGGCCATTCTAACTGGTGTAAAGTGGTATCTCAATGTGGTTTTGATTTGAATCTCCCTGATGGCTAGTGATGATGAACATTTTTTCATGCGTCTGATAGCCATTTGTATGTCTTCATTGGAGAAGTGTCTGTTCATATCTTCTGCCCATTTTTTAATAAGATGGAGAGGAGAAGGGAGTTGAGGGAAATTGGAAGGGGAGGTGAACCATGAGAGACTATGGACTCTGAAAAACAACCTGAAGGTTTTGAAGGGGCAGGTGGTGGGAGGTTGGGGGAACCAGGTGGCGGGTATTAGGGAGGGCATGTATTACATGGAGCACTGAGTGTGGTGAAAAAACAATGAATACTGTTATGCTGAAAATAAATAAAAATTTTTAAAAAATAACTCAATAACTTGTTCCCTGCAAAACTGCACAGGACTATGACTAACGACCTCCTACAGACTACACATCGCCATGTTCTTGTCCACTTTCTTGTTGGTATGTAGCCAGAAGTGGAATTGCTGTGTCCAAGGGTAATTCTGAGTTGCCTTTCTTTTGAGGAACCAGGATGCTGTTTTCCACAGCAGCTGCCCCATTTTGTAATCTCACCAATAGGACAGAGGCATTCAAGTTCCCCTTTCGCCATAGTCTCACCAGCATTTTTTTTTCCTTTTTTAGTAACAGCCATCCTAATGGGTGTGCATGGTCTCACCTTGTGGTTTCGATTTGCATTTCCCTGATGCCGAGTGATGTGGAGCGCCTTTTCATGAGCTATTCGCCATTTGGATGTCATCTTTGGAGAAATGTCTGTTCAAGTCTTTTTTAATGGGGTTGCTTTGTTCCTGAGTTGTAGTTCTTTATATATTTGGATATTAACTCGTCACCAAATACATGATATGCAACTATTTTCTCCCAGTTTTCGAGTTGACTTTTCATGCTGTTGACTGTACCCTTTAATGGATAAGTTGTTCTTTTTTTTTTTTTTTTTTAATTTTTGATGACTGAGGTCCTGAAGCCCAATGAGTCTATTTTTTTCATTTGTTACCTGATGTTATGTCCAAGAATCCAAGAAATCAATGTTATGAACCATCTTGCCTGTCTTTCCACCTAGAAATTTTAAAGTTTTGTTCTTACATGTGGGTCCCTCACCCATTATGAGTTAATTTTTGTGTATGATGTGAAATAAAGGTCTAATTTCATTTTTTTTTCTGCATGTGGAAACCCAGGTTCCCCAACACCATATGCTGTAAACAGTGTTTTTTCTCCCACTGAATGGTTTGGCACCTCCTTGAAAATCATTTGATCATATGCATGAGGGTTTCTCTGGGTGCTCTGTTCTGCTCCCTCCATCTCGACGTCCGTCGGTGTGCCAGCATCACACCGCCCTGACTGTTGCGCCTCCGTGGTACATCTGAAATCAGCACATGCGAGACTTCCAAGTTCGTTCTGCATCTTCAAGATCGCTTTGGTGGTTCAGGGTCTCTTGAGACTCCATTTGAGTTTTAGGATGGATTTTTGTAATTCTGCAAAAAGCATTTTTGGGATTTTGGTTGGAACTTCAGTGACTTTGTCCATTGCTTTGGGTAAAGTGCCAACATCTCAAAATTAAGTGTTCCAGTTCTTGAACAGGGGCTGTCTTTCCAGTGACATCTTCAATTTCTTTTAGCAACGTTTTGTAGTTCTTAATGTACAAAGATTTTACCTCCTTGGTTAGGTTTATTCCTAAGTCTTTTATTCCTTTTAGTGCTATTATAAATGGGGTTGTTTCCTTAATTCCCTTTTTAGATGGTTCATCGTTAGTGTACAGAAACACAGTTGATCTTTTGCAATGCAGTTGATTTTTCTACAACTTTGTCAAATTCATTTATTGGCTCGGTAGGTTGTGTTTTTCCACTGTGGAATTTTTTGGGTTTTCCTTATATAAGATCATGTCACCTGTGAGCAAGTCTACTTTGAGAGTTACGAACAATTATACGCATTTGTTGAATGTAATCATCAGCATGTCTCACACTATGCAAAAGGGCATAAACCCCCTTCATGGGTCGTCCTGCTTTGGGGTGGGGCAGTGTTCACCCTGACATCCTCACTATCATGGATCCCTCCCCTGGTAGCAACTGGGGTTATTTTCAAACACTGTAAGATAATTTAATGAATAGATTCTATTTCATTCATGGTTTGTATTTATGTGTTTGCTTTGCCAAAAGGTGACTACCACGTGCCCACTCTGAAGCGTTTCTGAACAAGCTGAACGATGCACTTTGGCTCTATTTTCCAAAGCCAGGGCCATCCGGCTCTGTGCGCTGCAGCCCCGGCGCTGCTTACCCGGTAGGAATTATTTTCATTGACTCTGTCTGCCCGCTCCCTTCCCGCTTGGAAATGATGAGGAACTTTGCCCAGCTGACAAAGGCTTCTGTATTCACAGTTCCCCTCTGAGACCCGGACTGCTACCATCAAAGGTCTGCAGTGTGCTGCCCTTCCTATAATATTTCAATTTAAACACTGCCTCACTGCAGTGGTGTCACATCTCATTTGCACTGTGGCCTTTGTAGGAGACAGGGATCATTACGGAGCGAGCACTGAGAAAAAACATATTACAGCCGGCCAGGTAGCGGAAGGGACGGGGACACGGCGGAGGGGCGGCCGGGGAAGGGAGGGTCTCGCCGGAACGAAGGGGCCGCGGGCGGAGAGGAGCGCGGCTGCCAGCTGTCAGGCTGAGCCAATGGGGTCCTGCACACCGGCCTCCAGGGCCGCTCCTCACTCCCCTCCGGTGTTTGCAGGAAGGACAATCCCTCCGTGCGTGCAGGGTGGAGCCGATGCTCCGTCAGACAGAGTCGCCTTCTCCTCTCCCGGTCTCAGTCCTCCGGCTGCACGTGGGATGTGCCACGCAGCCAGCAATGAGCTCGGCTCTTCCCCAGGCCCTGCCTTTAAATCGGACTCATTGGTTTGGACAGACCGTCCAGCAAGGAAATGGAAATAATCTTTTGTTTGTGTGTTTTATTTGCTCTCCAGTCTCTGCAGTTCACAGTCTCATAATTTCATTTTGAAAGGAACAACGGTCCTGAAGGTTTGCTCCACTTACTATTAAAACGGGAACAAAGAAGCGGATGGAATCTCCTGCATGGCGGCCTCTGCTGCTCGTCCTCCACCGCTCTTCTGTCCCCTCTTCTCTTTCCTTCTCTCCACCCCCTTCCCACTGTCCTTCCTAATCACAGACACAGAAATGTGCCCAGGATGTGGCAGTCCCTTTAGGAAGAGTCTCATGGGTTGAGGCACCAGTGATCCTGGAGCAGCACAACGATGTCTGGATGCAGGCATATTGCCAGGGTTCTCTGTGGGATGGACCGATGGACATGCAGACCTATAGCTTATTTCTGCAAAACTGTAGATAGTGAAGGAAGAAGAGAGACCCTGTGATGCACACCTTCCCGCAGAGGCACGTATTTGAACTATCCAGGAGCGAACGTGGCCTCACAGCACAGTCGATTTGCTGATTACAGTTTTCACCTGCCTGTTATTGCAAGTGGATTCTAAGGTCCCCAGATGCCATGGGGGCCACAGTGCTGGTGATGCAGAGCCCCCTTCACAGGGCAGGTCAGCTCCCCAAGACTAGACCCCGAGTCCGCAGCC
This sequence comes from Eira barbara, assembly GCA_020311275.1. Classification (NCBI taxonomy): domain Eukaryota; kingdom Metazoa; phylum Chordata; class Mammalia; order Carnivora; family Mustelidae; genus Eira; species Eira barbara. The sequence goes on along the minus strand of JAHRIG010000024.1, from coordinate 2,294,662 downwards.
CATCGCCGGTGTACAGGCTCTGCCACCTGAAGCTCATGGCCATCTGCTTCTGAGGGTCTGCGGCGGAGCCGCACTCTCTCCTTGCTGTTCCCGTGAGTCCAGGATTCGTTGCTTTGAATCACTTGCTTTGACTCTGAAGAGTCTAAAGAAATCTTCCTGTGGCTTCTTGTAGCTCTGACTGATGGGGCTGCCAGAGGGATGCTGGGGATGGCATTTCCTTCTGCCGCGGCCCAGGTGTGGGCTATTGGTGCAGGGCTCCGGGACAGGGCCCCAAGGCACCACCACCCCGGGCGCCACCACCCTAGGCCCCATCCTGCTCCCTGTCCCTGAGACATTCTGGGCACCGAGGAGATGGGGCTGGCTGCAGCCACCCTTCCCCCCAGGCTCCCTCTGGAGGAAGGAGATCTGCACTGTGTTTCTCTTGGAACTTAGCCGAGACTGGTGTGTTCCATGCTTGGAGCACATGCCCAAAACACCTTTGTTTCAGGGGCTTGCAGTCTTCCAGCTAAAGCACCCTCTTCTGCCCCCTAACAGTCTCTGACCTGAATCTTGCCTGGACTACGTACCGAGCGAGGTCCGTGGGCCGTGTGAGGGCTCCTTGCTGCCACCCTATCCAGAACTTGTTTTTAGAGCTGTCCTGATGCTCCAGGAGGACACCTGCAGACAGACGGTGAACCTGCCTCATCTGTGTAGCTGGGACTCGTGGCCACAGAGGTGGAGGATGGCACGTTTCTTCGGATTATCCATGGGGGACATCCCTACTCGTCTCTGCGAAGTGTTAGTGTTTTGCTTAACCTGCATCCCATTGTTGTTTTCCGTCCCGCGTGCTCTCCTGAAGGCCCAGAGCTGATGTGTGCCCAGTGGGCCTGCAGCATGTGCTTCAGTGATAGAGGCCAGGGCCCCACCCATGGTGTCCCATGCCGCCCCTGCCACCCTTCTGTTCCAGAAGGTTCCTTTTCCTAGTGCTAAGGAGGGAGCCCCAACCCACACTGCCCAGTCAGCCACGCCTGTCCTTGTCCTTTGCAGAGTGAGGCCTTAGCAGTGAACGTGTCCCCATCACATGCAGTTTGCCTTGGAGATATGAAGGGGATCCCTGCAGACATCCTCTGTCCTCCCTGAGGTCAGTCCGGAAAGTGGCAGCCCCACACTGGGCTCCGTCCCCTTCTGAGGAGGGGACAAGGGACTCAGTTACACCCAGTTGCACTCAGGTACACCCTCCTGCCCATGCAGGCACCGGGCTGGGGACGAGGCTGGGGATGGTGCCTGACACAGGAGGGTTGGGATCTTGCCCTTGGGGCTGTGGCCCGGCGACAGGCTCCAGAGGAGCTCCCAGCGCTGAACAGTCATGTGGTAAGGGACACTTTCGGTAAGCACGGCATGCACACTCCGAGAAAAGAATAGGGGGCTAGAGAGGACTGGCGCTGGCCGTAAGAGGCGGGTTCCAAGCTAATGACAGTGTTTAGCTCTTGTTTCCTCAAATGTTATTTAATCTCTCTGAGCCTCCTTTATCGGTTCTCATTAAAGGGTTGGATGCGTCTGTCTCTGTCATCCTAACCAGATCTATAATCTGTGATTCTGACTTCAGAAGTGAAGGAGGGCTTCTGTCTCTCCATGTGAGGCCCCACGATGGACCACAGAGGCCAAGTCCTGGAGCTGGGGCTGGTCTCCTGGGGCCACTGGGGCACAGTCTGGGGGCTGCGGGGAGCGTGGCAGCACTGTGCCTCCTTTGCAGACCCTGGAGAGACACTCGCTCAAGGCCTCCCCCAGCTTCTCATGGGTCCTTGGCCATGGCCATGGCTTCCCAGCTTCTCATGGCATCTCCCTGCTTATACATCTGTCTCTGAACATCTCTGTTTATAAGGATTCCAGTCAACCCGGATTGGGGGGGCACCTTACTCCCTATGACCACGTCTTAACTAGTTACATCTTCAACAATCCAACTTCCAAATAGGTCACATTCTGAGGTTCTAGGTGCTAGAAGTTCAGCATCTGAATTTTGATGGATGCAACTCAGTGGGGGGCCCGGAGTGGGGGACACCACATGGGAATCAACAGTCCCTTTAGGAAGCCTATTCAAGGCTCCGTGGGGTGGGCTTGGCACGGAAGGCACTGGGGGGTCTGCCCCCATTACCCGTGGTAAGTTGGGTGGAGTGGCGGCCACTCTCCCCAACCCAACTCCTTGCCACGGGGGCCAGGGGCAAGCCACCCACGGAAAGGGCATCCTGGTGGGGGCAGGGAGGAAGCCAGGGGAAGGCCGCCCTCATGTGCTGAAGGCAGGAGAGGACAAGAGCCTGGAGAGAGACACATCCCAGCCCAAGGCTCTGAGCAGCGCCATCCCTGCGGAAGACGGAGCGCCGGAGTGGGGAAGGTCCTGGGGCCGGGCCGTCCAGGCTCAGCACGGAGAAGGGTCTCACCGGCGGCAGCCCACCACCCTCCAGCCAGGTGACACTGTCCCAGGGACCCTTGCACCAGCCCGCCCGAGCCTGGCTCTGCCCTCATTCTCTGAGCTCAGGACAGGGGCATTTCAAGATGAATGAAATGACATTTAGGACATTTCTGTTATTTCTAAAGTCAATATCTACTGAATGAGTCTCCCAAATTCCCTTTAAAAATGACACCATTGGGGCGCCTGGGTGGCTCAGTGGGTTAAAGACTCTGCCTTCGGCTCAGGTCATGATCCCAGGGTCCTGGGATCGAGCCCCGCGTCGGGCTCTCTGCTCAGCGGGGAGCCTGCTTCCACCTCTCTCTCTCTGCCTGCCTCTCTGCCTACTTGTGATCTCTGTCTGTCAAATAAATAAATAAAATCTTTTAAAAAAATGACACCATTTTTTTCCTGAAACGAAGTCATTTTCTGTGCCCTTTGGAGGACCCTCAGCTCTGCCCTGCAGAGCGCATTCTGGCATTATCAACTGTCTTCACGGTGGGGCCGTTGGAGGTAAGCTGCTACAGAAAAGATAAAGGTTTGCTGAATGTTCAGAAGACTTGGATGTCCCCACATCGGTGTTCAGAATGGCGTACTCCCACTTACAACACTGTCCGTGCACAAACAGGCCTCCTGAAGTGGGGCTGGACGTGGGCCTGATGCGACCTTGGGGCAGGTTTCCAAGGTGCTCACTGGGGACCCAAGAGGAGACGCTGGGGAAACACGAGTGGCCTGGGGGCTCCTGTGTCCATGTGGGAGGCCTGTCCTCCAGCTTCTACACAGCTATCGATCGTGGGTTCACCACCTGCTGTCCTGGGGTGACCCCATGAATAAGAGGCACAGAAGCGGGTGCTCCTGGGAGTGCAATGAGGGAGCATGGGCAGGACCACCCCACACGACCCCAGTCAGAAAACCTGTTCCACACCATCCGTGTGCTGTGCGGGGACTGTCCACCCCAGCGTCCCTGCAGACTGCACCTTGCCCGAAGCTCCTGGGCCTCAGGGACGCCAGGGGGTATAGTGGGGGCTTCTAGGCTAACTATTCAGCCCAGAGGCCCTGAAACACTTGCCGACATTGGGAGGATTTATCCACTGGATGAATCCCTACGAAGTACCTACGGCAGGTGAAGCCTCCTTACCCCAGATCGCACAGTGAGCAGAACAGACAACAGACCCTTGCTCTCGTGGAGTTGACACCTGTGTTAGAGGCAGAGATGCAGCAACTAAATATAGTAATACCTCTGGGCATCTGGGCGGGTGTCTAGAGGGAACAGAGCACAGGGAGGGTGCAGAGGGACCTGGGGGTATGGAGTGGGTATGGCCATTTTTAACGAGGGTGGTGACAAGGCCAATGGTAACCTTCAGTGGAGACGGGAACTTTAGGAGGGAGAAAGCCATGGTGTCTGAGAAGGAAGGTTCCACATCCAGGGAAGAGCAGGGTGGAGGCCCTGGGCAAGCAGAGTTCAGTGGGGTGACTGGGGTGAGCTGGGTGAGCAGCATGGTATCCAGAGGTCAGCGAGGGCCACTTTGGGACAGTGGCATCTCTTCTGGATGATTTCAGTGCCCTGGGGTGTGAGCAGAATGGGAGAGCTGCATTCTGTTCTCAGAGGACCAGGGCTTGAGACTAGCTGGCATGGACAAAGACAGACACGGGGGTGCCTTGGGAGGGCAGAGCCATAGCCAAGGGGAAGGGGTGTCCTGCTGTACCAGGGGGACGCATGTGATGCCGATGGCCCTCTTGTGAAGGCCAACAGCTCTGGGCAAGTGTTTGCCCTGAGGTGTCTCACTGGATCCACGCCAGCTACTGTACCATGAAAAGTTAGGGCCAGACCCTGAGAAATGACATCCCTCCAGGACACCACATCACATACTTCTAGTTGTTTCCTGGCAGAGAGATTGAAGTGACGATCTAGAAAAGTGTATTTATCATATACTGATACATTAGCCTTTCCCAGTGAGCTCGGGTCAAAGGCACTAACATGCAAGGATATTAGAATGCATTCTGGGTCCAGTATAGGGTATAGAAAGCATCATTATGAATATTTTAAAGCTTCCCTTCCTTTTCTTTTTATTAAAATCCATGATCATCAAGAACAGAGATCCCATGAATCATCTTCAAAGTGGGATTTAAATTTCCCATGTGCAGCCCACATCATACGCAAGCCGAAACACCCATGTTCTTGATTAGGTTCTTAGACCTTGGTGATTGTCTTTACCGAGAAGCACACTCAAATCCCTGCACATGAAATGTTTAGACTTTCATCTTCAATTATTCATGAAATGTGCAGTAACATGGTCCAATGCACATTTGAGCAAAATTTGCTAATGCCCCTGAACAAATCATAAACACCTCACCAGGGGGCCTGGGAGGCAAACCTCCCCTCTGATAGGTGTGTTATTATAACCTGCTGTTGCTAAACAGACAGCCAGCCCAAGGTGACAGGTGCCCGGCACCCAGACTCTGGGCGGGCTCAGCTGTGACGTCTCTCCTTGCTCCCCCCAAGGAGAAATGCCTCTAGCAGTCTTCAGAGAGTCAATACTAACGCTGGTACTTCTGTGCCAAGAAAGAATGCGGCAGAACTGAATGGTTCAGTGCTGGCACATGGATAACCCTTTGCCTCTGATGTGACCCCACATATGACCTGCTTTACTATGTGTCAGTCTGACCAGAAGCAGAGGCAACTGCCAGAGACCGTAACTGTTATGGGATGCGATGGAGAGGATATCTTCTCACAGGAATGGTCCGAGGTATCTCTCTAGAGGGTGCGTTAGATTGTGCGAGACACTCACAGAGACGAAAAAGAAAAATTTGACACCAGAAGTACATAAACATGAACAGCTCATCCACACGAGATGAAAGTGGAAAGTGTGCTGACCTATTAACTAACAGGCATAAAGTATAGCAGCGCTCACCCAGGTGCCTTTGGAAGGTAGGCTTTGTTGTTAATTAACATGCATTCTTCCAGGATCTGGGGGTATGACACGAATCTGACCGATGCCTGCCCTCCTGGGGGTTCTGCTCCAGTGGTGGGAGGGGACGAACCAATCCACAGGCCCTCGGGGAAGGACCGCAGTGGCGGGGAACCGCAGAGCGAGGAGGAAGGCGGGATTGGGCAGAGGCCTGGAGAGCAATGCCGGTGTGGTCCACGCTACGTTCAGCTACGAGTGCGCTGTGAGCTGATGGAGAGCAGCTGTCTTGGCAGGGTCTCCACAAGGTTAGGGACGGGGGGAAGTGGTGCTGTGGGAGCCAGGGGACAGAAGGGATAGTAACCAGGAATGCAGGTCAGGAAGGAGGGGGTGCTGAAGAGAGACGGGAAGTCAGTGGGATTACACACTGTGTGTTACGCGGTGTCTGGTTGTTCATTCAAAATGAGTCCCTGAGCCTTGTCCATGTGGTTGTGCGTGGGGGTATCCCACCGATCTCTATTGCTGTGCTGCGTTCTGTTGTGAGAGGACACCAAAGTTCACCTCTCCTGCAGCTGGGGGACACCTGGCTGGGCTCCAGCTTTGCCCGGTAGGAAGAATGCCATGAACGGTCTGGACGTCTTCCCCGGCGAGCATGTTTTCATTTGTGTTCAGTATAGACGTAGAGGCAGATAGGCTTTAGCATAGGACACCCGTATGCAGCTCCAGTAGACGTGGACACACCTGCCAGCGGCATGTGATTTATTTTTACTCACTCCATGTTCTTAGCCACCTCTGGTGTTGTCAGTCTCTTTAAGTCTGAGCATTCGGAGGGCGGCGGGGTTCACTCACTATGGTCTTATTTCTCACTTTCCAGATGACATAGCAACCGAAGCACTCTCTAAAACAGTTTGCGATCCTGCTTTATCTGGTATCTTCTGAAGTCTTTGGATTCATTTACTATTTGCCTCTCTTTTCATAATCTGCATGATTTTTTGTGTATTCTGGATAGAACGTCTGGTATTCTTATTCCAACTATCTTCTCTCTTTCTCTTTCCCTTCCTCTTCCTGACTCCCTTCTTCCCTTCCCCTCTCTCTCTCTGGCTGGCTTTTAATTCTTTTGATAAACAACAATATTAAGTTTCAAGGCTCTACAGCTTATCAGTGTTTTCTTTTACAGGTTCTGTGTGTATATGCGTGTGTGTGTCCTATTTAAAAAGTCTTCCCTTACCCCATTTCACGAATTTATCTCTGTGTCATATCCTAGATGATTATTTTTACCTTATACTTTTATAATCATAATCCAGTAAAACTGAATTAACGAGTAGGATAAGAAAGTAGTGTAACTTGTCAGTTTATACACAGCACAACACATATACACACTGTTTGAATTTTTATTAGAAAAACAATGTCTAAAAAAAAGCAATGTCTATGGGTTAAGTTGCGGAGAGCAGACACCCTAACAGTATCGAGACCTCCAGTCTATGAACATGGTATGCTCTTCAAGTCAGCTCTCTTTCTCTTCCTCATTTCGGTAGAAGAGTTAGGTAATTTTTAGTTATATCTCTGGGTATATGATGTGCTCGATGCTATTATAAACACATTTTAATAAAATTTGGTTTCCTATCAATCATTGGTATATTTTTAAAGTATCAACTTGATTATTCTCTTTTTTAAGATTTTATTTATTTATTTGAGAGAGAGAGTGGGAGAGTGAGAGAGCACGAGACAGGGGAGGGGTTTGGGCAGCAGAGGGAGAGGGAGAAGCAGGCTTCTCACTGAGCAAGGAGCCTGACACAGGATTCAATCCCAGAGCTCTGTATAATCACGACCTGAGCCAAAGGCAGACGCTTAACCAATTGAGCCCCCCAGTGGCTCCATTACTCTGACAACACATTATGAGAGGCAAAAGGCCAGCTGGGATATTGTTGTTGGAGTCTCGACAAGACATGAAAGGGAGGAGTAGTTGAAGCCCGTATACATTTTAAATACAGAATTGGCAGAATTTTTCTTGAGTTACCTATGGGGTGGTGGTTCAGTTATGACTCTAAGATGTTTGTTCGAGATATTGAAGAATATAGTTATAATTTACCACGATGGGAAAGACTGGGAGAAGACGGCTTGAGATAAATATTGGGTGTGTTTTAAAACAAGATCAAGATATTTCTTAAACATCTATGTGGAAATATTGAGAATGCAGTGAATTTATGGGACTGTAGTTCAGGAGAGGGTTCTGGATTAGAGGCACGATTTGTGAATCATCAAGATACAGATGCTATTTTAAAATAACCAGGGGCACCTGGGTGGCTCAGTGGGTTAAGTGCCTGTCTTCGGCTCAGGTCACGATCCCAAGGTCCTGGGATTGAGCCCTACATTGGGCTCTCTGCTCAGCAGGGAGCCTGCCTCCCCTTCTCTCTCTGCCTGCCTCTCTGCCTACTGTGATCTCTCTCTCTCTGTGTCAAATAAATAAATACAATCTTTAAAATAACCGGACGAGTATTGCCATTCAGAGAATGAAAGTCAGAGGAATAGTCGGTGAGGTAGAACTGATAGTAATTTTCCAAGAGCCCACTGAAGAAAGTGTTTATAAGAAAGGCAATTGATCAAATGTGTCAACTATTATTAACAGTTCAGATAAACTGAGATTAGAGAATCATCCACTGGGTTGTGGAAAACATTGCTCCTTAATGGCTCACCATCTATTCCTTTCTTCTTTACTGAAACTGATTCTGGTTGGGTACCATGTACCTGACTTTGAGGAATGATGCATAATTGGCTTTTCCCCTTTGCCAGTGATTAGTCCAGGGACCAAGTTCTGCTAAGAGATGTAAGAAGACATATGTTAGGGCACCTGGGAAAGAGCTTCCTTCTTGATAAAAAAGAGATGCATGAGGACTCAGCCCTGATACCGCCGCCTGCCCTGCTTCCCTCCTTTGGGTGCTGACAGCCTATGCAATACTACTACCACCCAACAACGGAAGGGCAGCTCCGTCTTGATCTACTCAAAATCAAATAACTCATACCTAATTTCCAGGTTGCGGGAGAAATCATAATGGATCTATCAATACGCACACAAAAATTGGACATTGAAAAAAATAGTAAATCATGATGATAGTACAACATAGGGACTATGGCCAATAATACTGTAATAACTTTGCACAGTTGCAGGTAGTAACTACACTTGACGTCGCATAATGTATAGAACTGTCAACCATCATGTTATGCACCGGAGACTACTTTAACCTAATAATAAACATAAATAAGAGATAACGATAATAAATAAATAATAAATCTAACTTATTTCCAATAATTTTGTAATAAAAATGTAAATCAAGTGTTGCCTGGGTGGCTCGGTTGGTTAAGCAACTGCCCTGGCTCAGGTCATGATCCTGGAGTCCCAGGATCGAGTCCCATATTGGGCTCCCTACTCAGTGGGGAGTCTGCTTCTCCCTCTCACCTCCTTTCCTCTCATGCGCTCTCTCCTTCATTCTCTCTCTTTCAAATAAAATAAAAAGGATTTCAAATAGAATATTTTAAAAAATGGTAAATCAAATTTAGTAGAAAAGGTCAACGTAAAATTCAATACTCTTCAAAGAAATATAACATAAACCAGGGTCTCTACAAAGTACGATACTCAAACTACTGATGCATTTAAAATGTCACACACACACACATACACACACACAGCAAGAAAAAGTGACAAGGAGTAAAGAGATAAAATAATCCATAGAAGAAGTTCAAGACATAAGTCAAAAATAATTATTAGTGGAAAAGAATGTCAAAATAATTATGAATAAGTGCAGGAAATAGAATAGAGGATAGTATGGACAAATGGGAAAAACAAGAGTGAGCAAAAGTAATCAAATAGGCATTCTAGAACTACAAACTACACTATTTTTTAAAATGTTGAATTAATTCAGGAGTTAATGCAGAAGATAAAGTTTGTGAACTGGAAGTCAGACAATCATGCCCAAACTCCAGGAAAAAGGTAGGACATAATGGAATCAATAGAATTGAAGATAACAGAGGGATGGGCAGTTTCTGAGTGAAAGAACAAAATGGAAGCTCTGGAAACAAGTCCATCCCTGAGGACTGAGAATGTCATGGGACAGTTTAGAAGATGTGTGGACGTCTGTCAGACCCTCTCTGCTGTGCCCTCACCTCCAGGCAGACGAGCTCCGTGGGAGGAGGCTGAAGATGTCACCAACAGAAAACATCTACAGCAAGGAGTGTGTTTGCTGTGTCTGAATTGGGTGGCCAAATGGAATGTGTCCCCACACTGCCTGGGCTGAACGCCACCATAGCCTTATTTCTGTCTCAACTTTCTGTTCCAGAAGGTGGTAGTAGCTGTAGTGCCCTGAGTGAAAGGATAATGATACATAAAACCCCCTCATGTTGGTACTGACCACTCAGAAGTATTAGCTGCTCTCGTGATCATGCACCGAGTTAAAGCCCATGTTCAAAATCAGGGAGATTTTTGTACCTTGAAACAAAGAGCTCCAGGGTTCACGTGGAACATAGCAGAAAGTACCAGCAAGACACTATTTAAAAGTAAGAGTGATGAGTGGGGTCTTGTTGTCCCTGATATTGGATGACATCACCTATTATTATTAAACAGAACTCACCTGAGGGCTGATGCTCAGAGGAACAGAACAGACCCAAGTCAGACTCTCAGGTAGTGCAGCAACCCGTAGTACAGCCAGAGCTGCTGCACACTGAGCAAGGAAACAACACTCAGAAAATAATTTCCACAAGTAAGTATTTGGGGGAAAAAGTGACAGAAAGTCAAATTATCTCATTTGAAAAAATGTCCTTCAAACAGATCAGAGAATTACTATACAAAATTATTTTTTTCTTTATCTGATCTGAAGAATGAGAAAGTGAAACACATTTAGCCACAGAAGAGCTCAAAGGTTATGACATCCAAAACACTCTAAACGGAGAAAAAGAGGGAAAAATGGAGAAAATAAAAGAAAAAAGAAAAAATAATTAACTTTGTCAGATAATTACTCTAAATACCTAATTTCTACCAAAGATCAATGAACAGAAAATGCAAACATAGAAATATACAAAATTAAAACACCCAATAAAGTTGTGACATCATTGGCCAATGTGATTGTGTCCACATAAAATGAAAGCTGGGTTAGCAAGCTCTGCCAGGTCTTCTGGTATCCTGCAGGAAATGCTGGGCTCTAGCCAGGACACCCTGAGTCACCTCTCTCAAAATTTCAGTGGAATTTAAAACTTTGGCATGAATTTTCCATAGAGCATTTTGACAATGTGTGTGAGAGTTTCAGCATGTGCACACAATTAAACCCAGAGATTCCACTGAAGGAATGTCTCTCAGGGAAACTCTGGGACGCAGTCAGGATTCTAAGCTGAGATCATTTTTTTGGCCTTCTTTGTAAGAGGGAAGTGTGCATCTATCCAAATGTTCTAGGATCGAGAAACTTAAAAAGGGAGAGTGCACTGGAAAAAAAAAAATAGGTGCCCATAACGACTGCATTTTTAATGTGCTCAAGAGACATGTATGCACCTAGAGAATATAAAGGAATGTTTCAAACATTAAATATGTTTATTCTGAGAGATACTTCTCCATTTTACAAGATAATTAATAATCTTATACTTTAACAGATGTTATTACAATGTATCAAATTAACTTTAAATTGAAAACAACAACAACATTGTGCTTCATTAAAGCCACACCTGTGGGTGCCTATGGAGGGGAGGAGGGTGAACGGCAACCAGGAGAGAAACTTAGACGAGCACGTCCCAGTGAAGACCATGGCATCATCCCAGCAAGGGCCCGCCCCCAGGGAGCGCTGCTGTCCCTAAAGACGGATGTTCCGCGGCCTCCTAGAATGCCCCCGCCTCCTCTTCTGGCCTCTATTATGAACTTCAGAGAAGGGACAGTAGTTACTTATCCTGTCATCTCTTCAGTGGGTGCGCCATTGGAGCAGGAGCTTAGTGAGGGTCTAGGGGTGCCTCATCCTTGGCAGGCTGTGCTATCTCCGCCAAAGACCCCTTGTCTATCTTTATTGATCAGTCTCTATTAAAGAGACCTGCAGGACTGGCAGGCACGCTGCAGGGCTGGGAGACTGTGGCCACAGGTGCTCTGAAGCAGCCCACATTTCCAACAGAGACCCCAAGTCATTACAAAAGAGCCCAGGGCACACTCTGTAGCCCAGGGGTCTGGGCCACGGCTTACTTCTGCTAGGCAATTATTGAACCAATCCCTGCAATTTTCAAAGGACCGTCACTTCCTTCCTAAGCTCTGACCTCTGCCTGCCACTCCTTGGAGCAATTTCCCAGCCCCGAGGAAGTCCCGTTGTAGAGTCTGAGTCTGAGGGTACTTCTGCACAGGAGGGGTCTGAAGGATGAGGCTGTGAATTCGTGTGACTGGGTGTCAGGGTTCCTGCCTGCAGGTGAATGGGAGCTGCCACTGCTTGTCCCAGGAACGTGTGATTATTCCACGACATAGCCAAGTAAGTCTGCTGTGGCTAAATCTAGGCACTGGGCTCAGCTACCGAAGAAAACCGCCCCGTGCTCCGCTGCAGCGAGAGGTGACTCTGGCAAATCAGTCCTTCTGTTTGGCGCAACAACATGCAAATGAAGAGGTAAGCATCCCCACGTTCATTGGTGCCTCCATGGTGCCATGTGGATAGAGGTAGGGAGATGGGAGGGCGGAGGAAACGCATTCACTCTGCACAGGTGCAAAGGCAATGGGGGCTGGATGGGGAAACATCTGAAATGAGGATTTCAGGCTTCCCAGCAAGGAGGCAGAAAGGACCTGTTACTGTTTGTACCTTAAATGGCAAAACATTAAAAATACTGACTTGCCTTTTTGTGTCAAACTTTTTGTTATTTTACTCTTTGCTCACAATACTGCTTCTCAATAAGCTATTGTCAAGAGAGAAGACGGCGGGGGGTATGGGGGGCTTATCTGGCTTCTCAAACTGCTTAAATAACCTAGGAGATTGTTAGAATGCAGATTCCAAGTCGTCTGTCCAAACTCACTAACCCCAAATCTCTGGTTGTGGGATGTGAGAATCAGGACTTTTATCACGTTTTCTGGAAAAGAAACACTGATAAGAACAAGTCGTAGCACACTTAGGTGGGTTCGGTTGTGGGAAGTGACAGTAATTCTAATGTTTGTAAAATTTATGCAGCAATTAATTTGTTTATTTAAAGACTATTTGTAAAAACTGGATAATTAAAATCATATTGAAGCAATCATCGTAAGTCTCTGGATACATGCATAGAAGTGACAAAACTCACCTGCACACACCCAGCAGTATATTTATGGTAATGAAACACACAGAGCCATGTTTGATGTGGTTTCCGGTGGCTGCTCACCTCTCACCCATGCCGTCTGGCCACGCAGAGCTATGGAAGGGGTCAGAAAGGGTGTAGTTGTATATAAAGAGGTACTGGGTAAATATGCAATAAATAGTGCAAAAATCACCACCCCAGGGAAAGCCATGGGGTGCTGCAAGAAGGCAGAGAATGGAACCGCTCACGGATGTGTGCAGTTACGGGAGGCAGTGCGCGTGCCACAGCCTGACCTAACCTGAACTCCCCAGGGGCATCTGGTAATTTGCACTTGCTCTGACACTTTGTGTCTCTCCGTCTTGATGTGCATGATGAAGACCAATTACTGCAATAAAAAGTCTGGATTTCCCTCCCTTTTCAAACACTAGCATACCTGGCCTGCTGCCCCAGCCCCTTGTCCCCTGACAGCACAGTCCTCCAGCTGCAAATCGCAACACATAGCCTGGAACTTTAAAAGGGACTCTTATCTTCTGTCTGAGCCCACCCCACTCTGCAAGAACTTCCTCAGCCTGAGCTTCCCTTAAGACTGTAGCAGGATCAAACCATCCTTGTCTTCCCCCTTCATTGGTCAATGATTGGTAATGCATCTGCATAACAGATATTTTATCTTCTTTAAGGGAATGACCCTCTTTTGTATTGTTTTCCTGATTACTTTTTACATCTGCCCTCCCTCCCCTGTGATGACAGGGTCTTTTTCTTTCTATTTTATTTAATTTATTTTTTGTTATAATTGTTTTATGTTATTCGCCATACAGAACATCGGTTTTCGATGTTGCGTTCCATGCTTCATTGGTTGACACATATTGCATGGACCACTGGGTGCTACACATGAACAATGAATCATGGGTCTCTCTCTTTCACAGTGTCTGTATCATCTGTACCAGAGCCTGACACAGGGCAGGTGCCTAATGCCTGATGCTGTTCATGTTTACAAGAACTCATTCTGTTCCTGGCACTAAAACACTTTGTCGGCTGGGTGCTATTATTGTTCCCATTTCACAGATGAGGAAATGAGGCATACAAAACCTCAATTGCTTGCCCAGAGCCTCAAAGCAACAAAGCAGTGAAGCTGGGGGTCCAAGCTCGGAGTCTGACCATCCAGCCTGATAATTAACCTCATGTTTATCATATTGTCAGCCATCTGGAGTTTATCTAGGAAGCTATAATCTGTGTTTGTGTAGTGTGTGCACTGAATCCTTTTCCTTCTGTGAGAAAAGCATACAATGTGAGGTTGGCTTCGGGAGAGCTTGGGCTTGGAGGTTTCCCTGGAATCCGGACTCACCATGTCCCTGCTCTCTCAAAAGCCACAGCACGTCTCCCATGCCTGGCTGAAAGTGAGCTTCCCACTGCTGTACCGACGTAGTGAAGCATCTGTAGGAAATGTGGTCTCGGGCTCCTTTTGCACAGAGTTTGCCTTTGAAAGAAGAAATGGCACCTGATCTTCCACTGTCATTGGAAAAAAGAGAAAGTCACAGAAAATCCTATGCATGACAGGGACACTTAAGCCCAACAAGATGGCCAACCCCGCTGTCTTGTCCTCATGAGCTCTGGGTCACAGATGCCTGACAGTATCCTTGACAACCGATCCAAACTGCTTCCGCACTGCGCCCTTTCCTGTTAAAAGCAGGGAGCTGGGCTTTGTTTCCCTGCCCCTCCCAGCCCTGAGGACTCTGAGGAACCCAGGAGCTCACCTCCAAGTGACCCACCCATCGTGGTAGTGGAGCATTTCCCCACACTGACTGGGGGGTCCTAGAGCTGGTGTGGACTGAAAGTCTACACACGGGGCTGGAGCTGAGAGGGGCTTATGGCAGACCATCCCAAATGGCAGGTAATATTTCAGTTGGATGCTAAGGACTTAACACAAGTCACAAGAAAGATACACGGCCTACACAAACAGGATGAGACTAGTGCAGCTACGCAGAGATGTGATCGTTAAAAAACAGTGTGTAAGCCTCAGTCATTTTGGGTGCAAGTCCTTCAGTAAGAGGTCGCGCTGACTCAGTCTTACCTCATTTTGTGTGCACTGCAGCCTTAGCGCTATGCGACGCTCAGGGGCTGGCCTGTGTCCACCACATGCAGGTGGGCCGCTTCCCATGGCCCCGATCGCTCTGCAGCCTGAACTTAGCCCAGCTCTGTCGCCCAATCCTCAGCGATATGTCCACAAGCCTTCTCTGGGATGTGCACCTCCCTGCATTCAAAAGCCTCGGGATAGGAGGCAGGGGTGTGGCGAAGACCAAGGGTCCCAGAGCCGGGCAGCACGGACTCCCGCCGAAGCTCTGTCATGCTGTGGCTGGTAGGATCTCAGGCCACGTAAAGCGGAGACTGTGATGGGTCCACCTCCCAACATCATTATCGCGTGTGAAGTATTTGGAACAGGTGATGAGAGTAAGAAGGTAGGCTGTTTGTTACTGTCACGAGTCCGTCTCCACCTTCCTCCTGTGCTCACACACACACACACACACACACTCCCATAAATCTTCGAAGGTCAGAAGTTTCTAGAAGCTTCTTCCCTGGGTATTACCAAAGAGCCTAGCACCATGCCTTGGATGTTGCAGTAATTAAATATGTAGAAATACTGTTTTTCCTATTAGGATATAATTGTTCTGGGAGAAATAACCTGGTCTAAATTTAGATAGAGTATAGCCAAATGGAGTGGAGAATCAAAACAATGCTCTAGATTGTTCTTAGGAGCTCATACTCCACCAGCACAAAGCCTCGTTGTTTAGAATGTCTCATTTTGTTATTTGCACATCTATCAGGAATCCGTGCACCTGAAATGAACACGGAACAGTGCCTGGTGGATGGACGGGTTTAAGACCGAAGCGGCTTACCCTTCCAAGCCTTGCTCGCCTTTCTGTAATTTAGGTAAATGCCGTGGCGAGTGGTTGACTAGGCTGACTTTAACGAGGGTCGTGGAATTTACTTACCTTTACCATGGAGACTTGCATTGATTTTTTTTTCCATTTATTAATCCTACTTTAAGACAAAGCACAATGTACCCAGGTTCTGCTTCTCGATTTTTCTTGGTCTTTACCAGGTGATAAATGTACGTTAGTAATTACATAGTGAACTATTCCATCCAGGGACGTGCAGGGTACTCTGGAGATAGGTAGGCGGCGTTCCTTTACATTTTCAGGAGTGAATTCAGAAAATCTTAATTGCTGTGAATGCCTAGTCAATAGCTATTTTAAAAATACAGTAAGATAAAAATAAATCAGAAAATAAATGAACATACAAAGAAACCGCATTAACCTTTTAATTAATGCATCATAATTAATAGGTAATTAATTACATTTTTACTTCCATATTCTAACTTTGATTCTTTCTTTAATGATATGTGATTAAAAATACTTCTGTATTCAGATGTCTGAGGGTAAGGGTCTTGATAATTAGAAAGCAGATTGCTACAGCAAAAGCACACCAGTACTGTCCGGGCTTCTTTACCAGAAAAGCCCTTCAGAGCAACTGTCCATATTCTCACACTGTTTCCACATTTGGCAAGATTAAAAATCTCCATCGTTACTTCAGATACTGTGGAATTTGTTTGTGGCTTTATGACTATTTCACAAAAACAACTTAGATCAGGTAGATACAAAGATAAAATACATAGTAGCTAATTAATTTTTCCAAGCAACCTCCTGCATCAAACCAGGGAGGGCAGCATGCCAGTTAACAGAACCTTCAAAAACCTGAGGCACAAACGTATTTGGAACACAAAAGCAGGACACTCCTCACTCACATGCTGCTGGGTCACACTGGCATGGGGCCGTCCACACCCGGGGAAGTCCTCCTGCCCCCAGTGACTCCGACAGGAGCCGACCAGCCCAGCTCAGTCCCCTAGATTCAATGTGGTGTAATCACATCGTTTCCCCGACCAGAATTCTTAAACTTTTTTTTTTCTCTTTCTGTTTCTAACTTGTTTGCCCTCACTAATTAAAGAAATGTGCCACATTTGAAAACAAACAAAAAATAAATCGGATGTGCTGGTGGGAAAATTGCCCAAGAGATCGTGCCAAAAACGCGTGGGTGATTCCAAGCAAGCAGCGCCCTTCCTCCTCCCCCCACTTTTTTTTTGGTTTCAATAGCTATTTTAAGTTTCATGCTGAATAGGCATACCGTGGTAGAGCAGCCCAGCCACCTGGTTGCCTTCTGCAGCGCAGGGCTGGCCAGCTCGCCGCGCCTCACTCCTGCGAGCTTGATCTGAGGGCAACGCTGTCAGCTCAGAGACTGCTGCCTTTCTCTGCGGCCTGCAGTTAGCAGCGGAGAAAGTTTAATTCTGAACTGTGAAAAGATTCAATAAGTCACCACAAATCACCCCGACTAAAGCCCAAACTGAGTAATTTACACAGCACTTTGTGATCTTCAAACAGTTTGCAGTGAGCAATTATTCATGCCCGACATGGGGCCGCTGGGTCCAGGCTCCCTGTTTGTTCTAAGGCCGAGGAGAGGTGTTTGAAAACCGCCAGAGCCGGCCAGGGGCCCAGAGATCACGGCTAATGTGACACCCCCAGGCCTAATCTCCTTAGAGCGCTGGGATAAAATAAGTATCCATTACAAAATCGGCCCCCTTCTGAGCCCGGCCACTCTGATAGCCGGCTCGGAGACAATCGTGCGATTCTAGACTTAATCAGGTATTAGGAGCTGAGGCAGGAGGAGAAGGGGCTAATCTCCATATTTAGTCCATCTGTACTTGTGGACCTGACTTGCCTGCCCCTGATAGATCAAAAGGAATTGGCAAAAATCAGATTAAGGCTGGAGAAAAGGGGGAGGTTCAAGCCGTGTAACAGCGACATTTTTTCCCCCTGCCTTGGATGTGTATACATTTATTAAGACCGTGCGGTTAATCCCGTGAGCTTTCAATGCATTGTGCTCCTCTTTTCTTCTTTCCCCCGCTTTCAACAACAGAAAAAAGCCATTAAAGCAAAATATTGTATTAATTATAAAAATATGAGATAGGCCCATGCAGGGCTGGCGGCGTTGCCCGCATCTGAGAGTTTTGGGATTCGGGGTGCTGTGCAGACCATGGGCTCGTCCCTGCACGTGGGAAGGGACGCAGGCCTGGTGCTTTCTGGGACCGAGACACATGGCGGAGCAGTGTGAAGTCATTGCGAGACGAGATGCTAATTATCAGCACAGGCTGCCGCAGAGCAGGGCTGGCGGCAGGGCAGGTGGAAGAGAAGCTCGGTGACATCTGAGCTCCGGCGTGGCCGCCGCACCGTGGACCTCTGAAACGGAGCCCCGAGAACATATGGGATTCCCCAATTAGACCAGCCCTCGTCTCCTCCATCCAACACACTGCCACGTCAGGAGGAAGTGGGTCCTCCCCTGCCCTGCCCGGCCGGCGGCGTGTCAACGACATCGTCCCATCCGCACAGTCCCCACCGCTGCACCTGCACACGGGTTCTCACAGCTCGGGACACGTGGACAGATGGGTAAGGAGAAGGGGCCAAAGGGTTTTGTGAGCTCGCTGCTTGTTGGCCGGCACCTGCTGTTTGTCAACAGTGACATGTGGCCACCAGCCGTGTCCCTCAAGCTGGACAGACATGTGCGCCGTGAAGGTAAATGTGCAGGCAGAAGACCCAGAGCCTGTGCCCAGCCTGCGATGGCCCCACGTCTGCAGCCTCGCGTCCCGGCCAGCGTGGAAGAAGCATGATGGGGAAGGGGGAGTTTGTGAGCCGGGCCCCGGCTCCCCTGGGGGAAGCTGGCAGAGTCCCGTCCTTCCCGGCTTCTTACAAACCCCATGCAGAGCCAGACGAGAGCAGTGTGGCCGCCGGGCTCTGGCAGTGGAGCTCACCTCATTAGAGTGGATTAAGTCGTGATGCTGAGAAGGATAAAAGGTGGAGAGCGGAGCGCGGCACTGGCGGCCCGGGAAAGCCCGTGTGCCGTGTGTGCGCCGGCCCAGTTATTGACCAGCGCCCATGTGGTTCGCACGTTTCAATTACCGTCTGCTAGAAAGGTGGCCGTAATTGCAGAGGCTGACGCGGAGGCTGCAGTGTCTGGGGGGGTCCTCCTGGCTCTTGTCACCTTCTCTTGATGCTGGGCTCCAGGATGTTCAAAGGCAAAGGTCCAGAGCCTGCGGATCTCCCCAAGGACCTGGGGAGAGCGCGATACATTAAAACACTAATAAATATGAAACACACCCACACTTGCAAGGTGGCGATGACACTGGCCAGTGTCGTTGGAACGGGCTGAGGGGCAGGGCCGGGCCCCGTGGTGCGTGGCTGAAGGCCTTTGGTTCCCCTCACGAGACTGGCAGAAATGAGGACACAGGACGAACTCCGGGTCCCTGGCAGCCGGCCTCGCAGACACCATGGTGTGGACCGCAGCCCCGTCCACGCCTCTCCCAGACACAGCCACGTCGCAGGTGCCCTAACGATCCCGATGGCCCTTCCTTCTGCTCCGACGACGGGGACATGACAGACGACTGCGGCTGTGAGTGACTCCGAGAGTGAGGACTAAGGAGATTCTGAGGGTCTACAGTTGCTGGGAAGACAGAGTTGGGTCGGGGAGAGCCCCCAGGGGGTCAGGAAGGAAGGAAGGGGCAGGACATACAAATGCAGAATAAAAATAAGGAATTGCCCGACAGCTCTTCCGACTTTTCTCGACTTCCCTTCATCTGACGGTAAAGAGGATTTTTTGTTTGTTTGTTTGTTTGTTTTGAGAGAAAGAGAGAGTGGAGGGAGTGAGGAGAGAGGGAATCTCAAGCAGCCTCCGCAAGACAAAGTGGACACGGGGCTCGATCCCACGACCCTGAGAGCACGGCCTGAGCTGAAACCAGAGTCACTCGACCGACTGAGCCACCCAGGGGCCCCAAGAGGATTTTTCTAACTGGGTGTGAGAGTTCTTACATTTCTTGGAAAAGTAAGTGAGAAAACCCACAGGTGCTCTGAGCAGCTGGGAGCAGCATTCACTGGGCTCTTCGGGCCCACAGAAAACTCTCAACATTCTGGGTCCCACGACTCCCACCTTGGAACTGCCGCATCCGGCCAGGGAAAGGAGCACAGGGCAGACCCTGCTCAGGACTCGCTGCCCAGAACTGGGAGAACTCTGGAAATGCACGGCCAGCTAACCCACCTGCCAGGGTGTTTTTGTAAAACGTAAAAGAGGCTTAGGCATGTGTTCAAAAAATGTGATGCACCCTAGTGGTTTCACCTCCACAGCCTAAGAATTTCTACCTAGATAATTCAGCATAAGGAATTTGTTTGATTGGTTGAGTGTTTTCTTAGAGCCACGGCGAGGCCCGGTGTGGGACAACCACACACTTCCAGTCCTTACCTGTGTGTCCAGAGCAGGTGTAGGGCCGGCGTGCAGACCTGGGACACTGCTTCCTTCTGAGAAAGGGAAAGGTTCTGGCCGCCTGGGGCCACCGCTCCATAGCACTGGTCCCAGAGCATTTCCACAAGTAAGGATGGGGTCGAGGCGTGTGAGGTGCTGTCCCCCATCCACCTCCCTTCCCCTGCGTCTGCGTCTTTGGCGAGGCCACCTTCCTGCTCCGGGGCCCGTCATCCCTCGGATGGGACGAGTGCTGATCCAACCACCTTGGTTTTCATTCTTCTGCTGAGTCCGGAGCTCCCAGTCCCGTGTTCCTGCGCAGCCTCGTCCTTGTCTCTCCTCACCATGTGGAACTCATGACTTCGCTCCACAAACATGTCTACATCCCGTGTTCTGTCACTCTTGTTCTAAGCATAAGAAATTGTTAGGCATAAGTGGGGCCACTGCACCCTCTAATGGAGATAGGAGGGTCCGTGATGTCACGCGTGTCCCTGCACACAGAGGGATTGGTCACAGTGGGCGCCTCCCCACGCTGCTGTTCGGTCCTCATGAGTGGCACCTACAGACGGACCTTGTTCCAGACCATCCCTTACAAGTAAGGAAACGTGTTCTGAGAGGCCAGACGTACCCACCGAGGCACAGGCGTTCAGCACCAGAGTGGAGCATGGCCCCTGCTTTCCAGCTCTGCTCGCGCACAGGGTCTGAACGGAGGTTGCATGGATAGGCAGCCTCCCGCCCTCCGTCCAGAGAGCGGTCATCTCAGAGAAGGCAGAATCGTTTCTATGTGGATTTGGATATATGCTGATTAGAAGTAACCACCATTACTGATAACCTGCTGTGTTCAACCCTGAGGGTCACATAATTCTATTTCTGTGTTGTATGCAATGGTATCAAGACTCAGCAAGCTTCATGGACGGGTGCCAGACGCTGAGTGCTGGCTCCGAGCCCTTCTCCCTGGTCGTCAGTCTGGACACCCTCATCCCTCAAGTGTAACCTCCAGTCTCAAAGTGGAAATTCCACACTGACCCAAAAGAGGTGACCAGACAAGCACGGGATGGCGGGGCTTGGGCCCCTGATTTTGATTCGGGACGTCAGAGTACCCCTCCCACCACCCAGGGGCAGGGCAGCATAGGGAGCCCTGGGAGGATGCCCGCACATGCTCTCCCCAATCCCCCTGTGAAAGGTCTTCAACTGGTTTTCACCCCCTGTCAATGGCTCAGCCGGGCCCGCTGATTTCGGAGTGTGCAACACCCCCCACCGGCACAGCCATTGTGATGTCCATTCACACATCTGTAGGAAGGGAGAAGCTGTGAAAACTCAGGTCATTCACAGAGTTACTCACTAGCTGCTGACACAGAGAGTTGGCTGGAGAAACGAGACAAACAGAAGTCGGCAAAATAAAACATGGCGGGCACCGACGGCCTTCGGAAGGAGGCTCTGTGGTTCTGGGCAGAAACCGCGCCGTGCTGCATGGCCTTTCCTGTGCATGGCCCCCAGGAGCACGGGCCCCTTCCTGTAACGTAGGAGCAGTGATGACACAGGACGCATAGGAATAAGGATTCGGTGGGTTTGTATGTGTGGTGCTTAGTTCTGGTGCCAGCCCCGGATGAAATCCCATTAAATGCAGCCTCTGATCAAACAGCAAATATCGATAACAATAAAGTTGTAGTAATAACAAAAGTCACCGACACTAGTGTCGGCATAAAACAGCAGAGCAGGAAAGTATGGTTCCTCCGTAGCGAGGTTTTCTGCAGGGGAAGATCGAGGCAGGCTCTGCAGAGTGTACGGTCCGACGGGCGCTGTGGGCTGAGTCCCCGGTCCCGGGGGCATGGTTTCCCCGTGTCGCTCCCAACGCATCTCCAGAAATAGGCCTTTCTATCGTCCTGGCTCAGAAGGGAGCCCACGCATCAGTAATGCCGTGCGACGATGCCACCTCGGACGTCAGGACAAGTCCAGATCCTCCTGCCAGTCGAGCCTCCCCTGCTGCCCGACAAGCTCTCTGGGCCGAGCGCACGTGTGCTCGCCGCGTTCTCAGCAAACGTGCACGTGGTGGTGGTGGCAAGTCCTGGCCCTGGCTCCCCCGTGTGCGGGAGAGCCCGCAGGCTCCTAGAAACTCTGAAGGGCAGTCCCGGGGGGGCCGTGGGGACTGGGCTCAAGTAGGAGACCCTCCCGCGTGCTACCAAGCCCACCCCCCCATCCTGGTGACACAGGGCTCTGCTGGCTGCATGCATATTGCCTGTGCCCCCCGGGTGGCGCCTGGGGTCGGCAGAGCTCCCCCTCCTCCCCGCACGCTCCAGCCCTGGGCAGCCTAGCGGCTCTCCGACCAGGCGGGGTTTGGGCGCTGACAGTCTGCGGAGACTCCGTCAACACGGGGGGACGACTTTCCAGAAGGTCACGGCCGTGACTGCATTAGCAGGGCGGTGCTGGCAGGCCGGCCTCCCCTTCAGCCCGGGGGGCAGCTGCGATTTCGTGATGCCCCCTCTCAGCGGCTAAGTGCTCCTGCTGCCGTCTGATCGGCCGGTCGCCAGCGGGCTCAGGGGAGAAGCGCGATCTCCTATGGCCATGAAAATTGATATTGAACATGGAAGGGAAAATTCTCGCAAGCTGATAGCAATTAGCTAAAAAGGATTTGCGACTCCATGATTCATCACGCCAGGGGACCCAAGTCATTTGCAGACGCTGTTTCGAGAGTCCCTTTGCACAGCTCTGAGCTCTGCCTCTGTTCGTCGCTCACACTGGGTGTGACATTTTCGGCTCTCAGAGCCCCTTTCTAGAACAGAAGCTGCCGCAACCGGGTGGTTCTCTCTGTCAGAGACGGTTTAATGAGAAGGAGTTCAAGTGGGCTCAGAGTCATTCACATTTGAGGTATTTAGGCAGGAAAGGGAAAGATGGTTTCCGCAGGATTTCTTGGGTCATCGTTTCTGTTTAAGAAAGTAATTTGTGACTCCGGGTCAATTAGAAAATTGCACCTAAATGAATTAATCAGAACAGCAGAGCTCAGGGATCGGAAGTGTCCCTGAGAGGGTTTTTCACAAAGAAGCGCTCTGCTCCAGGAGCTGCGGCTGCACTCGGGTCGCCGGGCGGCAGGACCCCAGCCCTGCTCCGGGCAGGTGCTCGCCCGCCTTCCTGCCCGCACCTGCGGCTCCGGGCCATACAGTCAAACGCTGCCAAGCAGTCCATTATAATAATAGGCCGCGCTTTCCCAATTTCTTAAATGAGCGGGGAGTTGGGTTGCAAGTTTGTCACCAACGGTGCAGAAAATTCTGTATTGCATCTGTCTCCAGGGAGAGACGTGACCCCGATCTGGAGGTGAAACGTGAGGCTGAGAGGGCGGTGGGGCCGCAGACAAGGAGGGGGGCCAGCCCTCGCTGTGCGGAACATCACAGACAAGAGTTGCCTTGAGGACGTCCTTCTGTAGGATTTACATATGTGAAGGCAACAGTACATTTATATACTACTGCTTTTAATTTCAATATGTATGGGTGTGTGTGTTACAGATACATTGAATCCAAAGCTTCTTTGTGAGAAAAGAGCACCATAAACAGACCAAACGGGAGCCCCATATGATCTCATCACCACGGGACACGGGGTCCCAGCAGCGATGCATTCTCGTGCTGCACCTGCGCAGCCTGATGGAGGGTGGGCGTGGGAAGCTGGGGACCTGGTGTGAGCCCCTCCCCTTGGCCACAGCCCGCCCCAGCCACCCGCAGGCACCATGACCCCGGAACCCTTTGCAACCCGATCTCAGGGTACCTGTCAGGGAGACGACCACTGGTCTGGCTTTCTGTTGTTCATACCAAAACCATCCCTGCATACTTGTGCACGGTTTTCTTCTGATGGCCGGCACAGCCAAGTGTGCTTTCCTGTGCTTTCAGGACCAGCGGGACCCTGTCACTAAAGAAGGTGGGAAACCAGGAAATGGCAGGAATCAGACAGACTGAAACGCCTGAGGAAATGCAGGCATCTTTGTGGGAAGCTGGGATCCAGATCAGAGACAGGGTTGAGGAGAGCAGAGCCAAAGCGTCTGGGGCTGCGGGAGTTACCGCCCAGCACGCGGCAAGAGTGTTCTGGGTGCACAGATGCGCCCCTGGGCTGGCCTGAAGACCCCCTTGGCTCCTGCCTCACACGTGGCCGTGAGTGTTTCGAGAGCGCCACTCCCCGCAGTATCTTTGATGAAACTAAAAGTGGTTCTTTGTGAGGCTTGTTGACGTTGGGTCCGTGGGATGAAGCACGGAGGGCTTTCCCTCTGCTTGTGCACAGGGGTCCCCAGAGAACGACAGCAGTGTGTTCAGCGCACAGTGGGCCTCTGTGTTATTCACCAGGTGCTTCACACACCCGTGTCCTTTGCGCCCCCTCAAGTCTCCTGATTCTGTAAGCAGGTGCGTTCCACTATCCGACATCAGGATGACAGTCCTCAGTGGCGATGAAGCAGCCCTCGTCACTTCTGCAGGTGCGAGAGGTCAAGGGGGTCATCCGGGCAAACACCTGGCTGTTCAGGAGTTCCGTGGTTCAGGCCGTGCAGATTCCATACCGATGTGTCATGCAGGTGTTCTCAGAGCCAACGTCCCCTTCCCGCCTGTTCCCTCCTTCCCCTGGAGGACAGGCTTTCTTGTTGAGTGGCCCCGGTGCGCTAATTATCTTAGATGTGATCCCCGACACGCCCATCTGGGAGTGCTGATGCTTGGCTCCGAGCTGCCGCCCCTTCTTACTCGGGGCCGTGCTCGTCTCCTCCGGGGGAAGGCGTGCTGCCTTCTCAGGCTACCACAGGACTCCCGGGTCATCCGGGCTGGAGAGCCTTTTCCTCCCCATGCCAGTACGAGCTGGCCGGCTCCTGACAAACCGGCCTTTACCTCATCAGATGCCCTCCAGTTAGATGGCCAAGTCATCCTGCTGCGTCTGTGACACGGGGACGGAATGATCCTACCCACTGCAGCCTGGGGCGGGAGCAGATCGCACGGTAGCCGCCGCATCAGGACTGAGCCCCCTGTGTCCTTCACACGCATTCTCCTGGGGGACACAAGAGCTGCTTGGGACAACAGCTGCTCAGCAAGCCGGGCCAAAACCGCTGACGGCTCGTGAATCCAGCAGGACGTGGGGCAACAGGTAAACATATCCCATACCGGGAACTGGATCCCATGACCTTGTGTCTAGGGGAGGTCAAAGATTAAAATGGAGAAGAGTCGTGGGAGTGCCACAGTGCCTGTTTGGGACCGCGTCCAGGGCAGGAAAGAGCTGGGCTCCCTGAGCAGGCACAGGCAGTGTGAGCAGGGGGTGGGAGGGTGCTGGGGTGCTCACAAGCCCCAGACACTGTCCTAAGCCCCAGTGCTTTGACCTTGAGAAGGTCAGCTTCCCACTACCTCCTCCCTGGTTCTCAGGCTAAGAAGCTAAAATAGCATGGGTGATCACAAGGGACTTTGGTCATGCGCACATGCTCGGGTCCCCTGGTACCCGGACCTCAGGAGGCCTGGCCCGGGGAGGGGAACCCCCAGGTGAGGCTTTCCCCATCCTCCTCCCTTCCTGCAGGAACGTGCATGTGCTCTGTGCTGCCTCCCCGGCTTCAGATCAGGGTCAGGAGAGGGCCCGGGGCCGTGTGAGGCCTCAGGGAGGCCCATGGGTCACTGCCTAGCTTCAGTGGAATACCGTGCTGGTCAGCTCGTGGGCCCCCCTCCAGCATCCGGGCCCCGCTGGCTCTGATGCCCTCTACCCCCATGGCCTGCCACCAGTACGGTCTCTGCCCAGCCTTGGGGCCCATAGCCGCACATGTGCCTGGTGATCGAGCAGCGATGCTGTGTCCACGGCATTAGCAAAGACCGGCCAACAAGGCCCCGTCCCTCCTGCTCCCCGCACCCGCGCACTTCACCTTGACGCTGCTCTCCAGGGGGCCAGGAAACCAGGGCTTCTGCTGGCCTGACACGTCCTTCTGGGGTCGAATAAGCACCAACCAGATGCTTCGGTTCCTGTTGGTTCTGGCTTCCTAAAAGGATCAAATGCAAGCTGTACACACACTCAAGGAGTCCACAGGGCACGAGTGCACTCCTTGCAGGATCAAGCTCCACGGGGCAGGAGCTGTTCTCAGAGCGGAGGTGGGAGCTCTCGTGTTGAAGCCCCAGCAGCACGAAGCTCCCTAGGAAGCCCCAGGGCCTGACCGGGGGGGCAGTGGCTGCATGGTGGGGTTTCATCTGGGGACTGGTCAGGACTGCACGATGGACCCTCGGTCCACACAGCTTCCTTTCATGCCATCTTGGTTTATGAGTCTAAGATGCCACGGATAGCATATTAGCTTCCTGGCAGGGAGGTGACAAAGGACCACACCCTGGGTGCCTTCAAGCAAAAGAAGCTTGTTCTCTCACATTTCTGGAAACTGGACGTGTGAGATCCAGGTGTGCAGGGCCGCATTCATCCAGGGGCTCCAGAGACAACCCATCGTCACAGCTCTCCCAGCCTCCAGCACCCCCACTGCTCTGGGCTCGTGACCATCACTCCCGTCTCTGCCTCCACCATCATGGGGCCTCTCACCATCTGCATCTCTCCGTGTCTCACGTCTCCTTCTCTTCCTCTTGTAAAGACACCCATCACGGCCTGAAGGATCCACCTGAATCACCCAGGATGTCCTCATACCCTTAACTTAATCCCATGGGCACAGACCCTTTTTCTGAAAGGTTCCATTCACGGGTTCTTCTGGTGAGGTCTTGGCCACCCCTCCATGCAACTGCCGATGTCTTCAGAGCCAAGGGATAAATGGAGTAAATTTGAGCCAAGTGCCTTATGCAGAGATTGGGGAGCATGTGTAGGCTGCCTCCTTTGGCCCTAGCAAGCCCACTGTTAGAACCACGGAGGAGGAAGGAGGCAGAATAATTCTTTCCAGGGTTTCAGTGATTTAATTTTTGTACACAACTCTATTGTGCTTTTTGCCAAGCCTTATTTTTATTTTTTGTGAGTGTAATACAGGCTTAGCATAAATCGTGGTGAGTACCAGTGCGATTCGCTGACTTTGCAGTGCCCCTGAGTCTTCCATTCTCTGAGTTTTGATTGTTTGGGAACTACATTTATTTTATGGCTTTAAGCAGACAGAGAAAGCAAAGTCTTTGCATCAGGCAATGTGCAAATAACCACAACTTTGTAACTGGAGAATTTACCTTCTCCACATCTGTGCTTGGCCCTCGGGTCACTGTCCCAGTGCCTGGGAGCTGGGGATCCCCGCTGTTTGTTGAATGACTTCTTACGGATGGGGAGCACAAAGGGGAAGAGAATGAGAAGCGGGGTTGGGAGGTCGGCGCTTGGGCCTTAGAAGACACAGATGGCTTTTAGTTTACTCGCTGCAGAACGCAGCCCTTTGAAAAATTCTAAATCCGAAGAGAGTCAGATTTGGACAAGAAGAAAGGAGAGACAAGACATTTCAGTTGTGGGGATACATTGTGGTCTGAATGGTGTACCCACAAAACTCGTGTGTTGAAGTCCTGTTTGGAAACAGGGTGATTACAGATGTAGTTGGTTAAGTCACTAGGAAGTCATCCTGGTGGAATTGTGTCTAAAAACCTGAAATCCAGAGGAAAGAGTCAGGAAGATCTAAATAAATGGGAGATAATCCACATTCAAGGACTGACAAACTCAACGTGCTCGTGATGTCACTTCTCCCCAAATAGATACACACGTTAAGATTTTTTGTGTAAATGTGGAAAATAATTTTCTGAAATTTATATGACAGCCCACAGAAATAAAACAGCTAGGATAATTTTGGAGGAAAAAAAAATCACTCTACTCCTATTTTAAGGATTCCTCTACACATGGTGACCGAGACCTTGAGATACCAGCTGAGGAACAGAGACAAAGATCCAGCAACGAAAGAGGAGAGTCCAGAGGAAGACATCACACTCACTCATCCAGCTGGGTTTTGACACAGGTGCAGAAAGAGTTCGAGGGAGGAAGGACAACCCTTACAAAACACGGGACAGAGGCATCGGACACACACAGGGGAGAAAGCCCACACCTCCAAGAAGGGGTAATTCAGGGGACCGTCCATCTGGTTCCACGTCCTCAGGGACAAGGCTTAGCGAAGTGTTCTCAGAGACGGTCGAAAGCCTGATTCGTAAAAGAAAAAAGAAACAACAACAACAATCAAACAAACAACAGAACCCACTGGACCTGATCAAAATGGAAGATTCCAGCTCCCCGATGAAGAGCGCCGGCATGGGACTAGGACAAGACGCGCACACGGCACTAGCCGGCCAGGACGCCCACCCAGAAAACATCAAGAGTTCCCCAAACTCATCCGTCAAGCAACAAGTGATCCCGTCAGAAAGTAGGCGAAGGCATGAGAAGAAGCTCCACCATGAGTGCGATGCACGGGGAACGCACCCCTGAAAACGGGCTGCCCGTGCCTGCCCTTGAGAGAGGTCTGGGGGGGTGGTGATTGAGGAGTCAGTGCACGTCTAGCAGGGCAGCTGCTGTGAGGACCCTCGTGACAGCCGCGCTCGCTGTGAGGGCAGAGGACTCAGGGGGGAATGTGAAACGGTGCCGCCACCCTAGAAAACAGTGGTAGAGGTTCCCAAAGAACAAACCCCAAGAAATAACCAAAACACCCTTTACAACCTGGCCCAGCGCTTGCACTCCTGGGCGTGCCATCCAGAGAAGAGAAAACACTGCCCGCGCTCAAGCCTGCACAGGACTGTGCCAAGCAGCGTTATTCCCAGCACTGCAGACAGTAAGCAGCCCTCAAGGCCCTCGGTGGGCGGACGGGCACCAACCCGAGGCCCGGAGTCCTAGGGATCCTGAACACCGGTGAGCAGCACGCAGGACGACACGCTTCATTTCTACAACACCTACATGGTCCCCCAGGGAACGGTCCTGAGAGAAAACAGGCCATCAGTAAAAGCAACGTATCGTATGATATTCTTGCTAATACACAGCGATAAATGGATAAACGGAAAACCGAGGAGAGGCTGTCCAGACTCCTGGGGTGAGTTTCACTGCTGAGGGAGGTGGCAGGGAGCTCTGAGGGGCCGTCTCCAGCCTGGGTCCTGGCTGTGACACCGTCCCAGACATCGGCACCTGGGACGGGATGTCACACACCATCGTGTTCATTGCCTCAAAGACAAATCCCGGTTTTGAAACTATCACTATTAACCAGTGACCTCCGGGCACCCGGGTGAAGGAGGCAGGGCCCTCCGTACTGTTTTTGCAACTTCCTAGGGATCTAAGATCGTTTCAAAACAAAGAAGTTAAAGTTGAAGAAGAAGAAGAAGAAGCAGCTGCCGCCAAGAAATGCATTTAAAAATGAAGAAAAAAATACAAAGTGAAGCCCCATGTATCAAGAGATCCAGGTTAGAACCCACGGCAGAAGGGAAACGTGCGCACGTGTGATTTCAGTCTCGTGGAACTAGACCATGGGAAGTTTACTGGCTTAGCCTGAGCAGGGGAAGCACAGAACTGTGCCGGGGATGGTCGACGCCGCCTTCCGACGGGACAGCAGAAACACAAGGAGAGATTCCAACGTAACCTTGAAGAACTTTACTTTTTTAAAAACCCTGGAGCAAATAGAGAACTCCGGGAACCTTTGAAGAGGCTGGTGTGAGGTGTTGCTTGTGCTGCGCTATACGCTTTCCTGTAAGCGGCTTGTAAATACCGAGGAAGGGACGGACGTCCAGACACATGGCCGAGAGTGCTGGGGGCGCCGGGCCCTTGGCGAGAGGCCGAGCGTCTCCCGCACCCAGGTCGGCTGGGGGCTCCATGGGTCCAGAGGCTGTGCATGGTGAGGGCGCCGGAGCCCTGAGCCCGCTGATTGAGCCGCTCTTTGCTCTGAAATTGAACGGTAGATTTAGAGTGATTTCTGACTCAATCGCAAGAGGCAAGTGTGAATATTGTGCGGGTTTAGTAAGAGAAGCAGAGGGCAGATCGCCTCCGCCAGCCTGCAGCCCCCAGTGACCAGTTAAAAGGGAGACAGAGCTTTTCCACCAGGCCTGGGTTCAAGGTAACCGTAGAGTCAATGGTGGGGAGCAGGGCGGGCGCTCAGGGGGAACGCCAGACACGTGCCAACGGGGCCTCCATCTCTGCTGCCCGCCGTGAAACGGCCACCAGGGTACCGTGCACCAACTGTGCGGCCCTGTTTGCAGGGGTTTTCCTTCCTGTTTGGACCCAAGGGCGTCTTGACCTTACCTCTTCACGGCATCAGACCGAGGTGCAGCTCTCAGTCCGTGAACAATGGCCCCCGTCTGTCCTTGGGCGGGGTGGCCCCCCGGGCTTCCATCTCTACACACAGAGGTTGGTTCTCCCCGCTGAACACACCATTGGGCAGGAATCATGTTTATTCCTTTGGACAAAGAGAATCTCTTTCTCCTTCTTCTTCTTCTTAAATCACGGTCTGTTGGTTGTAGGTGGCTACTGTCCATCGAGTGTGTGTGTCCCCCAGTAAAACAGGTGATAGAATCCTAAGCCCCACAGTGGCAGCGTTGGCAGTTGGGGCCTTTGGGATGTGATTAGGTCCTGGGAGTGGAGCCCTCAAAATTGAATTTGTGCCCTTCCCTTGGCGCTCCCTTGTCCTGTCTGCCATGGGAGGCCACAGCGAGAAGACAGCCGTCCACGAACCAATTAGGGGGAACTCACCAGAGCACAAAGGAACGGGTGCCTGGACTCTCAGCCTCCAGAATCCAGGAAACAAGGTGATGCATGTCATCACCCCCCATTCCTGCTGTTGCCCCGGCGGCCCTGTTGGGCTAGGACAACAGCACCAGAGAGATCCTCTATTTCAGCTTTTGTCAGTTACAGAGGAAGGAACTGAGCCACCTGCTCCAGGAGGCTGCACCACGGGGGCCCTGATGACCCAGCCCATCTCCCAGGTCTCCCACGTGGCCACCCGCCCGCCCCCCCTGCCTTTCCTGCAGCGATGCGCCCTGGTACCCTCACAGGGCCCCGCAAGACTCCGCGGCCTCGTCCCAAGACCCGTTTGGCTCAGGACTCAGCAACCCTGAATTCAAGGTTCACTGTAAAACTGAAAAGTGAAATAATTTCTGGGTATAAACCATTTGATTAGGAAACAGAGCACCATGGATCACTATGGGTGCTTATGCCAACTGGTACTAATGGCATGGTTTCCAGAGACTATGCTCCTGGGGTCCCCTTCCAACAGCCCTTGAGACCCGAGTGCCATGGATGGGCAGGGAGCGGGCGCAGAAGGAACCCGCCCCAGCTGCCCGGGGACCCGGGCACAGCCCCAGCCACACTGTGATTCCCGCCTGCGGAATGCCCGGCACTGAGATAGTCTGCTTCACTGTCTTTAGTCCCTGGATTTGGGGTAGCTGTTGGAAGTTATCAATTCCTAAGACAAAACCTTCAGAACACAGAACAAAAACAAACTGTAAGTATATACCTTAAAACCAAACCCCCCCCACTCACCAAACTAAGTCACAACGTCCCCCGGCCAGAATAATCTGTGTGAGACATTGCCCGGTCCCGCAGGAGGTCCCATCCCTCTGTGATGTCATCCCTGTCATGAGTATGAAGGCACCTCTAGCCTCAGTGAGAGGAATGCTCAAATTGATCACAAAGCAGGAAAAGCACCCACAGAAGTGTGTTCCTAGGTGGCTTTGTCACAACTCACGGGGCAGATTGGATTGGATTCTCGGGGCAGTTTCCATTTTGCCTGATACTGCAGATGTGATGTGTAAGTATTTTATGTACACCCAGAGGCCCTTTTTGGAATTACCGAGTTTTTGCAAATACTGAAATACTGAAATAAATACACAGAAATGCTGAAAAAATTAAAGAAAACATTTCAACCTCCCGCAGCTCACTTGCAGCTGGCTGCTGGGCCAAGTTTGACAGGGATGCAAATGCACGGCCGTGGCCGCCACGTAGCACATTTTCCGTGGCTCCGAGCTTCTTATCAAAGGGTGTGCAAAGGATTCTGGGCAGCAGATCAAGCAGTTGGAGCTGACAATCTGACTTTGCTCGTTTAAGCTATCATGAATTAGATGTAAATCAACAAGCCTGTGGGAGGGAAAGTGGCTTGTTGTCTGTGGCTGGGCGTCTGTGATCGAGACCCTACACGGCTGGGGGCAGTGGCCACTTCCCAGCCCGTTGGCTATACATCGACTCACCAGGAAGACGAGCCCAGGCTGGTGCCCGGGTCTGGTTCCAAGGGTTAGAGCGGCAGGGAGCCGCATGCACATGGCTGCTGGGGAGCGTGTTCCTGGTTCCAGCTTGCTCCGGAAGGGGTTGCAGGGGAGAAGAACGAGGTCTACAGCGGGGGACCAGTAAAGAAGCCACAGCACCAAGGAGGCGGGGGGAGCTGGGGCACGTGCCCGTCCGCTTGCTGGAAGTCCAGGCATCCAGTCTTCTTCCTGCTTCTGGGCCTGTCGTCTCTCTGGTGGGATGAGCCAGACCCGCAGCGGCGTGGGTACCTGGGAGCACTGCATCAGGGGGAGCTCCAACCACCCCCCCCCTTGCGGGGATCCCAGGAAGAGATGTGACGCATGCGCTTCTGCTACGAGGAGATCGATATTTCAGAATTCCTCTGGTCGGCTTTCCACGGGACGTTTACCTTCCATGGGGCCGAGACCCTCAGCCGCAGAGAACACGGCCCCAGCATTGCTCAGGGCAGCCCGCAGCCTCCTAGCCTCTGAGGCAGGGAGCAGACCGGAGCTCGCTGCCGGGCACACAGCACGCTCTTCTCCTCAGAACCTTCCAGAGGAAGCCGTAGACTCTGCTCACATGGCTGCAGAAGAACGTTCTCTGTGTTGTATCGGGAGAGGCCAACGGAGGTGCTGGCTTGCCCTCTGCCCCCAGAGCCGGCTGTGTCCCTGTGCGGCCCTGTCCTCCTTCCCGCCCGCAGAGGAGGACAAGCGTGCTCTCAGCATGACTCCCGTCCTCGCCCCCAAGCCCGGGCAGGAGGGCGGGGGACGGCCCTTCCACGACTTGCAAACATCGTGACCTGGGGCCCTGGGTCTCCATCGGGCATGTGGGAGGGGTCCCCTGGGCGGCTTGTTCAGTCACACGCCTGAGCCCGGGCCCACAGTCTCTCTTTCGGTGTACGGGGGGTGGGGGGTGCTCGCAGGTTCGAGGCACCCACGCCACCGCCGGTCCGGGAGCCCTACTTGACCCCGCTGCTCCGGACAGTCTCCCCAGTGACCAGACGCAGAGCCTCCCTGCAGGTTCAGTGCTAGTGTGCCTGCCCCGAAACCCATACCCTGAGGCAGCTCCTGACCCCCTGGCCGCCTCTCTGCTTCTGGCTCCTGGTTTTCGCCCCACCTCTGAGAATGGATATATTCCCCCAAGTTCAGGGGTCACCCGTGAGCTCTCTCCAGGGTCCCTTTCGAGGCACGAGCTCCGTCTTACACGTGCACCTCGAGGAGCATTTCCCACCTTCTCCGCCTCCCTCCTTCCCGCAGGAAGACAGTCGCCTCGCGGATCCAGTCGTGTGTTGTAACAGCTCTGCCCCCTCCTTCCAGCCCTGCCGCCTCCCCTGGTCAGTCGCTATGCATGTAAAGAAGCATTTTCATCCTGCGTTATCCGTATTTCTTACCGGGGACACAGCGTTCTAGAAGCTCTCAAAATCCTGCCCCCCGCACAGTCATCTGCTGCAAAGACCACGCCGGAGACGGATGGCATGGCTAAGTGTTTGACAAATTTCCGCCCGTCCTCCAGTAAGGCCCATTTTCCAATAAAGCTGATGAAACCTGATAAAAAAAAAAACGTTGGAGGAATCAAAAGGCCCCCGGGCTAAGTGGAATCACATCTCGTGAAATTCCACATTCAGCATCATCTATATTGGAAATATTAAAAAATTCATATAGAGTGAAATGATAGATACTTATGTCACTATTTTTAAAAGTTATGCTGATAGAGCTGTCCCTCGCTCCTCACTGAGTGCCCCCCTGAATACAAGAAGACGGCGCTACCGACCCGCGGGCCCGGACGTGGCGTGCAGCGTGGGGCGTGTGCAGGACCTGCTCTGAGACGGCCAGGCTGCCCCCAGTCTGACCCGTGGCCCAGCCGGACCTGCACAGAATGCGGTCGGCAAGAGCAGGGCCGGCATGGACCGCACCCGTCACGGGGGTGAGGGCACAAGGGTGTGAGCTGTGAAGCCACCGGTCCAGCCGGCGGGGCAGCGGGTCCTAAGGGCCAGTGTCCTTGCCCCAGCCCTTCCCGTGAGGGCGGCCGGCTCAGCCTGCCTCGAAGCCCCAGGGACGTGGTGAGCGGCCGGTCTTGGGTTCGGACGGTGCTTGGAGCCCCTTCCGCGGCACCCTGGCCAGCCCCGACCTGATTTCCTCCTCTGTGCTCCCAGGAACAGAGAGAAAAGAGTCCTCCCAGCTGAGCACAGTCTCCCCGCTCGGTGCCACCCGGGGGTCTGTATGGACGTGTCCCTGTGTGCTGACACCGAGGCCCCATCAAGAGACAGGAGGTTCCCCTGGGTGGGGTGTCGCTTCTCCTTCCCCAGCAGATGGGAGTGAGGAAGGAGCTCAGCAGAAGGGCTGGGGTAATGGTGGGGCCGACTCACAGAGACGAGACCAATTCTGGTGAGGGTGAGTCAGCCCTGAGCCGAAAAGGTCATTGGACACCGTGCAGGTTCCCCGCAGGGCCTCCCTCTGCCCCTTGCACCCTCCCATGTGGCCCCCCGCCGCACATGGTGACCACGTCCCTTCGGGAGGCCGCCTTCCTGCTCCGGGGGCCGTCGTCTCTCGGGTGGGACGAGCGCTGATCCGACCACCCTGGTTTTCATTCTTCTGCTGCGTCTGGAGCTCCCGGTCCCATGTGTTCCTGCGCAGCCTCGTCCCTCCTCGCCTTGCAGACCTCATGACTTCACTCCACAAACATGTCTATGTCCCGTGTTCTGTCACTCTTGTCCTAAGCACGAGAAGTTTTAAAATGAGTTGTCATAGAAGGAGTGGGAGGGTCTCCGTCCTCGGAGGAGCGGGTCCCGCTGCAGGTGTCCAGAGGGCTGGCATGACGCGTGGCTCGTCCTTGAGACACGGCGTGCCGGCCTCCTGGGCGCTGGCGTCTCCTCCGCGAAGCGAAGTGTGCGGAGTGGCCGCGTTCAGCCCGGGGCGCAGAACGGGTGCTGCTCATTAACCCCAGGCGTGCTGGCTTCATTTGCATTCAGAAATGTTACATCTAAAGGATAATGAACGTTTCCTCTGATACTCCTTTGGTTGGGGACACTATGAGGCCCAAAGAAGTTCGATGCTCCCGCAACGGTCCCTAGGCCATCTGGGAGTTCTCACGGGGGATCTGACCGATGGAAGCAGAGCCGGACCCCACGGGGGAAGGACACAAAGCTCCAGTCTACGCCGCTCAGAGAAGGGCAGCCCGGCTTCCATCTCTAGAGGCAAGGAGACACGTTTTCAATGGAAAACTGAAAACCAGTTGAAGCCGTCATCTTCAGACTGTCTGGGCTTGTCCGCGTGTTTGCTGGACGGAGGTCATGGAGGGACAGTCACTCTGGATTCCGTCCTGCTCAAACCAGGACGAAGATGCAGACACTGAATCCGGCCAGCACTTCCCGCGGGCGTCATGCGGGGCCCACGGCGTAGGTCCTCCCCACAGTCACCTGACCAGCAGGACACTCTGGTTCCCTGCAGCTCAAGGGCCCGGGGGTGGGCGCTGATGGGACGTCCTGCAGTAGACCCTCCGTGTTCTCACCCAGGCCCGTGAGAGCCACTTGGGTGCACTGTGGGGGACGCGAACCCCACCACACAGGGTGCCCTCCAGAGCCAGGCCCCTTATACACAAAGAATTCAGAAAGGACTGGGTTCCAGGGTCCGGGGCAGCCCTTCAGTACAGTGTGGTCGCGTGTGCGAGCGCTCCTTCCCCAAACACGCCGAGACCTCCTGTTCCTCACAAGGGGAGCAGACTGCATGGTGGCTCCCCAACAAGGTGTGCCGCCCAGAAACCCAGCGTGATGGTGTTTGAGAAAGGTCTCTGCAGGTCTGATTGAGGGTCTGGAGATGAGACGTCCTGGAAGGGGCTGGGCAGGGAGCAAGCCGGGCAAGGGCCTGTGCAGGAGGCAGCAGGTGGCCGAATGAAACGCCACCGCCCGGGGCCTCGGCAGCACATCTTGTCACCCAGTCTGAAGGCCAGGTGACCACAATCAGTTTGGGTCCGGGGGAGGCCCCAGGACCTGGTTTATCGAGGGCTCCCTCCTCATCGTGTCCTGACGTGGCCTTTCTGTAGTGCATGGAGGTGTGGGGTGGAGAGAAGGACAGAGACAGAGAAGGGGGGACAGAGAGAGGGAAGGAGGGAGGGAGGGAGACAGGGGGATCCATGAGACAGCCCTGGACCCGTGGCTGTAAGGCCCAGCCTGATGACCTCACGTAGGCACAGTTCCTGCTGGAAGACCCCATCTCCAAATGCGGTCACACGGGACTTATAGGGTCAACACGGATGTGCGGGGACAGGACTGCGGCCTTGCCAGTCCAGGGAGGAAGCAGGGAGGAGGAGCTGGCCCGCGGGACGGGAGGGCATTAGTGTGGGGCAGAGACCGGGACGGGGGCTCGGGAGCCAGGGTGGGGGGACCCCGGGGCATCTGGGGCAGCACGGCCCCAGCCACTCTGTACGGCCGTGTGGGCTCCAGGCGGTCAGAGCGCACACACTTCTATCCGAGTCCCTGGGACTGAAGAGACCCGTCGCAGAGTCCCAGGGAGTTGACGCGGTGGCCGGCTCCACACATGGACATTGGGGCCGGTCCGTGACTGCAGGATGCGCCCGCACAGAGCAAGCGCACAGATGACAGCGCCACGGAGAACGGCAGGGACCTCTGCTCCTCAGCGGGGGAGCCAGCGCAGGGAGGGCCCCGCCCGGAGCAGGGAGACCGCAGGGTGGGCCTGGCGCTGGGCGCAGATGGCCCCGTACATGGTCAGGATGGCGGCCGGGTCTCAGAGCGGCAACTGCCCCAACATCCCTGTCCTGGGGCCAAGGTGACCCGTTCCTGGTCACAGGCCGTGTGCGGCTCTGGGCCTTGGACCAAAGGCAGGCTGGCGAGCAGAGCCCGTCTGTGTGCTGACCCCAGATGACCCAGCCCACGTCCCCTGCAGGAGAGGGGCTCCCTGCACTGGCAGCACCCCTCCGTACCCCACCTCATGCTGCCCCGGACGCCCCTGCATGGGGAACATGTGTGGACGGGGGCCTGCGCCATCTGTCCCTGCCTCAGTCCCGTGTGGCCAGCAGGGGTGATGACCCAGGTCACTGTCACTGGGGAGTGAGGGGCAGGTCTCTGTCAGGGAAGGGAGCCGCATGAACCCAGCTTAGAGCCCGCAGCCCCTCAGTGGCTCCTGGGCTGTATGTAATCCAAGCCCTAAACCCTACACCTCTCAGCTCATTGCTTCCACGGGGCACTCACTGAGCGCTGGACCAGGCTCGTGCTCCGCTCCAGACGCAGAACAACCCTTCCTGCCCTTTGGTCATGGACAAGTGTTTCCCCTTCAACATCGGATGTGAGTTCTGGACCCTCTCCAAAGGGAAATGCATGCACTCACACAGTTTTGCCTAAAATATCAGGGTGTTTATGAGGCCTCGAGAGCTGATTTGTGGTAAGAACCTGTATTTAGGGGGTTTCTGATGTGAGATGAAAACGCATCCCTGCGGAGCTCCTGACGTCAGGACGGACCCCGGCTGTGCCTGACGCTTCGCTGAGATGCTGTATGTTTAGCCAAAAACGTGGTGCCCTCTGGTCGTGTCCGAGGCATGGGAGAGCACAGGAGCCCAGCTGGGAGCGGGCGAAGCCAGCGGACTGGGGATTTCCACGCTGACAGGTGGGGAGGGAGCCCAGCTGGAGGCCGATATCGCTGAGCAGATAAGGCTTCTTCATGGAAGAGGGGAACCTCGGGAACGGCGTCCAAGGAAATCCAGGGGAGAAGAAGCGTCCAGAAGATCTGGAGTCAGCGGAAGAGGAGCTCACAGTGAGGACAGGTGCGGGGGACGTGAGGTCCCTGCATCGCAGGGTGACATCACGATGTCGTCCCCAGGGAGGGGAAGAGGCCAGAGCCCACTGAGACGGCCGTGGGCCCGCCATCTCCACTGTCTGGAATGCGTGTGGGGCCGTGGGACAGGTGGCAGAGGGCGGGCATCGTGTGCACTCGGGGGAAGGGTGCCCGCGCAGTGGGAGTGGGAAGCCCCCCCCCCCACCGCCAAGCAGCCGTAGGGCAGGGTCACAGACAGGAAGAGGAGCACAGTGAAGGGGGTGAAATCATTTCTCATGACTCGTCCTGCGGCTCAGCAGTTTCCCGCCCAGGAAGAACGTTCCCCAGGGACGTCCCGGGTCCAGGGAAGGTCTTCATTCACAGGGCAGGGCCGACAGGGGCAGGACCCATGGGGAAAGCCGGCGTGACTCAGGAGCTCTTCTTCCCACCCCCAGGCACGTGCACAACCCCTAAAGGTGCTGGACAGGTGCCCGCCAACCTTGCCAACATCCTGGCAGCTGGCGTCTGTCGTGTCCAACGATGCGGGCGGGCCAGATTCTGCAGCTGAAGGAACTCGAGGTCGCATGAACCACATGGACGGCGCTGCTCCTGCAGGATGGGCTGTGTCAGTCCCCTCTGCAAGGGGACAAGGTGAACCCGAGGGCTTACGTCCCCACGTCTGTCTCCCGCCCTTTACACCCGGATGACTGCCGCAGGAAGAGGCAGCGGGCGCGGGGGAAGGAAAGTGGGAAACGGGGCAGGTGGTGCTGGGGAGATGGGGATGCTCTGCACTCCACGACTCTAAAATCGTTCCACACTAAATCTGTGTTAAAAACAGAGGGTAGAGTGGGGAGGGCAATGAAGGGATGGCTAGAGCTGCACCCGATGCTTGGGTTCCCGGCCCACTCCCCCTGACGGTCAAGACCCCTCTCCTGGTAGCCAGATCTGCCTCTCCCAGGTCCGTGTCCCTCCTCCAGGGCTGACCTCGGCCAGAGACGGTCCCGTATGGCAGGTGCAAAAGGCCAGCCCCCCTTCTAATGTGCTCTCTTGGGGAGCAAGTGTACGCCAGGGCTCCCTGTGGGGTCCATACTGTTTCTCTCTTTCCCCCGCTTCTTCTCCCAAGACCAACCCCCAGAATGAATCGCTCAGTGAGGGTCCTGCATCTCCGATCGGGCTTAGCGGGAGCTCTGCCAGGGCACCACGCGGTTCACATCTTCTCACCCACCACCCCCAGCCCCAAAGTCTGCAGACCGAATGCGGACCGCAGTCCTTCTGGCTCCCACCAGTGTCGGCTGCCTCCTTCGGCCACTGGCCATGGAGGAGCCGCGGGGAGGACTCCCACTGTATCTCAGGTCGGGTCTCTGTGAACCGTGGGAAATCAGGACTGAGTCTAAGATTCTTCCGTCCATCTTTGCTCTTTGATTGAGTGTGGACGTTCAGCCTCATGGTTATGACATGGGAGTTATTTCGAGTCATTCTCACTGATATCATCAGGGAGCTGCCTCCAAATTAAAGCCAGAGCCCTGAACTCTGCAGATGCACGTCACGAAATCATAGAAATGCATGCATTAGATTTTTGTCATTCGGTCTGTTTCCTGCCAATGCAAGATTGTTCTTAAACTGCACATTCTCCTGAGTGGAGCTAAACTCCGCTGCGAAGGTTACCGCGAGATTCTCCTATGGACGACAAGCCTCACGGGCCGGCTCGTCCCCCTCCCTGCGTCAGTCCAGATCGCCCATTACAGTTTCACGTCAGCACCCCACATAGGTCTCATGCCGTTACTGCTTTCTCTAGATTCTAA
This sequence comes from Eira barbara, assembly GCA_020311275.1. Classification (NCBI taxonomy): domain Eukaryota; kingdom Metazoa; phylum Chordata; class Mammalia; order Carnivora; family Mustelidae; genus Eira; species Eira barbara. The sequence goes on along the minus strand of JAHRIG010000024.1, from coordinate 2,255,043 downwards.
CATGACTGGCACAATTAAATCACCCCCAAAAGAACGAGGTGTCCTGTGCAGAGACCAATCAGAGTATCTAATGTATTTTTGTCAAGCACAGAAGTGTGGGGGAGTTTGTAAGCAGGAAACCTGTACCCACAGACGCATCTGCTTCCAGATCCCAACAAAACCACCCCTGGAGACTTGGGGACCGGAGAATGTTCTGTCTCAGACGCGTCCAGAATGCAGACTCATCAGGACTCCTGCATCGCGGACTGGTGTGGGTGAGGCAGCCTCCTTCCCCTTCCCATGAGCAGAAAGCTCATCTCGGTAGACTTCCTGCCTGTGGGTATGTGGGGTCCTCGAGGAAAGTGCCCGGGGGGGCAGATACATCCCGTGGACGTGAGCCCTTGGCTCAGGTAAGCACGTGCTTGGTGCTGGGTCTGGGGGTCTCAAGCACAGAGCAGAGCATCGTGGCCGGACGCCTCTCCACTAGGTGAAGGCTGTGGGGCTTTTTCCTCAGCCCTCGCCCCTCTTCCCCCAACCTCCAGGGTCATCAGCCTTCCAGTAAATTCCCATTTGTTTAGGTCAGTTTCATTTCTTGCAGCAAAGTATCCCTTGCTTCTGTCCAGGGGTTCCCAGCTCACCCACTGCCAGCTTGTCCTTCAGTGGTACCCCAGGCCAGGCCCTGGGATGACCTGGGAGAGGTTGAGTAGCCGCAGCTTCCAGACTCTGATCCTCAGAAGGAAGCAGGCCTGTGCACGGCACCTGGTGGCAGAGTTCCCATGCTGGCCACAACAAAGGTCCCCATGCGAAAGAATGTTTGTCGAGCACGGACTACATCAGCAGGGCTCTCTCAACCAGTGTGGAAGGAAGCTGGCAAGACTGGTGTGGCCTCACGGGTGGGGAGGTGTGCTGGCAGGCATGGGGTCTGGCCTCTGCTCATTGTGAAGGTGCTGGACACTCCCCGAAAATGCCAGGCGGGGCATGGGGAGGGAGGCAGGCAGAGCACATCAAGAGCTGGGGGCCGCCGAGTGTCGGGTGTGAGCCCTTGTCATCCTTGAGCCTGGAGAAGAAGGTAAGGCATGGTGCACGGCTGGAAGGGGCTGGCAGCCCTGCTATCCAGGACCCCTGGCACTCTCAGTGGGAGCCTAATGGAGATGCCCAACGTCCCTTCCCCTGACGTTGGGCATCATTCGGTAGCCATTCCTCTTCCTGGTGGTCTCTCATGTTTCTGACTTGCTGGCCCCAATTCCGTGGTCCACAGAGTCAGAGATGAGCTATAAGCTCCAGAGGTCCCAGGAGGCGACGACGGCTGATGAATGCCTTCTGTGAATGGACCGGGAAGGCGTTGTCCTGCCCTGAGGAATCTGTGGCAACAAGGCATTACGTGATTCAGGTCTGTGGCTCACTTTCCCCATTGTGGCTGCTGAGTGGATTATGGGCCTCAGCTATGGAAATCAGGGACATCGGGCCCCCCAGCAGGACGTCCTGAGCAGAAGGCCACACCTGCTCCTTTCATCTGGGTCTGAAGGTCCAACAAGTCAGGTTTGCAGCAAACATGCCATGAGCCCGGACAGGGGTGGTGGACGAGGGGTGGCGGGTGTTTGCCTCAGCCCCAGGGAGCAGAGGTGAAGGCCACCACCCACCGGACCATCCATCAGACTCCTTGGTTCTCTGTCCAAACTGAGGTTGGCAGCTCAGTGACGGGTGTTATGGAGCCGAGCATTCTCTCTCCTTCAGCCCCAATTCCCTTCACCCCCGCTGGGCGGCCCTCCCAGCCATGACCTTCGGGTATGAACCTGGACCATGGCTTCAGCCTTGCAAGCAGCCAGGAGGTCCGCGGGTCCTGTCTGGGTGTCCGTGTACACCCGCCAGCCAGCAGCCCCGTGATCTCCACACCAGGAGGCCCCGTGAGTCCTGGCCAAGAGCAGGGAGAGCTACAGCACGTGAGTCCATTACAATATAGAGGACACGCCTGCGGTCACATTCATGGGTGCACCTGTGTGAGCCCCAAAGTACATCAGAATAGCCCCTTCCCAGACCCCAGCTTTATTCCATCAGGACATGGTCGTGGATTCTGACTTGCACATTTGTCCTGTCATGAAGGAAGAGGTTACTACTCTGGGTTGGAGGAGATTAAGTGTCCGGTCCTGAGAAAAGCCAGCCCAGGTCCGGTCAGTGGTACGGAGCACACAACTCACAAGGTTCAGAGGCACAGACGCTTTATTTCCTGGAGGAAACTGTCAGTGTATCTGTGCAGGTCGTGATGAGGCAGAGACGCGTCCCAGGCGTCCTAGCCGAGGCCCAGGGTCTCTGCCCTAGCGTCTTGGGCAGAACGTGCCATGTGTCACAGTGTGCGCGAGGAAGGGGATTTCTGCACATGGGCACTTGGGGCGGGAAACAGGATGATTCTGAGCGGGGTATTATGATGGGATTGAACGTGGAGCCGGCGGTCTCAGGAAAGCCAGAATCATGCCTAAGGGACACGTACCCACGATCCTGGAGGCTAGTCAGGACAGGAACACGGCAGGGAGCTGGAGCTCTGTGCCCCGGTCCGGCTGTAGATGCACATCACGGGCAGGGCCCTGTCCTCCAGAGCAGCACCAACCTGTTCTGGCCACTGTCACCTCAAGCAGACCCTTCGGGGGACATCAGAGGAACCTCACGCCCGCTCACACCTTGTCACTGTCAGACCATCCACGTCCATGTCCTCGTCCGTGTGTTGCTCGGCAGCTTTGGGGCTGTGCAGGTGAATTCCAGAGACGACCCCTGTCCCCAGAGGGCTGGGGACTCACCTAACGTTTTGGTCTTCCACAGGTACTTTTCCTGGGGCATTTCCTTCAGAGTCTCTGTGAGAAAGCACATCCACTCCCTGGAATTGCCAGGCGTTTCCACACAAGCCCCGAAGAGCAGGGCTGCGGTGAGAGCGCTTGTGGCCCCCCGACTGCCGTCCTGAACGACCACAGCCCCAGTAAGAGTCTTCCTATCCATAGCTCTGGAGGTCAGATGTCAGCCAGGGGTCTCACTGGGCTGCTGCCAAGGTGTCAGCCAGGCTCCTGTTCCCCGATATAAAGGGGCATGAGAGTCCCAGAACCCAGACTCGCCCCTTTTGCTCTTGGCCACGCCCCACTGCACCCCTGGGCTCCTCCATCGCGCCCAGCTGGGGGTGCCCCAGCGCAAAGGAGCCGGGCCTCTCAGAGAGCAGGGGCCGTCCCCTGTGAGCACACACCTGACACGGGGCTGGGCTCTGAGGGGACGTCTTCCCAGGGAGCCAGAGGTGAAGGTCGGAGTCTGCCCGTGTCAGGCATTTGGCCCCCAGGACCGTCTTCTTTAGAGGCTGGGTCCCCGAAGCTTCAAGGTTGGGTGCCCGTTTGGGAAACACGGTGCCACATTCTGCACCAGGACAGGCAGCACTTCCGCTCGGGGTAACCGGAATGCAGCCTTCTCCGAGCCTTGCGAGCCTCGTAATTACCAGCCAGTGCGATTTCATGGCAGCCTGTATGAGCTACTTTAGGTAAATGAGATCTATTCTCCACTCATTGGCTTCCAATCTGGGAAAATGCGTTCCGTAGAGAGGCTTGAACGAGGGACGTTGAGCTTGGACTTCTCAAGTCCAAATAGTCTAAGACGAATGTTCTTTTTGCTCTTTGGCTCGGCAGAGCACACAAACAGGCCCCCATTCAAGCAGTGCCAAATACATGTCTTGCATCAGGTAAGGGTAGAAGGATAGGAGCCCCTGGTCACGGGTGCATCTAAAGGTAGCAACAACAGGTAATGATACAGAGCCAATGCCTTGGAAAGCACATCCATTCCTAGGTCAGTTTTTGACAACTTTCATATAATTAAACTCAACAAATTATCGCTCCTAGTAACTTTTAATGCATGAAACTGTAATATGTATATTATTGTATGTGACATGTTATTTAATTATATTAATGCCACACAAGGGCATCAAAGTTGTACGAAATAGGTTGGTAAATGAATGTTTTCTGTGGGTATGAGGGTGTCCTGCGAAAGGTCACAGTGCTCATGGACAGAAAGGATCAACAGAGAGATGTCGTAGGGACATTCAGAGGTTGTACAGGTGAGGACAGCTCCCGAGGTGGACCCACACAACGCGCCCCTGTCTCGGGAATGGGCATCTGCTGGCAGAGCTGGGGCAGGACCGAAGCCACTGCAGCACCAGGAGGAGCCGGGTCTCGTGATGATGGACCTGTGAGCTGTGTGCAGAGCAGGCCGGCTGCTGGCTGGTGAGCTTGAGCTCGGTCTGCAGTGTGGTGACGGCCTCAAGAAGCAGGGACGGGGGGCACCTGCGTGGCTCACTGGGTTAAAGCTTCCACCTTCAGCTCGGGTCATGATCCCAAGGTCCTGGAATCGAGCCCCACATTGGGCTCCCTGCTCAGCGGGAGCCTGTTTCCCCCTCTCTCTCTGTCTACTTGTGATCTCTCTCTCTCTGTCAAATAAATAAAGAAAATGTTTAAAGAAGAAGAAGAAGAAGGAGAAGAAGGAGGAGGGACGGATGGGGACAAGGCTCTCCGAGGAGAGAATCTCCTGCCAGAAATATATAAAGGCGGCGAAATCCCACTAATTTTCAGGAGGGGAGTGGGGAAGCGGCCTTATTCCTAAGCAGTCTTTGGATGGTTTAGAAACACCTGCTTGGGTGCTGGGAAATGATATGCCCCGAACGGCCAGTACAGCATCAGCCCTTGACCGCTGGCCGTCTGTCCCACAGACGACACTGCCTGTTTCTTCCGAGCTCAGCTGTTCTTGCAAATATTCACGGCCACACACAGGGGATATCTGTCTTTCTGGACTTAAGACAATATCCTTTTCCAACTTTGGCGAAGCCCCGTCTGAACTCTGGCCATCTGTCCTCTCAGCCGGACGCCGGCCGGAGCAGCCGACTCTCCGCAGAAGCTGAAGGAAGCGCGTCCGGACTTCCTGCAACAGCCTTACTTGGGCCTGAGAACATCTCACCAGGTGTCATGGTGGCAGGATCGTGGCCTCCCAAACGTGGACGGCAGCAGAGCACCGAGAATGCCCACCATTGTCTTCCCGTGGATCCAGGTTTGGGCTATGTCAGGCTACCGAGACATGTCCCGGCAAAACCTTTGTAGTTTCTTCTATAAACTAAGCATAAATTCCGTGGGAGATGACAGATGACTTCATACACCATGCAAGCGAGCTCAGACAATAGCTTTAGCCATGACTGATAGCCTTGCTGTAACCCACTTTATGTTAAATGCATTCTTGCTGTTCAATTCCACCACTGTAATTTCGTTCTTCTGCCTTCCCTGGCCCTCTGTGGACTAACCAGGTTCCTTCAGTAATGATTTCTTCTCCATTGTATTGTTTTCTGCATAATCAAGTTGGTAGGTGGGGGTTTGGGTGGCACGGCCATCTGTCAAGTTCATTTGCTCTGAAAATGCAAGAAATAATGGCCCCGACCACTCGGGGCTGTCCGCTCCAGGAGAGGACCAGCACCTCCCACCTGCACTATCCCCCCATTTCTCCAAAGTGTTTCCCTTTTCAACACAAGGCACATACATTTCTTCCTACAGGATGGGCTGTTTACATATTTGGGTTCTTTTTTAGAAGGAAAAAAAACACATTTTTCCTTAGTACTTGTCCACCCCATCTTGCAATTTATGGAGGCAATGCAATTAAGGAGATGCGTTAATATCCAGACTACAGTGCCTGTCTCGAGACTAAAGATGTTGCCACGGCCTGAACAGCTCGGGAGCTCCTTTCCGTCGGCGCTCGTGACAGGCGGCGCATCCCCTGAGGCGTGCAGCACACGGGAGCGCCGGGAGACCGTGGCCCGGGACGGGAAGTGGTCTTCTCTTCCCTCTGTAAACACAGGAAACAGGCGAACTCCTATTTTATCGAATTTACTAGTGTTGCTTACTGATACCTACCCATGCCGCAGAGAGATGGGCAATGGGGAGCTGCTTGGGGTTGCAGCTGTGTTCCTATTTAAAAACGGTGGACAGACTTTAAAAAAAAAAAAAGTTGTAAATTTCTCTTCTTGAAACAGATGACGTGAATAAGATCAAAAGCCTGTAATGGGAGAAAAAACATCTCCAGGCTAATGAGTTCTTCCAAATTAAACTGTTGTGCTCAGAGATTATCATCAGTGGTAGGAACACACCTAATGTGTTTTTGTAACATTTTGGTGCCATTAGAATTCTCTCCAGAGATGAACAGGACCACATGATCCTAGAAAGTCTTTCCAAGCTGCTCCTTAGTCTTGGATTTATGAACAACAATTTGGTAACCTCCCCCGCAAAGATGCAAGAACATGGTCTCTTCCTCAGTGACAGGAAGGACTAAGAGACCTTCCTTCCTAGTTTGGGGACGTTGGCCAATGCCTCTCCGAGGCTGCCACATGGGCCTGCTCTGCATGGAGGGGGCACCTCGGTGAGTGGCTATGCAGCTATGCCCGAGAGGAGTGTGGCCATGGATGACATACTTGTCAGATTTCTGCAGAGAAGCAAAACCAAGAAATGTCTGTCTGTCTATCGTCTGTCTATCTATCTATCTACCTATCAAAGGAGAAAGAGCGAGCAGGGGCTGGAGGAAGGGAGAGAGTGTAGAAGGAAGAGGTGACCTGAGGGATTGGTCCATAAGATTATGGAGGTCAGAGGGTCCAAAGATGTACCATCTGCAAGCGGGAGACCCAGCAGAGCCAAAGCTGTAGTTTAAGTCTGAGTCCAAAGGCAGGAGAACATCAGTGACCAAGCTCAAAGGCAATCAGACAGAGAGAGGATTTGTTCTTACTTAGTCGTTCACTTACTCAACTTCAACTGATTGGATGAGGCCCACCCACAGTGGGGAGGGCAATCTGTTTTACTCAGTCTACAGACTCAAATGCTAACTCAGCCAGAAACATCCTTAAAGGCACACCCATAGTCATGCTTGACTAACTATCAGGGCACCTCATGGCCCAGTGCAATTGACACATAAAGATGACCCTCGGTTTATCTCCACACAGAAATCCGAGGAGACCTCTGCTTCACTCTTGGGACAAGAACAGGCAAGGGACTCTGAGGTCATGAGGGCAGGTGGTATCAGACCATCATACTGAACAGCTGCTGCTGAGATCATGGAAGGTGGGGAGAGAAACCGTGCCCTTTGGAAAGAGCCCCAGAGCTGCAGGCACCCCTGGGAGAGGAGAAGGTGGGCGACTCGGGAAGAAAACACCCCCCTCCCCTTGGGGTGAACTCAGCCCCACTGGGCTCTTCTGGGGGAGCTTCACGAAGGCTCCCTGACAAAGACAGCCCCTTGTACACAAGAGCGAGACACCTGTCTTGCTTTAAAAATGCGTCTGTGTTAGAGCCCAAACTTCGGCTGGAAGCGTGTTACTCAGAAGACATTTTTTGGCTAATAGTCAATCCTTAAAGGGAACATGAAATGTTTTCTCGTGACGTTGGCTTTGTGTGTATTTGCTACACACTTGAAGTAATTCTTGTTTGATTTTAAGAACTCTAATCCTGTAGCAATTGAGTTACAAATTTTTGGTTTTTCTCCCAAAATAAACGTTACTGAGAAAAATGGGCTCTACTTAGCACTGACTTTAGGAAGAGCAGTGTGGAGAGAAGCCAGCAGGTTCGAAGTAACAGACCCGCTCGGAGGCTTTGCTCTCAGGTCCCAGAACACGTTACACTGTACACACTTGAACTCCAAACACACATCATGCTCCGTCACGATTTCATAGTGAATGAGCTTGTCAGCTCATCAATTAGCCAGACTTAGATATTTTATTGCCCGGATTTGTGCTGATAAACACTTTCCCAGTCAGTTTTAAAGCTTTTAGAGATGAGGTCAGCTTTACGGAGAGATGTGAAAGTCTTCTGCAGTAGCGCTGGAAACGAAGAGGGCCGGGAGCATGGCAGTGCTCTCAAGCAGCCGGTCCGCATCAGTTGGGGTGGCTGACACGTCTTCCTGCACGAGCAGAGGGGCCCTTTGGAGAATTGTGTGTTGTTCATCTAGAACATTCCTCGGCTGTCTCCTGGCTTCACGGACATCATCCATTGAATTCCAATATATTCCTTTACTCTGGGAAGTGCACGTTAGTAGTAAAATATTTACAAAAAATACGAAATGAAGCACCAATACTGATGATTCCTAACCATCGCTCTGCTGAAGACACATATCATACTTTGCAAAGAGAAATAGAAGTCCCGAAATTATATCTAGCTAAAACTCTCTGGGGAAGGAAAATTGGTTGGCACCCACAAAATGGGGACTGCCGGGGCTCCTGAAACTTCCCCTTCGAGCCTGGTAACATGGATCAGCTGGATGATCTATCGAACCAGATTCTTAGTTTGCTCCCCATTCTGGATGCCGTGCACACTCATGTCTTTCTCTCCCCGTGTCTTTGCACGAGTGACACACACAGAGGAGACTAGGGAACAATACATCCTTGATGTACCTGATTCCCTCTTAATCATTCCGAAAATGCTTGACTCGCATCATGATAAATTGGAGGACAATAAGGTCAATTAAATATCTTGTCACTAAAACCCATCTCATTTTGTAGCCCTTGTTTGTTTTCTTCCACTGGTTCCCCCCACCCAACCATCCCCCCAAGTCCTCTCCAGGGCTTTGTGGGCACCTGTGCAGACCTTGCATGGGCTGGGTATTGATTAATTTCCAGCGCTATCTTGCTGCCAACGCCAACCCCTAATCTCTGCCAGCCGGAGGCCTCCCAGCCTCAACACTCTCTTACCCTGGGAGCTCCCAAGCTTGCCTGGCATCCCATCCCCGGCCTTATTCTCTCCCAGGAGACTCTGATTTGCCTTCGACAAGCAGTGTGGGTCCTGTGATGTCCCACAGCTTCTAAGCTCATTCAGGTCACTTGGAGTAAGCACCAGACATAGCACGCGTACGGCTTAAAACACTAGAGCAGACCACAAGCACTCAGACACAAGGCACACCTGCTTGCCCTCAACAAAGGGTCTGGACGCCTCCTAGAGACCCCACACCCTCACAACCTGTGCCTCGGGGACCCCCTACAGAAAGAGCTGGGGTGCAAAACACTGGGGGACCCACGGACTCAGAAGGGCTCAGTGAGCCATGCCTTGTCAGTGTCACCAGGAGACACTGAGTGAGTCCATCTTCCTTCTGTGTGGACACCGGTCCTCCCTGCCACACCCCAGTTCTCTTTCTCTGCAAGCTCTGGCTGCTCTGTACCTCTCTTCCACTCAGGGACAGGCATTCATATGCTGAGCATAGGAATTTTTGCCCTGTAATTCACAAATAATTGAAAATGGGCCCAAACTCAGTAGATATTTATGGCCCAAGCCCAGTAGGAACCTCGAATGTGACTTCAGTTGGGCAAATAATCCTTGTGGATAAAATTAATTTAGGATCATGAGCTGGGGTCCACGGAGTGGAGTTTAGATCCCCGTATCTGGAGTTTTCAAATGTGGAATTAGAGGGTTGTGGCCGAGAAGGTCGCATATCAGTAGCAGTCCTGAGGGACAGGTGATGACACCCTCTGTCCCCGTGTGTCACGGTGAGGGATACACAGGTCCCCCTGTGTGTCACAGTAGGGCAGGGGCACACATCTGACATCGGAGCCATGCAGACACAAAGTCAGGAGCTCCCTAGGACCCCAGGAGCTGGAAGGGGCTGGAAAGAACCCCCGGAGGCTTTGGAGGCAGCGCAGCCCTGCCCACCCCTCAGGGTCAGACTCCGGCCCTGGAGCCGCAGGGGCATCAGCTCCCCCTGTTTTGGGAACCCACTTCGGGGTCTTTCCTTCCAGGAGTCCAGGAACCAAGTGCAGCCACTTTGCCTGTCACAAGCTGCCATTCTCCGGCTCCCCCAGCACCCACCTCCACCGTTCCAACGAGGGGACGACTGGGGGCTGGCAGACCAAGCACGCGTCAGTCCCCTGAGAGTGTCCCTGTCTGCAGAGCAGAGCCCACATCTTCCCCTGCGAACTGGACTCGGTCGTCGGCCCCTGGGAAATGATGGCCTTCTGCTCGCCGGTGTCCCCTGGCCTCTGTGTGTCATCTTCCATAGGGAGCTGGTGGCTGTGATCCCTGAGACAGCGGCCATCCTCGCGGGTGACTGGGTCCCTGCTGGGCACCCTGCCGCAGAGCACCGCCGCCACCTGCGCTCACACACTCGCCCCGCCCAGCGCCTCCCATGCTGTTTCTCTGCGTCCAACCTCATCAGGCCCCTGAGCCTAATGATTCTGGTTGTTCATCTCTCTGCTGCCCCACTGAGGCACGGAACTCTCTAGAAGGGTGGACATGAACCCTGATAAGGAAAGCACTCCGTCGAGGCACGTGCCCGCCGAAGGATGCGGACCTTCTGTGCCTGCGCGCTGTAACGGTGTCACACCCCGGCCCCGGCCCCGGCCCCATTCCCCGAGTCCAGCCCAGTGCCGCTGCCTGCCTGCCCCCTTCCCACACAAGGTGCAGGAGGCTCCCGCTCTCAGCCAGCTTGGCCTCTGGAGGAAATGAAGATAATCGTGCACGTGTGTCCTGCCCTGCGCAGCTCTCACTTACTTACAGTGCTTGGTCAGGTCGGCGGGGCCGGTCTCCACCGCCGGGGCTGAGCAGGTCCCATCCCATAGCGGACCCATCCCATGCAGCGCGAGTGACACGGGGCTGCCTGGCTTTTCACACGTCCGCCTCGCTCTGGGAAGGGGACCCACAGGACAGGGGTGTCCCAGGGTGTGAAAATAGAAGTTACTGTAAGGACCGTAGGTTGGACTTCAGATCTAGACAAAACTGAGACAAAGACCCCCTTCACCACAAAGACAGGGTTCTCAGAGAGCTACAGTAACGGGAAGGCTGTCCTCATCATCGTGAGCGGGTCCCTCTCAAAGAGGGTCAACTGCCTGTTTTTTTAAACCTGAGTCCACATCCCCGACCTTGACCATCGTGTGGTGCGTTTTTGGGGAGCCTCACCGCACGGTCCTCCGTCCCCCTCTTCCGGGGCTAAAACAGCTGCAGATCAGATTCACTCAGCAGGGGAGCTGTGGCCTGTGTGCACTCTGGGGCCCAGGATGAGGGGACCGCAGTGTGCAAAGGTCCCTCAGGTCCCCCTGGCAGGGGCGAGAGGCCCCAGTGATGGAGGAGGGAACCTGGAACAGGAGGGGAAGGAGAGAGAAAGCAAAGCTGGAGGTGCCTGCGAATGTCTGTTTCCCAGTCCTGGGCAGGACCCACCCTGCCCTGCGCTCTGCCAGCCTGTGGGGGACGCACCAGCCTGCGGGGTGCCCTGGCATCCCTGTGTCCACACCTCTCAGGGAGTTTCTGAGGGAGCAAGCACATCGAAAATAGCCATGGCCAAGTCCACTCAGTGCAGTGACAGAACTCAAGCAAGCAAGTGGTTTATAGCGTCCCGTTGGGCTACACCTGCAACATTCTTGACTTCTTGGTAGTCCTACGGAGATACCCTACCTTGTAACGCTGTGGGAGCGCCAGGCGCTCCTCGCGGACGAGAGTCACTTTTGCACGTGGCTGAGATGTTACCTTTACTTTTGGACAACACAATTGTTGACGTGGTTCCTGACTGACCTCTGGAGTGGCAGGGGCCTCAGAGTCCCCAGCAAGGAGTCAGGTGTGATGTTCTCACGGCACCACTTGCTCGATGGGAAGTCCTGGGCCACAGCCGCAGGGGACGGGTCCTGTGGCTTCCGTCCACAGAGGGGCACACACAGATTATACCAGCAGAGAGAACTGGTGGGTTCCCCCAGGACTGGGAGAACGAAGCTTTGTTATTGGGCTGATGGTGTCATCCTAGACCTCTGGCCTTCTGTGCCTCGCTTCACGCGTGATGGGGCCTGGCTCCTGCATGGTGCTAAGGGCCGTCTCCTCTCCGCCCAGGGCCAGAGATGGGTCTGAAGGACGACAGCGCTTCCAGGGCAGGGCTGCAGAGAGTCCCGGACAGCCCCTGGCGCGGCCGGAGGAACGTGCTCAGCCAGGGACTGGGGCTGGCTTGCTGCTCGGCTCTCTGTCCCACCGGGTGGGATCTGGCTGAGCTAGCGGGACCCAGATCCGAGGTCAGAATCAAGACGGTGCGGCCTGAAGGAAGGATGCCCCTACACCCGGCGGACAGCAGCAGGTGTGAGGAGGTCGCAGGACTCACCCCCAACACTGAGTTTACGGTGTTCCCACACTCGTGTTCGCTTCCACACCTAGTGCTGCAGGAGAGAGGGCAGCCTCCTCACGCACACGTGTCCTGACCACCTCCCTAAGCCTCCTGGGAAGCCATACTGGGCACCCTCCCTCTGGAGACCTGAATCGTTGATGGCATCAAACAGCAAGGGGGAGACCAACACCTCAGTTCTCTGTGAGGACTGTCCCTTACAAGCAGCGGCACAGGGCTGGCGCTGAGTCCATGCGTCCACTCTGCCCAGCACGGGGAGGGGCACTGAGACCCACCCGACCAGCGGGGAGGGCTCCTGCAGGTGGTGGTCCTGGCGGGCGGCCGCAACAGCTGGTCACACCCCGCTCGCTGGTGTCCTGCTCCTCTGGGCCGATGCCCTGTCAGGACTGGTGGCAGAACCCAGCCGGGAGCTGAGTGCGGACGGTGCTCAGGGGGCTTCCGCCTGGAATGCTGATTGTATGGAGCGGTGGCTTGGGTCAGATCTCTCGGGGATGCTAGATGAGAGATGTGCTGCTTTTAATCCATCCACTTAAAAACGAACAGCTTCTCATACGGAATTGCTAATGACCTTGCGGGCTGCTCCTTTGGGGGACAGCAGCCTACCATCTGGGCATCTAAAGCCGGCCCGATGAGCGCCTAGCGGCCAGGTTGGGGGACGCCCGGTTTTCTTCTTCAGCCGACCAGGGCCACGTTCACTTGTCCTTGTGTTATCCTGCGCCCTCAGGAACATCTTCACTCTGGGTGATCATTAGAAGACCATCAGTCACCCCAAGTGGGACCGACGTCCCCCGCAGGGCATGGACACCCCCAGGAACGCCATCCCCAGCACTCGGGGCTCCGGGACCCGTCGATCTCGCCTAGTTAAGTCGTGTCGAGTCAGCAGCTTCGCAGGGATCCGCTCCAGGGCTGCCTCCTGAGAATGATGTGGCCGTTCATAAAGCAGGGCACCTTCCGTTGTTTCCCTCCCCTCCTTGTTAAAAAGCCGAGCTTCTTGGGGCCCCTTGGCAGGAGCAGGCCGGAGCTCCCAGAGGGGATCAGGTGGTCCTGCATTTAAAATCCGCTCAGCAGCATTTCTAGCCGGGTGGGGCAGGTGTACGCAGTGTCTCCCTCAGAATATTCTGCCAGCACAATCCATCCTCAGGGCATCTCTGGGAGGAAGGTGACCTGGCCGGTGGTGGGGGTTTACCTGGAGGAGAGGGTCCCCAACACCAGGACCCTGCATGGCTGGGAAGAAGATCATAGTCGCACATCCTGGGTTGGTTGTTAGAATGCGCCCAAATGCCATTGAGGGGAGAGAAGTAAACACTGTAGGGGCCCCTGGGAGGCTCCGACAGTGAAGCGTCCAGCGTTTGATTTCGGCTCCGGTCCTGACCTCAGAGCTGCGAGGAGGAGCTCCGTGGCGGGCTCTGTGCTTCGCATGGAATCTGCTTGTCTCTCTCCCTCTCTTCCTCCTGCCTCTCTTCTCTCAATCTCCAATAAATCATTAACTAAAATCTAAACTAAAACAGTATACAACGGGCTTGCATGGAGAGAAGGCTCTAGACTCTGCTAGGTTAGGTTCGACCTCGAGGTGTGGCTATGGGCGGCTCGGTCCCCGTGCTTGGCCCAGCCTATATACCTAATGAGTATTTATTGAACTCAGCTCAACTCCTCTTTGAGGAGACAACCGTGTGTACCGCACTGAGAATACGCCCTACCTGCTTTCCGTCCTATGGGAGGGCTTACACTGTAGTCAGAAAAAATGCATCCAAACATTTACGTGGAAAGGCCAGAACTCTACAAAAGTGGTAAAGGCCAGGAGCACAGGGTGTCCCCATTGAAACGTGGTCTCTGGGGGCTGGACGGAGTGGTGGGGTGGGGGGTGGCAAGGCTGTAGGAAGCCAGGGTTCAGCTAGACCAAAGGAAAGGAGGTTGCCGGTGACTGAGGGAGAGGCAGGCCTCCAGCACAGCCCGATGGGTCCCCTAGGGAGCCCAGTTTGGGAGGAAAGTGAATTTATTTAATGACTGGAAGATAGAGAAACATATCTAAGTGGAGAAACCCAGTTGGAAATCAGAACCGCAGGAAGAATGATCTAGAGGCATGTCCATGGGAGCCATGCGCCCAGGAAGGAGACAAAGGGCTTTGTTAAGTAAATGGACTCTGGAGAACAAGGCAGAGAAAAAACCAACCAGTATTACCCAAGTCTGGGGGTCATTACCTCGGAAAAGGGAGAAAATGTATACTATTTGCCTGTGAAAAAAGTATAAACATGAACACATAAAAAGAAACAACTTAAGAGGGGGCACCTGGGTGGCTCAGTCGTTGAGCGTCTGCCTTCGGCTCAGGTCATGATCCCAGAGTCCTGGGATCGAGCCCCGCATCAGGCTCCCTGGTCAGTGGAAGCCTGTTTCTGCCTCTCTCACTCCCCCTGCTGTGTTCCCTCTCTCGCTGTGTCTCTCTCTGCCAAATAAATAGATAGAATCTTAAAAAAAAAAAAAAAAAAAAAAAGAAAGAAACAACTTAAGAACTATAAAAAAAGGTAAATTAGCAAGAAGACCAATTATTAAGTAAATTTGCAAAACTAGAATTTCCCCATGTAATAGAAACCGCCAGTTACTGTGGGATAAATGAGTCTCTTTATAAGAGCCATGACAATGATAAAATATCTAAGAATAAATTCAACATAATGAAAACTCCTAACAGATTCACTGAAGGATGTTTGAAACATTTGGTCAAACAGGAAAATTCATATTCCTGGACAGTCCTTCTGGCACGGGCAGACCAGGCTGCTGGGTCGGCCATCCTAGGCACATGGTGGCCTGGCGAAGGCAGGGTGGGGCGGTTCTGCTCCAGGCGCTGGACATCAACACCTTCCTTATGGTGTGGGGTGTCTGTGCCCCACACCCCCCATGCCTGGCTGTGGGAAGGGGACTTTAGCTTCCCCTGGGAAGGTCTGACCCGGGGATCTCCTTGCTTGCAGGGGTCATCCCACACTGAGTCTCAGGCCACAGCCAGCTGCGCAGGACCCCAGCAGGTGTGGTGGACCTGGAGGGAGACTGGATGAGTAGACAAGGGGGACAGAAGTTCCCAGACCAGCCGGTAGGGTCTCCGGCAGGGCTCCCTGTGGGCCAGGTGGGGCTGGATCTGCGCTCTCACTTCCGGACACCCCTCCAGTGCCCAGTGCCTCCGTGGTCCTCCTCGTCCTCCTGGGAACAGCTTCTGACCCCAGGGGCCTGTTGTGTCATTCGTTAAGTAAAGTGACTCTGTCAGCATCCAGCCCCCCCCCCCCCCCCAGAGAGCTGAATGCCTAAAGCCGGCAGTCCCAGCCCCCAGGGCAGACGCCTTTTGTCCAGCGGCTTTCACACACTTGTATTTAAACCAGAAACATACGGAGTGGCTTTTTTGAGATAAAATTCATAGGCCACCGCCTTTTCTCATCACTGTCCACCTAAGGAGCCTTTGTAGACTTTTTTTTTTCTCTTACCTAATTACCCCCACCCATGAAATTTACTAACACATATATACGATCTCTCTTTGCGTTGTACGTATATCGGTGCTTAATGCATACAATTAAGACATTTTGCTCCCCAAGACCCAAATTTGCCCTCTTGGGATGATATCGGTCGTGTTGGACATGAATTCCGGTCCAAGTTTTCCACCTCGGATGCAGACTAGATTCACCTGGGCGGTGACAGGACATCAGTGCGGCCCATCAGGCCCACTGTGGAAGGGGCAGCCGTCCTTTCTGAAAGCCCCGGGTCTCTGCATGCAGCTGGAGCCGAGCCCCAGCTTCCGGGAGGAAATGGCACTGGAGAATGTCGCGGTTTCTGGAAGCCGGGTTTGGGCCGTGTCCAGGTAGGGGACAGGCTAGAGGTTCGCCAGTTTGGCCTTTGTGACGTTGCTGTCGCTGAGAACAGACCAAGAGGAGCTGCAGGCCTGAATCATTCGTGTCAACATCAAGAGGGGTTGAAAAGTGACTTTTTAGGAATCCGGCGATATTTTTCCCTGCCATGAGCAAGACAGCTTTCTCTATGTCACAGAAGTAGAGGGGGAAGCAGATCAAAGTCCAGCTTGCTCCTGCTGTGTTCGTCTTCCAATGTGTGCTTCCCATGTGGGCCGGGAAGGCCGGAGAGAGGGTGTCAGAGCCCTCAGTGCCCATCCGTCCTCACCAGACGGATGCTCCTTTATAACCTGCTGTCTTTCATTTCTGCTCCAAGAGAAAAAAAAAAAAAAAAAAAGAAGAAAGAAAGAAAGAAAGAAAGAAAGAAAGAAGGAAGGAAGGAAGGAAAAAAAGAAAGAAAGAAAGAAAGAAAGAAAGAAAAGAAAGATGGTCCCTATGAAAGAAATAGAGGGAGAAGAGAGAAGGTGGGTATGAGGGTGGGAGGGAGGGGGAAGAGGGAGGGAGGAGGAGGGAGCCCTGACCCGGTACCAGTGAGCTCATCCCCAGGGGACAAGAATGAGTGGGAGGTTCCGGGGCGGGTCCTGACAACACGAGTGTTCCAGGGAACGCAGAGTCTCCTCCTCGCTTCCCTCGTTCCTCTGAGAGCTTTCTGCTAAGGCAGGTGCAAGGCTGGGGTTGACCTCCTTCTCCCCAGGGTGCTCTGGGGAACAGGGACTCAGCGCCGCCTCCTCACCCCCCCCCCCCCCACATAGGGCCCCACAGCGGGCCTGTCCCTAAGCTCATGGGCTCCGTGCAGCACTGCCCTCTGGGTACCAAATGTCCATGTATCAGCTGAAAATAAGGCTAGAACACGGACAGAGAGATTCTAGTGTTTCCTCACAAACGCCGTCCCCATCAGCGGCATTAAAAGTCAGGGGGAGAGAGGGAGTTCTTCAAACTACAAAATGGCAAAATGGCAGAGACCAATTTTAATTCTACCATTCTGCCTGTCTGGCCATTGTGTTCACGGGCTGGCAGGGTTCACAGCAGTAAAAATACAACAATGTCCGTATTGGTAAATTATATGTTTAGTTCACGAAATTAATTTCCCTGACCTTTATTTCAACAAGACCACTGGTTGTAGTGTTGTAATCATGATGGTCACGCACTCCATGTTCCGTTAAGAGTAAAGATTTAGAAATAAATTTCATCAGATACAAATAATAGAAAGAAGGGGTATATTCAAACATAGCACATTTAGAAATTAAAACATAGATCATTCATCTATGTCCTCAACTTTTTCTCCTAAAATATCTTAAACCCCTATTAAAGTTGAAATAGATGTGGTAATTCAAGAATATCAACAGGTAAAACAAAATTACTTAAAAAGGAGATTTTTCATTTGCTTTAACCGAAGTATTTACAAAAAATAAATCTCTATGCAATCCTAGCGTCAGTAACCGGCGAGCTGCCTGCAGGAGTACGGCCGTCATTCCCACAGGTTCTGGCCCAACGCACTCCTGTGGCTCGCACGGTGTCCCCCCTGCAAGACTCCTGCGTGTGTGACCTTATTTGGTAAAGGGGTCCTTGCACCTGTCACCAAGTGAGGGCCAGGCCATCCCAGATAGGGCGGGCCTGATGTCCAACACCGTGCGTCCTTAGGAGGAGACCACGCGAAGACAGAGACCCTCAGGGAGAAGGCCACGTGAGGACACGGCGGAGGGCGGGCACATGTATTTGCAAGTCAGAGAAGGTCACGGACCCCTGGGACCAGCAACACGTGGACTGGAGGAAGTGGGAAGGATCCTTCCCTGGGGACCTGCCCACAACTGGCTTCCAGACCCAGAGGCTAGATCTCTGCTCCCTGAGGCCACCCACCGTGGCCACGGGAACCACTGCACCCTCTCACACGGTAGTTCGAAAGAAAACAGAAGTTACTTATATTACGGATTGTTCCTCCAGGCCACGTGTGGCTCCTGAGAATACTGGGGTAATTAGTCCTCCCAGAATTGCAGACAGAAGCAGGGAGCGGGGTAAGGAAAGGACGTGGGCACCACATGGAAGCCGCCCTCGGTTGTTCGTGACGCTGCTGGATTTTCGTGCCTGATGTCTTGATGCCTTCCCTCCCTGCAGAGCGCTGGGCTGTGCAGCCCCATGTCCAGAGACGCACCGTCCATCCTGGCTTCAGGCGAAGGGATGACCACAACCTTCGTAGGACCTTGCCTCCAGGCTGGGGGGCACCAGGCCGGGAGCAGGTGTTCCTCTGGGACCCGCCCGGTGGATGCAGGAGAGTGAGGCAGGGCACTAACACCTGCGTGACTCGGGAAGGCCGGGAGCCGCGTGGTCACCCCGCAGAGAGAGAGCAGGTTATGCGTGCCAAGGACGCTGAGCAGGGCTCTCCGCAGCAAACCATCCTCCGGCAACTGAGAAGGAGCGAGTATGGGGGGCCTGGCCTCACGAGCTCTCCCTCTGGTGTCAAAATAGAGACTCCAGCCCCATGGAAGGGGAATGAGACTCCGGAGTGACCCATGGAGGGGACCAAAGGCTTGGAGCTTGGGACCTGGGTCAGGGACCGTTTGTGCTGCCACGTGCCGGGCCTTCTCGCTGTGGAGCCCATGCTCCTATCTGCAGGACAGTGCCACTCTGCAGGGCCATGGAGTGCCCACCGTGAACTGAGGGACGGGCTTACGCCGGGCCGTGGGGTGGTGGATGAGGCGGGTGAAGCTGTCGCCAGAATCCCACGAGAAAGAAATAGAGCAGAAAGGAGGTGGGACACCAGGTCACTTCTTGGGAACCCACAGGACACGTGACCCATTTTGGGGCCGGCCGTGCTGAGAGGAGTCCCCGTGTGCCCCCCTCCACCAGGGTCAGCACTGATTGCTGACCTCCTTGTGGTGACATTGGAGTCATCGGGCACGGCTCTGTGCCAGGCTCCACGCACAAACTGCCGACAAGGTCACGGACGCTCCCCAGGGGGCCGCGGGGCAGTGGGAAGGAGGGGAGGACACCGTGGCGACCAGTCTGACCCCGCGCCTGCCATGTCCCACTCTCCGCCTGGCTCTTCCCGAGCTCCTATCCAACCAGCATCCGCTCACCGAAGACAGCTTTTATGAAATCCTAAACATGGATTTTTATGATAATTTAAGTCATATGTTTCTGATTCACTGACAATGAACTCGCCAAAAACTTTGGCAACTGCCTTTTGGATGTCGCAGCAGCATCGTCAGCGTCCTGGGCATCTACTGTTCTGTGTGCTCACGGGCACGCGCGCACACGCACACACGCACAGCCTCCGAATGCAAAAACAGGATATTCAGTGTGGTTCCAAGACGAACAAAGCGAGACTTGGTTTCCTGGTCATACCTTTCAGGTCCCCTGACTCGCCCTCCCAGCTCCCCCTCCTCGGCCTGGAGGGAGGGCCGCAGGGCCCAGGAACGAGGCCGCCGACCCAGGATGCTCCCACTGGGTCCCACCCCATAGCAACAGAGTGACAGTAAAGTGAACAGGCATGTCCAAGTCGTACCTTCGACTCCGAGAAGATGTGAGTCGTGGATAATACAGGTTGTGGAATCTTGGTAATTGGCGCGCGGGCAGGCGGGAAGCCTCACCTTGCCGGCTCTTTGTGCCTGGTATGCGGAGAATTCCCTGGTACTTTCTGCTCCTTGGCTCTTGTTGTTTTGTAACTCCTGTTCAGAGCGATCTGGGACAAGATCCTAAGAACGTGCCCACACACAGCCTCACCCGCCCACCAGCTCCCGCTCACACCTCTGACCAGCACAGGTCCTCTCTCCCTGCACTCTGGTGCTTCCAAACTGTGTTTACTCCAACGTCCCTCCCACCATGGCCTCCCTCTGGCCCTCTCAGCCTCAGTGGCAGGCGCCCCCCCCCCCAGCTCTTCCCCTAGCACTGCGGGACCACAGAGGAGAGGGATGCAACCAGAAGAATGAGGAGGCTCCCTCCCCCCATTTCAGGGGAAGAAAAGCTTCCATTTGCATCTTTAAGGCTTTAACCCTGTGCAGAGACATCTGTTGCATACCTGCTGTTGTGAGCCAAGTGAGATTGATTTCGTGAGGGACACAGTGAGCACAGAGCTGTGGGACTCAGTGTTTGGTGGAGTCGGGCCTGGCAGTGTCATCCTGGCTCCCTGGAGTGGGTCAGAGCTCAGGAACCCCGGAGGGTAGGAGGGGATGAACGGAAGCCGAGAGCCCCACAGTGGGTCAAGGCCTGGCCAGGAGAACCGGAAGAGGCCCCGCATGTTGGAGAAAGTGTGTGGCTGAGCAGGCACCCTGAGGTCATGGCTGCCAGGCTGGGAAGCGGGCCCTGGGATCATGAGAAAGGGTGACGGGAGGCTGGATGAGCCTCGGGGAGAAAATTACCCTTCATTGAGTAGGAGGGAAGGTAGGAAAGAGAGTAGTGAGGACAGACGTCCTCGTGGGGCCTGTCCCGGGCTGGCCGCCCTGGGCTGAGAGGTGTCCGAAAGGGCAGGACACAAAGGTGTATACACAGAGGGTCCTAAGTCCATAGTGGTGTGGGCAGGTAGAGCAGACACGTCCCAGAGCCCCCCTGCTGCTGCCACCCCCGGGCTCCAGCCCACACTAGGGACATCCTTCAGTGCCCCCCGTCCCCACCCCGGCATGGCTCTGCCCGAGCTCTGTGGGATGGCAGGATGGAGCCTCCCTCCCCCTCCACATTCCAGCTCCGTTTAGCCTCTGAGCTGGTGGAGCCCAGGGCTGGGCGGAGGCAGGTGGCATCAGCACTGGACGGGGCTGGGGACAGGCAGAGTGACCCCCACCCCCGTGCCTGCCCCTCCCTCCCCGGGTGTGTGAAGGAACAGGAGGGTCCCCGCCCTTCAGGTCACACTCATCTTCCCTCAGCCCGACGGTGGGGCTCATGGACAGAATTACCTCCACTTAAAGTCTCCAGGAGAGGGAATTGGATGACCGGGACCTGCCGGAAGACGTCTCATTGTTAAGGACGTGAGGTTCAGGTGTTATTAAACAATGTACAAGCGCGCCCTCGGGTTGCCCCCCTGGGACTGAGAGCTTCCAAGGAAACCTATGATTTGCGGGAAGATCCTCTCGTCTCTGCCGTGGTGAACATCTCCGACCCGGACGCCTTCCTCGCGGAGCCCGGTCCCGTCCGAGAAGGGCTCTGCGGTCCCAAGTGGGGCTGAGTAAACGCCGTCTCCGTGTTCCCACACTCCCGGCCCAAAGAGCTCCGCGGTGAATCACCCCATCCGTCCGCGGCACGGACGGCAAAGAATGCCGTGCGTGGAATTTCTTGTGAACGTCTCAAGCTTATTTTTCGAATTCTGAAGCGAGAACAGTCCCTCGATGGATGTATTAGGCTGGAGCCTTCTACTCATTCGCCGAACCACGTGTGACTCGGGATCTATATGCTTCTCACTCACCTGTGCTGGAGTCGGGGGGCTCGGGAGCCAGTGCTTGCGGGGGCGCAGGCCGTGTGGGGACATGAGCAAGGGAGGGGGCCAGCTCTGGTGGCCTGGGAGATGGGCGACAGCTTCAAGCCCTGAGCGCCTGCTGGAGATGTTCTCGGTGTGTGGCACTGCCGTGACCGTGGACAAAGCGAGGGCCAGACGTGGGGTCTGCTGTCACCGGCCCGTGCTGGGGTCTGCCGTGATGGGGAGGAGAAAGAGCCCAGCACTCCCGGGGCTGAGGGAGAAAATGAGAGAGAGTGTGGGGCGGTGGGTGCTGCGGTCAGAGCTGCCGTCGGTGTCTCTCCAGCCCTGAACTCGTTTGCTCCTCTGTGAAACGAGTGGTGACGTGCACCTCGCACCGGCGTGTGAGTCCCTGGTGCTGGACAGTGTTTCCTACCTCACAGCTCCTTTCCCGACGCTGAGGGCATGGGAGCCTGTCCATCCTTTGGAGCAGTGGTGCCCTGGGAAGCACACAGGCTCCTGGGGGTCGAGCGTTACTTTCGCAGTCCGTGACCTGGGCGGATCCACTTCAGCACTTATGGCTTCTGATGCGCTCAGCAGCGCCGGCCTCCTGTAGGCTCATCCAGCTGAATCTTGTGTGCTGAGCCCCTGTCGGAGGGGGCCCTTGGCCCCGGGTGATGGAAGCCTCAACGAGCACGCATGTGCGGGGTTTCCTCCAAGGGTGCTGCATGGGCTCACGGCTGGAGACGGCTTCCGACCGGCCCGTCTGCGTGGAAGGGCTCTCGAGCGCGCGCTGCTCGGAAGGTGGGCGTCACGGCCCTCAGCGCGGTTCTGAGCTCCTCACCCAGCTGCGGCCTCTGGTGCAACAACGTCACACCTGTGAACACTCGCGGGCGCGACGAGGGTGGGGACCCCCCATCCCCCACCTGCTGGGGTCGCTAACAAAGTACAGCCTCTGGCCTCAATTCCAGACCCAAAATAGGGATAAAACTGTGACGGCTTCACAAGCTTCCTGAGCGGATAAAATTATGTAACAGGCAGAAAGTGCACAGACCGGTGGTCTGTGGCCGCGGGCATCCAGGGAGAAGCTCCGAGCTGTGTGGCTCCCAGCTAGTCTAGTCTTTATTAGCAGGGCCAGAAGTTCAGTCCAGCACTGAGAAAAAGGCCCGATGCCCCCTCCCGCTCTGCCAGCCTGCTGTGTTGGGGCAGCTGGGGAGGGCAGTGGCGGGGAAGCCTCTTCATTGGACTTAAGTCTGTGTGAAACCTTCCACTGGAGTTTCCCTTTCCATATTATCTTAAATTTTACAACTTGAGAGATTTATAATTGACTAATAAGTACAAATTCATGAATCTAGACCATCAAAATTAGACCAAATGTTCTGTCATCCATGAAGAATTATTATTTTCTTCTTTTCTTCTTATAATCATCAATTTTAGGAAGCAGATTGCCCAGAATAATCATTTCTGAGTTAAAATTGTTTTTTGTAATTCATCAGCCTCACAATTGTGTGTAATAATCACGTCTATTTATTTTTTCTTAAGTAATCACGGTATTTTCATCAAAATTCATTAGAAGCTGCTTCTAGAAGGACATGCTTTTAAAATATTCAAATTTATAGTTAATGTTTTATTAACCATATTTAGCCTATAATTATTTTTCTAATGAAAATTATACTGAATGCACCATCTGATGTTATGAGGCTAGTAGTTCAAACAGAATTCAGAGAAACATTTATGCAGGGAGGCCTGGGCATTAGTCATGTGGAAGGGAGGATTTATGTGCTATATAATTAATTGTTGCCTGAGTTCGACAGTCCATTTTTATTTCAATGCATTATTTACACTGGAGGAGGCTTAGGGCTTCACCCTTCAAAAGGTGAGGAAAACACAAATACACACATTATCTAAATAGCGGGTGACTACGTTGCCGAGGACAGTGGTGGGAGCGTGTGCGCGTGTTGTTCGTGTATGGAATCTACGCATGTGTGCGCTCTGCAGTCAGAACAGATATTCTTTATATATGTCTAGTGTATTCATTCTGTCTATTACAGAATACAGCAGCAGTGAATACAAGCGCGTGTTTGTGTGGTTTGTTTTTTTTTTTCTTTTAAGATTTTATTTATTTATTTGACAGACAGAGATCACAAGTAGGCAGAGAGGCAGAGAGGAGGAAGCAGGCTCTCCGCTGAGCAGAGAGCCCGACATGGGGCTCAACCCCAGGACCCTGAGATCATGACCTGAGCCGAAGGCAGCGGCTTAACCCACTGAGCCACCCAGGCGCCCCTGTTTGTGTGGTTTGTACCCAGGATGATGTAGACCCCCTATGGGATCACTACAGTCGGTGGATTATAGAATACTCTGGTGGTGGATGCCAGGTCTCTGTGCGTGAACACTGTTGTCTTCACCCCTCAGTATTCAACCGGCTGAAGTCTTTCAGACAGCAACGAAGTAAATAGCTTCGGAACTTTGTTTCTCAGCGACAAATTATAACCCAGTAGACACTGGCACCCTTCATGTTCTTTCTTCTGTTGGAGGGCCGTTAACACGCAGCGTTCCACGAGCCTCGGGTGCCTCCATGATTCAGACCTTCCCTACACGCCTCGGGGCTCATCACGACGGCCGTGGTCCCCGTCTGTCACCCAACAGGTTGTTACCAACTTACTGACTATATTCCCTCTGCTTTACTGTACATCTCTGTGACTGACTTATTTTGCACAAGAAATCCTTACCTCTTCAGAGGTCAAAACAACGTACTTTTGATATGTCTGTGTCTGTGCCATTTTTAAAAAAATCCCCTTCAGGTCAGCGCCCTGTGGACCAGCAAGTGAAGTGATCTCAAGAGTGCAAATTCACTAACCCAGTGCCCCGCTGCGGAGGGACAGAGGAACACGCAGGGAGAGTCCTCAGGCCCTTCTGCTGACTGTCAGCACCCACGGCACGTGGGGACCCCGAGGGGCTCTGTCTTGATTGCAAGAAGTGGACGGTGGTCATTAGTGCTCAGATTAGCCCTTCAGACCAGGGAAGCTGCTCATAATCTTTGTGCCTGATGGACGTAAGTGGCTTTATTTGCACTGACATGTGACTTATCTAGAAGGAGAATTCTGAATGTCTAAAGAATGCACAATCCTGCAGCAAAAATTAGCCAAATCCAATCTGACTGTGGAACAGACATCCTCACAGTGACCAGGCACTGTGCTGAGTAGGACTTCATAAATGTCAAACGACTACATGATACCAGTTTATAGATATTAACCCTTAAAAATGCTCAGCCAATGATACTTGTGAAAAACAAGTAGGTAATGAAAATAACTTTGACTTACGTATTTCAAGTGTGAGAATGAAACGCACCGGTGCCTCGCCTTTCACTAAGAAGAGGAGCATGGACACCGGCCCTGTCGGACCAACACAAGCCGCCGTCGGAGCAGACAGTCTGACAGCAAACAAGGCCTCCTTCTTGGGTTCAGGTTGACAGCATGGCCCTGGCCTTGCCCACGAGGACACCGTGACTGTCCTCGGAAGCTGCAGGTCTGATGGTGGTCACCCTCACACCATGAGCTGGCCGCTCAGCCCGTTCCAATGGCAGAACTGCCAGACCCCAGTGGATCACCTCAAGACAGATGCAAGATGGCCCAGGAGCGGCACGTCCCCGCTGGGGGCCTTGCTCTCCCCGCCCCATCCATGTGCCAAGTCTGGCACTTCAGAAGCCAAATTTAACCTTCCCTGGGTTGGTAGAAATCCAGAAATTTCTCCAGCCAGCTTTTGCCAGCTGATTTCACGCTACTCCGCTTTTGAAATCTATTTAAACCAAAACATTTTTGATGTATGATATTAGCATCATCTAATATGACCTAGTCTTCTAGTTTTCCAAGGACAGAAAAATTCCAACAAAACTGTTTAAAAACTATGTTTTAACAGACCATGCTTGGCTGTGGTGGGGGGAATTCAACCACGACAAAAGCTCATAAAAGGAACGGCTCAGAAGCCTGACGAAAGGACGTGCATATACTCAGAGCCAGTCGCAGGGAGAGGATCAGCGTTTCGGAGCAATGCCAAGGACGGCCAAGGGAGCAGGGGCCCCGCCCCAGCTGTGGGCTTTTCACTGACCTTCCCGCCAAGCACCTGACACTGCCTCCCACTCACAACATGGCTCTGGACATCGTTACCACCTGACACCCACTGAAGACACTTGCTTTTGACCAAGGAACCCCTGTCTCCCTCCTGTTGAGGATCCTGTTGCCTGATCCCATTAAGAAGCTGTCAACCCCAGCTCCCACGTATCTTCTAGTCCTAGAGGTACCTGCGTTTTTAAGGAGGCAACAATGCGTTTTGTCCATGGGGATGAATTTCAGCCGAAGAAACCATTGCTAGTAGAGTTATCAGGGACCCAGGATCCTAGGCAACCTGCAAATCACTCAGTGCCCTGGTTTGGTCTTGTTTTGTTTTGACTGTTTGTTTGTTTTAGATCTGTCACTTCTGCCAGCTGAGATGGGCACTTTTGGCAGTGGACAGCAAGGGGGCGTGTAAGGGAGCAGTGGGCTTCTGGACGTGGAGGGGGACACAGATTCCACTGATGAGCTGGAAGACGCCATGGGAACCGGGGACGCAGGACGGGGGAGATGCTTTCCTTGTATGGGGTTTTGGGGAACGTCACAGCAACAACAAGTAAACCCGAGTCGGCACCATCATTAACTCACGATCATAGAGTCCCGCACTCACAGGGTTCTCCTGGGGCTTTCCTGCACCTCGGGGGCTCGGGGGGAGGATTGGGTTTGCGAGTAAAGACCTGTTTCCTACTGGCTGTCTTGCTCCTCAAACCCAAACTCTGGTCAGCACACAGGATTGAGTAAAACATTAGAAGGTGTCACAGGTCAGGTCCCTCTGTCCCAAGTCCTGGGAAGAATGATCACAATTCAACCAAGGATTCATGACCAGGTGCTCCAAATGGATCCAGGTAAAGAGAGGAGTCCCAGCTATGTGGCATCCCATCTGAAACACCAAAAAAAAAAAAAAAGTGTTATAAATCAGAAGGTGTTAGACTGGTTTTTTAAGACTCTGGTGATTCATCTACAGAGACGATCAGAGTAAGTTTCAGAGCCCAAGGGGACAGATGGTGAGAAGGGGACAGGTTGTGTGCAGGTGATGGGAGTATGAGCCCCAGGAGGGGTGGGGACTGGAGCTGGACGAGGTAGAGCCCCAGGTGCACGGAAGGCTTCTCAGCGGGAAGGAGCTCAGGGAGCCGTGGAGCAGATGTGGGGGCCTCCGAGGAGCTGATGAATGTCAGTCCTGAGCGAATGCCCCTAGGGAGCTGTGTGCTGCACCTGCACGGACACGGCCTATCCCCGCACAGTCCCTACGGCCGCGCGCACCTCGTCCCCGCACAGCCCCCACGGCCATGTGCAACTTGGACCCAAGGCCCACCCCTGCACACTCCCCACACCTGCGCACACTTGAGGCCCACATCAAGCAGTCCCTCATTGTGACACTGTTGAGCAGCCCTGTGGCCCCAGAAGGGTGGGATGAGAGCTCACGGGATTGGGGTTCCTTAACGCAGGAAGTGGGGCAGCCCCGCAGAACAGAGTGCACCTGTACTCACATCGCAGCCCGGTCGTGGGTCAGAAACAGGGGCCGGAGGAGACAGATGCACCCCTCATCGGCGGCCAGGCTGGGTGGGCTGTCTCCCCATCCAGAAGGCGGACCCATCCCTGGGGCATGGTGTGTGGAGCCACGGTGCCCGCAAGCCTAGCATGAGAGTCTCCCCCAGTCTACTGCGCTACGGAGAACCTCCAAGACCACCTGCCAGGTTACCGCAGAGAGAGCAGCAGAGGCGTTCAGCTGTCTGTCTGAGAAACGCCGCGTCTGGCCACCTGCGTGTCGGCCTGGGACAGAAGGAGCACGGAGGGAATGGGACCCTGGCACCTGAGAACTCGCCCTTACGAAAATCAGGACTTCCTTCCCTGAATCGGTGTTGTGCACGGGGTCCTAGATCGCCTGGTGTTCACTCCATAGCCAGCCCTGCGCTGAACACCAGTAGGGTTTCCCCAGAGGAGCAGACCCCGCGGGGGGTGGGGAGGAGGGAGAGGAGAGCTGTGGGGCCTCCTTAATGTCTGTGTGTCCTTCTCTGCCCAGGCAGTGACTCCGAGCGACATGCTGGAGGCGCTGGGCCCTCTCCTGACGTCCGGGATTCTGTCGGAAGTCGTGCTGCACGGGGATCCCAGAGGCCGCGGGACCCGGCCCTTGCCGTAAGCCATCTTCAGGATTTAGAGACCGCGCCCCAGCTTCCTGGGCCCCAGTGCCGCGAGCCTCTGTAATGCCACATCCGTGCCTCCTAACAGCCAATGGCCCCTCCGCCCCTCCACGGACAGCGGCCACCGCGGCCCCCTGGGCAGACAGCAGCCATGACACGCTCAGGACGCATTTGCTGAACAAGAGTGAAGAGATCACAACACAGGACAGCACCTGCCACCTCGCTTTTCCAGTGGTGGTGAGGTCGTGGGATCACAACGCGAAACTTTCTGATTGTCGCGGTAATCATCTTCAGAGAACTTAGGGTGGCTGTGTCACCAGGGGACGGCCTGAGATGCCGGCAGGGGGCTTTGGTCAGAAGACCCGCGGCCTGTACACGGCGTCTCGGGCCAGATTGGCCCCCAGACTCCCAAAGTGATCTCACACAGTGCTCACCGCGAGGGCTGAAGTGAAGGCCTAGACGAAGACAGCTTTATAGTCATCCTGCCCGAAGGGACCCGATGGTTTGATCTCCACGTCAACACTGAACGGAACTGTCGTAAGCTGTCCACAGACCCCGCAGAAGGCTTGCTTCTCCTTGGGTTTTCCTAGGACATGTAAGCAGACCCCCGAAGTGAGGCCTAGAGGGTTCCCACATGTCCAGGGCCTGTCCTGAGATGCAGGCGTGAGTGAGCGACACGGTGCAGCCACGGAGTCACCGTGGACACGGGTGCCACACCTCGGACGTGTAGGGACTGGGCCTGCTCCGGGCCTCGCGGGATGACCAGCCCTCACCTGTGTGCCCTGCCCACCAGCCCACCCTCCTCTGCCCCTCCCGCTGTTTTCAATGCAGACCTCCACAGATTGCGTTTTTATTACTCTAACGAATGCTCCAATTTGCAGAAAATCATAACTCAAATCCATATGGACGCTGGCCCATTCCTCACAAAGAAAATTAATGACAAACAGGCCTGGCGACCCGGCTGGTGCCGGACTTGAGGAATGATCTCATGGGGAAGCAAGGCCCAGCTTTGTGTCTGCAGCATAGAAAAGGAATTTAATCGCAAATTCTGCCATAAATGCTCTTTAAAATAATGTCAAGTGGCCTGACGCTCATTCAAAATGGATTTACTCCGACTAGAAAACTGCCCGGAGGTTGAAAGCACACACACACACACACACACACGCACACACACACGGGCACGGAGGCATTCAGAGCCGGTACATGGACAGGATCTGGTGGGGTGTGTATGTGTGTGTATGTGTCTTTCCCAAAGAGCACACACACAAAAATAAGATTCTAAATTTAACACCCATGAGAAAACTGCCTTTAATTCACCAAGAAAAGTCAGTACCTTTGGGAAGAACGAGCCTGATCTGAAGGTTTGCTGAGACGGCTTGTTGGTTATGCAGTAAGTCTGAAGGACCCAGGTCTGGGCGCGCCCGCGGCTCTCTGAAGAATCCATCCATGTCCCCTGGTTTTTGAGGTAACCCTTAGCAAGGGATGTGAAATCGCCCCACCCCTTTGCTCTCCTCACTGATCTGCGGCTGTGCGTCCCGGCCTGGGCGCCTAGCGTCGGCCCCAGAGGGCGGCCAGCGAGGGCGGGCCGCAGAGGCGGGGGGAGCGAGGCTAGGCCCGCATCGCTGTTCTGGAAGGCAGGTGCCTGTGGGAGCGAGTGCCGTGTTGGAGGCCAACAGACTTGTTAGCCATTTTCCCTTCCTGAATTGAAAAATTGAATTATATACTCAGCCTAGTTACCGAACCTGTAAAGTTTATTAAAGTTTATCGACCATGTGTACACACGTCAGGATTTAGCTCCCACCGCCGCTCTCAAGCTGGAACATTGAATTAGGAGGCAGCTCCTCGCCGCCGCACGGTGCACTCCCGCCGAGCTACAGGTAGCAAAAGTCTCCCCCAATTAGACATAATCATCACTCACAGTCAATAATTGTGCTAAAGGCTGCTTTCAAATCTGGGAGGGATTCGCACTTAATGTACTGATTCAGCTTGTCTGAGCCAAACTCGCTGTGTACGGAAACCAAAGCAATTCCGTTCTTGCCTACGGCCCTTCTGGCAGTTCATCTAGTTCTAGCTCGGGAAGGACTGCGAGGTACAATTTCATCTGAGACATCTGCGCACACAGGACCTTCTCCTTCACCGAGAGAGACGGGGGATAGCTAAGCTCTAGTTTTATGTGAAGAACCAGGCCTTATCTCGCCCCTGAAAAAGAAAGCATTTAAGATAGAGTAAAAAGCCAAATCAAAAAAATTTCTTTCCGTGGGTTTATGAAATGCACTCCGCAGCTCCTAACAGCTTTCTTGCTCTGACCAGCAGAAAACACTTGAGCCGTGATCCCAGGATTAACCATTTAAGGATATTACGCTTATCACTGGCTGCAGCTGACGGAGGAGATCTTTATTAAATATGAAAGGGAAATGGCTCATTCTTTGTGAGTTTGCAGAAATATTGAAATGCCTCTACGCGTGCCTTTTGCCTTGTGGTGGTCTCGGAAAATAGCCCTTTATCGCCCGTCTCATGCCGCTTCCAGGGGGCGAGCCCTTCCTGCATCCGAGCGATGAGACGTTCCTCTGTTTACCGCACAACAGAGTCCTCAGTACTCTGAGGCTGCCCGAGAGGCTGCCGGCTGCTAACACGACAAGCCAGTCGGTCACCATGGCACAGGATGGCCCACGCGGTCACTGTTGTTCTGACCCCCGTTTGTGCCTAAAGCACCGTGTGCTTCCTTCTGTTCTGGTTTCAGGAGTGGCCGGGCGCCGTCGCATGCATACTTCACGTCACGTGCATGCACAATGGCAGAATTGGGGTGGCTTTAGAATTTTGTGCACTTTTTTTTTTTATAAAAGGAAATTTGAACGGATTTTGAAGACACATCTAGGTCATCCTAGAACCGAGAAGTCTGGAGGACAAAGCACACGGCGCAGCAGAAGACGAGGCCTTGCACGTGCAAGGCGAGAGCGTCCGGAGCTGGAAGAGCTCTGGGCAGCGTCGGGGGACCATGTGGGGGGCGTAGGGAGGGCAGGTTTCTCGAGCCCAGAGTCTAAGACAGATAGATCTGCCTTCTGGGTCTACAGGGTCCGGGACCAGGTCCTGCCGGCTGTTCACAGGTCCCCATCAGTGCTCGACCTTCTCATTCCCCTGTGAGGCATCCATGAGGACAAAACCGGAGACATGTTGCTTGTTGACAAAGTGGGAGCAGCCTTGTGTTCGGGGAACGTGGTGTCAGCGGCAGTGGGCTGTCCTGTGGAGGCCAGGACAGGAGGTGTCCTGCTGGATACAGCACCAAGGGAAGGGCAGACCACTGTGACGGTCGCCAGCAGTATGAACGACAATGCTGCCACCATCCTGACATTCCACAGCAACTCCCAAGCCTGACCTCACAGACTCTTTCTGACACCCACGTAAGCAGGGACAACCCAGTCCACAGCCTGGCAAACGGAGGCGTGGACACCACCCTGGTGATAAGTGGACGCAAGCCTAGATGTGAGCTGGAGACCTCAGTGTGTGGTGGGGGGGGGGTGTGTGGAACAGCATGGCTTCAGGGACACCGAGTCCTTTCACACGTGTTTCAGGTGAAAATACAACAGGAAAACAGCGGCCCTCAGCCTCAGGACTAACGTCCAGTCCCTGGGGCAGCCACATCCAAGGTTAACATGGTGAAATACTTCCATCCCAGTCAACATAAAGCTAGCACCGTGAGACTGCCCACCCAACACACACAACACAGAGACACGGGCATGCATGTGTACACCATTCTGTGTTCACACACACACACATGCATAAGCACACAGATGCATAGGGGTGTGTACACACACATGCATACACACACAGACATACGCACAGATGCACAGGTGCATGTACACACACGCCACATGCTCACACACACAGATGCACAGGTGTGTGCTCACATACTGCTCACACTCACATACACACATGCACATACACACAGATGCACAGGTGCGTGCACACACACATGGCTCACACACACAAACAGATGCACAGGTGTGTGCACACACACATGGCTCATACACACAGATTCAAAGGTGTGTGTGCACACACGGCTCATACACACGTTCACACATGCACACAGAAGCATGGTGTGTGTACACAAATACCACACTGCTTACGTGTGCACCACTCCCGTTCTCCCCACCCCTCCAGACTCTGGCACACATCCTCCCACTGGTTCTGGTCCCCAGAGACGGCGCTGCTCTGTGCCCTTTCCCTCCGGCACCTGAAAAGCCTCACCGTCCCAGCCACAGCTGTGCCCCCCACCGCTTCCCTGCTCTCGCGTCACTGCCTGTAACCCACGGGATTCCATGGGAAGCCTTCCTGCCCGAGATGGACAGGGCTGCGTCTGAGCTCACCTGGGCTCCCCTCTCACGCCTCCTGTGGAACCACCATTCTCCCTGGATCTTGGAGCGTTGCAAGAACCGCGCGAGTGCTAGCAGGTCCAAAGTCCCCAGGAAATGTGGCTTATACTCAGCAAATCACTGCCCCGTCGCTTACGGGTTTTCTGGCCTACTAACTTTTATTGCAGGGCTCATTGTGGTCTTTAGTCGCTCATTCTGAGAGCCGGTAACCGCCACGGCAAGGTGGTGCATGGAGAGGATCGCTCCAACTTCATTATTAACTTCATTTCTCTTCATATGGGTTTTATTAATCGAGCAATCACATGCAATCTTCAGACAATTTACTGAGCAGTTAATGACCAGCTGCGCAGGCTCAGTCCTTCACAGTAAAGCTAGTGGGGCCTGAACACGTTAGCCAGTCCGAGAGCTGAGACGCCAGGGTAGCCGAAGGTTGCACACGTAAGGTACCCGACGTGTTTCACAGGTGCTTTCCTCCGACTTTCCACCTTTCTGACCTACAAAATCACGTTCACTTCAAAACAAGATAGAGGCAGATTGCTAGAGAACCTTGGAGACTTGTGATTACGTGGGCTCCTCGCGATCAGCCCTTCGAGCTCTGCGGCTGAGATGCAGTTTTCCCCTAAACATGTAAAAGAACTACGGCATCAGAAGTCCAGGCATCGACGTGGGCACGTGCCTCCAGGGACGCGCGCGAAGACCTACGGGTTCCCTCGTGTGTCACATGCTTGGCTTAGGCTTGAGACCTGAAGATTCGAGCAGATCTGTGTGTCTGGGCAGAGGGCAGCCGACTTGAGGCAGCAGGAAACAGCACGAGGCAGAGAGCATTCCAAGGTTAGTGCTGATGGCAGCGGAAGCTACCTGCCCACGGATACTAAAAGAAAAAGAAAAAAAAAGGAAAGCATCCGTGCTGCCCACACAAGTAACCAACTCCTTTGCTCTTGCAAAGATGCCTCTGATGGAAGAGAACCAAGGTTACCGTCCAGACACAACGTCTTCAGTTTCAAACCCCATAGACTCTACTAAGAGGCCACACACTCAGCCTCTACCAGGAAATCTTTTTTCCTGTACCCTTTGTAACGTGGCGAGTAGAGTTTTATCCTCCTAACGAAAATAAAGCCGGGTTGGTGGCACCGTGACCGCGGTCTGACGGACAGCTGGGAATGTTCCCGGATTTGGTCCTGGCCCTGCAGGTGTTTTATGTGCCAGGAAAGGGGCTCATGGTTCTTCACCTCCCAGGAAACTCACCAGGCACCACATTTACTCTAGCAGGGACAGAGGCAAGAAACAGGGAGCCCTCGGAGGCCGGCCACGCCATGGAGGTGCCCGCCTTGCCGCTGGGGTCGGTGTCATCCCTTGACCAGAGAGCAGGCCCTCGAACTGTGGTAGGTTCACGCCCCATGGGTCTTTTCCACCCAGGGAGAAGAAGAAAGAACCACCCATCTCTCCCCAAAAGACAAGATTCCCACTCGTCTGCCACCACATTCCAGGAGCTCCGAGTGCTGGGAATACACGTGTAATGAACTTGGCTGGACACTCAAGTACGTTAATTCATCGATGGGTGGGCGGATTCTTCTGACGCTGCTGAGCGTCTGTCTGCTCATCGTGGACGGGCACGGCAACCAACGCTGTGCGCGTATGGCCTGGAGGACGTGATCTTGGTCACTGTCGCACGGAATGCCCTGTGGGTCCTCTGGGGGCTCTCTGAGGGGAAGCCGCGTCTCCCACAGTTATCCGGGGTTTCTGCTGACTGGTCTGCATGTGCTTGTCTTATCAACACAGAAAATGTCCCATTAGTTTTGTTGGCCTGCCTCTTTGTGATTGACGTCTTATTCCTAGTTTACGTCACGTTTCAAATGGGAGCCCTCCTGTGGCGAGAAGGGTCCCTGTATGGTGGCCGTCTCCTGGGGTCCACCCCGGCCACCCTGGCTTTGCAGAATGGAGATGTGGACGTTTCTTTGGGTTTTTTTGGACACATTCTTTGAGAGACTCTTTTTTCCATCAGCGTCATGATCTGAGTATTTGACCATCATGTCTAACTGCCATTGAACTTGCTGACACACATACGGGGGTATAGAGGCAATGGACTGCTGGCCATGGAGCCTGTCAGGGCCGTGCCCCTGCAGACTCCGGTTAGCTCCCTATGAAGGGAAATTTTGCTTTACTTTTAGAGGAATAAAACAGTTACACCGTCCACAGGGTAAATGTCAGCTTCATGGGCCAAAGTCACTTTCTTAGCTGGAAGGCTCATGTAAATAAAATCCATTTGATATTTGCCTTATTTTGAAAACACCCTTGTTTGACCATTGCATACACATGTAATAAATATTCTTGCTTTTCTGTATTTTTCACTTTAGGACAGTCATCTTATTGACAACAATAATCTCAATATTAAAACACCACTGTTATTTTTTTTTAGTGGAAAAAAATGCATGTTTCAACATTGTCTTAATATGTCTCATTTCATTTTTATGATTATTCGGTTCGTTTTTGTGAATAAAACATGGTAGCTTTTTAGGTAAGAATGTCACATGGGATGTGACTGCTCACTTTGAGGCTTAAGGTAAATTTTCCGCAGCGGATAGAGAGCGTCTCAGGCCTGGTTCGCAGAATACGCTTTGGCAAGAGGGGTTGCAGCTGGCTGGTGGGAGAGGGAACGAGGAGACAGTGAAGGAGGCAGGCACATCTCAAAATCAGACTCACAGAATGGGAAGCCTCTAAAAGACAGAAAGCCACAGTCACCAACGTACTAAGAAAAATGTTTCAACTAAATAAATGCAAATGAGTATTTTATTTAAGTGCTTCAATGGCTACAAAACACGGGAAAACTCCACCCAAAAGCGTGCTTTGAGAATAGTGACACCCGTTCATATGTATGAAACGATGAAGTGTAGTTTTTCCAATCCAGAAAAGGAAATGAAGAGCTAGAGAAACACCGAGAACGAGAAGAGGAATGGTTGTCGCTCACGGCCCCAGTGGAGAGCGGCCTCACAGTCACACCACGGGGTCAGAAATACCAATGTTTGGAGTTCAGCCTAGTCGGGGGCTATGCCATCAGTCTCACTAGGCTCCTGCAGCTAATTTCCACGGCCCCCATATCAGCACCGATACCTCTGCCCAGCCTGAGAGCCGGGAGCACCGACCTTTGGGCTAGCTATAATTGGAGCGTCCTCTAATTAGGGAAAGTATCAGCTGACTTTAATATGCAGCAAGGTCGTTATCATTAGGTCAGCGCTAACTAATTGATGTTTGTGTAGAATAGAATTCGGGATTACAATACATTCAGTTTAGCAAAACAAGCGAGGCTGACCTGGGAAACCACATTGCATCATTCGGGTGTTGCTGCATGTAAATATCAAGGCTTATCTACAGGGCTCCCGTGGTTTAAGAGCCAGCTCTATAATGAGAGCCGGGATTTTGTAAATCAAACCCCTCGCATCTGTCATTAGGTAATACTAGATGTGGAACCAGATCTGAGATATCATACAAGCCCATCCTACGTAAAACTGAAGTTTTCAGAGAGCTCTCAGGGATGACAAGGCAATTAAGCCTGTGTTTTGTTTTGTTTCTTCAGCACATTTTTCCATGGCAGGTAGCTACGTAATCACTATTTCAAATCTAAAATTGTCAGATAAAAATTATTAACCATGCTTTCTCAGCATAGGTCAGATTTCCATTTGCCGTTTACCAGAGTTTGGAAGTCAGCTGAGTCTGTTTTATTGACATTTGATGTGGAAGCCTGTTGGTTTGTGAAGGGGTGAGGGGTGACTTACGCCAGGATCCAAAGGGGAGAGAGCATTAGGGTGGGGACGGGCCGCGCCGTCGGCCGTGGTAACTGGGGACATTTATCGCTTTGGTCGTGACAACCATTTAGACAGTTACAGAAAAGAAACAAATGATACCCAGTTGTATAATTTTAAGAGGACAGTTTTGCCCCTAAGTAGCCATGATGCTCTGTTGCATTTCTTGCTTTGAAATCTCTCCATAGTTCGTTCCATCCCAAGACCCTTGGAAGCTCTTTACATTGTATTTCAATAAGTTGTTGATTCAATGAATGTTTACTGGGAGCACATCATGGGAAGGTCTGCGGAGGCATGGGGTGGAGTGAATGAGACCGACAAGGAAGGGTCCTTACAGAACCTCGTGACCGAAGAGCATGATAGACAAGTTACACAAATCACGTGAATAGAAACTCGATGGATATTAGGGTCCAGGGAATTCTGGATCCAGTGGGCACAAGGAACAAGAGGACTAGTCTCACGGAGGAAATATGGGTATGTTTCCCTGAGGGAGGGATTTGAACTAAGATCTTGAGTGGTGGGGAAAAAAGAAAAGAAAGAAGGTGCATGGTCAGCATGAGGTGGGGTGCTCTGGGGTGAGGCTCAATTCATATGCCCAACGCTGATCTCTGCCCCAAGCTCCAGACTTAAAAACCCTGATTTTCCTTGACACCTCCACCAGAAACTGAAAGCTTAGTATGTACAGAATAGATTGCTTGAGTTGTTCCCCTGGGAGCCCCCACCAGCCCGCTGAAGGCTAAAGCAATGACACGGGATCCCTCTTTCCATCTTCTCCCCAGTCCAACACATCGGCAAGCCTGGAGGTCCTTCTTCCAATGACGTCGTGCACCATCTCTTTCCTTCCTTGCCCAAGGCCTGTCACCTCTCACCTGGGCTGCTATGAGGACATCCTTGTTGATCTCCATCATGCTGTCCCACAGCAGCCAGAGTCTTCCTTTCAAAATATTGATCAGCTCATGGGGCCTCTCTGACCCTAATGACTCACTGGCCACTGTGCAGCTATGAGAATGGCTAAAATCCAAACTGCTGGCAGCAGCAGATGCTGGAGAGGAGGTGGAGCAGCCAGAATGCTCATCCGTTGCTGGCAGAAATGCAAAGTGGTCCCGTCACTGTGAAGACAGTTTAGTGGTTTCCTATAGAACTAAGCACACTCTTACCATGTGACCTAGGAATCATGTCCTTAGAATTTACCCAAATGGGCTGAAAAGCTATGACCATGCCAAAACCTGTGCGTGAATGTTGACAGAACCTTTACCTTTAATTGCCAAAATGATAGCAAGATGAGGTGTCCTTCAGCAGGCCAGTGGGTAAACCCTGGTCCCTCCAGGAAATGGAACATTATTCAGTGATGACACACAGACACGAGCAATGACACTACAAAAATACATGGGGGGAAATTAAATGAATGTCACTAAGTGAGGGAAGTCAAGCTGAAAATGCCCTATACTGTGTGATTCCAACTATATGACATTCTGGAAAAGACAAAACAGTAAAAAGATCAGTGGTTTCAGGGAGTGGGGGGCAGGGAAGGATGGATAGGTGCAACACAGAGGATCTTTAGGCCAGGGAAACCACTCTGTGTGATCCTACAATGACTAAAATGCGTCATTATGTTTGTCCAGAGTGTACAACCCAGAGTGAACCCCAGCGTAAGCTACAGACTTTAGTTAACGACACTGTGTTGATACTGGTTCATCAATTATAATAAATGCACCACGCTAGGGCAAGATGTTGATAGTAGGGAGAACTCTGTGTGTGCCTGTGTGTATGCATGTCTCTGTGTATGACTGTGTGTTCTGGCATGCATGTGTGTCTGTGCGCCTTTGTGTGTGCACGCATACACTCTTGAGCATATGTGTGCCTGTGAGTGCATATCTGTGTCTCTGTGGGCACATATGTGTGTATGTGTGTATGTGGAAGCACATTGTGCCTGTGTGTTCATGTGACTATGTGCTTCTGTACGCATGTGTGTGCACCCATGTATCTTATGAACACATGTGTATGCATATGTGCCTTGTGTACATGTATGTGCACATGTGTGAGAATATGTATGCCTTGTGTCCTTATGTCCATGCACATGTGCCTGTGTGAGCATGCATGTCTGTGTGTTCATGCATATGTGTGTCTCTGTGTGTGCATGTGCGTGCACGTGTTAGCATATGGGGCCTGTGTGTGCATGTGTGTGACTGTGCCTGTGTGTGTGCATGTGCATGTGCATGCCTGTGAGGGTTCAGGGACTATCTAAGACCTTGCTGTACTTTGCTCTGTACTTCACACTCAATCTTTCTAGAAACCTACAGCTCCTCTGGAAAACAGTCTATTATGGGGAACATGCCTCACAGGCTTCCTGCCCAGCTCAGGAGGAAATCTGAGGCCCTTGCTGTGGTCACCGCTCCCTGCAGTGACCACGTGTCCCCAGGGCCTGGCTCCAGCTGCAGGGACTGGCTTGTCATGAGAGGCCACCACCAGGCCCGTCCCTCTCCCCCAACTCATGTGGCCAGTTCTGCTACGGACTCAGCCTTTATAGGCCACCTCCTAACCCCCGGCGTGGCTGCACATGGGGACGGGGTCTGTGGAGGGGACCATGTCATGAGTGTGGAAGACCCTGTAAGACAGGAGAGAGCTTCTTTCTCCCCCTCCCTCTGTGCCATGTGAGACGTCTTCTCCAGAACCCGGTCCTGCAGGCACCTGGTCTGTGCTGTCCAGCCTCCAGAATGTGAGGAGGAATGTCAGGTTTGTAGTTTAAGCTGCCCATCTGGGGTGTTCTGTTAAAGCAACTGAGCTGACTCTACTTCCTCAGGCCTCCAACAGAGCGTCCTCTCCGAGACACCTTCCTGACCAGCCCGAGCACTGGCAGACCTGACGCCCACACGTGGCAGGACGTGGCCCCGGCCCGTCCGGGGGGACCCACGAGATGTCGGCCGCACCAGAGCCCTCCATGGGGCGGGCTGGTCCCTCTGCCCCCGGATGGGAAGGGGCAGAAAGAGATGCCCACAGCAGAGGAAGAGATGTGCGCGTGGAGGGAGTGTCCGCGGGACTCTCTCCAGGGGTATGGGACGTGAGCCCTGGGAGGGAGAGGGGGCATGCAGCCTCCAATGGGACGTTGCTCCCAGGAACACACACAGTGGGGTTCAGGGCCATTTTCTAGTGGAGAATGGAAAAACGTCTTTATCCAGGGTTGATGAAAGTTAATATCCTGTATTTAAGTTTGAAAGAATGTACAATTAATTCAACAAGACAAGCTACATTTTATAAATTTTGGACGATACAAAACACAACTCTCTTTCAAACAAAATGTAAATTGAAGCTCGTTATGCGCTTCCCTTCCTCAGGGAACAGCTACCTTCAGATGCGGGGGGTTCTCAGACTGAGCAAGCTGTCCTGTCCTCCGGAGTTACAATCCCTAGGAGGAATAAATGGCCCATATTAGGGAACCCACCATGGCTGGTGACTCGCCCCCAGGACAGTCTCCTGCTAGCACCGACGACGGGCCCATGAGGGGCAGGAACAGAACCTGCCCACAGTGGCCATTCCAGCTCAGGCTGGCCATCCCCCCAGGTGCCTCAGTCATAGCGCTGGGGGCCCGAGCCACAAACGGTGCTTTGGCTGAGTAGGGGCACCTACAGGGCCAGTGCCGCGGGGCGGGGGGGGAGACACTCGGAGGCACTGACGCGCCGGGTAGTGGCCATGCTCACAGAGCCCC
Organism: Eira barbara; assembly: GCA_020311275.1. Lineage (NCBI taxonomy): Eukaryota > Metazoa > Chordata > Mammalia > Carnivora > Mustelidae > Eira > Eira barbara. The sequence continues at coordinate 2,215,572 of JAHRIG010000024.1, read as the reverse complement.
CACACGCTGCTTTCTTGGGCTTTCAGCACCGGCAGGTAGTTCCCAGACCCGGGATACACCGAGGGCAGCGGGACCATCACCTGAAGCTTCTGAGCTGCACCAAACCCCTCTCTGCCTTTGCTCTGTCCTCTGAACCCATCACCAGGTCAGGTGACACGGGTCAACAGCCGCTGGCCTTTGTAATCCTGCCCTTCCACAGAAGCAGCGGAGCTTGGGGCGTGCCCTCGACACCCAGGAGTGAGTGGCCAAGAGAGCTGGGGATGAAAATGATGATGGATGCTCCCTCTGGGGATGTGGCTCCAAGCACACTGGGGGGATGTTGGTTCTCAGGGAACCCCTGGGACTTGGGGGTGACTTCGGTGTAAGGACACGCTGTGGGAGGGCCTCATGGAGCTGGGACTCGTGGGGAGAGAGGCCTCAGACCCCTGCCCCTCAAGGTGGAGACAGCCCCGGCTGGGACCTCGGACCACACCTGTGGCTTTTCTACCCATTGCATGGGTGTCAAGGCCAAGGCCATCCAGTCCTCCGGAGGACGAAGCTGCAGGCCACAGGCTTCAGAGCTCACCTGCGCTCCGACAGCAAGAAAGGGGACATCAGGCTGTAAACCGCATCCGACGTGGCTCAAGCTGCTTCATCAGTCAAAGTTCAACTGTTTTTGTCTTAGAGAAAAGACAAGATGCCCAAGGACCGGCAGCCAGGTGGAGAGGGGGACGGGATTGCTCCCACCCAGGTGAGGGGGTGTTAATATGTCTGGAGTGGCCTGGTCACTTCTGCACATCACAGAGCTGAGCATGACAGGTGGAGGGACAGGAGGACATGGGGCCTGGAGACGGACACAAGTGTCTGGAGAGAGGAGCACTGGTCATGAGAGACGCTGCGGGAGCAGGGGCGAGGCAGTTTCCAAGCAGGGCCAAAGTGTGTGTGCACGGTGGGGAGGGAGAGTGTTAGGAGGAGAGAGAGGCTGACAGAGACAGAGGGAGGAGGGACAGGCAGGGGGAGGCAGGGCAGCAGGGCACGGAGAGCCCGCAGGTCCTGACAGCCCTCCCCACACCCACCTCCCTAAGGGCAGCACCGGGCCTCTTACGAAGTCCTACAATACCACCCATCATTTGTGTTCACGTGACCTCACGCTCTCAGAGCCGAGCCTCCACCAAGACCCAAGGGGGGACCCTGGGAAAAGACACACTCATGCCGTGGGACCCGTGGCACCAGCCAAAGAAGACACCACACCTTCCCGGGCAGGCGTGGGGCCCCGGGCCTGGTTCTCAGGAGCCACCTCACCTGAGACAATGTGCCCGCACGATCCTTCACAGCACCCGCTGTGAAGGCCCGTCCTTGCTTGCAGCCCGCTGATGCCCGCCCTCCAGCAGCAAAACATTACTACACCGGCTCGGGGGCGACATGAAGGGCCTTATTGTTCCCGGCCGCCCACCGCACACGCATTGTCTCTGCCGAGTGGGCGCTGGGCTAACGCCTGATTGTTTAACCATTAACCAAGTGCCCAGCGGGTGAGTCACCACCGGGCCTCCTTCCCAGCCAGTTCTGCTACGTCCCTGCCAGGCATCCCCCTTTTTCAAGATTGCGATCCTTTATTTCAGGTGATAATTGCTACATGTGCACACAAATGGTTTATTGTTGTTGATGGCAATGGACACTCGGAAAGTTTGCCAACGGGCGTGGACGGCTATTAATATGTACACGCAAACAATAAACAAGGACCGATCAGTTGCTGCCGGTGGTGATTCACTGCCCCTCGTTCTCACTGCGGAGACGGGGAGGGGCACGATCGCCCCGAGTGATCCGAGCATTCCTGTCTGCTGAGGCCCGGCGTTCCAAGTGTTCTTAGGCATGTACAGTGATGCCAGGCGGTAATCCGGGGGCGATTTACAGAAACCTGGGCTCAGATTTCAAAGAACAATGCAGACACCCACGCTTTGGCGTACGTCGTGTTGCTGAGTCGTGGGGCAGACAATTTCGCATTTTCTCTTAATGAGTGTCTCTCGTTTTAAACTCGCTGTTCCGGCCGATGAAGACTGGCCTGTTACCTTGACAAGACAGCACCTCTCAGCTTCAGTCCCCGGCGTCCTGCCCCACATGCGGGGACTGGATCCCTCGCATTTGGCCAGACAGGTGCTCAAGAGCTGCAGACAGTGAGGACGGAGAGACCACGGCCAGCATCCATGCTCGTAGTTAAACCCCCAGAAAGAAAATCAAGCTCCGTTTGTCAGAACTCCTTGATGACCGTCTTGGAAAAGGCGTCTGAGGCCAACATGAGTCTCCGAGTGAACGAGAAGCTGAGCAGCAGCTGACGACACCCAGTGTGCTTGTTTCATGACACTCGGAGTCGCCCTGTTCCAGACATTCTGGGACATTGTCCTATGGGACAATGCGGCACAGACCCGAGCTGCTGGAACCTGGGAGAGGCGGCAGCACACACTTGAATTTCATACCTAGACGTGCATGCCACTCTCTCCTCCCAAGCCGCCCGTCCTCCGTGTACGGAAACTGAGGCCCAGAGGTGTCCAGCATCTTGCTGAGGACCAGCCCATGAGGAAAGGACAGACCCCGGGAGTCGGACCGCCCCAGTGCTGGCATGGACGGACGCGAACTCTCTCGTGGCGCAGGCTGAACCATCACTTCATGGGAGGACAAGTCGGCTGTCATCTGAGAAGCAAGGAGCATGGGACGATGCTTTCTAGGGCAGTTAAGAATAACCTGTCCTGGTTAATGCCCGGACTCAAAAGTCAGTCCTCGCTGAACCCAAGTCTGCAGAGACAGAGGGCGCGGCGCTGGCGAGCGTCTGAGCCCGGCGATGACCGCCTCCCAGGCTGCTGGTGTCATCACCCTCCTGTCTGGTAACAGGTGTGCGGGGACGCAGATGACCACGCGGAGGGTTTGTGCTCCTTCATGCTCACCCCGGGTCGGCCAGTCACGGGCAGCGCGTGGCTCGTGGGAGGTCCGTCACGGAGAGGAGGAGGGTCGGTTCCCAGACGCGACCTCCGGACACACGCGAGGAGGTGACCACTTCTACCTGGGCGGCCGCTCCGTCTCCACGGGCTGCCGTTTGCAGCGGTCCAGGTCAGACGCACGGCCCCGGGCGACTGTCCCGAGCACGGCGTCCTCACGCTCGCAGCGCCCTGGACGCGGACACGGCACGCACGGGGGGGCCACACGTGGAAGCCCCAGCGACGGTCAGGCGGCGGCGGGGCCGAGGAGAGAACGCAGAGACCGTCTGCGGCGGCCCCGGGAAGGAACTGAGGCGGCAGGGCCAGCGGGAGACCGGCTCGGGGGCGCGATCTGAGGGCCCGGGGGCGCACGGCCGTCCCCGGCTGTCGGGCGCCGTCGCGCGTTCAACGGGGAAGTGGGGGGCAGGGGCGAGGCGCGGGGCGGCCAGCGCGGGGACGGACGCCGGAGAGAAGCCCGCTTCCCGGTGCGGGGAGGTCAGAGGTCGCTTCTTTTCTGCCCCGAATCCCGCGGACCCGCCCGCGCCCCTCCCCATGGTCCGCGAAGGGGCCGCGGCTGCACATGACGACCCCAGCCTCGTGGCTCGCGGCGGACCCCAGCAGCCAGGGCCGGCGAGGCAGGGCCCCCGGCAGCCGCCCCCAGAGAGCGCGGGGCCGCGCCGGGAGGGTTAGGAGCCCGGAGTCCGCGCACGTCGGAGACAGCGGAGAGGCCGCCCGTCCCGGCCACGGCGACGCCCTGGCGGCACCGAGCCCCAGGGCTCCCCTCACGCCTCGCTCCACTGTGGGCCTGCGGCGGAGCGCGGGGGAGAAGCGCGCCGCCCCCACGCCTGGAAGCGGACAGCACAGGCCCAGCAGCGCCAGCGAGCGGGCCGCCTTCCCGCACAGGGCCGGGCCGGAAGTCCCGTCGGGGCTCGGCCGGAAGTCCGGGTGCATCGGGCTCGGCCGGAAGTCCCGTCGGGCTCGGCCGGAAGTCCCGTCGGGCTCGGCCGGAAGTCCGGGTGCATGGGGCTCGGGCCTCAGGTGGGCTCTCCCGACGCTGAAAGCCGCTGCCTCCTTGCCCGGGGGCTCCAGCGGCGCGAGGCCTGCCCCGCCGCGGGGTTCCTCGGGAGCTTGCGTTTGCCGGAGCGCGGCTGTCGGCTCCGCGGGCGACGTCCCCGCAGGCCGCGCGGGTACCGGCCCTGTCCGGAGACGTCCGTCTGGCCAGGTCCAGCCCGCGGGACCGTTTCTCTGTGAACTGACCGGCAGGACCCGTTACTCGGCGCCGTAACGGCGGACACGGACCCCTCGTCTCCGCCGTGCGTCCAGCTGGCGCGCGCCGCGGCGAGTTCCCGCGCTGAGCCTGGCCGCGGGGCCGCGGGGTGACCGCTTGCGGAGCGGCCGTCGGGCGGCTGCGGGGACGGCGCGGGGCGGCCGTGGTCCGCTCTGACGACGGTCCTGGGAGCGGGAGGGCGAGGGGCACGGACGCGCCGGAGGGAGGACCAGGGAGCGACGCGGGGAGGAGGGGCGTCCCCGGCACCGCGCAGAGCCCGCCCGCAGCCGCAGCGACGGGGCACTGGCCCCGGCCCGGGGAGGAGCCCGCGCTGGCGGATTCCGGCCTGTGCGCGGCGGCGCGACCCGCAGACCTGGGTGCGACCCGGGCGACTTACCGGGCGGCGGGACCCGCTCGACTACTGGTGCTGGCCGCACGCGGCGGGGCGGGACCCCGGGCTGCAGTGCAGGACCCCGGGCTGCAGTGCAGGGGCCGTCCCACCCCCGCGACCGTCCCTGTGCTCCAGGCGTCCGCGGGCTGCTTCCTCGGGGCGTCTGTCCCTCGGTCCAAACCCCTCCTGCCCTCGCGCCACCCCAGTGCGGGTCACGGGCTCAGGCTGGGCCCCGCACGCTCCGGGAGCAGAAGCCGAGAGCGTCCCCGCCCGAGCGCGGGTGCTGAAACCAAGCGCGGGGAGTCCGGGGACGGGGGCGTGTGCTCAGGGCCAGCGCAGCCCGGGCCTGTGGGGCTTCGCACACACCAGTAAGGCGCGCAGGGGTCAGCCGATGTTTTGCGAGACAGCGTAGCTGCTTGAGCAGACCGAAGAGAGAAGACGAACCTCCCCTGCGCAGGCTCGCGGCCGTGGAGCGGCGGGGGCAGCTCGCCCAGCGTGTGGCCTCAGCAAGCGAGCCGAGCGGCCGGCGGCGGGGGCCCGGGGCACCTCAGCACTGACCCCAGCGGGAGCCTCGGGCGCAGGTCCGGAAGGATGGGACACGCACAGCTCTAACCTCGGCACTCAAGGACACCTGCGATGACCAGGTGTCTCTCAAGGGCCACTTACTAACCACACGCATGCCAGCGGCTGTCTGTCCGTGTGCGGCAGCCCAGCGGGTCCCTGGGACGGGATTGGGAGAAGCATCGCCCCAGACACATGGCAAGGGCTAGCCCCTCCCCTACCTGGCACCATGGAGACCCTCAAAGGACCAAAGAACGTAGAGATGCGATGGGATGCCCTGCCTGGGTGGGTGTCACACGAAAGAGTGTTTCGGGGAGAAGCGGTGACCTTGTTCAGAAGCTGGTTCGCCACAGTAAACAGCGATCCCAAGACTTCTTGTCTTCACACCTCAATAGCAAGTCCCCGCATGGATACTCAAAGCCCAGGCACAGGATCAAGGCGTCTCCATGTGGCTTCTCCAGGCTTTCCAGGCCCGGGGCAAGGGCTTTCAAGCACTGGTAGGTGATGGCCTCAAAAAGGACAGCTGGCCCATACAGCGTGGTCCATTAATGAGTGCAGGTGTGGAGTGGGAGGAGGCTGAGGACAGGCACAGTGGGCACAGAGTCGGGCCTGCTAGAGCAGTCAGGGATGTGGACCACCAGGCCCACCCCCAGGACCCAGGGCTGAAGTGGGTGGTGCACAGCCCCCATCAGAACCCGTCCACTGGGACGTGGGAAGAGCTGATATAAATCGGGAAGTCCTCTCACCCAGCCTTGGGAACTCTGAGGTTCCAGAGAAATCCAAGGCAGTGGCGTCCTCCATCCTAACCCAGGGCTCATAAGCAGATGGGATGAGTGATCGCTGCTATGGGAACGTTCCGGAGAACCTGCTGATGGCCATGATTAGGGAGAGCCTTGGGTCTGGGGTGGTGTGAACACACAGCAGTGGCTGGAGGGGGGAGACAAGGTTTATCTGCACGTATGTGTCCGGCCTGCTCAGATTCCACGGAGAACGTCTCTGGAAGTCGATGGAGGGACGCCCATCCACTGCTGCTCAAGGCTCCTATCATCTCCCCTGCCGGCAGGAGGACAGGGCCGGGCTCCACAGCGGGCTCGGGCTCACGGCACAGTTCTGAGAACAGTCACTTTCTTGCTAGAGCTGAGAATGACCTTCTGCCGCTCGTTGCCAGCAGATCGATCCTTCGAAAGCACGGGCCCCGTGGAGGGTCGGCCCCCAGAAAGGCCCTGGCTGGCCCCCCGTAGGCATGTTAGACGGCTCCCAGCTCTGCTTCCCACCTCTCCAGCCATGCAGGGGACCTAGACCCTCTCTGCACTCAACACACGGGCTGCTTGCTCACCACTTCTGGTGAAAACCTACAACATCCCTCAACGTGAGCCAAGCACCTACTATGCACCAGACACACTTCTCCGGGAAGGGCTGTGACCCTGGAGGGCTGTGCAGCAGCCACCCTCAGCTTTCCTGGGCCCTGGCCTCCTGGTTATCTGTCCATCTATGCCACTGTGCATGTGAAACACCGCTGACCTCGAGAGATGACAGAGGAGGCACGTTTGCTGCCCTCCGGTACTCACAGGGGTCCTCCCACAGTCCAGGGGGACGGCGAGCAGGTGTGTGGCCACGGGCTCTCAGACATGGCCTCTGTAGCTCCTTGAGGACCCAGAACAGGCCCTGAGGAAGGAGCAGTGACAGCCGCTGCCCCTTCCGGTCTGTGGGAGACCACCCTCAGAAGAGTTCTCCACTGCCCCCCACAGGGACCCTACTCACACACACACTCCCACAGACATGGGCAGCCCTGCACACGTGGTGCCCCCGGTCACATGGGAACCCCCTCGCACAGGCGCCCCTTTGGCCCCACATGGCCCCGCATCACCCTGGTCCATGCAGCCGAGCGTCAGCGGGAGACCGCCAGGGTCCGAGCGGCCACCGCAACAAGAAGCCGGGGCTGAGACCCCCGTGGGGCCGCCAACCAGAGCCCAACAGCTGCTGCCGACCCACTGAGGCCATCAGGACCCCAGGGCCCAGGGAGGTGCTGGAGCTTCCGGGGGGCGTGGGAGGCCGGCCCAGCCCATTCCTGCTCCTGTCGAGTCTGTGGCCGGCTGCTCCTGTCTTGCTACCAGGGAGACCCTCCTAGAGCTGGCACAGTGCAGCTGCCGCTCCCAGGACAGCAGCGAGCATCTAGCCCAGGCCCTGGGGGCAGAAGTGAGGGGAACTGGGGCACGAGCAGATGAGGTGGCAGGCCGGGTTAGGGAGGGGTCTCCGTGCTGTCGGGGGAAGCAGGTGGAAGGGAAGAAAACACGACATGGTGGGAGAGAAGCGTTGTCCCCTGAGGAGGGCCCGCTGAGACCCTCATCAGCCATGCCAAGGGGGAGGGCGGAAAGACAGCTGGGTCTGGGCAGCAACTGTGCGGCTGGAGTCTGGACCTGTCCGAGGCACACCGTCCCTTCCGTCTATACCTGCTGCCTAATTCCCAGGATCCTAGCTGGTGTCCCCAGCCAAGTCCACTCGTTCCGAGTCCTGCGTCTTAGGTGATCCTGCCACTTGGGTGCGTCCCATGTGGACCAGCGTCCCCTGGGTGGGACAAGGGCCTCCGCCTTCAGTCTGTCTTTCTAAACCATGTCTTTGAAGTGTCCACACGCCGTGTCCCTACTGCTGATGGGTGTTCTGGCTGAGAATCGGTCCCCCCAAGCATTCATGCAAAAGGGCAGCATCCCTCCTACTCTGCTCCTTTCTGGGTCGGTCTGTGCACTGCCGCTCCCCCCTGAAAGGTCCTAATTGAGTCTCCCCTGTTTGAGACAAACTGCAACACATTTGCAGTGTCAAAACCACAGTCCCACCAAGGAGACCTCTGCCCATGGCAGCACCAGAAACAGCCCCCAGTGAGAATGCTGGTCTCCCTGTGCAGCTCAGCCCGTCCCTGAAGCAAGGACCCCACAACCCTCGTCCCAGCATGTGCACAGGAGGAGACCGGGTGGTCCCGTGATCTGTCTGTCCTCCACCCTAGTAGCCTGCATGCGCGTGTCACACAGAACGCGTTTCTTTCATGCGACAAGGGGGAGGCTGCCATTTCTTCCTGACAGTTGGGCAGTCTGGATGGGAAAGCATCCTTGCAGTGAACGAAGGAGAAGCTGCAGGTGAGGAGGCCCGGGATCGCGTCGGGGTCCTTCAGTCCGCTTGTTCCTCCCCAAACCCCATATCAGCTGACGGGAGCCCAGGCAGGCTGCGGTCCCGGGTGCCTAGGCCCCTTCTCAAGACGGAGTAACTCACGCTCGTTCCCACAATTCACACGTCAGGTATGATGCTAACACTTTCAGAGATCAAAACATTCAAGCCACCAAGGCCACAGGATCTTTTAAAAGAGTTACAGTAGAACCTGGAGGACTTCTCCACTGCCCGTGTTACCGTCAGAGCGAGCTCCGTTGGAATGACCCGCATCAGTGGGGAGGTCAGGGCGCAGAAAGGCTGGTGAGCCAAGCTCCAGGGAGCCCGAGGGCCTGTCACTGAGGAATGAGACCGCAGACCGTTGACATGCCTTGTTCCTCCCCTGTTCACTCCGGGAGAGCGCGGATAACTCTCCTCCTGCAGGACAGATTGCAAAATAGGACAACTGCCCTGAATTAAGGCAACAATTTCCCTTGGCAAGCAAGACCGAAGGAAGTCACCCCTTTCTTCCTTTGGATTGGAATCAGAATCAAATCATGGTTTTGCTGTTGGGTTTATTTGTTTGTTCGTTTTTAATAATTTCATTTCTCCCAGGGTTCAAACTATTCTCAGGGTAAAAAGCACTCAAGACTTCGTGATTATAATTGCTGTTCACTGATATCAAAATATGAAAAAAATGTCCTATTTTTAAAGGGCCAAGTTTATAACAGAAAACGCTAATTAGGGTGCAAACTGGGTCTGAGTGATTCCAACTGTAGCCAAGCTATTTTTCCCCTCTACTTCCTCAAAGGAAAGATGCCAACAATATCATCTACCGTCCTGTTGGCCACACTTTTTATGATAATCCGTATTATTTGAACAGGAGGGGCGCCATTATCTTAAGTATATACACTAAGCCACAGGTGGGAAATCAGAGGAAGGAGGAAATAGTCTTGCTAGGAACCTTTACTATGTGGTGTCATCTTTTTAACCTTGGCATTTCCTTTTATAGCTAAAACATCCACAGACGTAGCAAAGTTTCTCCAAATCAGTCCTTCTCAGTGCTGACAAGCGGTATTATGGGCGGGCCTCTGCAGGGAGGCTGACATCCTCACGTCCTTTGTGAGGCGTCCTGGTGTCCTGGAGTGGTCTCCAGGACAGAGAGGGCTCTGTAAGTGGTCAGAGCAGGGAGTGAGGACAGCCAGGGCTCAAGGCGCACACCTAGACACCGCAGGAGGCCTGGGGCTCCTGGGGGGAACATGGGAAGGGAGTCCCGGAGTCTTTTTCTCTGCGGTCGGCCACCATGTAGCATCGTGGAAAGGGCCTGCGGTAGGTTGGATTGTCTTTCCCACGGCAGATACGTTCAAGCTCTAACCCCAGAGACTTTCTTGGAATTGGGTCTTCACAGATGCAGTTAGTTAAGAAGACATGGAGGCGAGATAAGGTGGGCCCTGATCCAGTTTGCTGGTGTTCTTACAGATAGAAAAAGAAAGAGGGGCAGGAGACCCAGAGGCAGAGATGGGAGTAATGTGTCCACAAGCCGGGGACACCTATGAGGGCTGGCAGCCAGCAGGAGCTGGAGGGAGGAGCAGGGATCGTCCCCAGAGCCTTCGGAGGGAGTGCGGCCCCACGAAAATTGATTTCAGACTCATGGCCTCCAGACTGAGAAGGAGTCTCTGTTGTTTGCAGCGTTGCAGCCTGCGGTCACTTGTCTCTGCAGACCGAGGCCACCAGCACAGGCCAGTTCCAGAAACCCTGCCGCACAAGGGTCCTCCACACCCTGTGGGCTCGTCTGGGCCGCGTCCTTCGTTGCCCCAGTGTTGCGCTCCGGGAAGCCCCGGCTCCGAGGAAGGGCTCCGACAGGGGCTGATGGATGGACGGGAATCCATCACCCTTCCCAGCACAGCCCTGACAGATCACAGGGAAAAAGCAGCTTCGCCCTCCAAGCCGGTATCTCCTCATATTGGGCAAAAGAACACGAAACAATGCATGTTCTTTTAAGTAAGTGGTGTCTGTCGATTCTCTCTCTGCCAGAATCAGCCTCTTAACTTTGGAAATTCCACTGCGGCTTTCCTCAGATTGACCTCCCATTGTCCTCCTCACCCATTTCATAGGAGAGGAGGGCAGCACCCGAGCAGCGTCGCCTGGACCCGACTCGCAGGCCGGGAGCAGGGAAGGGCTTCTGCCGCTGCAGCCTCTGTGGGGCAAGCCTGGGAGCACGCTCAGATCACCGTGGCACCGCCAAGGGCATCCTGGCCTCGCATGTGTCCCAGCCCCAACTGAGGGTCCCCGAGTGGCTGCCTTCCTGTCTCTCTCTGTCTCTCTCTTCTCTCTCTGCAGGGACCTGAGAGGTCCCCCGGAGCAGGCAGGATCCTTTCAGCAGCCTCAGGTCAGGGGCAGTGCTAACGGGGCAGCCTGGGGTCAGGACAATCTGGGCGGGGCCAGGGGGCAGGGGCCAGCATATTGTTCCCAGCTCCGGCCTCTCCCGGGTCCGATCTGTCTTCATTCCTGCAATTAGGGTCTCCGCCCGCCGAGGGAGTGTTGCTATGATGCTCACCGGCAAATCAAGGCAAATTTGAAGCCTGGTCATTAGAGCGGTAGGTCTATTGTTCCTGATTGTGTAATTGGTGATCCAGGAGGCCATGAAACAGCAGCCGTAAAGGGCGGGGAGCTGAATGCCGCCTGTCCTCAGCCGAGAGCTAGTCACCCTCCCGTGAACCAGAGTTTATGGAAAGGCCGATGGCACGCCTCTTGTTCAACCTCCAGGAGGAGGCAAGCCAAAAAAGAACAAAAGAAGGGGAAAATCAAAACTGAAGAGAATTAATGAGCCTCCACATATTGTCCTGTTTCTTTTGTTGTTGGGAAAAATCTGGGTGAAAACGAAGAAGTCAGAGGAGGGTCTGGAGACGGGGCCGTTAACATCAGGCTCTAAATTCCACGAAACATTGACTCCGCTCCATGGCGATCACGCCGCAATTGGCAGAAGGAAGATCCCCTTCTCGTCACTGCCCGGTCGTGCACGGATCAGCATTTCTGCTTCTAGCAAAGGTCACATGTCCGTGGCAGGTGTCCGCTACCGTGAGGTGGGGACGCTGCGATTCTCTTCCGGGACTCACGCGGTCCGGGTTCACTGGTGTCAGCGCGTGAATAACAACCCAGACCCGCGTGACACACAGGTGTGCATGTGCGCACACACACACACACACACACCTCGGGTGTGTTCCATGCGTCTTTCTCAGCAACACTGGACAGATCAACCCTGGAGGTTCACCATGCAAACCCCTGAGCCATCGCACGTGAAGAGCAACCAGTCCACAGTCACCGGCAGTGCCTGTGCGCGCCCCGTGCCGCGGCGATCTCAGAAGCTCGTGCAAGCCTGGAAGCAAGAGGGCCTTGCAGGGCACTGGCCCCAGAGACCAGCTGGGGAGTGCTACGGGGAGGCCTGCCTCTGCTGCCCACCTCCTGGGTGGTGCAGTGCCGCCCGGGAGCGATGCCTGCCATGGGAGAGTGGCTGGGCCTGTGGAGGACCTGCCGGCCAGCAGGGTCCCCCCAGGGCAGAGTAGGACCCAGTGTCTGCTGCTTTCAGCTTGCCATCGAGGCCATCATCACAGCAGAAATGCTGAGTTTTCTAGGTGCTCAAAGACTGTGAGCTTTAAGCGGATACACTGACCTGTGATTTGGAATGACCCGTTTGTCTGCACGCCACTAAGAGACCAGGTCACTTCTCCAAATGAGATACCCCTTCCCATCCTGTCAATCCCCACCCCACCCCTGCTTGCAGGAAATCCAATACTCACAGGTCCCTCTTGTGTTCATTGTAGTGCTGGGCTTGGTGTATCACCAAGGACGTCTGCTGCCTCTGCGGCGCTGGGGCTCAGCCTCACCGGCGGGCCCACAGAACAGGCCGCTGGCCTTTCCTGGGGTAGGAGCTGGGCCACCGGCACGGAGGCACCAAATGAGACATGATGCTCACTGGGAGGAGCCCAGACTGGCACCGACATGTGGAGATGCAGCACACGGACACTCACGGACACACACACACACATGCACACACTCAGACACGTGCACACACACCACCCATATGCCTGTAAACCACACGCACACACAGTACACCACACGTATGCACACACAGGTACACATGCAATATATCATACACGCACACACAGACACATGGCAGCACATGCTACACACGCACACACACACACTATACAGACAGCACGCACACACTCCGGGGTGATGGCTCCATGGCTACGAACCCATAAGATCCAGCAGTGTCAGAACGGGTGTAGGCTCAGTGGTTACAGCCAAATCTGCCTGAATCAAGTGGTCAGTAAAATACAATTTTTAGTATGATATAATTTGTAGAAGTTTTAAAATTCATGGTTATAAAAATAAATTGAGGGAAGCTGGGGGAAGGATAGGAGGACCTCCACACCTCATCTTCACAATATCCTGTGAGCTTGCAATCAGTGCAGATTTTAAGTTTTGTTGTTGTTGTTTCAAACACGTATAGCCAAGCTCAAACAGAACATCTCCTAGTGCACGGGAACGTTTTAAAAAGTGAGTTGAGATGAACCCGTGACCTGCTGCCACGGTGAACTGTCGTCACCCAGCGAGGGCACTGGCCAGGGACAGGCTGGACTTCCACACTCCCCGGGGATCCCAGCCTCGGACCAGTGGGGCCGGGACCTGGGATGGGGACCTGCAGGCTTGCCGAACTCAGCGGTACCACTGCTTTCTGGAAAAGCAGCAAGAGGAATTGGACCCACTGCTTGTGGGAAATGGTCAGAAGGCCACAGATCTGCTTAGGAAAAAGAAACTGCCTCATGGCATGAACCACCAAGCCTGTCCCACGAAGCATGGGGGCTTGGCACTTGTCCTTACCCTGGGCATGAATATCAAGGCTGGTCTGGAGGCCGGATCCTCTGAGTCAACAAAATCAGGCCAAAGAGAGAAACAAAACAGAAAAAAAAAAAAAAAAGCAGAAACTTGCCAAAATAACCCCAAGAGCTACACATATTGGGACAAACCTGAAGTAATGATAAAATCAGTATGCCCAAAATTCTTAGAAAGGGAAAATGGAACAGCAGTGAGTGCCTCAACACATTCACCACAGAACTGAATTGCCGTGGGACCCATGGGGTATGCCCCAAAGATGGAAATCACAGACAGACACCCACACACATCCTTGGTGGCGCTACTCGCAAGAGCACACGGGAGGAAACCACCTGGCACCCCCTGGCAGACGAGAGCAAACGCCGTGGGCCCCCGCGATGCAGCGAGGGACCCCACGGCCACAGAAAGGAAGGGAAGTCTGACCCCTGCAAGCTTGAGGACGTGATGCGGGCCGATACCTACCAGACACACAAGCCCAGACGGGGCACGATTTCACTTCTGCAAAGATCTGGACTCGGCAAATGGATGGGACAGAACGAGGGCTGGGGGGGGGGGGTAGCGGGGGAGGCGGGAGGGGAGTTAGGGTGTGAGACGCATACAGTGTCCTTCTGGGAAGATGGGAAGGCTCTGGAGACAGTGGAGATAGTGGTGCCGTTGTGGCAGCCGGGAACGGACCCGCTGAGCTGGACGCTTAGAACGCTTAAGACGGTAAGTGCCGGCTGCGCGGTGACACGGGTGCTGGCGCTGTGTGAGCGAGGTCGCAGAGCTTCCAGGGGGACAGAGGGTAAGAAGCTTACACTCTGGCGGTAGAAGTCAGGCTGCCAGACACAACGATGCTTAGGCCGAGAGAGGGGGATGAGAAACTTGCTTTTCGGAAACCACCTCCAAGCCGCGGCTGCACGAGCCCAGGTTCGACACACACCGTCTTGCGACCGCACGGACCTCACGCGGCCAGCACTGTCCCGTCCCAGTTGGCAAACGGGGAAACGGAGGCTCGGGCAGGTTAACGGGCGCCGCACTGTTCCCCATAAGCTCCTAACCTGAAGCCAGAATGCAGGTGACTCCGGCGTCGTCCCCCCTCACCCCGCTGGCACCTGTCTCCATCACTGTCACCCACAGTGTGGGCATCTGCCTCCTTGTAAAGAACATTCCTAAATGCACCTTTGCCTGAACTGAACGGAGAAGTCAGATGACCTAACCCGGGCATCAGGAGACACACTCAGTGAGGTCAGTGAGCCAAGTGGGGGAGGTGGCGTGGGGGGGGAGCATGGTGTCACGGTGAGCCGCGGTGGCAGCAGAGACCCAGGCGGGTCACAGGGAGACCAGACGCTGGGCACAGAGCCCAGCCCCCACGTGCACATCCCTCAGCCCCGCTCGGCAGAGCACCCCTGCCCTGCTTCATGAGAGTGAGACTGAGGACTTGCTCATGACCGGAGGGCTGTCTGAGTGACCCGGTGGGAGAGGGCTGCAGAGGTCCTGAGCCCTGGGGCAGGGCCTCCTCCAGCCCAAATCCGCCTTCCAGGACCGGTCCCTGTTCCGAGATGCACAGCGGCCGGCGGAGCGTCCTGGGCACCCAGGCGGGTTCCTCCATCGCGTCCGTGTGATGGGGCTGCTTCGAACGATGCTGCCATCTCCGCGTCCTGAGACGCTGTAATGAACCGCCACACGCGGGGGGCTCAGCACAGCGGACGTTCTTTTCTCACGGTTCTGGGAGGCAGAAGTCCAAAATCAAGGCGCGGACAGAGCCACACTCCCTCTCGAGTCCCTGGCTTCTTCCTGCCTCTGGAGACACAGGGCATCCCCAGGTCCGGACCCTGCCTCTGGAGACACAGGGCATCCCCAGGTCCGGACCCTTCCTCTGGAGACACAGGGCATCCTCAGGTCCGGACCCTGCCTCCGCAGCCACACTGTCCCCTCATCCTCTCAGGGTCTCCTGTGGCGGACCGCACACCGCACAAAGTGGAAGCGCTGGGCCGCCTCTGGGGGTCCCATGGTGAACCTCGCCCTCCAGGGCTGCTGGGACTTGAGTCTGCTGTCAGTGTAGAGGCAGGGGGGAGGCAGCTGAAGGCACAGGGAGGTGGGGGGCCGTCCAGGACCACTATTCCAGGGGCGTTCCAGTCTGCCCGGGCAAGGCCGGGTCACCCCTCAGGCGGGGTTGGAGCTATGGCTCTACGGGCAGGGAGGGCTTGTGGGCGTCACGCGGGGCGTCCGTGCGCCCAGCCTCACCAGACTGTTCCCGCTTGCCCCAGCCCAGTCTCGGGATCCCGCTCTTCATAGCCCTCATTTGGCCGGGAGACTCCCTGTGAGGTTAGGAATTCAAACTGCGTTGTAATTCGGCCGCTCACTGGGTGAGACAGTTTGGTTTCCGGTTTCGAAAAGTGCTTGTTGTTGCTGTTTTTCCCCTGTGAGAAAACAGACATAAACATGGATTGCGAAGACTAGAAGAGCCTAGGGTGTGCCCCCTAGGGCAGGGTAACATTCCCAAGGGTTTGAAAGACAGACTCCGAGGAGAATCTAGAAGTTTCTTGATGGGTCTCCTGAGGAAGAGGCCCAAGTTTTGTGTCCTTGGGCAGAATCCACAGGAAAAGGGTAGTGAGAGAAGGTGCAGAAGCCTCTGGGGCCTTCATGAGCAGGGAATCCCTGGGTCCCCCCTTTGCTGTCAGCCTCCCAGCATCCCTACTGTGCCCCCACCCAAGTCTCAGAGTGGAGAGGACAGCCTCGCCCGCCACGCAGAGTGCCGTGTGCGTCTGTAAGCGTCCAAGGGGGAAGCCAGGCCCCGTCTCCCATGTGTCCTCAAGGCCCTGCGGCAAGGACAGACGAGTGTCCGGGGGGAGAGCTGCCCCACCCTGGAAAACACTCGGGCCTCCTCAAGCTTGGAACCCGGGCTCGCTCTCGGAGGACTCTCAGCGCACGAGGGATGAGGGAGGATGGAACCAGAAAATCACAGCAAGTTACCTCAATGGAATTCAATATTCTGTTCCCCCGGAGAGAGAGAGGAACTGAGCAGGCTGGGCTTTGGAAAAACCCGGCCGTTTGATGGTACGTGGAAGATTGTGGGTTGAGATTTCTACCCCCTAAATATTCTCCAGCCTTTGTGCCTATTTTAAGTGCAAATGTTTGTCCTTTTTTTATGCAACGAACACTTTTTGAACTCCTACTGCACACTTAGCACCATTCTAGGCCTCAGCGATAGATCAGTAGAGAATACCCACAACCAAAGCTTAGGGAGGAAGAAAGTAAATCAATAAAAGCCGCACAGGATTGCTGTCTGTGATTTGCTTGTATTAGCAACTTTCATTTTCTTTTTTACTTGCAAATTCCACATTCCTGGAGACCAGACACCGTAAAATCCCTTTGCATTTCACCAATCCCAACCATTGGTGGTGGACCTCATTCTTTGTGCCAGTTATTGGGGTTTGGTTTGGTTTGGTTTGGTTTTTGCTAAATGTCTGTAAAAATTAACGAACAAATTAATGAGTGACTCAGCTTTATCATGTGAGAAAAATTACATTCATGAGCGTGAGCCAACCGATTAGTCTCAGCAGACTGTAGCCGGATTCCCCAGGTGAGGACGGGTTTGCAAAAAACCATCTGCACCTCACCCAATTGCTTATTTTAACCACTGATTGGTTTGCCTTAAATCCACTGATTGCTTTTCAAATGGCTGTGTTTTTATTCCACGAGAATTCTTTTTAACTTTATGTGGATAGACAGTTCATTTACTTACTAAAACAAGCTGTTCCAGGGTCATGGCTCACATCAATTCTCAACCATGTTTGAGAGCAGAGAGCCTCCCCGGAACGCGGCCCTCACCCTGGCCATCATAATTCTGCAAGGAACAGGTGCATTTGCCACAGCCACGATGGACCCAGCGGAGTCCTTGCCTCTTTTGGACTTGGAAGAATGAGAAGTCTAAAAATCATAGGGTTCTTTATGGTTTGCAGAATTCTTGGCATTTCCCTAATTTACTGAAGTGTTTTCTGATCATTGGCAACTGTATATTACCCAGAAGGAATATAAGAAACACAGTGACACCCTTTAATTGTTTCTGAAGCAGAAATGCTGTTTTGAGTGGGCGCCAAGTTCAAGGCACATCCCAAATGGGCCCGTATTGGTAGCCAAGCTTTTTGTTGTTTTTTTTTTTCCCAAATGAAGTAATATTGAGAATGTGAACAAGTAGGAGTCTGCCAAGTTAGTCAATTTAGCAACAGTTGGGGCTAGTGACAATTGGGCTGAGGTAAGGATTTTCAAGGGTGTGAGGGCGAGTACATGAGTGAGACCAGAGGTCAGCCTCCTTTGTGGGTCAGTTTTCTTGCTTTTTTTGGTTCTGGGAGTTATCGCAGACAGAGGCTGGCAGTTGTGTTCTGGTGCATCCCAAGGTGATTCTGGGAGCCGAGCTTGGCCGTGCAGGACGCTAGACCCCAAGGCCGGAGCTCACATTGTTCTGCTTCTGATACAGACCGTACCCCTCGGTAGGCCTCATGCAATCTCTCCTTCCCACTGCTGAGAGCTCTCAGCTCAGGCAGGCGTGTGTGACCGTGCGAAAACCAGGGTTTGGAAAGTAATGAGGAGGAACTTCCTTTTTTGATCTGATGGTTTCTAACCCACCCGGAAAGTGAGGATCTCAGAATTCTGGGATTGACCAGAAGGCCGATCTGAATTCAGATGCATTGACGTGTCCTTGCCTTAAATATTCTGCACCTGAATTCAAATCGGATGGTGAGGCTCGACCACACAGACCCTCCTCTGAGATGCTCCTTACACCCCACAACTTTCTGGAACCTTAACTGCACTTGGCTCTCTCTCAGGCTTTATCCACACGTGGGAGGGAGACCAGCCAGGATGCTCTAGGAAACTAGAAACTTGAATCTTCTCTAAGTGATCTGGGACGGTGGATTACTTTTACATATTAAATTGTGATTTTATTATTACTTTAAGTTATAATATGAAAACATACATTTGTGTTTTATAATTATAAATATATTATTTGTAATGTACAATTCAATGTAACATATATCATATCTTATATACAACATAATACACAACATGTTACATAAACATAGTGTAAGTTTACAAATTATAACAGTAATTTACTTTGCTTTTTGTTTACTTCCTTTGAAGGAAAAACATACAGTAATTTCGCTAGTTTGTATGAACTTACTGGACACTGTCTCAATTCTTAGGGGTTACGCTCTTGCCCACAAACATGCACTGTTTTTTCTAGTACAACACGCTACGCAGAGAAACATTTAGAAGAATCACTGAAAAGATGTGCCCTGCTTTCCTTTAAGATTTTACTTATTTGAGAGAGAGAGAGCCTGAGCAGGAGAGCGGCAGGGGCAGAGGGAGAACCAGACGCCCCCCTGAGCAGGGAGCCGATGTGGAACTTGATCCTGGGACCCTGAGATCCTGACTTGAGCTGAAGGCAGAGGCTCAACCGACGGAGCCCCCCGGGCGCCCCCTCCTCTGTTTTTCTTAGATTTCCTGGGACTGACATTTACCACCCGTTGTGAACGTGAAAGAACATGGACTGAGGGCTTGAGAAACGGAGGCTGCTGGGCGCGCGAGCACACGCACACACACCACACACGTGCGCACGCACGCACACATACGTGCACACACATGCACATGCGCACACTCCACACACGCACGCACGCACACACATACGTGCACACACGTGCACACACACCACACATGCACGCACGCACACACGTGCACACGCACACACACACGCACGCACTCAGCACTAGGACGACCAGAGAAAAGCAACACGGGGGCATGTGGCGAGTGACCGCAGGATGCCATGACACCCAGACTTGGACAGAAGCGAGCCTTCCCCATCCAGGCACCTCATAATCAGCAGAGGAGGTCCAGGATTTGAGGCAACTGGTTTCTCAGAACTTGGGGTCAACAACCTTCCCACACGCGCCGACCCTCTTCTCAGCTTCCAGAGATAAACGGAAGCACGGGAAGCAGCCCTACTCTCCGTGCTGTACGTCACACCTGAAACGATGGCAAAGTAAGTCCGTCTGACGAAGACAACGTGAGCTCACTTGTATGTGGACTTTAAGGAACAAACCAGAGGATCTTAGGGGATGAGAGGGAAAAATAAAACAAGACGAAATCGGAGAGGGAAACAAACCACGGAGACCCTTAACTCTGGGAAACAACCTGAGGGCTGCTGGAGGGGAGGGGGGATGGGGAGACTGGGGGAGGGACACTAAGGGGGGCATGTGATGTGATGAGCCCTGGGTGTCGTGTGCAACTGGCGAATCCCGACCTCTACTTCTGAAACCAATAATACCCTGTATGTTAGTTGAACTGAATTTAAATTAAACATTTTTAAAAACAGTAAAATTCACATAAATGTAATATTAAAAATGGGATGGGACAGGCACCAACAAGGCCCTGCTATCAGAAAGTGGGGATTCCCTCCATCCCGCTGAGGGCCACAGGCCTCCCCCACGCTGCCCCAGCCCGTCGCTGCATGAACAAAGCATGTTTCCCTGCAGAAAGTCCCCGAGAGGGGAGGAGTCCCACAAAAGCATCAGGCTGCCACGACAGCCCAGTCTCCTCATTTCCAGATTCTTGTCTTTTTTGATATTGAAAGCAAGGTAAATCAAAGTTGACTGCAAAACGCATTTCTCCAAAGGAACCTGTCCATTGTTGTGTGAGTGAAATCACTGAAAACCCTGGCGCGGAGGCCAGAAACCGCTGGAGAATGTGTTTGAAACTCGGGTGCGATGTGAAGGCGGTAACCGTTCCCGGGGCCCCTGGTTAGGAGGAGAAGATGGCGCACGGGTTCTTTCTCATCCGGGTTACGTTCTCCACCACGGGACCATCCTTCCAGAATGAGCACCCGTGCACTCGCGTGTGTGAGCGTGTGCACGCGCTGAGTACATGCACCGTGCCTGTGTGTTACACACATGAAATCTCTCCGCTCAGGCTACAGTTTGCTTCTGTCAATAATACATTGATTAGATTTTCATTCAGTTAACCAGGTCGTATCGAGAAAAGAGCTGAATTTCTTACAGAAAACTGTGCTAGAGCTGCCAGCCAAGGGCCTTCCCTCTATCATGCGGTTTTCACAGTTTAGCCAAAATGTCAAACCTATTTTGAAACGGCGCGGACACCCCCGGGTTGCAGGTTTTGCCGATGAATGGAATGTACTGGAGTTGTGACTTTACACAGAGCATGACTGCGTGGGACCTGACGTCCAGACTCTTCAAGCATGGATTTTCATTAATTCAGGTTAAGATGCATTGATTTCATTTAATTCATTGATTTGGGTTAAGATTTCACTGATTCAGGCTGAGGCAGATGACTCTCTAGGAGACAGTTACCAAGTTGCCAAGTGGCTTTCTCTGCCTGAGGCGCCGGGAAATTTCCACGCTTGCTCACAATGAGCCTCTGTCAGGTTCACACCCGGAGAAAGTCCTACCTCTGTGTCCTTCAAGACACTGCCCGTCCCCGGCGGGTCCTCCCGGTCCCACGTCAGAATGCAGCTTCTTCCTCCCTGAGGTCGCAGTCAGCCCTCGCCTCCGTGAGCACAAAGCGGGACATGTCGGCAGAAACGTCGCTTGCACTTGTCTTGGCTCTGAGCTCCAAACGGCAGGTGGGGGAGACCCCTCTCCCAAGGCAGCCTCTTCTCCAAGCCACCCCCCAGCCCACCCCAGGACGGCTCAGACCTGCTGCCTCCTGGCCATGACAGTCCCAGGTGGCTCTGGCCACAGAGGCCTGGCGGGTGGGAGCCAGGGTGAGCTGAGACCGGGTGCTCGAGCAGAAAGACTGGACGAGATGAGCTTGGACCGTGCAGGCATCCCCCTCTCTCCCCCGTGCCTGGCTACATGGGCACCCCTGCCAGACCATGGCCTCCGGAGGGAAGGCTTCAGACTCGCCTGGAGACTCAGGACAGTGCCTATCACACTCTCCGGGGAAGACAGAGCAGTTGTTCACAGGAGCTTTCCTTTCCACGAATGACAATGACCCTTGTTGCTGCAAACAGCTCCCAAGCCCCTCCTTGTTCTATCAGCAAGTTCTATCTGTGCCTCCCAGGCACGCAGGGGGAGGCAGACCAGGGGTCCTGAAATGTGTGGAGAAGACACCGTGTGGGCACGGTCTGTGCCACGCACGCCCCCCAGTCCGTTGAGGGTTGGTTTCCGGGTGACCTGCCCAGACTCTGCCCTCCTGGAGCACAGGGGCTTCTCCCCCCTGACCCCGGGACCTGCAGGGCCCGGTGCCCAGTGAGAGAGGGCAGCTCGGTGCTGACTGAATCCGTGATGCAGGCAAACCCAGCAGGGGAGCAGCCCCCACACTTCCGTGCGTGTCTGTTTAACACCCAGTTCACCGCGGCAGGAAAGCGGACGGAGCGCAGAGCCCGAGTCAACCCCGCCAACCTTCCCTGACATTCCCCGCACCCGCTGTGCGTCCGCCTCTCGCCTTCTAACTCTCCACCCCGCCCCCCGGTGCCTGCACTCAGCACCCTGCAAATGCCGGATAGAACCCCGGTGCCTCCTCACAAATATGCACACGGGGGAAGGAACGAACGAATAAAATGACCTGGGGATTTGTCTCTCGCGGAAAGGAGACGGCCCGGACTCTTATTCTGGCCAAGGTCAGGACGCGGGATTTCCAGGGAAGAACTCGGGATCATCAACCAGAGGCGGCAACTGTGGCTTCGTAGGTTTGCCCCTCGTTTCCTATCCCGGACGTGACATGGTGTCGGCCTGTAGCTTGAGCATCTGTCATCAGTGAACTTTGACACAAATTTAAACATGGTCTCCATGTTCGTTAAATCACCCCATGATGGTTTTCCGGAAATCACACATTTTCCAGACTCCGTCAGTGTTAAAGGCGAGCTGTTGTAGTTTCCTTTTGTTATTCGGCAAACGGGAGGGAATTTCTTAACCTGTTTCCAAGTATACACACCAATAAACGTGTATTTTCCCTAATTCAGAAAGTACCCTGGAGGACCCCCACCATAAGCAGCCGGTTCTAAAACCCCCATGTGGTCCCAGCACAGGATCGGACCCAGAGCCCAAGAGTTCACAACGGGTCTGGCCGCGATGTCACCCAGCATGAACGGTGCCCGCGCAGGTCTCCAGTGACAGACAGGTCACCGCAAAGGAAGCATGACCCCTTCGTGCTGGGAACGCTCAAACCCCGCCCAGACTCCCGCGGTGTCTGTAGAAGTGTCTTCCGTGTCTCGTAAGGTAGAAAATTTAGAGTGGGTACTCGCTGTTCCCAAGCATAAGGAGTGCGCTCTGCCGGCGGCAGCAGCACATCAGAACGTCCGAAAGGTGAGGGGAACACTCGGACCCTTGATTAGTACGAGCTTGCTTTCCTAGTTCATCTGTCGGCAAGCGGCTGTCAATTTGGGACGTGCGGGCACGTGGACGCTGACTTTCACGGGAGAGACTGATGGAGGCGAAAACAGTCGCCTGCAGACTCTAGTCCGTGGAGGAAGGAAAGGATCCCACGAGGGACGGGGCAGGGGTAGCAGGACCCCCAGAGCTGTCTGGCGCCCTCAGGCGTGGCTGCACATGCGTGGTCCACTGTCGGCGTCAGGTCTGAGCGGTTCCAGCAGGTGAACACGCCAGACCCTGCTCGTCTGCTTTCTCCAAGGTCACTGGAGAGAACGAGGAGTCCCATTAATAAGCAGGCTCTGCAAGAAGCCTCGGGTGCAATCGCGTTGCCAGTTTGTCTTGTTTGGGGGCCGGGATCTAATCTAGAAACAGGCATTACAATAGCCTGCCGGGCTTCCTTCAGTCTTGTGTAAGTTCTCCAAGTTTTTGTGGGTTTTTTCCCCCTCCTTTCTCTCATGACATTAACTTTTTTAAGGATTCCAGGGCATTTAGGATCGGAAATACCCTACTTTGCCGGATGAGCTTCTCTCCGGGACATGTGACTTGACCCTGTGTCCCCTGTATTTCCAGCCAGCCAGCAGCATCACCATCACCCCAGCCCAGCCCACTACAGCAGAACCTCTATGGGCAGGGCTCGGAAACTCCTGCTTTACAAACCCCTCCCATGGGGCGCCTGGGTGGCTCAGTTGTTAAGAGTCTGCCTTTGGCTCAGATCATGATCCCAGGGTCCTGGGATCGAGCCCCACGTCTGGCTCCCTGCTCTATGGGAAAGCCTGCTTCTCCCTCTCCCACTCCCCCTGCTTGTGTTCCCTCTCTTGCTGTGTTTCTCTCTATCAAATAAATAAATAAATAAAATCTTTAAAAAAAAAAAAAAAACACCTCCCAGGATTCTCAAGCATGTGAAATCTTGGGATACACTATTTATTGCAGAGGCTAAATTTGATTTAAACGTTTTAGAGGCAAAAATAGTTGGATGATTTCACAACACCCATTACACTATGTTGGAGCACACACAAGCCCGCCTGTCCCCGTAAGTGTGGTCAGCTGTGGAGACAAGCTCGGACCCTCCTGGGGAAGGGCATTTTCCCCTTTGCGATGACCGTGAAGCTTTGGGGTCAGACTTGGCACCAAGCAAATATCCCACTAGAGGAGAGACTTCCTCTTTTCTTTTTAGAGATGCCAATGGTTGAAATTCAGCCATGCTCGTCTTTAAAAGCATTTACATTTCTAAAAAGTGTCTCCATAACCTTCACCCCACTTAATCCCACAGTGAGTCATGGAGATCAGTCCTGTGCTCACCATCCCGTTTAGACAGAAGGGTAGGCACCGACTGTGCCATCCCTTCCTCCAGCTGGAGTGCTCGAGGACACGAAGGAAAGATTTATGACACGGCAACCTGGGAAACAGAGGAGGAGAGAACCCGATATCAGAGCCTGTTCCAGGCCGACAGAGCGGGGTCAAGGGAGAATTCAGTGGGGCCAGGCTAAGAGAGGCACCTGCATCTCACACCCATGGCCCTTCGCACAGAGCATCAGTGGGGGCTGGAGGATACCGACCCAGAACTGAAAGCCTGTGCCCTGGAACCCACAACCTGCTTCTGAGACAATCGTCACAGGAGCCACAGGGCCCATCCATTCTGTCACAAGCACAGGAGACACTAGAGAGTTTTACTGAGAGTTGCAGTTGAGAGAAGCAGTAGGATGTGCCGTCCCGGGTGGGCGAGGGTGCAGGCTGGGTCCGTGAAGGGACAGATCGTGGGCGGTCACAGCAGGTGCAGAGACAGGGTCCTGGCCCTTCAGCCGTTCTGCTGGGATGTTGCCTTGCTGGGATGGCAGTCACCCCCTTGCAACGGGGGCCGCCTTCCTCCTGCGGATAAGCCATCCCTGTGCAGCACCGGCTTTGCCCCGGTCTGGGACACCCTGGACACCTGACGTCGGGATTATTCTCCAGGGCCTGGTGTTGCAGGAGCAGAAGCCATGCTTTGGGAGCTGAGTGTCCTGCACAGCCAAATTTAACTTTTCCTCGATTCCGTGACAAGGTGGGGTGGTACAGAATGATTCAGGAATAGTGATTGAGAAACCCCAGCGAAACTAGGCTTCCCCACCCATGACAGGGCCTGCGTGCACAGAGCCAGCCCCCACCCCTTCCCCTGGCAGAGCCTCGTTGTCCTCTTGTGTTCAGATCTGCCTGTAAAGTGCTCTAACCTCCCCTTATCACCAACCCGTGCCCAAGTCTGTCCCACGTGAGTGTCTGCCCAGGAAGGTCCGTCCCCTGGGTCTGACACTGGGTCCACCTGGTCTGTGTCGGGCATGTCACTATCTGTCCATACGCAGGGGAGCTGCTGCCCCCAGAGCCCACCTCTTCTCAATGCGATAAGCACGTAGGCCTCCGAGGGAAAGCAGCCAGGGACGGTCCTGAGTCATTTCTCACCAAGCCGCTCATCACACAGAACTTCCAGAAGCTTCAGATGAGCAAAGGCCAAGTCACAGGGCTCCTCTGCACTTCCAAACCTTATCATCATGCAGGGGTGGGATCAAGGCGACCCCCAGACACTGCAGAACAGAAGTGGACATGCCGGGCTCTCCTCTCTAGGACTTGCGGGTCTGTGAGTGCAACCACTCAGCTGTTCTTGCAACAGAGACGCCGGCCTCGCTGTCCCACCCCAGCCGAGTCCCACCTTCGGGTTCCCACCGTGGAGGCATTAGCCAGCCTCCTGTCAAACAGGGAGACGGGATAATTAGGGTTCTCCTGAAACAGGGCACACCCAGCGTTCACAGTAAACTGGTGATTAACAATCTTGTAATCGGTTGTCAAACCCACAGGGTTTTAAGGAAATGAAATCAATCACTGGCTTTGCGGGTTTTCTTGAGGAGCACCCACACCTCCTTGGGACTCTGCCTGGACCGGCTTCCTCACCTCACCCAACTCCAGTGTCACCCGTCCATGCTTTCCTGAGAAACAGCCTAATTCCAGGTGTGTGTGCACGTGTGGCCGTGTGTGACCCCATGCGCGTGTCTTCTGTGAGTGAAGACAGAGAAGGGACGATCATTACAGATGAGATCACAGAGGCTGTTCACCCTTCCGTGTGGGTTTACAGTGAAGGCCTCACACTTGGGTGACCGGCCAGTCCCCTCTGCTCCTTACCGACTCCACTCAGTGTCCTCAGGCAGAGGAGACTGAGCACGTGCGGCTTGCGGGAATGTTCTCTTGATCCCTGGGGGGGATTGAGAAAAGTTAGGACATTCAGGGCTAACTTGATCTGTGGATCTTCTGGGGCATCTCACCCCAGGGCTGGGCCATTTTTACCTAAAACAGAGAGGTGGCTTGCTAAGGATAGCCCTCGTCATCCACCGGGGACAGCCCTCGTCATCCACCAGGGAGGCCCAAGGGACTTTGTGTGCAGGGTTGGGGCTCCCAACCAAGCACTGATTTGCTTTGTCCTCCAGGAGAGTGTCTTCCAGGGGACAGTGCAGGTGGCTTCCCACTCCAGATGGCGAGCATGGGGCTGGGGACACAGAGAAGAAGTGCCAGGCTCCACGGCCCTAGGGTCCCACAGGCTTACAAGGGCTTACAAGTCCTACTTGAAGCCCTCAGCGCCCCCGGCCCCGCACCATGCGGCTTCTGGTCTTTCCACCCGTCTGTCTTCTTTCTCGAGACCAGGGCCGGGGGCTAGTCCTCCATCCCAGGTGTACGGGGACATGGCCCAATGGGGGAAGGTCCTTGCAGATGTGATCAAGCTGTGAATCTGGAGATGAGATCTTCCTGAATTATCTGGGTGGGCTGCCATGCGATGACAAGTGTCCTTACAGGAGAGTCCTGGAGGACACTCAGCAGAGGAGGCTCTGTGGCGGTGGGGGCGGATAGAAGGACCCAAGCCCGGGAGTGCCTGGAGCCGGAGGAGGCGGGAAGGACCCCGCTCTGGAGCTGTGGCTGGGCTTGGCCCTGGGCCACCCCAGGTTCCTGACCTCCAGGGCGGTAAGCCACATCGTGGCCCACTGCCAGACTCCTCATGTGTCCCCTGCTTCTCATTCCTGTCCCTTCCGCCTTTGTCTCTTGGGCCTCTGGTGCCCCCTCTTACGTGGGCAGGAGCCCTCTTCTTTCCACCTACTGTCTGGGCTTCTCTCTCAGCCTTCCAGGTCACTGTGGAAAACGTCCTTCAGGGAATCCTCAAACGCTCAGGAGAAAGGACTGGTGTCCCTGGGGACCAGCATCCTGCCCATGCACAGCAGATTTTTCACACGCGAGCAGGTGAGAGGCACCATGACAAAGGCCAGAGTCCAGCCTGGAGGTGTTAACTCAGGCCGTGGGAACGGAGGGCCACAGGCAGACTGCCTTCCGAGCAGCCCATGGGCACCCCTCATGGTTCTGCAGCCTGGCCCCGGTGGGCTCGGTGCACAGTTCCGCCCGGCTCTGGGTTCACAGGGCACGAGGGGCTCAGGGATCTCTGGGCTCTCCCTTAGCAGGGCACTGGTCCGCTTCAGGAGACACCCCACTCACGACCTGATCCCCTTCCCACCTTCAGACTCCATCACATCTGGGGCTAGGTCTCGCCTTATGAACCGGGGGGACCATACAACTGTGAGCAGGTGGGAGCAGAGAGTCTGTTTACGAAACAGGCCCATGAGCTGGGGATTTTCATGTAGAAGAGCTGACTGTTTGCAGCCCCTGCCATTGATAAGCCGAAAACAAGAACCTCAGAGACCAAGGCTCTGCCAGGAGCTCCTGACATAATCGGCACCAACCCTTGCGCCTGCTTCCTTTTCATTCTGTGTCGCCCTGTGACAGCCAACACTTCCATTTGGGATGTGGACCTGGGCTCTCCGGCACCCCCGGGACCACCCTCCCTGCACTAGACACCTCCCCGTGGGGTGCAGTGGGCCGTGGCAGATCCCTGATTGCAGGAGTATCCAGACCTGGTCTGTCACGCCAGAGGACCATGCCCAGCCTTTGGGCGCAAAGCTAATGCCGATGTACAAGCAATAAAATGAGCATATTTAAGTTGTGTTTTCTGATAAGAGGACTGGGTGGGGCCCAGCCCTCCATGGTTTGCTTCTGTGGCCCTGACATTCACTGGTCCATCCTTCCACGTAGCCCTTTGGTGTGCCCTGTGTAGCCGTGAAGCTAGGATCCAGCAAAGCCGACAACTGGCCTCTCGGACTAGAACTCAAGGCCTTCTCCTCATTAGCAATATTTATATGTTGGTGTATGAATCCCAGCCCATTTGCAATTGTTGGCATGAAAGTCAACACTAGGGGACGTCACCGCACCTGTACGTGGGCAGCACCGGTCAGCCCCAGGGCTCAGCATCTCCACCCACCAAATCACAAAGCACCCAAAGCACCCACCCTTATAATGTGGCAGCCCATGTCCGGGTGCGGAGGCCACCCCCCATGCTGCCAGAGAAATGTGTGATGGGTACTGCTCTGAAAGCAGGAGACTGCGAGATGCGGGCCCCACGTGCAGCGTGGAGACCACAGCGGGCAAGTGAGCCAGAGACACGTGTGATGAGTGGAGAAGGGGGCTGGGAGCGGCACCTGGGAACCAGCACAGCTCCTCAGTGCTTCACACAAGACACAATGCTGCTGGCTTCTGTTGGAGACCACACGTGAGTCCCCTGGAATCCAGGGCAGGGGTAATCCTGTGAACCCTTCTCCTTGAAAGGTGTGTTTTGATCTCTGTGGATGTGTGTGCATATGCATGTGGGGTGTGTGTGTGTGTGTGTGTGTGTGCACGTGCACACATACATCTCCATCAGAAATACTGTGTTGGGTAGGAAAAGACAGCCTGAGCTTAGAGGTGTATTTTCTCTTCCTCTGTGAATATAAGTGACCTCTGAATTTTAGAGATGGCTGTTGGACATTGGAAATATGGTAACCTTGAGAAAACTGAACTTGGAATACATCTATAGCCTCTTTTTTTTTTTTAAAGATTTTATTTATTTACTTGAGAGACAGAGCATGAGAAGGGAGAAGGTCAGAGGGAGAAGCAGACTCTCCATGGAGCTGGGAGTCCCATGAGGGACTCGATCCTGGGACTCGGGGATCATGATCAGAGCTCAAGACAGTCGCTTAACCAAATGAGCCACCCACCCAGGCAACCCCATCTACAGCCTCTTTAGAAGAAAACCAACAAGGCATCCTTTGGTTTGCTGTCTCAAGCCGGTTTTCTGACATGGGTGCACATCACGCCTTGTACATATGTGGAACATAGACCTGAAGGTGACCCACGAGACCCTGGCTTTCTGGAGTCTGTCTTGTTTAGTCCCTTCCCTTGACCTACCTGTCCGACAGAATCAGGCAAAGGAGCTGGGATGGGGAAATTTGCCAACAACCTGATTGACCTTTCCAGCAGGTCCTTCCCCGTCCAGCCTCCAGATTAGTGCCAGCCCAGCAGCAGGCTCTGCAGTCCTGCAGAGGACACAGACCCTGACCCATGACAACTGTGCAGTAATAAAAACATGTTGTTTTAAGTCCCTAGATCTCCAGTAATTTTTTCGTGCAGCAGTAGAAAATGAATACATTGTCGTGATTTTAAAATGTGTTTGAAAAATGGATCACTAAGGAAATTCTGGGTTAAGTCTTCTTAGAAACCGAAAATATGCTGACCTCACCAACATACCTGTTTTGGGAATCCAAATTTTCAAATATTCACTTTTCTTACAACAAAATCTTTTTTTTTTTTTTTTTATCAGTGATGTCTACTTCTCATGAGGCTATGAAATGGCCTTAAAAACTATATTTGTACATCTGAGATTCATGCAGAATATAGTTCCTTCCTGTTATGTTTGTGAAATGTGTGCAGAATACAATTTATTCCTGCATTAACCACGAAGGTCTGTTGTTAAAGAAAAAAAAATGGACTCAAATGTTTCGAACATAGCCATCCTTACATAATTATGGATGAATGGAAGGGAGGGAGTGGAGGAGGGGGAGGGAGGGTGGTGGGAGGGAAGGAAACACGGGGACAGCTTCTAACCTAGAGCATGCTGAAACGTAACGTCAGTATGTCTAGACAATTATGAACACACGGCAGAAAGGAAGCGATAGTTCACATTTTAAGCTATGAATTCTTCTCTATTTTAAGGTCAAGAATGGCCTGTCTAGAGATTTTCGGCAAAGCATGCAGGCACTTACGAACAATTACGCATCCCAGGGCTTATTTCCGTGTGCAACTACCTTCTGCAGCAATATCTAATATGAAAACTAAATTGAGAAAACCAACTAAATTAAAGCTAATCAGAGCTTCATCGAGGCACCCAGCACAGCAGATAATATTCCAGTGCTCCATGCAATTAAATTCTTCAATTATTCTAAGTGTTATTATGCTAATTTAAAAGGCTAGGATTATTAGAAAAATGTATAAAGAATTATGCTCAGTTATAGCATTTTATTTATGTGATTTCACGTTAAATTATTTAAGGTATGGAAATTATGAGAGTTATCAGTATGTGACTTCAGTCTGTCCCACTGGGGCAGTCAGCCAAGCTGACGAGAAAATGTGTCCCATTTTATCCTCGAAGGGGATCGTCTCACAGCTTGAAGGGGGAACTCATCATGTATGCAGTGGGCTGCCCCAGACCACTGCTCGGCTCAGGAGAGGGGCTTGTCCCAGAGGAGCACACCTCTTTGTTTGGGACTGGCATGGTTCGCACACGCCTCTCAATTTACAATGAACCAAAGAAAGAGGGAGGAGATTGGAGAGGGGTAAGTCAGGGCTTTGGAGAAACACCTGCCCTACGGCGGTCTCCATTAATGGGTCTTCTGGTTTTTGTAGAAAAATATCTCAAGAACTGTTGGTCTTTTTAATACATAGGGGAATTTCCTTGAGATTCACATGCTTTGAATTTGTTTTTTTCCTGCCTGTTCAATCTGCTCCTTTTCTTAAAACACCTTCTTCCATCCAAGATCCCTTCTCTTCCCCCCACTCTCCTCCCTGCACTCCCCTCTCCCTCCGCCCACCTTCCCTCTCACATCCCTCCCTCCCTCTCCCCTTTCTCTGTCCCTCTTTCTTTCTCCCTCTCACTTTCTCCTCTCTACGTTTCCTCACTTGTTTTGTTTTGTTTTGTTTTCCTCTATTCTTCCTTCCGGTGATGAATACAGCATTTATCTTACAAAGCTGTGGAAATGGGGAGAAACCTCAGGGTCACACGGGACCCTCCTTGCACACTTCACTCCTCTGCAGGGCCCTGTGCCCCAGCCTGCACCCTCCCTGTGCTCAGTGGGTATGCAGCGGCCCTGACCACAGCTCCCCAGGGGGACCGCACCCCTGCCAGGTCTCCTGTGCCACCCCTCTCCCCTGTAACTCCTAGGGTACAGCGTCTGTCCTGGGTCCCTGCTGTGGCGCCTGGTGTGCATGAGAGCAGGGCCCCTCTGCACTGAGGGTTCCTAGGGCAGGGACGGCCAGAAGGGAGTGCCCTCCCCCAGCCAGGGCCTTGGTCTGCTCCCCACCGCAGCCCCTAGCGCACACACCACACACCAGGGACCCTCAGCAACCCTGACTTCCCAGATGCCTGGACCCCATGGGCCTAGGGCCACAGACAGGAGCTGCAGGGTCTCTGGGGAGGGAGCAAGCACTCCAGCACCCCCATGCTGCCTGCAGCTCTGAAAGAAATAAACGGGAGGTCTGCACCTTGGGAGACCCTCCCTTCACGGAATCCATTCATGCCCAACGCCCTGCAGAGCCTGGGAAGACCTGTGGTGCCTCCTTCCACCATCCAAGGGCAAGGAGAGAAGCTCAAGTCTGAATCCCACTGTTGGAGGTGGCAAGGTGGCCTTCCCTAGCCCATGACTGGGCACGGTGGGGACACCGAGGCAGAGGTGGTCTTGAGGGACTGGCCAGTGGTGTCCATGAACCTTAGACCTGATGGCAATCTGGGATGTGACCACCGAAACTTCCCCCTCCCCTCCTGCATTTGGGGTCAGGTTTGCATCTCAGTCCAATGGCCCATCCAGGTATCCCTGGACCACCCCCTGTATTTGTTGACATGGGCATCTCCCCCAGCAAAATTCTGGCACAGTTCATTCATGGGGGCATCTGGACTCAGAAGACCTTGTCCGACACACTGTCACGGAGCTGGCAAACCGACACGCTGGGCCCTCAAGACCTGCGCAAGGTGCGCCGAAAGGCACTTTTCTCTCTTATCTGCGGCCCAGACTTGCAACACTGGGAGCAAGATAATACGTTTCAGGCATGCTCTAACAAAGAAAGATCTTGGTGTAGATTAGATAGGTTGTTACGGATTTCACAGTTCACTTCTCTGAGCAGATCTAACAAGTTCTCAGAGTTCGTAACATTTTGCATTTTTGAACCCTGTGGGAACATTCGTTCTGAATTACGGGCCATCTCTGCTAAGCAAACAGACAAACAAAAATTCAGGAAACACCAGGCTTAAATGACCAAAATGTTACTGCTGCTCCTGTGTGTTAGCTCCATCACCATGAGTGTGGCTGGAAAATCAGCACAGCGGACCTTGGAGCGTCGCGCCCAGGCAGGAAATAGGCGGCACAGGTGCAGGAAGAAGGGGAAACAGGCTTGTCGGTGACCCTCTGCGGTGTGGGAGGGGTTTTCTGGGTATGGTGTGTGTGCCCATGGGCCTTCGTCCCCTGGGGCCGTGTTGGAGAAGCAGATGACCTCTGAGCAAGGGAGTGACCACTGGTTTCCCAAATAGCCTGAGAAACAGACGGTCCCCAAGAACCCAGTAAAGAGAGGGAAGGTGTGGGCCTGGGCCACAGGTAGAGAGCCAGAGCTCACCTGCAGGGACCAGACAGGAGAATTCTGGTGACGCAGCAGCCACCAAACCCAGAAGGAGCTCCCTCTCAGCAATCTAGAAGAAAGGCTCTGGACTCCTGCAAAGCTTTGGGCCAGCCGAGCAGAAGGAAGAAGGGCACCCAGGCCGGCCCTTGGGACGGGCACCTGCAGGGAGACCACTGACCCCGCCTCCCCCATCCATTCACCTGGGGCTGAGCTGCCAGAGCCATAGCGAGGCCACGGCAGTGTCCAGGGCCAGAGCACAGCAGGTCCCTGGCTGCTGCTTCATCTAGAGCACGGGGGACAGCCTTGTCGGAGGAAGCGACCCAGGGTTCCCCTGAGCTAGCCGCCGCTGTGTCTCCTTCCCTGCCAAAAGGGCCGGCTGATCTCTTTCCCAGGAAGCTAGGGAGCTGTGAATACATCCCACCCAGGAAAAGAAACATCAGGGTTGACTCTTGGGAAGCACGAATGCCAACAAATGGTGAGGTTTTGCGATGACAACAAAGTTTCGCCCTAAATCTCTAATTTCTGCATTCCGTTTTCCATCCATGAACCCTGGTGTGACCACTTGCAAAGGCTCCCTATATCAGGCTTCTCCCGCCAAGAGATTCCATTTTGCAAGCTTGAGCTGGAACACGGGAGCTAAATTTCTTTGAGACCCAAGCATGCACGACCTCCTTGTGGATGCCTGCATTAACAGGAACGCGGAATTTAGCATTTGTGGAAACTTCGTGTGTCCATCAAACGTCTGATAAGCTAAAGGAAATTCATTTCCAATGCTGATCAAAGTGCTGAATAACAAGTTGATAATTTTATTTCATGAGTTTCTGTTGGACGGAGGAAACCATGCATGCCACAGTATGTAGGGTCTCCTGCTGGGAAATGGAACGGATAAATCGTGACCGATGAGGGGTGCAGACACCCTCTCCGTCAGCCCCACCTGAACCCCACTCTGCCACCAGCTCTGAATTCACAGCTACCCCCGGAGGTTCAGGACCCATTTATAGCCACGCTTGGTGTGGTTTTATTACTTAATGTTTAAAGGGACGGGTTGATATATATTTTGTAAAGAGATTGGACAAAAAGACATTCTGTGAGGTTTTTGTAAGCTCAGGCTCCAGAGAGCTCAGCTTTCTAGGCTTTCCTGATGAGGCCCTTGGCCCCCACTGGATTCGGGGTCTGCGCGAGCCGGTCTGATTACAGCCCCTGATGGAGAGATGCCCGTGAAAGCACACCCAGAAAAGCATAAATCTGACCGTCTCCTGCAACCTCAGCAGAAAACCACAGCTCTGGAGGCCGAAGACGTGATTTATCCCCCGCAAGGAGAGCCCCCCGCCCCCACGTGCGCACTTTCCTGCCGTGTGACTCTGACTGTGTCAACAGCCAGTGTGGTGACACCCTCTTGGGGCATGGGGTCCACATAAAATCCCAGTCAAGGGCTCTAGGTCATGGGCCCCCATGGAGCTCACGTACATGGAGAGCATTGGAGAGCCCCAGTCTCAAAATGTGTCAGGGGGTGCTGTTTGCTCCCCGTGGTCCCTGTTGTAAATATAGGACCTCAGGGCACCCCCACCTTGAACTGCTAGATGGACCAGGATGTCCAGCTGGATTTGAATTGCAGATAATCCACAAATGATTGCTTTATCTACATGTGGCCCCAGTACCGCCCGGGGCACGAGGGTACTCAAAATTGCTCATTGTTCGTCTGAAGTTGAAACTTCACTGAGAGTCCTGTACTTGCGTTTGCCAAATCTGAGAGTCAGCCCAGGCGTCCTCCCCGCACATTTGCCCATTCCTGCATCAGCTGAGATGGAACCCACCAACTGGCCCAAAGCAGAGTATTCACATGTGTTAGAACATCTGAAAGTGCCTGACATGCTGAAAGCTGGGTCTGCATTTTCCTGGTGG
Source organism: Eira barbara (assembly GCA_020311275.1). Lineage (NCBI taxonomy): Eukaryota > Metazoa > Chordata > Mammalia > Carnivora > Mustelidae > Eira > Eira barbara. The sequence goes on along the minus strand of JAHRIG010000024.1, from coordinate 2,181,357 downwards.
CTGTGTTAGTTCATCGGGGCTGCTGCAGCACGCCCCACAAGCTGGGGGGCCCCCAATGCAGATGTTTACAGTCCCCCCGCTCCCTCTCCACTCCAGAGGCCTGAAGCCCCGAGGTCAAGGCGCCAGCAGGGCTGGTTCCTTCCGAGGCCCGAGGGAGTGTCTGCTCCAGGCCACTCCCCACTAACCACATGTGACATTCCTTGACCTTTCATGGAAAAACCCCACCAGTCCTTCATGCCCACATGGCGTTCTCCCTGCCAGCGTGTCCGGGTTCTGATTTCTCCCTTCTATAAGGACCCCCGTCCCTGCATTACCACCACCCTGTTGACCTCACTTGAACTCGATTACATCTGCAATGACCCGATTTTCAAATTCTGGGGTCCCGGGGGGTGGGGCTTCACCATATGGGCATCTGTAAGACACAATCCAACCCAGGACAGGGGGTCGGTTATCCCTGGGGGGGTGTCAGCAGGTTCGACATCCTCGAACACACTTGTCGACCCGGGGTTCCCCCATGTTCCCCGTCCAGACTCAGGAGACAGGGTATTTTGCTCAAGATGAACTCGATGTTAAGTAGTTCTTACACATGAACATGTTCTGGGAGACGGAAGTGTGAATCACGGCTTTGCCGGCTGCCGAGCCCTGCCACACCCTCCTGCAGTTCTCAGAAGCCGTGTGAGTTCCCGGGAAGGTGTGCAGGGGGAGTAAGGGCTTCGGGGGGGGGGGGCGGGGTCCCCTCCCTCCCCTGCAGCGGGGGTTTGCCGCTGTGGCCTCGCTCTGAGACTGCCTCTCCCGCACCAGCTGCCCGTGTCACGGAGAGCCAGGGAGGAAGGGAGGAAGGCTGTGGCCACAGGCCGTTACCCCTGATGGACAGCTCTGTCTGCTTGTGACACGGGGTGACACATTTAAAAATTGCGTGCCTCAAAGATGATCCATGGCCAAGAGAACAGTAGCCGAGAAGACACACAAGCTCTCTGCAGCAGACCAGGCCCTCAGTCCGGCCCCCTCCTCCAAAAGGAAATCAGCAATGGAGTCGCAACGGAGAGCCGGCTACACAAGCAGAGGGAGGCTGGTCCCTATTTCCCACACGCTACAGCGGTCAGAGCAGAGACAGAACCCCAACCCCAGGGCGACACAGCGTGTCCATCTGTCTTCTCCGGTCTGAGCCCCACCTGCCAGCCAGGTAGGGCCCCCATTTCAGAAGGTCATGCCCTGCAGGAAACAGCAGTGACTTTGATGCGGGAAACCTTGTTGATATTTGTGTGTTTCCCTTACAAAAACGTGAGCAGCCCGTGATAGGACCATGAAAAAGAAGCTTATGTCCTGAAATGCATTTCCTTTCTGGAAAGCACGCTGCGTCGGTCGGCCACACAGGAGCTGGTCCCCTTGCCAGCGGGGCCGTGTGGGTGGCACGTTGTCTCCCTCATCCACGGTAAGAGCAGAGAGTTTGTTCCACCCCCCGGCGGCTGTTCTCCTTGTCCTGTGTTTCCGAGGCTCTGAGGATGAGTTGAGGAGAATCAGAGGCAGCAGGATGCCCCACGCCTCCACGAGGATGGGGGTCCCATCGTCAAAAAGCAGAGCATCGTGCTCCAAGCCGAGGAGAGAAGGGGCAGAATGACCGTCGTGGTCGTGCCGAGGAACAGACGCAGGACCCCAGGTCTGCCCTTGGCACCCCACTCCGGGGATAGCAGAGAGTCCCAGGAGTATGGGGCCTTACCCTAGACCTGGCACTGGGTGCTGTGGTCTAGGCAGGTGATGAGTACGCGATCCTTGGCCACGAGGAGGACTCGCTCCCTGAGTGCCCGTGCAGTGAGGAACCACCGTCTGGAGGCTGACATCCATCAACCCGTTCTGTGCCCAAGATTTTCGTGCCTCTGCCGAGGGGTCATCACCCAGCTGCAGACCCTTCACCTGGAAACCAGCAAGCCTTCAGTAGCCATATCAGTCTGAGTTTCCAGACAATGGACCCTGAGACAGGGACTCCTGTGTGAGATGTGACCCCAGGAGCCCCAGGCTAGGAAGGTGTGGGGCTTGAGGATGAGCAGTCAGGAGGCTGGTGCAGACTGTCCTGGAGAAACCCCGGGCCTGGGAGAGTGCGATACGGCCTCATCATTGCAGGTTGAATCGTGTTCCCTCAAGACAAGTCCCACCACCTGAGCACCCATGCATGTGACTTTGTCGGAAATAAGGTCTTTGCAGCGATCATTAATGAACGTGACATCACACTGGACTGGGGGGCCTCGATCCCTGTCACTGGCGTCCCTATAGGAAGAGGCGGGCATAGAAACACAGAACAGAGTCTCCACAGAGACAGAGGCGGGGCGTGGCGTGATGTGGCCACAAGCCAAGGATGGCCAGCAGCCCCAAAGCTCAACTAGGCTAGCAAGGATGTCCCCAGTCTGTGGAGGGAGCCCAGCCCTGCTGACACCCTGGATTCTGACTCTGGCCCCCAGAACTATGAAGAAGCGACTCCTGTCACCTTAAACCCTTCGCCATGTGGTACTCTGTGCCATGACCACAGGAAACAGATCTACCTGGGTCCGGTCTGTCATAGGTTCAGGGCTGTGGGACCATCTCCCACAGAGCTGCACCCAGGGAGCGGTTCAAAGCCAGAAGGAGCCCCGGGAGAGGCTGGCAGGGATGCATGGGGAGCCCGGCGGGGACGGGGAGGCCCTGACCACGTCTGACCCAGGACTCTTTACCCACCGACGTCTCCTGCTCTCACACTGGTGTGACCGTTGATAACAGACCCGCCCATGTGACCCTGGACCACCTCCTAAAGCAACACTGCCACATTCCGCCCCCAGAACCAACCCTAACTTGACCAGATCATTCATTCATTCATCATTCATTCATTCATTCAGTAAGTCCTCATCGTGTGTCCTCTGTGCTACACATCCCATGTTGGGGGCAAGGGTTACAGCGACCCACAGGCCTGCAGGAACCCTACACTGGGAACATGGAGTTTAGTATGAAAGACAAGAATGTTTCTTTCCCTACAAAGATCACACGTCCTCCAAGGACAAGGGAAGCTGGGGCCTGAGCTCTCCCTCCTTCTTGTCCTTTTGCACTTGGCCTGAATTGCCAATGAACCCCCTTCTCAGCAAGCACTCAGGGGAGGCCGGACTGCAGACCGCCTGCGTGGGCTGCAGAGCGGGCAGGGTGTGTGGGCTGCACCCACATGCCACATCTCACGGCAGCACAGGCACACTCACCTCCTGCGAGGGACGCGGTCCCCTCCCTGCTCTGGAAGTCCCTGCTCAGCCCTCCGGGAGCCCCTGCAGGCCCCTCCCCCTGCTGTGACTCTGGTACTCAGGACCGGGATTCCCACGGGAGGCAGCCCGCAAAATCATGCTCCAAATATAGATTTCTTGAGTCACCTAAGTAAATAGCACGTGTGGTGTGGATTCATAAACACTAACAGATTGTGGGTGTTCATTTTTATTGAGTGGGGATCATTATTATTTTTCAATTGTTTTTCTTTGCAATCATCATCTTAGAGCTAAATACAGAGCATGGCGAGGCTTAGCCCGCAGAAGGCACACCGCTCCTCTGAGCAGTGGAGGTCTGCCTGTCCTGTGTGTCTCCCTTGCTGGGACATCTATGGCTGCGGAGGGGACATGTGCCTGCATGGCATCCCGGCGACAGCGTCTGATTCCTGCGGACTGGCCGAGTCCAGGCCAGTCTGGGTCCTGTTCCAGCTTCCCCAGCAGTTTGGGGGCAAAGGCCAGGAAGCTCAGCCCTGCAACGTCACTGTCCCTGCGCAGGGCCGTCCTACAGTCTTCCCAGGGAGGAGCGGCGTGCTGGAGGGGACGGAGCTGCAGGCCAGCCCACCTTCCTCCCAGGGAAGCCTGCTTAAGCAGCTGCCAGGGACAGAAAGTAAACCAGGTCCCTGAAAGCAATCACGCCCAGTGGCAGTGACCCTGGGCGGGGGGGTGCCCAGCCCCAGGGCCGAGGAGGGCGTGCACGTGAGCCTCACGCAGCCTGTCCGGTGGACACCGTCCGATGTCTCGCCGCCGGAGAGCCGAGCAGTGACATCGGAGCCGTGTGCCCTCCGTGGGCGTGGCTACCCAGCTAGCGCACACCAGCGAGGGCTTATCCGTGTTAACATAAACCCTCATTAGAGGGGATTAGGAGAGAAACAGTGACAAACAGGATGGACACTAACCCTCGGAGGGTCCCAGACAGACGCCACGCACTAATTATCCTTTCAAATGACTTGAAGATGCCGAGCGCGAGCATCGGCGTCTGCGCCCGGGATGCGCAGGGAATTGTGTTTTACATACGACAACCTGTTTGTATTTTGCAACAGTTTTATGTGCGGCACCCCAGCCACGCACACACGGACGCGCACATGCACGCGGGGCGCACCTACGGCCGGGATGCACGTGCAGGGACTGAGGCTGGACTGGAGGTTGGGGGACAGCCCCTCGCTCTCACTGAGGCCTTTGCAAGGACTGCTGGGCACCGGCCCCGACCCCGCAGAGGCAGGGGCACCGGGACAGTCAGAGGAGCAGCGGCGCCAGGCCGGGTGCTGATGGACTGCACTCGGGCTCTGTGTGCAGGGAAAATGCATTTCCCAAAGCACAGCAGGCTTTTCCGACCTCCTCAAGGCCACATCGGCCAAGTCATCATGACCCACCAAGTAAACGGGGGTGCTCTGTGGGTCTCACAGTCGGCTCCCCGAGGAGGGGCCCCTGTGTTCCAAGCTGTCCTCTCCTCCTCACCACCTCCCCCCCCTCGCTCCTGAACACCCTCCCTCATCTGGGGCCTCAGGAATGCAGACTCCTGGGGCCCCTCACAGTCTTAGCTGGCAGGTTCTGGGCGCAGCCCTGCATTCATGTCCCTGAGCGTCCCAGCAAGCCACTCCCCTAGAGGCTGTCCCAGACATTAGTCCATTCCTGCTCACCACCGTTATTGAGGGAACCCAGGGCTGGGGCTCTGACCCTGGTCTCAGAGACCCAGGTGGGCTGGAACAGACACGGATGGCGAGGTTCTGGGGAGGGTCCACGGACAGTGCCATGATGCAGCACAGTGTATTTTCACGACAGAACTGATGTGAATCGCTCGATGAGTACCTTTGGTACTTTGTTCATTCATGGATGGTCTTAACACATTATTTAAAATTTTCAGCTATACTGAACGGGATTTTATGAGGGGGATTATATTCCGTTGCAGTGTTTGCAAATTTGGAAATTCACGAAGGTCTTAGAATAGACCAGTCATGAATACAGAATGTGCTGCCTCTGAGCAGCCATTGTCTGAGGACGCACCAAAGAGACAGAGCTTAAATTGAGAGCAGAGATATCATTCTAAATCACCAAATGGTGTTATTGCAAATAAGAGAGAAGGAGCTTCTGGAGGGTACGAATTCCAAGACACAGCAACAGAGAAGGGGCCCATTCCGTGTCACCGGGATGTGTGGAAGGGCCGACTGAGTCTTGGCGTGAATGAGGTGACGACTTCATATGCATCTCAGCAGGGACGTCCCTTCTGCGGCGGGAAAACAAGCAGGGCTGGGACAAGTTCAGGTGGTAGCGGTGGCCGCTGGGGCCACCCATCCTTACACTTACCAGGACAGCACGTTGTCCAAGGTCACAAGCACCATCTAATAGCAAAGAAGGGTTCCGTGACACCCGTGTGCACACTGTGAGCAAATGCGGCTGCACGGGGGACGGGAGTGAGGCATCCGGGTCGCAACAGCACAGGTGTGCCCAGCTGTGGGTGAGAGGAGGACGTGGGTAAAGCCCTCCGGAGCACCTGGGCAGATGGGCCTTCCACTGTGCCCGTGGCCCGGCCACCTCCACTCCAGCTCCCCCTTCTGAGACCCGCCCCAGGACCCAGGTCCACCTGCCAGTGTGGGAGTGCACGGCCACCCCGGCAGGGGAACATGAAAGCACCGCTCGGCCTTCAGCCGTGGACTGCAGAGATGGCTGGCTTTTTCCATCATCATATTGGGTATAATTTCGCCCTAGGAAGTGGAAAACGCTCCTTCATGCGATCAAAGGGTAGTTCTGTCGTCCTCAAGCCTCCATTAGGCTTCCCATTAAAAATGAATGCTGCTAATAATTTCATTTATATGCATTAGTATTTTGGGGGAAAAAATACCTTCACTGAATTTGCCTGGAAACTCAGAATGCTATCAGGAAGCACCATGACACGTCCTAGTATCATGGCATTTTCCTGATTCATCTCTCCTTCTCGATTGTAATATGTCGCTATCATATGACAAAAGCATCGCCGTGGGAGAAGTACACTCTCCCCCCCAACTCCAAGATGAGCTTCTGTTTCTCTTAAGTTTCAAGCTTCAACTAATGGGCATTTTTGCATCTACATGGCACTGCACCCGGCGCTGCAACGGCTCCTTCTTTGCCCGACTTATTGATGCAATGCGGAGATAATCAAATTTAGAATTAGTTGGATGAGGGTTACTGGTTGATATAGTTCTGGTACCGCATTTTCCTTCCTATTAAGTATATGAGAGCAGCAGTGTACATAAACAAAGTGCAGGCTCCTGACGCACATATTTGCCAACGGTAATACCCACGTGTCACCTTTTGCCCGTCATATAACGCCCCTAAAGGCATTGCGGGTTAACGGTGATTTAATCTCCTTATGCATGCATAATGGGACAAGCTTTGCATAAATAATAATAAATAATTGGCATGTATAAATAATTTATCATTTATTTTTGCAGTAGAAGTAGAATTCTCGGGCATATTTTAAACAAAGGAAACTGCAAACATGATCTCAATCAGGAAGGGGGTTAGGTCTCTCTCAAACACAACTTTCAAAGCTCATGTGAATTCCATGTGCGCTTGGGACATCTCTGGGGACAGTTTATGATACCACCAAAGTTGGAAGCGTGACAGACTACATAAAAAGCTACAAAAATAACTAGAGACTTTTCTTTTTCAAAATAAGCTTAGCCATATCCATTATTAAAAATGATTTTTTCCCTGAGTGTGTACCCAGTCCGAACCTTCACGGTTAAATACCTTGTCGGGTGTGAAGATTTTATATTTCATTCAGTAAATATTTTAGGTTGAACGTGGACATCTGAATCGAAGTGTAAGCCAGACACTGATGGGAAAATGGTGAGGGAATTGAGAACTGATCGTGTGTCCACTTGGGAGCCCGGACAGAGTAAGTGGAAGGTTGAACCATTGCGTGGGGAACGGTCACCATGTGCCTGAACTTCCTGCTTCCAGATGCCTGCTCCCTTCCTGCCGGGCCCAGGACCAGGGCAGACAGCCCTCCCTGGGCCCTTCCGACAGCGAACCTGGAACCCAGCCCCATGCATGGAGACCTCCTTATTTTCCTACCTGAGCTGACGATCATTTTTGGCCTCTCGGCCCAAAAGAGTTATCTGTGCATTTAATTAATAAACATGTATGTTGGCCCCAGGCTGACTTGGTGGACCCTGACTCTGCCCTTGATCAGCCTAACGATTCTGGAAGAAATTATTTTGAGTGTGAATCCCACCTCCTCACCAATAAAATGGGACACTGCCTTCCTTGTAGAAAGGGCACGACATTGGCAGGGTGCTGCGGCTCACCTGTCCAAGCTCTGCGGGGAGCCCCAGACCCACAGCTTTGTCCCCCAGACCCTGACTTGGGCGGCTGGGGTCTGCCCCGTGTCTCTGGCCTCCGCACCCCTGCCCACGGACTGGCTCCTCTCACGGACCTGCTTCTCTCACGTGCTTCTGAGAGCGCCGTCCTCCCACGTGAAGCCCGGGGCCTCTCTCGCCACCGCGACATCCTCTTGGCTTTCTTCTTCTGTTTGCACATTTCGAACAGTTTAACCAGTGTGGTCGGGTAAAGAGAATAGTTTGCTTGTGAGTCTTAAAAAATAATAATGAAATAAAAGAGTAACGGGAACAAAGGCATAAAAATCGTGAACACGGCTGACTTCATCCTGTCCCGCCTCCTGAAGGCAGGTGTCCGCAAGCCCCCCCGGACTTCTCCACGTCCCACAGCTGAGTGTGGCCAGGCCCAGGAGGTGACGGGGAGTCCGGGTGGGCAGAGCCTGGGGCAGAACCGGCTTGCCGAGCTGGTGCAGCGTGGAGAAAGAGAGCAGGACACAGGCATGGGGTCGCACAGGGAGCACGGCCTCCGCAGGAGCAGGGGCGGCTTGCCCGGAACAGGTTTCCTGGAAATCTCTCCTAGTGGTGGAGTTAAACCCCGTGTGACAGACACATCTCCACTTATCTCCCTCAGAGAAAACACACTCGGGGCGTCTGTAAGGGGCTAGAAATGAGGAACTGGGTCTGCCACTTTGATCACAGCCCTGACTCCCCTGGGAACCTAGAGTAGAGGCAGGTAGAGGATGGGCCACTGCGTCCACACAGCACTGCCCAGACCCTGAAAGCAGGTGGAGAATAGAGCGAACCCACGGGAGGGACCACGGGGGTGGGGCGCAGAGGGGACTGAGTAGGAGAGGGGAGAGGCAGCCGGGTTGGAATCACAAAGACCCGTTCCCGCGAGCTCAGCAGGGCTTCTGTACAAGAGACAGCGGTTTCTTCCAGTGCATGTCATGGGTTGAACTGTGCCCCCCAGGAAAGTCAGTTGATATCCTAACCCCCAATGCCTCCGACCCTACTTGGAAATAAGTCTTGGCACAAATCATCACGTCCAAGTCCACACCGGAGCCTTTGGACCCCCAGGTAGTGACTGGTGTTCTGTAAGATGAGGGAACGTTGGACCCAGAGACACAGAGAGGAGACCACCACGAGAGGGTGACCCTACTCAGGGCAATCGCAGCCTCACGCAGAGGGAGACCGAGGTGGGCGTATGTCCTCCAAGCCACGGAGACCACAGAGGGAGCTTGGCCTTGCCGCCACTGTGGTCGCAGACTTCTGGCCTCCAGACTTCCAGGCAACAGATTGCCACGGTGTTGAGCCTCCAGCTTGAGGTGATCGGCCCTGGCCGCCCTGCGAACGAGCATCGCATGCACGTCTGGGAGTGGGAAGGCCAGCGACACCCCCAGCCACGCTCAGGTCCCTGTGAGCTCTGATTTTCCCTCACAGCTCCAGAGGCTGCTTTCTCTCGAGTGGCGATTGTGTTGACATAGCCCACCGTCGTGTTCAGGAGCCTTGATTTTCCCTTGTAATGACAGAGACTGTGTGACGATCACATGTCGACCAGAGGGTGGAGACGCCCCTTGCCACCAGCACTGTCTGTTTCCTTTATTAGGCTCAGTTGCCCCGAGGAGGGAAGAACATTGGATAAAACTTCAGGAGCGCGTGTTCCACGGGAACCAGATTAAACTTCTCATCAAAGTTGAATTTTCCGGTAATGGCTCTCCGGGAAAGGACAGCATGATGGGTCTGCTGGAAGACAGGGCCACACGCAGGGACTGCTTTCCAATAATGCGACAACCCACGCACCCGGTGACAAGCATGTCTATTGGCCTCCCTCTGTGGGAAGTCTCCTTGTGCAGACACTTAAAGGGCCCAATCCAATCACGGATGCCACTCCTGACCCCCACTCAAGAAATTAGAGCCCCTCAGAGAAAGCATTCTTGACCCGTCAGGGCTGCTCCTTCAACTCGGGTGCGACGTGATATTTCTTTTGGCAGGGGTCACTGGCGCGTATCACCCATCATCACTAACTTATTAGATCTTGAGGCAATTAGCTAAAAACAAACAGAGGAGACAAGCCTGGTATTGAAACATAGAAACCAGAAGAAAATAGCCCATGGCGGTCCATTATTTCAGAGCCGCTTCAAAGGCCGGGGACGGGTTTCGTGGCGAAGAAAGGAGTGTATTGTTTTCACACAATATCTATACAGTAAAAGAGCTTACTGCGTTATTTTCCTACTGATTTGGGTTACATTCGAGCTTGCCTTAAAATAATAGGTTGGTGGAAAGCACTTTTCAGTTTCCACCCAAACCCAGCCTAGTATGATTAGCCAAGGATTAGAAATCCAATTAGACTTTCCCTTAACCTGAGAAATCAGATGAGGAATTCTGAGAGATGTATTGAAAACCACTTCTTAATGTGATTGAGTGTCATAGCCCACACGAAGCAGAAGCCGACCTCCCAGGGACCCCCTGAATCTTCACGACAAATTGACTTTCGCCATCTTCAGTATAAATATGTGTTCCTTGCTATTAATTGTATCGATTAAGGACAGCAGACGTGTTCGAATAAATATCCACAGGAACGCAGCGGTCTGTTCTTTCTGGCTGGAAGCTTGCACGTGTCTGTGCGTTCTCTCCGCTCTTGGGAAGTGCACGTCATGCTTAGATTCCGAGGCTTTGGGAAATAGTCTATGTAGCAGCAAACGTAACGACCTTAAAAGGAAAGGCAGTAATTTGCTGTATGCCCCATATGGATTACTTGGTTAAGTGCTGTGGACATGGTAAATATTACCTTATCTAATGTGATTTTCCTTTAGTCACATGTGGTAAATATTACTAATTTGGTGAGGTAAGAGAGTCCTTGATTTTTATCACTAAAAGAAAACTAAATGGAAAGATTTGGAATAATGATGTTAGTCATAACTGCTCAGGCTTACTCAGCCCCCTTTTTTTTTGTTCCTCTGATGTTTAATGCACAATTTGATCTACACAGATATATATCGTGCAATTGCTTTTTTATGTCAATCGTCTTTTTCAGTCAGAATAAAGTGCTCGGTTATTTTGAGCAGCACGGAGTGGCAGTGCGCAGGCCGAACATTTTAAGACCATCCGTGCATGGGATCGTGATTCTCGAAAACGCTCTTAATTTTAGTATGGACTCTGTGACGTTCACCTGGCAAAGAAAATCCAAATGCATATTTTCACTTAAAAAATGAAACCATGCTTCCCACGAGGATGGACTGGTGAGGGACATCAGACCCTCACCACTCCTTCCTGCCCCGCAGTGGGTTGACTCAGATGTAGTCCTCGGCGAGCCGTAGCGGGCACCCTCCAGAGAAGGGGGGAACTTCCCCGAGCACCTTGCTTCCACCTCCCTGAATGAGGCTTCCATGGTCATCGCAGTGTTTTTATGTTGAACGGGGTCTTCATGAGAATTACCGAGCTGGGCTAGAAGACCACCACCGGTTCTGTGGGCTGATGTGCGGAATGCTCGATTTGGCAATTCTTTTCCTACAAGAGGTTTTGCACGCCCTCTTGGGATCCAATTTCCAGACACGATGTGCTGGTTTATCTCCAGCGGCCACAGAGCCTTCCCTCGGAAGATTAGGCACCATTCCTTCAGATCAGATGTGCTGCAGCTCATCCCTCTGGCAGGGCCAGGGTGTTGGATAATGGGTAACAGCCACTGGAGAAGGCTGCCATGACTCAGGCATCTCTGTGAAGAAGAAACACGCTCTCCTTTCTGTCTTCCCAAGAGAAGGGCAGCTGGAGCCCAGTTCTCTGCCCCAAGCACCAGCCCCACCATGTTTCTTCTCATCACGGTGTTCGTAATCAGGTTTGACCCAAAGGGAAGGGACATCTGAAGTCTGGACTTCAGGATGTGTAGGGGCACAAGCCATGCCATTCTGCTTTGTTTTTTTGAAAGACTGTTGTTATTTCTAAGGATGAGCATTTCCCTTTCCCATAGTCAGTCTTATGTCTCCGTGAATGGTGTGGGTAAGTATGTCTTCGCTTTTTCATATACGATTAAGACACATTTCATAAACATACACATTCTGCAGAAGAAACATGTCCAAGGCATAAGGACATGAGACTTTGAGGTTTCTTCCAGCTAGTGAGATGCTATTAATTAATTAGGTCACCAGCCTCAGTTTTATGGATAGGACGCTAGGACCAAAGTAGGTGAAAGGAATTTCCCATGTCATAGTGAGCCCATGGCAGAACCAGGATATAGACCAGGGCTTCCGGGTTTGTCTTCTAACGCCGTTTAATGACACCTGTCACACCAGTGGGTGTGAACATACAGGAAACACTTCCGTCCTGCCCACCTCTGTCAAGCTCACCTCTTTCCAAACCGCACTGGGCCTTGGAGGGGCCTTTGAATTCCTTCGGTCCAACCCCCACTCTTGGTGGGTGAGATGTGGAGACTGAAACGGGGTGCCCAGCACCCCCAGGGAACCAGCAGGCTCCCGGGGTCCCCCAGATCTCAGGCTAATGGCACTTGCCTTCACTACAAGTCTGTGGCTTTCTCCTACCACCCCCACCTGCTGGAAATACTTTCAAATGCCCTCTTCAAGAGGAATCACAAGCAAACAAAAACTGAAAATAAAATGGCTGCCATCTTCTCCCAGACACACAGTGCTTCCTGGGATAGCTCTACCCGCTAACTCACCGTTCATAGTGCGCTATTCCTCAGGATCGGTTTCCAGGGTGGGTAGAAAGGGGTAGCGAGTACCTCACTGTCATGGACTTTTGGCTCTAAAACCAGAGGAATGAGACTAAAACGATATTTTCTTTCATGTGTGCATCTGCCTAAAACTCTGCAGAGTACAGGTGATCTGGGTGAGGAAGACCCCAGCTGCACTTGGGCAAACAGAATACAAAAGTATTCTGCTATATTCTGAAGTTCCGAATTCTACCCCAGGAACACACAGGGTGTTGTAGGTCCTGCTTCCCATGGGGACTGAATGAATAGTCAAGAGCAGAAGAGTTTAGCTAGGGCTGTTAGATCTAGCCCTGAGCTCTGGGAGGAAAGCACACCTTATGGGAGCAAGAGCCCCACTCCACGCAGCCCTGGGGCACATGCATCCATTCGTTATGGGGACGCCCTCCACATGGGAAGCAGTGCTGGCGTCATTGTATTTAGTGAGTTGTCTTGTATTAAAAGCATATATTCAAGCCAGGCAGACCTTGACCTTGATTATATTTTCTTTGAATCAAAAGTCAGGGACAGAGGACAGCTTGGAGAAGTGCTCCTGGGTGCCCTTACGAAGTCTATGCCTTTGTGCTGGTCTGGAGAAAAGTCAGCTCCCACCCTCTCCCTTTCCCCACTCAAATCTAAGTGGAATATTTGTGGTTTTCAAGGACAGTATGTTGTTTAGCAGAGCAACTAAATGCTGTTTACCATTAATATATTTTTAAAGATTTTATTTATTTATTTGACAGACAGAGATCACAAGTAGGCAGAGAGGCAGGCAGAGAGAGAGAGGAGGAAGCAGGCTCCCCGCTGAGCAGAGAGCCCGATGCAGGGCTCGATCCCAGGACCCTGGACCATGACCTGAGCCGAAGGCAGAGGCTTTAACCCACTGAGCCACCCAGGTGCCCCTGTTTGTCTTTTGTTTTGTTTCGTTGTTTTTTTTTTTTTTTTTAACTGCACACCATTTGGAGACTTTCACATCTACATCGAAATTACGATTTCTTTAATTTAACACTACATAGAAATAAAGCCTATCTCTTTAATGCCGATCAAAAACTCAATGCTGGTTATGTATGCATACACACACAGTTTGAGTGGACTCAACTGTTACTTGCATAAGGGCTTAAAATCTCGAGAGTTTAAGAGATCCTGATTTGTACCTACAGCTGATTGCTTCCTAGAGTTCAGGTGACATTACCGTTTTCCCAGTTTGCTTCTTCTCTCACTTCTGGATTTCATCTGTTTTGTTACTATTTGTTCATAAGGGAGCTACTCTACTCTGGGCACCACCTTATGTATCAAGGATAAACTACTGGAAAGACAGATGGACTCCCGTAGGTTCCTCAACTGCACGGATGTGGAGGGCTCCCTGCATTTCCATCCATTGTCTCCAGGGTATAGGGCTTCTTCCAAGGGAATAAGGACGATCCTTATTTCAGCACATGTGAGGAAACAATCAAGGTGAGGGGAAGGGACATTTTCCAAGCCTGCTTCCAGTGGTCTCACAGCCAGGAATGCGAGGAAGCCCCTTGCAGCCTGTGCTCCCAGCATGGGGAGCAGGGGAAGAGTGGGGACGGGGCAACCTTGTCTCTACAGGAAATCTGACCACGGAAGGGAGGGACAGTCCTGTGGGCAGCCTCAGGGCCTTTCCTAAGTCATCCCTGGAAGTGGACACTAACACTTAGGACACCTGCTATGGCATCTTGCTCCTTCTGCCACAGTTTAGTGAACCCTATCAAACCCCTTCACCCAAACCCCAGGTGTCCAGGGGACTCCAGGCCCCACAACAGCTCCCTTCCCTCCTCACCTCAGTCTTACCAACAGACCCACCAGATCTCGCATTCATGCCCTGCCCCCAGGAAAGGACGAGGTGATGGCCTACTTCCTAATCTTGACACACTGTCTCTCTCCTGGTGTTTTTGTTTGTTTGTTTGTTTGTTTGTTTGTTTTCCAATACAAAGATTCTTCATAGAATATGGTGTATCTCTCCATTCGTTGAGTTTCAATGCAGATCTCATGGACATTGTGCTAGATCTATCCCCAAACTTGTGTTTTTTGATGCTATTGTAAATAGTATTTTTGTCATTAAAATTTCAAGTTCTTCATTACTAAATCTCTAAGTTCTTCCTCCAGCTTATTTCTGGAGTGTGATGTCCAGGCCAACCCCCTTCACATTCTGATGGAATTGCCTTTTGCTGCCTAGGAGAGGGTCTGCCCTGGATCGGAACACACTGACCCAGAGCCTCACTTCCAGCCAGAGATGAGCCCACATTTATCTAGGAGGTGGAATGACAGCAGCTCCCAGAGGACGGCAGTAGTCACTGCTCTGATAACAGCACAGAAGTTTTCTTATTCTCCTTCCCTGGCAAGTCCCAAGAAGGCTTTGTGTAAAAGGACACAAATTTGAGTCATTTACAGGCTTGCCATTTACAACCAGTGGTTAGCCTCACATGCGAGTCAACTTAGACATTCATTTTAATATATATTTTTTATTAAAATAATTACCACTCTGCACTATCCTTCAGTATTCACAGGTCTTCACAATGTGTGGTTCATGTTTTATTAAGTAATAATTCTCAAAAATAAATGCTATAGAGACTTCAGCTCTCTACTATCTTCCATGTTTCTGGGCCCCAGTCAACTTGAGAAAACTATGTCAATCAGGCAAAGAAAGTATTTTGAGGACAATACAGGAAAACAAGCCCCACCTCAGAACAGGCAGCTCTGCAAGACAAGGCTGATAGCATGCCAGCTCACAGGATCACGGAAAAAGAGCAGGTCCTTCCAGAGATGAAGAAGTGAGTGAGGAAGGGAGGGGTCCTGAAGCCAGCTGCTGGTGTCTGGTCCACTCCTGTGTAGCACAGGGGTCAGTTCTAACATCAAAGCAGAGCAGAGAAGGGAAATAATAAGCATATGACAAAAACCAATAAAATAGAATACAGAAAATCAATAAAGAAAATCATTTACAGCAAATGTTGATTCCTTAGAATGATCAATGAAATTGGAAAATCTCTAGCTAGACTAAGTAGGAAAAAGGGAGAAAAGACACAAATTACTGACATCACGAATGACAGATATAACAGGATATTGAACTGTAATGTCAATGAACTTAAGGACTTAGATGAAAAGAACATATTTTTGAAAAATACAAAATAATGAAAGATCCAAAAGAGCAAAGCACTCAAGAAGAAATCGACAACCTGAATAGCCCTGTATCTTTTTAAAAAATTAAACCAGTATTAAAAACTCTTCCCGCAAAAAAAGTCAAGTCCAGACGGTTTTAATGGTGAATTGTAGAAAATGTTAGTGAAAGAAATAATTTCTATTCTACACAAACTTATCCAGAATGAAGCTAGCATTATCCTGATTCTACAACCAGGTAAAAATATGAGAAGAAATAAAACTATAATCTGATAACTTCAAATAAATTAGATGCAAATACTTTGAACAGAATTTTATTAAGTCAAGTCAAAACCACATAATGTTAAGACATCATGACTAGGTAGGGCTGCAAGGTTGATTATTATTTGAAAATTAACTGGTGTAATGAATATACTTTTGAAAATATAGAATCATCTCAATAGGTATAGAAAGAAGCATTTGACAAATTATAACATATTCTTATTGTAAAACTTTTAGTAAAAGAAGAATAGAAGGAAACTTTCTCAACCTAATGATGGGGTCTACAAAACTTAAAGCTAACTCTGTATTTAATGGCAAAAAAAAAAAAAAAAAAAAAAAAATTTGCATAACAGGAAAATGGCAAGTATTCCACTCTCATGTCTTATATTCAACACTATTCTGGAGGTCCCAGAGGTGCCATGATGATAAAATGAAAAAAAAAAAAAAAAAAAAAAAAAACCATGACTGGGGAGGGAAAAGGAAACAAAAATACTTTCAGTTATAAATCTGATCATTTATGTAGAATATTCTAAGGAATGGACAAAAAGATATTAGGAGTGATATGTGAGTTTAGTTTGCAGGATACAGAGTATCAACAAAAAATCATAAATTGAAAAAAAAAACATGCTTACAATAACATTTAAGTATTTTGAAGTGGAAACAAACTTGACAAAAACGGTGTAAAGCCTATCAGCAGAAAACTAGGAAACATTGCTGGGGAAACTGACAGATGAAAATAAATGGAGAGATATACTATACTCATGGATCAGAAAATTCAACATTGTGAAGATGGCAATTCCTCCGAAATTCATCATTATACTCACACAGATCCAGCCAAAATTCCTAGCAGAATGTTTTTGTAGAAATGGACAAGTTGATTCTAAAATTATATAAAAGTGCAAAAAACCTAGAATAGCCAAAGCGATTTTGATTAAGAACAATTTAGAGGACTTATGCTAACTTAAATCTGAATGTATTATAAATTTGTAATGAACATAATGTTGCATAGAGGTGAAAGGGCAAATGAACAAAAAAATGTAGAGAACCCAGAAATGGATTCATACAGATGTGGTGAACTGATTTCCAACCAAGGTGCTAAGCATTTTAGTAGGGAGAAGGTAATCTTCTCGATAAATGGTGCAGAAGGATAAATTCCACTCTGCCTCACACCACAGTGCAATTGGAATCTAGATTTCAAATCCCAAAACAGACATCTAGAGTGGAACCAAAACAGGGACCATAGAATTCCATACCCAAGGTGCCTGGGTGGCTCAGTGGGTTAAGCCTCTGCTTTCAGCTCAGGTCATGATCCCAGGGTCCTGGGATCGAGCCCCACATTGGGTTCTCTGCTCAGCGGGGAGCCTGCTTCCCCCACCGCTCCACCTGCCTCTCTGCCTACTTGTGATCTCTGTCAAATAAATAAATAAAATCTTAAAAAAAAAAAAAAAAAGAATTCCATACCCATCTTAGCCATTATTCATGAATTTAAAAAAAAAAAAAAAAAGAAAAGAAAAGAAAAAAAGTAAAAGGACATTTTGAGATACATGGCTGTAGAAACCTGTGTGAACTTTAGAGGAAAAATTGGTAAGAAAGTTCTTAATAGCAATAAAAAACTGAATCAATAAAAGGGTCGCTGTTTGTAGAGAAAGAGGAAGTATCTAGCACAAGTCTGTACAAGTTAAAACTCCACACCTTGTTGATCATTTAGTTCTATGTTGATGATGTACTCCTGGACTACAATGCAATTATTAGGAAATCAATCCATAATAGATTAAAACATTGAAATAAAAAAGTACTTGCTATAGCTTTTCAATTCTCTTAAATACATACAAACTGGGAAGAAAAGAAAAAAGTTGGCCTAAAAGAGCTCTAGAAGCTGGAGGGAGAGAGGAAGGAGTAAGGTATTGTATCATGTTAGGAATGCAGGCACAAGTGTTCCATTAAACAATAGAAAGATAACACATGGAGAGTGTTGCAGAATGGAATTACTAAATTATTGGCAGGGGGAGCTGTGGTATTTTATGGCATTAAATATCATGATCTGTAAACAAGTCAGTTAAGGACTTCATGTGTTCAGCAACATGGTAACAAAATATAAAAGGCAAAATGCAGTCTGAGGAGAGCCTGGTAAGCTGTAATAGTATCAGGAAACTATTATACCTTTGGATTTTTGACAAATAATTCAATAATAATCACGACAACTATAACCACACACACACTCACACTCACACACACATTTAATCATTTAATTTTGAATGTCGACTAAACATTTTAATTTGAATGATGAAAATGCTTGCTGGGATTAATACATTAAAAAGTCTACATTCCACAGATAGTCTATTTTATTTGACTTACACCCAAATATTAATCATATAGAACATCTTAACAACTTCCACAAGGACAAAACACAGACTACAATCTCTTATCAGAATGCAGTAAATCTAGAATCAACAATTAATAAAAGGTCCAAACTTATCTATCTGGATAGTGGAGAGGCCTCTTGTACCTGCTTCTTGAACCAAATTGAACTGTAATCTGAGATTAAAAAATACTTAGAAATGAGTAAAAATCAGAAAATTTCACTTTAAAAACTTAGAGAATATGGCTAAAGCCATCTTCAGAGAAACAATTGTTATCTCAAATATTTTCACTCTTCAGCGAGACACATAACTAGTGTGTACAAAACTGCAATATGCACACTTAAGTCTAAGAAAAGCAGCAAGGCATAAAGTCCACACTTGACAGATTATTACCTTATTTAAAAAAATTAAAAACAACCAAAAAACCATGGGAAGTAAAGAAATGTGATGCAGTAAAATCTGACCAGTGACTGTACATAAGTAACCGTATCATCCTGTGCCAAATCTTTTTTTTTTTCTCTGAAAATTCTAGAGTGTTTACGCTTTATATAATATACTTACAAGAAATTCAGAAGGGGAGAAACAAGAGGGTGGAGGAACAGGGGACAGAAATATCATTGGGTCCCAGGAGTTGACCTAGATAGTATCTAACCTACAAACCCAACAGGGGATCAAAGAGAAGAAGAGTGTCAATTCCAGAAACAGAAAATTGGCCACTTGCTAGAAGGTAGGACACGTGGAGAAGTGAATCTGAAGCTACGGGAAGATAGACCATGGGGGGGAGGGGACAGCTCCCAGCAAGCAGCAGAGCACAAAATCAGAACTTGTAGAAGTCTGACCCACTGAGGGCCATGACTCCAGAGGCGAAGCAGGGGGTGGATCCCTCAGGGGACAGTGTGATCTCAGGACCTGCAGGTCACAGAAGATTGGGGTGTCTGAGTGCAGCAGAGCTTGCAGGTATTAGAGCAGGGAAGCTGCCTGCAGAGATGGAGCTGAGGAGTGAGCTCTCAGCTCTGCATTACCTTAAACCATGATCCAAGGCACAGTCGAGGCACTGATCTTCAAACAGGGCCCCCCACAAATGGCAGATTGGAGAGACTTACCTTCCTCCTCTGGGAAGGGCAATGCAGGTGCACACAGTAGAAATCTGCTGAGTTTGGAGACTCCAAACAGGGCCGTGCATCTGTGATAGAAACGCTCGGTCACAGGCCAGGTGAGCTCAGAGCACAGCCGGAGACCAGGGAGACAGAAGGGACTGAATGCTTTTCTCTGAGGGCGCACTGAGGAGTGGAGCCCTGGCTCCTGGCTCCTCTGGCCAGAGATAAGGAGGCTACCATCATCATTTCCATTCTCCAAAGCAGTATGGAAAGCGCTCAGGGAACAAAACTCTGAAAGCCAACTCAAGCAGATGACTTACCCCGGCCCCTGGCAAGGGCAGTGTGATTCTGCCTCCGGCAAAGACATTTGAGAATCTCTGCAACAAGTCCCTCCGCAAGAAGATCAGCAAGAACATCCAGCCAAGACCAAGCTCACCAAACAATGAGAAATGCAGAACTCAGGAGCTAGGGGAAAGCAACACATAGAATCCATGGCTTTTTTCCCCATGATCCTTTAGTCTTTTAAAGTCAAATTTTTTTTTTAATTTTAAATTTTTCTTATTCTATTTTTTCAAAGTTTTCCTCTTTCCTATTTTAACATTTTTCACTATTTTATCTTACCAATACCTTTTTAAAAATCTTTTACAATTTTCATTGCTATAGCCATACTCTATCCCTTCATTGTATTTCACCTTTTTTTTTTTTTTTTTTTTTTTTGTATACATAGAGGTTTTTCTTTCTTTAAAATTTTGGGATACACTTTTGTCTAATAGATCAAAATATACCCTAAATTTAGTGCATGGATTTGTTCTAGTCTCCAACCTGATCACATTCTTTCTTCTTCTTCTTCTTCTTCTTTTTTTTTTTTTTAACCAACTTGCTATTATATCAATTCCTTTTTTACAATCTTCTTTAATTTTCATCATTACAGCCACATTCCATCCCTTCATTGTGTTTACCCTTATTTTTGTAAATATATAATTTTATCTTCCTTTAAAATTTTGGGAGGCTGTTTCTTCTAATAGACCAAAACACACCCAAAATCAAGTGTGTATCTCTGTTCTATTCACCAGTCTATATATATCTATATCTATATCTATAAATCTCTCTCTCTCTTTATATATATATATATATATATATGTATATGTATATATGAATATGCATATACATATATACATATACATATATATGTATGTGTGTGTGTGTGTGTGTGTGTATGTGTGTGTGTATATATATATATATATATATATATGTTTATTTTTTCCCCCCTCCTTTCTTCTCCCCATAGTTTCAGGCCTCTTCTGATTTGCTTAGTGCATATTTTTCTGGGGTTGTTGCTACCCTTTTAGTATTTTGTTTTCTCACTCATTTATTCTTATCTGGATAAAATGACAAGGCAGAAAAACTCACCTCAAAAAAAAAAAAAAAAAAGAAAAGAAAAAGAACAAGAGGCAGGACCAACAGTTAAGGACCTAATCAATGTGGACATTAGTAATATGTCAGATCTAGAGTTCAGAATGACAATTCTCAAGGTGCTAGCTAGGCTCAAAAAAAGCACAGAAGATATTAGAGAATCCATTTGTGGACAAATAAAATCCCTTCCTGGAGAAATAAAAGAACTAAAACCTAACCAAGTTGAAATTAAAAAAAAAAAAAGGCTATTAATGAGGTGCAATTAAAAATGGAGGCCCTTACTGCTAGGATAAATGAGGCAGAAGAGAGAATTAGTGATATAGAAGACCAAATGATGGAGAATATAGAAGCTGAGCAAAAGAGAGACAACTACTGGACCACAAGGGAAGAATTCAAGAGTTAAGTGATACTGTAAGATGAAACAATATTAGAATAATGGATCCTAGAGGAAGAAGAAAGAGAGAGGGGCAGAAGGTATACCAGAACAAATTATAGCAGAGAATTTCCCTAATTTGGTGAAGGGAACAAGCATCAAAATCCAGGAGGCACAGAGAGCCACCCTCAAAATTAAAAAAAAAAATAAAATAAAATAAATCCACACTCCATCACCTAATAGTAAAATTTACAAGTCTCAGTGACAAAAAGAAAATCCTGAAAGCAGTTCAGGACAAGAAGTCTGTAACATAAAATGATAGAAATGGTAGAAATATTAGATGGGCAGCAGACCTATCCACAGAGACTGAGCAGGCCAGAAAGGAATGGAATGATATATTCAGAGTGCCAAATGAGAAAAATATGCAGCCAAGAATAATATATCCAGCTAGGCTGTCATTGAAAATAGAGGAAAGATAAAAAGCTTCCAAGACAAACAAAAACTAAAAGAATTGCAAACACCAAACCAGCCCTACAGAAAATATTGAAAGGTGTCCTCTAAGCAAAAAGAGAGCCTAAAATTAACAGACCAGAAAGGAACAGAGACAATATACAGTAACAATAACAGTCACCTTACAAGCAACACAATGGAACTAAATTCATATCTTTCAGTAGTTACCTTGAATGTAAATGGGCTAAATGTCCTCAATCAAAAGACACAGGGTATCAGAATGGATTAACACACACACACACACACACACACAAGGCCTATCAATATACTGTCTGCAGGAAGATCATTTTAGACCCGAAGACACCACGAGATTTAAAGTCAGGGGTGGAAAACATTTTACCATGCTAATGGACATGAAAAGAAAGCTGGGATGGCAATCCTCACATCAGATAAATTAGATTTTAAGCCAAAGACTATATGAGATGAGGAAGGACACTATATCATATTTAAAAGGTCTGTCCAACAAAAGGATCTAACAATTTTAAGTATCTATGCCCCAACATTGGAGCAGCCTATTATATAAACCAATTAATAACAAAATCAAAGAAACACATTGACAATAATAAAATAATAATAGGGGGCTTTAACACCCCCCTCACTGAAATGGACAGATCATCTAAGCAAAAGATCAACAAGGAAATAAATGTTTTAAATGACACACTGGATCAGATGGACATCACAGATATATTTAGAACATTCCATCCAAAAGCAACAGAATATACCTTCTTCTCTAGTGCATATGGAACATTCCCCAGAATAGATCACACCCTAAGTCACAAATCAGGTCTCAACCAGTACCAAAAGATTGGGGTCATTCCCTGCATATTTTCAGACCACAATGCCTTGGAATTAGAACTCAACCACAGGAGGAAAGTTGGAAAGAACTCAAATACATGGAGGCTAAAGAGCATCCTAGTAAATAATGAATGGGCCAACCAGGAAATTGAAGAGGAATTTAAAAGTTTCATGGAAACAAATGAAAATGAAAAGACAACCATTCAGAATCTTTGGGACACAGCAAAGACAGTCCTGAGAGGAAAGTATATAGTGATACAAGCTTTCCTCAACAAACAAGGTCTCAAGTATACAACCTAACCCTACACCTAAAGGACCTGGAGAAAGAACAGCAAAAAAAAAAAAAAAAAACACCTAAACCCAGTAGGAAAAGAAAAATAATAAAGATCAGAACAGAAATCAATGAAATAGAAACCAAAAAGAACAGTAGAACAAATCAACAAAACTAGGAGCCAATTCATCGAAAAAATTAATAAGATTGATTAATGAAGAATTTATAAGATTGATAAATCTCTGGCCAGACTTATCAAAAAGAAAAGAGAAAGGACCCAAATTAATAAAATCATGAATGAAAGAGGAGAGATAACAACCAATACAAACACTTATAAGAACATATTATGAGCAACTATACACCAGCAAATCTGACAATCTGGAGGAAATGGATGCATTCCTAGAGACATATAAACTACCAAACTGAACCAGGAAGAAACAGAAAACCTGAAAAGACCCATAACCAGTAAGGAAATTGAAGCAGTCATCAAAAATCTCCCAACAAACAAAACTTAGGTCCAGACAGCTTCCTAGGTGAATTCTCCCAAACATTTAAAGAAGAATTAACACCTACTCTCCTGAAACTGTTCCAAAAAATAGAAATGGAAGGAAAACTTCCAAACTCATTTTATGAGGCCAGCATTACCTTGATCCCAAAACCAGACAAGGATCCCATCAAAAAAGAGAATTACAGACCAAAATCCTCGATGAACACAGATGCAAAAATTCTTAGCCAATAGGATCCAACAGTACATTAAAAGGATTATTCACCACAACCAAGTGGGATTTATTCCTGGTCTGCAAGATTGGTTCAGCATCCACAAATCAATCAATGTGATACAATACATTAATAAAAGAAAGAACAAGAACCATGCGATATTCTCAAAAGATGCTGAAAGGGGCACCCAGGTGGCTCAGTGGGTTAGAGCCTCTGCCTTCGGCTTGGGTCATGATCCCGGGGTCCTGGGATCGAGCCCCGCATTGGGCTCTCTGCTCCGCAGAGAGCCTGCTTTCTCCTCTCTCTCTGCCTGCCTCTCTGCCTACTTGTGATCTCTATCAAATAAATTAAAAAAAAAAATCTTCCCATCTTTAAAAAAAAAAAAAGATGCTGAAAAAGCATTTGATGAAGTACAGCATCCTTTCTTTTTTTTTTTTTTTTTTTTAAAGATTTTATTTATTTATTTGACAGAGAGATCACAAGTAGTCAGAGAGGCAGGCAGAGAGAGAGGGAGAAGCAGGCTCCCTGCAGAGCAGAGAGCCCAATGCAGGGCTTGATCCCAGGACCCTGAGATCATGCCCTGAGCCGAAGGCAGAGGCTTAACCCACTGAGCCACCCAGGCGCCCCTAAGTACAGCATCCTTTCTTGATCAAAACTCTTCAAAGTGTAGGGATAGAGGATACATACCTCACTATTATCAAAGCCATCTATGAAAAACCCACAGCGAATATCATTCTTGATGGAGAAAAACTGAGAGCTTTTCCTCTAAGGTCAGGAACACGGCAAGGATGTCCGTTATCACCACTGCTATTCAACATAGTACTAGAAGTCCTAGCCTCAGCAATCAGACAACAAAAAGAAATTAAAGGCGTCCAAATGGGCAAAGAAGAAATCAAACTATCACTCTTTGCATATGATATGATATGATATGATATGATATGATATGATATGATACTTTATGTGGAAAACCCGAAAGACTCCACTCCAAATCTGCTAGAACTTGTACAGGAATTCAGTAAACTGATATAAAATCAATGCACAGAAATCAGTCACATTTCTATACACCAACAACAAGACAGGAAAAAGATAAATTAAGAAATCAATCCCATTTATAATTGCACCCAAAACCATAAGATACCTAGGAATAAATCTAACCAACAAGGCAAAGAATCTGTACTCATAAAATTATAATGTTCTCATGAAAGAAATTGAGGAAGGCACAAAGAAATGGAAAAAAAAAAAGTTTCCATGCTCATGGATTTTAAGAACAAATATTGTGAAAGTGTCTATGCTACCTAAAACAATCTACACATTTAATGCAATCCCTATCAAAGTACCATCTTTTTTTTTTTTTTTTCGAAAAAATGGAACAAATAATCCTAAAATTTATATGGAACCAGAAAAGACCCTGAATAACCAAAGGAATGTTGAAAAAGAAAACCAAAGTTGGCAGCATCACAATTCCAGACTTCAAGCTCTATTACAAAGCTGTCATCATCAAGACAGTATGGTACTGGCACAAAAACAGACACATAGATCAATGGGACAGAATAGAGAGCCCATAAATGGACCCTTAACTTTATGGCCATTTAATCTGTGACAAAGCAGGAAGGAATGTTCAATAGAAAAAAGACAGTCTCTTCAACAAATGGTGTTGGGAAAATTGGACAGCCACATGCAGAAAAATGAAACTGGACCATTTCCTTACCCCACAAAAAAATAGACTCAAAATGGATGAAAGACCTCAATGTGAGAAAGGAATCCATCAAAATCCTTGAGGAGAATGCAGGCAGCAACCTCTTCGACCTCAGCCGCAGCAACTTCTTCCTAGGAACATCACCAAGGACAAGGGGAGCAAGGGCAAAAATGAACTATTGGGATTTCATCAAGATAGAAAGCTTTTGCACAGCAAAGGAAACAGTCAACAAAACCGAAAGACAACTGACAGAATGGGAGAAGATATTTGCAAATGACATATCAGATAAAGGGCTAGTATCCAAAATCTGTAAAGAACTTATCAAACTCAACACCCAAAGAACAAATAATCCAATCAAGAAATGGGCAGAAGAAATGAACAGATATTTTTGCAAAGAAAACATCCAAATGACCATCAGATGCGTAGAAAAGTGCTCCACATCGCTCAGCATCAGGGAAATACAAATCAAAACCACAATGAGATACCACCTCACACCAGTCAGAATGGCTAAAATTAACAAGTCAGGAAATGACAGATGTTGGCAAGGATGCGGAGAAAGGGGAACCCTCCTACACTGCTGGTGGGAATGCAAGCTGGTGCAACCACTCTGGAAAACAGCATGGAGATTCCTCAAAAAGTTGAAAATAGAGCTACCCTATGACCCAGCAATTGCACTACTGGGTATTTACCCTAAAGATACAAATGTAGTGATCCAAATGGGCATGTGCATCCGAATGTTTAGAGCAGAAATGTCCACAATAGCCAAACTGTGGAAAGAGCCTAGATGTCCATCAACAGATGAATGGATAAAGAAGATGTGGTGTATATATACAATGGAATACTACGCAGCCATCAAAAAACTCTGAAATCTTGCCATTTGCAATGACGTGGATGGAACTAGAGGGTATTATACTAAGAGAAATAAGTCAACCAGAGAAACACAATTATCATATGATCTCTCTGATATGAGGAATTCGAGAGGCAGGGTGGGGAGTTGTGGGGGGAAGTGAGGGAAAAATGAAATAAGATGGGACTGAGGAGGGAGAAACTGTAAGAAACTCTTAATCTCAGAAAACACACCAAGGGTTGTTGGGGGTGGAGGCAAGGGAAAGAGTGCCTGGGTTATGGACACTGGCCAGGGGTGGTATGTGCTATGGTGAGTGCTGTGAATTTTGTAAGACTGATGATTCACAGACCTCTAACCCTGAAGCAAAGAATACATTATATGTTAATTTTTTAAAAATTATAATATCTAGGTTTCTACTGATGAATTACAAAATGCAGGCTACTTGCCATTTAAATTTTTTAAAACAAAGAGATGTCAAGTCATGAGTTTGTTCAATTAAATTTTTAATGGCACAAAGAGTGAATTTCACTAGAATTACCAAAAGCTCTCTTGGAGGTTTCCATCCCTACCAATTATTATAATGATAGGTTTTATGTTTCTGTTAATTTTACTTGTTGTGAAATACTGAAAATTAGTAAACTACTTATTATACTTCTTCAAGTAGATTTTCTGTATATTTTTGGTTTGCTTTTCTTTTTTTTTTTTTTGAGTTTTGATAAACTTATTCAATCATACAACTCCCATCATAATCAACATACAGAATGTTTCCAACACTCTGTAAGTTCCCCGTGTATTCAATTCTCTTCCTCCATCCCCAGTCCCTGAGCTTTTTTCTGTTCCTATCATGTTTTGCCTTTCTAGGATGTGCTATAAATGAAAGATAGAAGCAATAGCCTTTTGTGTCTGATTTATTTCCCTGAACACAAGCTTTTAGGTTTCGTCTGCTGTTGCCTGCCTCTGTGGCTCATTCTTCATTGCTGACTAATATTCCACGGATGTGCACATCATAATTTATCTATATATCTGTTTTTTTTAATAATTTTTTAGTATGCTGTGTTAGTCCCCACATAGAACATCATTAGTTTCTGGTGTTGTGTTCCATGATGCGTCATTTGCGTGTAAGCCCCAGTGCCCCCTGCAATCCGTGGTCTCCTTTTGAACTCTCTCTTGCTAACTTGTTCCATTGCCCTAGACAGAAGACAGCACCCGTCTCACTTAGCATTCCCAGTCTGGCTTATGCCATTCTTTCTCTGTGCACAAACCATGGAGATCTTACAGAATATTCCGATCAGATTTCTAACTCCACAAAGTCGGCTCTCCATCCTGTTGTAGTAAAACTGCACTTACGAATCCTTCAGAATCAAAGCCCCTTTCTAATAGAGGAGGCAGAGCCTGACCACGAGGCTGTCGATGACATCTCAGATGTTGACCATTAGAGGCAGGGTTTGGGGATCTTGTCCCCCTGAAGCAGGCATCCCTGAGTCAGCCTGAGGCCGTTCTGGCAGGAACCAACAGGGCCATAGACCCTCTCCCATGAGATGACAGCCCTGCAGAAGACCGAGGCAGGAAGGACCACCACTGGGGACAAACACATCCATGGATCCCAGGGCTGGTGGGGCACCTCTGGAAATTTCTCTGGAACCCTGTGCATAAGCTTGGTCTGGTCAGGGTCTGGGGCTTAAGGTGTAGAAAAATAAACTTCTGTCTGAAAATCCTAGGAGCCTCCTCTGACGTGGGGACCTTCCAAAGAAAGCATGATAGGAACAGATCCCAGTGTAGATGCCTCCCCTGGGAAAAAAGGTGGGCTGGGTGGGGTAAAGCAAATTCCAGAGCAAAATAAGTTGTTTTGTCAACAGGACAGGAGAGTGTTAGTCATAGCAGAGGCACTCCGGGGCCTGCCCCGCCCTGCCCAGGTGCTCTGAGGGCTGAGACTGAAGGTAAGGACAGGGTTTCCCAGTCTGCTGAGATCCGTGTGCGTCCCCAACTCACCTCTCCAACTGAGAAGACAGGTGAATGCAGCACAGCCCCCAGAGAGCTCGGGAGTACTCGACCTGGCAGGAGGAAGGCTCCATCACGTGTCAAGTGCCACACGGTGCGTGGGCAGCCCTGGGCCAGGCCTTCCTTGCCAGCAAGCCCTTCGGGCCATGAATGAGGGAGTGCTCCCTCCACGGAGTGATTCTGGCCACCACGCTGGAGTCGGAGGTATTTCCCATGTGTCCTGTGGAGCAGCACCCGCCCGACCATGGCAAGCCAGCACGGGCTAAAGGTTTCCAGGTAAGGAATGCCCCAGTGCCTCGGCCCAGGGCAGCATGTTTGGAGCCCTAGGAGCAGTGTTTCTGTCCTTGTCCCCACGAGCTGGCCACAGAGTCTGATGCCACCAACCTCGGCAGTGTAGAGGAGGGGGTTCGTCCTGGGAATGATGGCGGTGTGGCACCAGTGCAGGGGGAGAAGCAGGGAGGCAGCAGGAAGCGGCTGGGGGTTTCCAAGGCAGGCAAAGGAGAGGCACAGGCTGTGGTGTGATCAGTGTCAGCAGCAGAAGCCTCTTCTAGCAGTTTCTTGACGCTGGAGTAGGCCCAGCTCTGGGAGCAAAGGAAACACAAGGAGCAGGGCTGCTGAGGGGGACACACCTGTCTTCTGCTTCCTCCGGGTGCTCCTTGGGTTCCTAGCCTCTGTCACTGCACACCGGTGGCTTCCTTCCTGCAAACGCACACGGCCCCACCGGGCTTCCTGCGCTCGTCCCGAGGGAAGGGGACGAGCTCTCTTCACACGGTCGGAGGCTGCGGCTTCCCTCAAGCCCTTGCCGGTGGCCGCCGGGCATCATCAGAGGGCCTGGTCTCGCTGAGAGCGCACACTCCCGGCTGCCCCACGGTCCACAGTAGCATGACACAGGGACATCACACCTAGAGCTGGGTGTTTTGATTCTGGCAAGTTCACCCCGCAGAGTCCTATGAGAGGGAAGACAAGTCACTTCCCCCCACCCAGCTTGCTTCTACTTTTAGACAGAGGATAAAACTTGCAGGAATGGTCTTGGATATTCACATCCGTTCACGGGTCTCTTTCTCTCCCTGGCGAGGATGTCAGTCTGACCTAAATGGTGGTAAAGAGCAATGCTATTATTGACCAACAGAAGAAGGTAAAGGAAGACGGTCTGTTGTAATATTTGACCTGGATATGCCCTCACCTTCTCCAGGTTCTGTACATTTTTAAAAAATGAATTCTCTTGAAATGACAACCCACGTGTTCCTGGTTGTGAGGTCGGATGTGTTATGTGTCCTGCTCCCAAAAACTCAGGAGTAGTGCTGCTTCCTTTCTTACTCCCACGAGAGCAGGCTGTAGCCCGGCAGGAGGACTGGGCTCTATGGAGGACCCCAGGAGCCGCAGCCCTGCTGTGACCCCACCTGGAGTCGCTGCTGCAGACACTCTGGGCGTCCATCTCAGCGGTGACCTCACTCAACCATTACCTCTGGGCGAATATGAAATCAGCTGAACAGAATGAACAGGACCCCACCCAGGCCTGTCTGCTCAGCACTGGCAAGGCCAGAAATACGTGTCCAAACTGGGGAGAGTTCCATCTTATGAGAAGCAGAGGGACTCCGAAGCAGGCGCATTTCCGCCCCATTAACGGCCAGGAGAGGGGTCATCTCACCCGCTCCCAGCGACAGGGAAGGGGGCCCCACTGCTGGGAAGCGGTCCGGCTCACCTGGGCTAGCCGTGGCACCCGCTGGTTCTTATCAGATGCTCCCTCCCCTTGACATAAATAAACATCACAGGTAAACTGAAATCTTACTGTAACCGATAGACAATAAGATTTTAAAAGGTCTGAGAATAGGATCAACACCTCGTTATAATGTTATGTTCTGATTTAAACAATTTTGAGTACTTGTGAGGATTCCTCTCGAAATACCTATTTTATATGTGGTACAAGCCCCAGCTGCGCTTAAAATGAAAAACGAAGCAAAACAAAACACCAACAACTTGACGTTGCTCAAACAGTCCTTCCTTACTAACAACAAGAACAATTAGGAAGTGTTCCGAACAACTTTAATCCCTGTGCTCGAACACACATCCACACATCGTGCATGTTCCTATGTCAGCGAGCACAAGCTGCCGTTTGAGCAGATTTCCAGATGCTTATTTACCTATTGTCTTTCCTGAAAGACCACAGTTTCCTGACCGTTAATTCCAGCTGACACAGAATGGCTTTGCTTTTCATTCTCTGCAAAGTAATGCACTGTTGCAAAGTGATTTATAATAAACAGTATGTAGGGAAGAACCACAATGCTGATTGTTTCTGACAACCAGAGATGCATTATTAATGAAATGATATTAGCAGCACCCAGGACGCAAGCTGACTGTGTAGTTTATTTTCCGTTCGGGAGCCCGAGCCTCACTTTCTGCTCAGAGCTTTGTGGAGATGGATGGTTGCTGCTGAGAGGAGGGAGGACGAATGCGGGGGCCACGTGGAGAGGGAGATGTGTCTGCAGCGGAGAAGGAGTTGCCGCCCTGGCCTGGCATCGTGGCTAGTACTGGATTGCTTGAACCTTATTTTTCAGCTTTACTTAACTTAGTAGAACTTGATTGTCTTGACTCAGAACTCCCTGCAACCACGCGTCTGCACCTCATAAAGACGATCCTTCAATCCCTCATTCTAGGGTCATAAACAGAACAGTCGAGACACAGATGCGCTCTTTCCTCCCGCCCCAAATTACAGTGAACACGAAGATGGCAGAAGGACCCAAACTCTGAATGGTGTTCTGCTTTATGTCAATTTGTGTGATGGAATCAGGGGAAATCAGTAATTTATTCCCACAGAATTCATAGCTTCGTAATGCAAATGCAGTCATGTACGGCTCCAGAAAAATATTCTGATTGGATCTGGGGTTAAACTACTCCATGTTGTAAGCTTACTACTTAGACAAAATAGAATATTTTATTTTATCTATTCACTCCAATTTCTGTTACTTAATTCACTGGAATATTTGTGCTTCTAGTCGAATTATGATGCTCTTATAAGGGACTGGCCTCCATTGTCATTGGGCTCTGTATTAATTGTGGTATGAACTTTATTGAATTTACTGAGTGGTTTGCTGGATAGTCTCCAAACACTAACAGGCAAATGAAATTAAATAAAAAGGGTCAGCTATATTTAAGAGCTTCGTGTAAGTGCTTTGGGGACTGGGTATAATTAAAGAGGCCGTAAACCAAAACACCAAGTACAAATGTCACTCTCACCTGAGTGTGCCCATCGGATGGGGCATTCGAGCAGAATTCAGCACGGAACAGGGTGTCTGCAGCCCAAATGCAAGGGTGTTTAACGGAAGACAGACTTTCAGGCAGAACGGAACAGATGCCCGGAGAACCCCGAGCTGCACGTGAAGGCTGTGTGGCAAGCCAGGCTCTTCCCCCATGAAGTGAACCTCCCAGCCGAACGCAGGGGTGCCCTGCACACCGTTGCCCGACAGACGCGACTCGTTCAGCTACTATCCGTTGCAAGGCTGCAGGCACAAACTCTCTGAGATATCTCCTGTTTCAAAGCACCATTATCTAGACAACTGCTGGAGAGCAGAAATCTCTGCCTTGTTCATCTCAGTCCCTAACCCTAACGAGTGCCTGGAACATAGCAAATTCTGCAAGGTTAGTGAATGGGTCAATGACCAAAGAAATAGCTAAAAATCTACGAGAAAAAAATACATTTTTATGCAACGGAAACTGCTTTGGTAATGTAAACATCCCTCGCGTGTTCCGGTCCTCCTCATCTTCTTGTGTGTACTTTGCTCTCCTCGGAGAAGCGTGCACCTGTCGGCTTTTGTAGGGCACATCCATGGGCAGGGTGGAGACACGGTTCAGACAACGCACACTGATGTAAGTAAGACGGGATCTTTCTCTGAGCAATGCTGCGATGTCCTGACCACGGCTCCGCGGACACACACCCGCCAAGGGCTATCCCTCAGAGACACGCCGTCATGACTCAGCCCCAGTGCACCTCACCGCCGCGTTCGCCTGACCCACAGCTGGAGCGGCCGTGGTCACTGGGCCACAGGAAGGCCACTGCCCCTTCCATCTCAGAGCTCTTAAGCTCGTGGGCGCTCCAAGCACTCCACCCCACAACGCAACTCTGAGGCCCCTGGAGCAGGTGAGGAGAGAAACAGTCTCTGTCTGAAGGATGGGACAGGGCTCCCCTTGGCATAGCCGCAGGACGTATGCCAGGAGTGTGGCACACGTGGTCGCAGAGCCGAGGTAGGCGCCCAGAGGCTGGAGAGGATCCGATCACCCTGGACATCAGCAAGGACAGTGAAGCTTCCCCTTCACATAGGATTGGAATCCCCTTGCTTTTTTTCAAGAATATTTATAAAATATGCATAAACTTCATAGATTATACACTGTATTATATATGTGTATAAGTGTTCTATACATTATCTAAAATGTTGGAGTGGAATATTTTATGAAAATTCTTACTTCTATGTGGGCCTAAGGCTTCATTCCTTTGCTTTGAAAGCCGCTGGGGAGGTTAACACAGAGAGATCGGCATGAACAAAATAAGAAAGAGCTTCCGGACTCGCTGAGGGGGCGGCCGAGGGTCAGGGTGAGTGAGTGCAGAGCAAAGTCATCTGTCAACATAGCTCGTTCTTTGGAAACATCAATCTAGCAGATGCATTTCCACGTGCCTGTGAAATTTACCACCAAGTTTGCTTGGAACATTCAAGCCAAGTTGGAGAATGCAAGAGACAGAAGTAGAAGGTTCATCTGCTAACTGGGTCTGGAAAGCAGCCTGGTTTCTGGTAAAGATCACAGGACCCCAAGGGCATTTCTTAACAATCCCGTGTGGGTGTCTGCTGTCCCCTGGGCTCACTTCTGAGTAGGGGGCAATCCCAGATGACCCAGCAAGCCTGGAGTCCCTCCCTCCTGGCTGGGGAGACAGCGATGGAGGGGATAGTCCCCCCCCATGGGAGGGTGGCTCTGAGAAGTGGCCCAAGGTGCAGGGAGCAGAGCAGGGGCCGCTGGCTCCCAGTGCTGCATGCAGTTCTTGCACTAAACAAGTCTCTGGAAGACAGCAGTCCTCCACCCACGGGGGCAGATTTAGAAAACATCATTGCCACGGTCCCAAACTCGACCCTTTGAGTAGAATCTCTAAAGGGAAGGGCCTAGTGTCTACAATTTGGAAAGCCCTCTGGGCAGTCCTGCTGGACAGGCAGGGTGGAGAACGAGCCCTGTGTGGACTCCAAGGAAGGCAGCCTAGGCAGAAGTTCGCCCAGAGCCAAGGAGAAGCTGGAAGAGGGCCCTGGCCCACACCAGTAGCTGCCTTGCTGGGGGTGGGAGTTTCTCGGGGCAGATGACCTTGAGTGGCGAAGCTGAGTTTGAGAGAGCCAAGCTGGGAACCAGGGTCCCAGGCACCTTGCACACCGGTGCTGGGTCACACACTGACACGGAGGTACAGTGTGGGGTGTGGGTCTGGGCAGGGGGCACTGGCTTGGGGGCTGACGGGGGCTGTCCACACAAGGAAGGCTGGTGTAAGCAGAGAAAGATTCCACACAGGATCTGAGGTTCACTCTCTTACTGGTCTTATTGGTTAAGGTACTAGAGGTACAATTAGGGTAAGTGGTTTTCTGGTTGTCACCAAAAATGTGCCAGGGCAACAAGAATGTGTAGAATAATGTATTGGTGATATACCTCATTTACATATATACAAATATTTAACATTGCCATTACTATATAATATACAACATGCATATTATTATGCATCATATTATATACATGATATATTTACATTAACATACAATTGTATACCTAATTTACATATACAACTGATAATCGATTGTACAAGCAGGTTCCTCCTGGAAGATAGTGGGTTACGGCGTTAAAGACCGTTGCCCGCTAGTATAATTGTCTTAGTAAAGGACAAGGCCGGATCTTATGCGGAGAATGTCATAAGCCTCCCAACAAAGAGTTGAAAGCAAACCCCCACTGTCCTCATGACAAAGGAGAAGGAGGGACAACGGGCAGTAACCCTCTGACTGAACGGACACTACTCTAAACCCTGTGGCCTCCAGTTCCAGAATTGGAAAGATCTGCCCCGGAAACTCCAGCAGCTTCTAGTTCTCTAAGGAGAAGAGCAGGCCCGGCCTCTGTGCTCCTGGAGGTCCAGCCTCGCGTCTGCACATGACCCCGACTGCATAACCCCAAACAAAGGACCCGACCCTAAGGCCAGCTTGGCCCAGGGACTTCATACTGAGTTGCGGGTTACAGGCTTGAAGTGTAGTGACCTCGTTCTGCACGAAGCCAGGACTCCCCCATCACGGTCACGGTGAGGTCACCTAGATACAGGCCGGGCACGTGAAGCTCAAAGCCCACGTTCCTCTCGGTTGTGTAGGCCACACGATATCGTTGTACATAACTCGCGGGTTTTGACCATGTTCTTGCAGACATTAAAATCCATGCTACACAACTGTTTGAAAGCACATTACAAAATCACGAGAAAATGTATCTTCTGGTATTGACTCATTGGTCTTCTCTGGATGATGGTCTCGTGCCGTTTCCTGGGAAACATAACTAGTTTAAACATTAGTGAACGTAGTCCATGCACCCCAAAGGGCCCCGGTAAGGGCACACTCCCGCGATGCCCCCATTTATCGTGGATGCATCTGGGCGGCCCCAAGGCTGAACGAACCCCAAAGCCCAGGCTTCCATGAAGCAGCTCATACGTGAAAGACGCCCGGCGCGCACTCTTCGTGGACGAGAACCCTGTTCTTCCGCCCTCCTGAAGAATCCTGTTTTCCATTGGTAGATGTTCATATAGTCATAGACTCTTCTAGAAAAATAGACAAGATGTTCGATCAGGGCTTAGGGAAAAGCTCTTCTCCTTTTGCCCTATGCCTTTTGTATTGAACCTTTCACCAACAGCATTCATTTCCCCCAAGAAACAAAAACCAGACTGCACTCCAGCTTTGCTACTGGCTTTAGGGTCGCAACTCCCAGTCCGCTCAGAAAATATGGGCCAAGACGCCGGGCTTGTACCGGAGTCCCTCATCCTCCCTGCCTTGCCCCTGAATTTCCACGCGCCCCGCGGCCTATTCCTCTTCTCGACCCTTCGGTGAACCAGGAGGGGCCACGTGACTCAAAGTCATTTGACAAATGAGCTACACCCTAATGTTATGTGCTATTCAAATAGCATGAGCCGGGAGGAACGTGGCCTGGCTTCCCTCTCCCGCGCGGTCACGCCCAATAGACTTCAGCCATCTTATTAAAACATGGCACCGTCGTCATGATTTACTCGAGGCGGGCCTGATGGAGCCCGTCACGGGTGGGACAGGAGGTCGTGTTCAGATGGAGAAAAGTCGGGGGGCAGCCCCGGCGAAGGCGGGTGTGCTGTGGGGAGACAAGAGAAGCCACCCCGCATCCCCGGGAGACGGATGCTGGGAAGACATCATTAGTCACCGCTACTGAGAAGACCAGCACCTCCTTGAGTCTCCTTACACGCCGCTCGTGGATACTGTCTCTGAGGTGGTATAAATAATACACGCGTGTGGCCGTCGTTAGCGGAATGCGATTTTTTACCTTCATTCCCCTGGAACGGGAACTTCTCTTGAATTATGTTATCACTTATTACAAGGCCCATTGGCGCGCAAGCTCCCTTTCCTCTCCGGCTCCAAACGAGGGTGCACTTAGCATAGAGAGTGCAGAACACTGTGATCCCGCACTCTCAGAACTCCGTGCCGCATGCACGCACACCAGTGGACACGCAGTTCTGGAGAACGCCCCGCGATCACAGTTTCGGGAGTGGGAAGGAGCAGGGGGGCCGCCAAAGCACACACAGTTTGCAGTTGACCTAGTTTGAGCGGAGCAGAGCGACAGAACGGCGGCAGACTCCATCAACGGGTTAATAATTTTACGTGCTATTCTTCTCTGAAAAGGCTTATTTAAATGTTTATCAGTTGTGCAAAGTGGAGCCGCACGAGGGTCTCGCTAGGGAGGGCTCATCATTGCCTATGCATGGGAGCGTTGTAGGAAGATTAAAATAACATTGAGTATATTCTGTAAATGAAGGAGAGAACTAGCAGGAGCCTCTGGAGTCCATTATAAATTTTAATAATACATCAAGGTAATGTAACCGAATAACTGATCTCGAAGGGAAGAAACACAACATTTGGCTAATATTACAATTTAAATTATGAAAACAAAAAGAGCTTTTAGTTAATCTTGTCTTTCTGCTTTTATTCTTCCGGCTCTTTTTTATTTTCCCTGAATCCAAAACACCATGTAAACAAATAAAAGTACGGGGGAAATAAACAGTTTGGCATCTCAGTAGATTAATTAATGTGCTTCAGCCTTGGCACCAGTAGGCGAAAATTATGTGCATAAATAATATCACTAATTAAAAAGATGCAGATTAACATGCAAATAATGTTAATGAGGATCTGCCATTCCAGAGTGGATTCGCATAACATCAACAATTTAATGGGTTGGAAGGCTTGTGTTTGCATTACATTAATAAATTTCAAAGACCTTGCATAAAAAAGTTCTGTCGGAGCCTCTGTTTCCCACTTGTGAGTTATAAATTCTGTGGGCAGTGGCGAGCGCTTGTCGGCAGATGCCAAAGTCATTATCCGAAACACTGTTGAGAGGGTGCCACGTGCCAGCGTGACCAGCTGTTGGGAACTGGGCAGTAGGCGTGATTCTGTGCCAATCATTCATATTATTTGGGTAGTCTTGATATTTATTTAAACTGATTAATATTTTGTGCTCTGCATCTTGATCTGGAGGGAAATGATTTTAAGCAAGCGAAGTTTAAAACAAACAAACAAAAAACAACCCTTATCAGCCTTTGATGTGTCATGGAAGTTGAATTTACAATGAAATTGATTAAGCAGACATAATTCCGAAACACAGACAAAAACAGCATAAAGCGTCTTTAATGATGTCATAGAATGTTGAAGTAAAGTATTACGGTGTTAAATTCCAAGTGTATCCTAAGACACCCGGCTGCATCCAAAAATGAATAAAATCAGGCTTTCCTGCTGCAAACGCTGCTTGTTTGCTCCTGGCTGCAGGTGGGGAGATGCCTCCATGGACAGAGCTTGCCGAGGAGAGGCAAAGACCAAAGGAGGGCACAGCAAACTTGTTCCTAAAACACCGTGTTACCGTCATCAGTCTCCCGGGCTGGGGGCTCCCTGGCCAGTGCAGAAGCATTGTGGCACGCAGGAACGGTGCTCACGGCAGTCAGCCGCCCGGGTCGATCACACGTCCACCTTCTGCCAATGAGCTGCCCATGCTCACACTCTCTGGACGGTGGGAAAACGTCCTTTCCCCAGAAGCTGGCCATGAGCACTGCAGACCAATGCAGAGGCGGGCCAGAAGCAGCGTGGTCAGCAACCAAGAATGGTGAGCCCAGGTGAGGCCCCACCCCAAGGGGAGGTGGGGTGAGGGGCAGGCTGGGGATGCTCTGAGCCCAGGTTCCACACCGAGCAAAGCGTTCCTTCTCTGCAAAAGGCAAAAAGCAGCAACTGGTCTTTGCGAGTCCTTCAACCGGACCCGCCACGCCTCTACTCCCCTGCATTCACACCTCCGGCTCCAGGAACAAGACCCAGGCGCCCACCTCTTCCGAGCCTGCTGATTTAGGACGGCTCTCAGACAGGTCTGCTCGCTGACCTCCTGAGGGTTCTCAGCAGATCAGCCGGGCGGTGCTAGGACTCCCCACTCTGCTGCTGCCTGCCCAGCCCAACCCCGGGCAGTCCAGAAGGCGCGGAGGGCTGGCAGACCTGGGAGGGAGGCCTTCTCGGTACTCAGTTTCCATGTTTTCGCACCTGCTACCTTCAGAGAGAAGCAAAACTAAAGCTTTCCGGGCTTCCGATACAGTGCAGTGTGGCAGCTCACCGACGGCGTGTGGTCACCAGCCCCTGTCCTGCCAGCGTGTGGGCGTTAGAGGGGCTCTGCACCCTGAAATCTCGATCCTTAAATGACAGGTGAGCCATGCGGGGTCACACGGGGCAGAGGTGTGCTCAGATATTGAGTTTCCTCTAGGAGGAAGTGGTAGTCACTCCTCTGCAGGGCCCTGTGTTTGTTGCCTTACGTTTTTGCATGACGGGACCTCACTAGGGGGTGACCTCAGGGGAAGCAAATGCATCCAATTTACCTTCATTTCTAAACATCGAGCAGGTGCCAAGCTCTCAGCCTGGGCTCTGGGGAGCTGAGGGGGGTGGGGGTGGGTGGCCAGGACATCCTACCCCGGATGCCTGCCAGTCGCTGCAAATCGCTGCCTTCTCAGACGTTTACAGGGCGCGCTGTGCGATGAGCTCTTCACGGAACCTCTCCGTGCGATGCTTCACTGACTCACCGCAGCCCGGGAGCTAGAACACACATTCCTGCCAGGACTCACTCGAAGACTTTCTGACCCTGAAACCCTGTTCTTTCCTCTGAGCCACACACCTGCCGTGACGGGCATCTGGTGTTGAAGGCAGGTAGGGCTAAGACTCAAAGGAAACAACATCATGCCTGACAATTCCAGGCAGAGGTTTCCGTCGCGCTTCCCAGCTGAGCCTTACAGACCCGGCTGTCCCCTAAATGTACTTGTTCTAAGAGGATGTTCATTCACCTTCCATCCCTTGGATTATCAATGTTTCTAACGTTGAGAAAAGCATGGGTGTTTTTGTCATTGGTCTCCAGATTGGCAGCAGCGGACATCTGCATTCATATTGAAAACCAGCCGTGAGGTGCATGTTTCTAAATACCAAATGACACGCTGCCGGAAAGGCCACTCGGAGAGAGCGTACCTGCTGTGCCATGTCCGAGTCTCCGCCGGTGGTGGTCCAGGGCTTGCCTTCGCCCTTGGCCACGCCGTAGCGAGGACGGACGGAGGATGGCTGTTGTGAAGAGGAACAGTGTGGGCTCGAGTCCCGCTCCTCGCCGCACACTCCGCCGGCATTGCCGGCGTTCTGCCGGGATCTGCGGGGAGGGCGGGAAGCACGCGATTCTCCCTGGCGTTTTCCGGGAGCATCTGCTTGCCGTGGGGAGGGAGGGCGGGGAGACCGTAGAGAGCGGGCCGGGGCGGGAGGGAATCTGACAGGGAGAACGGAGGAAGCATCCCAGCACCAGCTCTCCCAGCCCAGGTCATGGTGTGACACGTGTTTGTGAAATAAACACAAGCTGCCCCTCTCTCGTCCCCAGACTGTGGCAATCGGAACCGCCCAATTAGCTGGCTGTCCCCCTCCGCCCTCCCGTGAGGTTGCTGAGGGCAGTGACTGGCTGTTTTTCCCCAGGACCTCATGCAGCTCGCTTGGTGAGTTGGGGGACATGAGGCAGTGACCCCCAGAGCACGGGCCACCTGGCGCCCGGTCGCGTCCTTCCCCCAGCCCCACGTCACAAGACAGAAGCAAGAAGTCCGTCCGCAGATGCTCGCGCTCTCAGGCCCCGTCTGGGCTGTCCCTCCCAGGTGCCCACAGACTCCACGTCTTGCGTGAGCACAACCCTCGGACACCTGGGTCTCTCAGCAGAGTCTTCCACGGAACGGCCACGCTGTTCACACGCTATCCGGGGCAGAGCGCCCTGCGAGTGGAGGTACAGAGGCCCAGGTGAGCCTCACGCGCTTGGGGCCATCGAGGAGGTGATCCCGGCTCTGGAACTGGCTGGCCGGCTCTAGTTTTTCTCCAGAAGGCCAGGAGCTCATCCTGCCTTCGGACTTGGTGTGTAGAATGCTTTCCCTTCTCCTCACTAACCATATGTGTTCTGAAATATGAGTGTCTCGTTTTTTTTATTTGTTTAAAAAATTTTTCAAGGTATTTATTTGAGAGAGAGAGAGAGAAAGAGAGAGAAAGAGAGCAGAGAGGGAGAAGCAGGCTCCCCGCTGAGCAGGGAGCCCGACGCAAAACTCGATCCCAGGACCCTGGAATCAAAACCTGAGCCGAAGGCAAATGCTTAGCTGACTGAGCCACCCAGGTGCTCCAAGTGTCTTGTTTTAACCCAGAAACCCCAGCCACCTGCAAAAACACTCAAAAGGGACTGAAGACTGAGAGACTTGGGCTGTGGGCATCTGTAAGCAAGAAGAGGCAAAAGGAATTTCCTCCCGGCTTCAGAAAAGCCCTGCCCTGGGCCCAACAGCTCTGCTGTGGGCGGCTGTACTCGGCAGCTCTTACCTTGGACATCCTGGGATTGGAGAACGAGTCCCCAGCACAAGGCCATTCAGCTACTTGCCATTTTGCTGAAAATAGCCTTTTCTATTCTTCTAAAAATAAGGACAAAAAAACCCTCAAAATGTAAATTTTCTATTTTGAATTTTGTCTGTTTTGTCATTGTTGCAATCATGCTTCCATGAGTGCAGTGGAAGAAACAAAGTTGAAAATTATTTGCTGGGTGTGAACATAGAGTTCAGCGTAATTAAGGACTGAGATTTCCCTTAAAGATTTAAATGATCTAGGGGCACCTGGGTGGCTCAGTAGGTTAAGCCTCTGCCTTCAGCTCAGGTCAGGATCTCAGGGTCCTGGGATCGAGCCCCGCATCAGGCTGTCTGGCCAGCAGGGGGCCTGCTTCCCACCCCCCCACCACCTGCCTCCCTGCCTACTTGTGATCTCTGTCTGTCAAATAAATAAATAAAATCTTTAAAAAATAAATAAATAAATAGATAAATAAATAACCTCAACGTCACCGCGTCCCAGTGTTGCTAGATGATTGCCTCAACACCTCATTTCACTAACCACTGCTGGGGTTGGCATTCTACAAGAGCAAGCACGCCTCTGGGCAGGGGCTCCGCGTCCCCGTGCTCCTGGGCACCACCCACAGGGGCAGCCGCTGAGCAGCTGCTACCAACACCCGCCACCCCCGCAAGGCTGGCCGTTCAGCGACAAAGAGAACTCCTTTCCAGGGTCCCCTTGTCCCCTGCCGAGTGATTCCGCGAGTCCGGTTTGCTCTGTCCTGCTGCTGCTGTGAAGTTAGTTAGTTAGTTAGTTGGTTACTTAGTTGGTTAGTCAGTTGGTTGGTTGGTTAGTTAGTTGGTTGGTTGGTTAGTTAGTTGGTTGGTTGGTTAGTTGGTTAGTTAGTTAGGTGGTTGGTTAGTGCCGGCGCTGGGGCTCCCAGCAGCACATTCACGGTCAGAGGAGATGACCCTGAGTCTCAGGGCATTACTCTTGCCCATGCAGAGTTGACTCCTCTAGTTCTGACAGAGCAGGCTCCTTTCCTGGTCGCTCCCCAGTCCCAAGCAGTTCAGGAAGCATCGCACAGACATTGATGACACAGGGGTGGGGGACACCAGGTTGGCCGATTTCCCGGAAGGCGCCTGCGAGGGTCCCGAGCACCGAGTGACGGAGCTACCCCTTGGGACGGTGGGAGTTGGAAGTGACTCTGGAAGCCAGCCACGGGGGAACAGACACAGCACGGCGAGGATCTGTGCATTCATCTCAAGCATTTCGAGGGCCAGCATGTTTGGGGTGGCCGTCGGGAGTCCGGCGGTGCGCAGGACAGGACAAGGAGAGCGGGGATGGGCTGTGAGTGACCCGAGGGGGGATGCACGGCGCTGGCCCCCATCTACCCTGAGCCGTCCGCCTGGGTGCAGATCTCCGTGGAGGCAGCCTTTCCCGCTGGAGCGCCCCAGCCCCAGCTCCGGCCCATAGGCTCTCGTCAGAGTCAAGCACTCGGAGAGGCCTTGAAGCAGCAGGACGTGGAGCTTGGGTCCTGGGGCCACAGAGCCCTCGAGCTCTCCAGGGCACCCGGGCCTTGCTTCCCTGGGCTGCGACCATTGCTAGCCCTTCCGTCCAGGCCCAGAGCCATGTCTCAGGCATGGCCGCGTGTTCTAGGGGCACAGAGGGAAGGAAGAAACAAGGATCCCTGTCCTCGGACCTAGTCTGGGGGGTGTTCCTCTCAGGGACAGATCATTCTGCTCAGGGACGCATGTCTTCCAAGGGAACCCTGCAAAGATGCCTGTCCTGGGGCCCCAGAAAGGTCTGCTGGAGTCACAGACACTCACCTGGAGACCAGTCTGCAGTGTGTCATCCAGTTGTGGGGGAAGGGATCTCCAGGACACTGAGCAGTCCAGGAAGTGTCCAGCGGAGAGGACAAGAGTCAGCCTTTACCATGTGGGTGGTGACACAGGGACCTGGGACGTGGGGTGGGAGACAGGGGATGTGAGGGGGCCTTGGGGACCCACTGGGTCCTGCGGACAATGAAAGCCACTGAGGACTTGGGAGTGCATC
Source organism: Eira barbara (assembly GCA_020311275.1). Taxonomy (NCBI): domain Eukaryota; kingdom Metazoa; phylum Chordata; class Mammalia; order Carnivora; family Mustelidae; genus Eira; species Eira barbara. The sequence goes on along the minus strand of JAHRIG010000024.1, from coordinate 2,139,423 downwards.
CTGAAGTCCGTTTCCATGGCAATGGATCTCTGGGGAGGGTGGTTTTGGGGGCTGGGTGGGGATGGAGAGCCCCGGGGAGCAGAAGGTCAGAGGGCAGTGCGGCTGGTAGAAGCACCAGGCCCCCGGGCTGCCTCCTGGCCTCTCCCGGCTACTCCTACGGTCCCGGGCTTTCCGTGCGCGTCTGGGGCTCTGCCCGCCCTCTGGTCTTCCCTCTGACCTTCGGGAGTCCGTGTAGAGGTGAACCGTGCAAATACCACCCCAGTGTTGGTCACGCAACCTGGTTGTATATTCTTAGGAAACTCAGGGACGGGAGAGGAGTGCCAGAGCTGTGACGTTATTTCTGTCCTTATTAGCCTGTGCAGAGTTTGAAGGGAAGGTCCACACCCTTTCACGCCTACCCCCACGTCCCTGCTCAGGGTAGAAGGCTGTGGGGTAGCCCGGTGCGGGGGGCGCTGTGCCGACGGTGCCAAGGCCGGGCCCACCTTCAGCGACAGCCCCTTGAGGTGGGGGAGGCCTTTTTCCCCCACACGAACGGGCCAGCCAGCTGTGGAAGGTTGCCCCTGGGGCTGTGGAGGGGACACCTTCCCCGGCCGGTGGGTGATTCTGGGGAAGCCAGATGCAGTCGCGCACTTGGCGTCCGAGGACCCGGTGCCCCAGACTGGAAGCAGGTGCAGCAGGAAACCCCCGGTCTGGCTCGGATCCCCCCGCTCCTGACTCCACCTGCACTGGGAGCAGCGGCTCCGGGAGACCACACGGTCTCTTCTCCCAGCGAAGCTTCTAAGAGAAGGTGAGTTGGCTGGACTGCTCCTTCTCCTGCCTGTCACCAACCCCCTGGCTTTCTGCGGCCGTGGCTGCACCTGGCTCCCACCCGGTGGGTTTGCTGTGTCCTCTGGGATGTGCCTGATTTGGGGGAGACGGGCTGAGAACCAACAAGGCACATATTAGGACTGCGACCTCCTCACGCCATGGGGTTGGGAGGCCCTCGTCTCTGGCGTCTGCCCCCGGCCCACCTGCAGCGTTTTTGGCACCGGCTACCCAGCGGGAGCATGGCGCACCCTCAGCCTTCCGTCTGGGATCACTCCCAGGAGGCAATCGAGGAGCCAGGGGGTGGGGGCAGTCTGCTGGCCACAGAGAATGTGCACACCAGCCAGTCATGGAGGGCCACTGGGGCCGCAGGGACCCACAGGCTCACCGGGAGCTAATACTGGCCTGGACGCCATGTTAGTGACAGGACAGCCTGTCTCTGCTGTCCCAGGCCATGGATGCTGCAGGTCCCTGGTCGTCCATGTCAACGCATGCCCTGTGAGAAGAGTCCTCGAAATGCTGGGGGTGTCCCTCCCATGGGGCGCAGGTACCCCAGACAGCTCTGTAGGTTCCCCTTGGGAGGGCCTCCAGGGACCCTGGCCATACAGTGTAGCAGGCTGTCCTTGCAGTGACACAGCCTGGCCTTTAGTCACAGGGTCTGGTCCTAAAAAGAACTTCTGGTCCAGAGCCTGAGCCAGGGACGGTGACCTGGATTGGGCAGCTGACCCCAGCCCTCTATCACACCTTGTTTCCCCGTGTATGGAGTGAGCGCAGGGCCTGCTCGTGAGTGAACTCGGGGTTCTCCCAACCGTCCACACAGCTCTCTGCAGGCAGGGTCCTCCTGGCTCTCCCTGCACCTCCCCGGCCTCGCGTTCAGTCGGCCCACCATGCCCTGACAGGTAAGCACCACACCCGTCTCCTCCGAACCCTCGGCTCTGGGGGGGCCCAGCGACAAAGCAGCATCCCCAGAAAGCAGCCTGGCAGAGGGCAGAGGGCCACCCCCACCTTGTCCTGGGGGAACACAGGGGCCCGGCAGCTGTCCTGACTGTGTGTAGCCTGTGTGTTCTCATGTGCCTTTCCTGAGCCTCCTGGTCGCCCAGCACCCCCTGCCCTAGGGACTGTCGTCTCTGCTTCACTTAGTACGGGCCATTGCCTTCCCGAGCCCTCCATAGCCCACATGGCAGCAGATTAGCATGGCCCCCGGGCTCTTTGTCAGGGTGTTCAGTGCCACTTTGTGGGGCGAGCCGCTCTTTGGATGAAATCTCCTTTATCTGGGTTTGTATTTACACCCCTCGACCCAACCCCATGAGACCCAGCCCCATGCTTGCCAGTGCCAGCTGGTGGGTCCTGCTGCTCCCCGCTGAGGGGCCGTCCTCGCAGGCCCCACTACTCCCGGACTGTTACGGGGGGGTGGGGGCAGGGGAGGACACCTGGGGATGTGCACCTGTGAGCCTGCGTGTGAGCTCACACGTGTGTGTGCCTTGCTGACAAGCCTCTGCATCATCTTTAATCAAGGCGAGGCCCAGAGGGTCCAGAAGATGGGAGGGTTAAGGATTTTGAGTGCATTGACGTCTCGGGTCCTGTTCTCACTGGCGAGGATGGGGTCTGGCCTTGTCTAGCAGGCTTCCTGGAGCTGAGTGTCCAACCTGTCCTAGAGGTCACTCCTCTAAGTCCCGGAGCTGAGCCTCCCTCTCCCGCATGTGGCCAGGCGGCCCCTTCCTACTCACAGTTAGCCTCGCATGGTGACCAGCCAGCCCAGGCCCCTGCCCCCGGCTTCTCGAAGACACCAGTGGTCTCCAACACCCGCCATCGCTTCCTGCTGTGTGGTGCCAAAGCTGGTCCGGGAAGGCCACGGCATCCTCCTCCCCAGCTCGGTGTTTGTGAGGATGGAGACTCGGACACGTCAGACTGGAACGTAGAGAGGAGGGCAGATGACAAGGGGCGGATGAAGGCAAGAGGATGTCTCCGTAGCAGTCGTAGAGGTGAGCGTCCAAGGTGAGTGCTTCAGCGATGGCCGGTGCTGATGGCAGCCTCTACCCCATCGCGCTGAGCGCTGGCCCACATCTTGTCTTCTCCAGGCCTTGGTGAAAGATCGCCAGACTTCCTCCCGGGCCTCTTGGAGGTGCTGGAACAGCCTGTCTTCTGTTTATAAGGTCGCCCTATTTTTGTTTTAAGTAACGGCATTTCCTGAATCCGCTTTCAGTTTGGAGTAAACAAGATACGTGCATTTAGCCGGAGCAGGTACTGGTCCATGCCGGCTGGTGTTGATCACAAGCAGTCCCTGTGTCAGGGTGTTCATGAACAGCGCTTAGCAGAGCTTCCCCACCCCAGGGCAGCTTCCCTGCCCTCCTGAGCCCCTCGGACCTCGTGTGCCTAGTCCACTGCTGGGCCTATGTGGTGTGGCCGGGGGCCTGGAACCGAGTCCGCTCGCTCTTTTCCAACATTAGCACCGCCTTGACCTTGCTGAGTAGAATGACCTTTCCGTCATGAAATGACAAATATCTCCCTCCCCCGTGGGCACTGTTTCAGCCAAACTGCACTAGATTGTCCCGAGGTCTCGCATTATTAGCTTCGGTGTCACAGGACACAGTAGTGTGAACACCCCAGCCCACCCCAACCCACCCCAGATCCCAGGGCTCTGTGGGATTTCATACACGTGCTGCCTGGGCTCCCGGATCAGTAGCCTTACCAGTTTTAGACGCCATCTGAGCATAATAAAATAAAGGAATGGGTCAGGGATCCCTGAGCCCCCACAGACCCTGATCGGAATGACAGCACAGGCGAAGGTTCACGGGTGCGCCGAGTGGGACAGCGAGCTGCCGGCCCCGCAGTGGTCACAGGGAGGGGCACCCTTCCTGCCGCAAAAAGAACACAAGGCAAGGACGAGCTCTCTAGGACACACTGAGAGGCTGCCCCGTGCCAGCAGCATTCCCTTGCGGGGATGCAGATGGGAAGAGGACTGGAGAAGCCCTGCCCTCTGACTCACACTTCAGTACAAGCCAGAGGGAGGGAGTCCCTGGAACCAGTGCCCTGCGGCCCGCTGGAGAGGCGGGCGGTCTCCGTCCGCACTGCCTCCCTGGGCACCTGCTAAGGCCAGAGTCTCTGCGCGTGTGGGTGAAAGGAGAGGTTTTGCTTCTGCAGGACATCAAGGTGCAGGTGTGGTAGGACAGTGGCATCTCAGATGGTCCTCCCAAGCCGGTTTGGTGACTCCGGTGCATCCTGCACTCACCCTGCGTCGGTCTGTCCCTCTGCTCTCTTATCTGGCTGCCCTGCTAGCTCACTTCATGGGGATGGCCATGCAAAGTGCATTCCCAGCGCCTTCCTGCCGGATTTTGGCTGATGAGACACGCTTGGGGGTGCAGGAGGGGAGAGTCCAGGGATTTCCTGCAAGAGCTCCATCTCCCCTGTGGTCCCCTGTGGTCCCAGTGCATCCCCAGCTTCACACTGAGGCTGTGCCTTGCCGGGTGGCCTCCCCCATGGGTCCCTGACTTGGTCCCACCTGTCCCTCTGTGCCCCCAACTCGCAGGCCCTAGGCTCTGGTCACCCCTTCAACCAGGCTGGCGGTGCCTGCCGTCGGTCCTCTCCAGCAGACCAACTTCACGCGTCTACAGCACTTTCTGGAACGAACCCCCATATTCAAGCCTCTGGGGTAGCAACGTCTCCCAACCACAGGGCCCTGTGCATCACCACACGGGGCCGGAGGCCACTCCGCCTCATGGCTCCTCACTCCTGTGCGTGGTTTGCAGAGCCGCGCTTCGTCCGCCGAGCACTCACCGCGGGAGTTCTTACCTGAGCGACCGTGTGTGAATCTCACAGTGCCGTCTGGTTTGTCCATGGACTGCGGTCCCGGCTCCTCTCCCCGTGGGTGATTTGGTTCGGTTGGTTCTCTAGAACCCTCTTCACTCTTCACATTCTTTTTACTAAGAAGAAACAAACGCCCCCTTAGATGTCCACTAGAAGCTGGTGAAACCTTTATTGCGGTCGCTGGCCCAACCCAGTACTTGGGCACTCAGGAAGCCCAAGGTCAGAAATACCTTTGCTCCTAACATCAGCTTCACACCCAGGCAGGAGTCCACACTGTAGGGTTCCACCCAGGACCAAGAGCGGGTCTAGAAGAGTCCAGGGTGCCATCAAAGGCACGTGCCCTGGAGAACCGCACTTTGGCCACCATCACACCAAGTTGACCCTGAGCCCGCTCACATTTGGTGTGACACAGCGGGGGAGCACAGAGCACATGTCACCAAAGGTAATTTCCAATCACTTTTCCCGGGTCGCCAGAAAAGGCCAGCGTGGGAAGAGGCTGGGGTGTGGTCCGGCGCCCCTGCACTCTCACGTCCTGGCAGCGGGTGCTCCATGGTGTGAGCACAGAAATGATGTGGTCTTGGTGGGCCTGTGAGGACAGAAGGACCGAGACCACCTTGAACGTGTTCACCCTTGTTTTTCTGAGAGCTTTTGCTTAAATGATCCCTTATTTGCTTGAGGGGCTCAAGAAACAAAGCTACCCTCCTGTCACCTTTATTTCCCAAAGTTGCTTACATATTTGGATGGTCATGAAAGGCAGCCAAAGGCCGGGGTCCCTCCTGTGTCCTGCTGTGACCTGGGTCCTAGACCCGCACGGTGATCGGCAGCCCCAGCACCACAGTGTGGAGACTGGAAGACGTGGCAGCAGCCCGGACACCTGGCTCTTCCCTCCATCTTGCTTCCCGGGTCCTGCCTGCAGCTGTGCCTTCTAATACTTCCGCCATCTTTCCTGTGTCCTCCACACCCACGGGCACACGCTCGCACCATGCACCCTTGCTCCCACCGCACCTGCCCACAGGCATGCACAAGCACACACACACCAGCTTGCACACGCACTCTCACAGACCCACATGTCTGCACACCCACACCCACGTACACACACACACACACACACACCGCACACGCATGCATCCCTACATGAATCACATATCCACACATGTGCTACACACCCACGTGGGCACACCCATACTCACAGATTGTTACACATCTACATGCACGCACCTACTCCCAAATGCACACACACACACACCTGTACCTGCATACGAGTTCTTGCACATGAGCTCACACTCACACTCACACACACACACACAGAGCATGTCTGATCACTGTTAATCTTCTGGGCCTTCCCGACATTCTCACTTGGCCAGAGAGCTCTGCTGAGGCAGCTGCCACCAGAACTCGGCTAGAAGACCCATGGGGAAGGGATAACTCAGCTTCTCTCTCTCCGCTCGTCCAGGACTGGGTCTCCACTTGGCTCTCACGAGTGATGTTTCAGGTGCAGAAAGTAAGTGGAGAAGAGCTTAGAGAATCTGGGGCCCCAGGACCTGTGACCCTCACGTGGCTGAGCAGCTTCTAGCAGGTTTGGGGCATACCGCTTCTGTTCCTGCCTAATTTTCTACAAGACACAGTGGAAAAAAGCTTTGCTTTCACTGCCCCGTTGTTGGCGTTGGGAAAGAACTGTCCCCAAGATGCACATGTCAAAAGAATTTCAGAGGCCACGGAGGGGATTGCTGCCTTGAGTGGGGAGCTTACCCTCCTTCCTCACTCCCGAGTGTGCTGGCCATAGCGGTGTGCTCGAACTGACGTCCTTGGCCTGGACCAGCCACCTCACGGTGCTCCCTTGCACCTGCAGAGAGGGGAGGACGGACGGAGAGAGCTTCAGCACAACTCAGCTGGGTCCCTGCCTCCCATCCTCTGATGACTGGGGTCACCAGAGCCAGCCCCCTCCAGGCAGAACACCACTGCCAGCCTCCCCTTAGCAAGAACCAGCACTGCCAAGGAGCTCAACACTCAAAGTATCAGAAAAGGGCACCAAGCCCTCGTCATCAGAGCTGTGACACCATGACCCAGAGGGTCCCAAAGAGGGCCCCTGACCGGCAGCATCACAGTCACCTGGGACTTAAGAAGAAAGCAGCTTCCCGGCCCCACCACAGACGCACCACAGCAGGAACTGGGGACCAGATGGACCGAGCGTCCTGGCAATTTGTGCCCATGGCGCCCTCCAGGTGAGTCACCTGCAGGTGCAGACATGTGACCCTGACCTCACCTCCCCCCTCCTGCTGCCACTTTCCTCTGCTTCTGAACACACCTCCACCTGCTGCTTCGGGACCTGAGCACTCGCGACTCACAGCCCTCGTCTTACTCTCTTTGCCTAAGCGGTGCTGGTGTGCCTGCCTCATTTTTCTTCCTAGAAATGCAAGGCTCTGAGGCCAAAACAGCATCTTTGTTCTCCCCTGCCCAGGACTAAGTATGCATCTGCAGTCAGGGCCGTGTACCCATTAGATGGAACGGGAAGGGGAGTTCAGAAACCCGAGAGGACAGGTGTTTGCTTTGAGGATGAGCACGGTTTGGCGAATCCTTCATCAGAGACGGAAGGAGATACCCAAGGGTCACACATGGGATCTCAGAAGAAGAAGAGGGAGAAGCTGGTTTCTTCTCAGTGTTCCTGCTTTCAAAAACCAAGAGAAGCTAAAGAAAGGTGGAGAACCACTGGCTGTCTTCTGCCAGCCCCACTCACTGGGCTCACGCGCTTGCCTGGCTCAACCTGGGCCACTCGGAAAGGGAGTTTATTTACAATGGTAAAGTGGGGTCACATGATAGAATTCAATGTGCGACATGGCAAAGATAATGACCCCTCCACCCTCCGAGATGCCAGGGAGTGGAGTCAGGGAAGAGGGGCATCGCTGTGCAGATAGGTGTGGGTCTGACCATGACACCTCCCTACAGGATGCCGGTCCGGATTCCGAATCAGACCCCCGGTCCTGTCTTCCCTGCCCCCTCACTGAGGACACAAGTGCTGGGAGCAACACAGGACAGATAGCGCCGGCAGCCACTAGCAAGTCCAAAAGCAACCATAAGGCAGGGGTCCTCACGAAAGATCACAAAGGAACAGGACCTCAGGGGGCTTCCATGGGGGCTCCCAGGGAGGCTTGGCGGCCAAAGGCAGGAGTCTCTCTGCTTTTGCCCAGACTCCAAGACCAGTTTGCATCTCCACCTGCCCTGGATGAGACACTGTCTCCAAATCTTCTGTTAAAAACATATATATACAATCATGCAGGGCACTTTTTCATAGCCTGTGCAGAATTTGAGTCTTTGGCCATGAAGCTTTCCCAGGAACAATGACTCCACACAAGTGGCCCGAAAGACCTTTCCGCTCTCCCACAAAGAACAGAACCAAGAGAAAAGAATTGCTCTGGGGAGCGCTCTGCAGGCAAACACAAAATGCTAATATTAGCATTTAAAATACAAGTAAACACTGGAAGTATTCTGAAGGCAAAGCAGGCCACGTGAAAGCCAGGACAGCCCTGAGAATCAGGAATCCTGACGTTGAAACTTCATGTCTGCAGGAACCAGGCTGTGACCCCCTCAGGCCAAGATGGTCGTGGTACGTAAATTTTAAAATGAGTAAAATGCACTTATTCACTGATTTCTATCCGGTAAATGGCATCGATATTTGGAAAAATTTTCATGGAACTTGTCTTTTTCCTTCTCATCTCAATGTTTGTGAAACCATATTCCACACTTACCATCAGTCGGGTTTATTCCAGACTAATCACCCAAGTTCACTTGAAAAATGCATACCACGGTCTGAAACATGACATTAACTTTTCTCCGTCCTATGTGAGGATCAGGTGCATTTTGATCGGACTGAGCTGCACACAACACTTCGTGTAAAATTCAATTTCAGCACTTGTCACTTTTAACCGGAATTTTTGGCAAAGATTTCTCGAACACCCGAAGTTGGGTGCCCGCTGTTTAGCGGGTGCATGTTGGCTGGTTGGGCTGTGCTCCTCGGGGCATTTAGCCATTTGTCTCTGACCAGCCAACGCAGGCTCGGTGATGGGCAGGGTCTGGCAGGGTCTGGCTGGCGCCCTTCCCCTGCTGTGTGGGGAAGCTGGGGTCTGGGCTCAAATCTCTGCCTTTGGGCCTACGTGACCCTGGGCTGAACTCTTGCTCACCATTCTCCTGACATCGAAGGGACCCCTGGTGGCTTCTGAGAGAAACCCCAGCCCCATCGAGGATTTGGTGGCCCACCCTGCTCTCCAGGTCTGTGATAAAGCCACCGGTTCCAGCCTGGGCTTTCTCTCATGGACTCCCCTGTTCCCCGGCACAGGGACAGGAAAGCCGTTGGCCTGCGGTTCTGGACCAGCAAGCCTGAGAAGGAGCCTGTGGCAAGGAGGCCAGAGAGAGACACAGTGATGATGTCCTCATCTACATTCTGTGCTGCAGCTTGTTGAGTCTGAGGCAGGGGACAGTGCATGAGAGCAGCGGGCCCTTGAGAGCAAATTCCAAAATTGCAAGGCCGCATTTCAGTGGCTCCGGGCTTTACTGGGGAGGAAGGAAAGAGAACACGGAGTGCTCACCTCTGGCAGCTGGTCGGAGTTCTCAACCCTCAGCCTGTCCCTTCTGTGGGCCTGAAGGGGACCCAACTCCAGCCGCTCAGACCACTGCCCAGGGGGCAGGCTGCCGATGCCATCCCTGGGTCCTCTCAGTGCCGGCCCCCTCCAGCAGGACAGGTCAAGGAGGCCCCTTGTTTTGACGCTGGGTTGGGTGCAATGCTTCTGGAATTTTCACTGTTCCTGCACGGCCGGGTTGCCGCTGGAGACCGGGAGGGACTTGGCGTTTGCAAGGAGCCCGTGGGCAGCGATGCAGGGAGGACGTGCTGGGGAGGGGATGGGCTGGGTCAGAGAGAGCGTTTGCGCAGGCATATCCATCCACAGCGCTGCCTCATCACCCAGTCCGGGGGCTCTGAGTAACAGGAGGAGAGAAAGGCCAAAGGGGCTGCTTGTGCAGCGGGTACACGGGTGCGCCCACTCTGGGGTGACAGAGGGTTACAGGCTGGGGAGGCCGAGGTCATCTCCCCATTGCAGGGAGAGCAGGAGAGCTGTGGGCCTTACGGGAGACTGTACCTTGGCAGGGGTCTGGGGGCTGTGACAGCCCAGGGAATGGACTCCCATGCCTTTCTGAGGGCAGGGACATCAAGGGGACGCAAGCATAGGCAGGAGTGAGGACCATTTGTGTGTGTGGGGTATTGTGGGTTGGCTGTGGGCAATCAGGGATGGCCTCACAGAAAACAAGAGTCCAGGCGGTGCTGGGGGCGGTGAGAGGTAGGACACATGACCACCATCCTTCCTGTGCCATCTGGACCCTGGCCGAGGAGGCCTCAGGATACTAGGTGGCCCCTCTGTCCTGTCTCTCAGGTCGTCCAGGCTCTGTGTGCTCAGGCTTTGACTCTGGGCACCTGAGAGGGCAGCAAACCAAGACAAGCAACCCCCTGGCCCAGGAGGTGACCCCCAGCCAAGGAGATGACCCCTGGAGCAGCAGGCTGGTTTCCAACCAGGGGTAGGTTGGATGGAGGTGGATGTGTTGAGACGTTGGGGCTTTGCTGGTGAGTCCCCAGATCTGTCGTCCTTGTGTGTTGGTTTGTCATGAAAAGTAGTGAGGGAAGGAGAGAGGACAGGAGGCAAGGAGCAGGCCGGGGCCTGGCATCAGTCCCGAGATCTGGCGCTAGAGTCGACGCTGATCCTGGGAGAGCCCCGAGCTCCAGTCCTTGCACGGCCCAGGGAGGTACAACGGGCCTTCACCTGCATGACGGCCGCCTGGAGGGGCAGCATTGGCCCCTGCGTGACGGGGGCTTGGTGGGGTGGGGGAAGCCGCCCCGATGAAAGCACTTCATGCTCCTTTCCCCAAGCCTCCACCGCAAGCCAACATGCTGCTTTGTTTTGTCTTGTTTTGTTTTAAAAATCTCCTTTAAGAAATTATCTGGAGCTAAAAATAGCGAACTAAACAGTTGCTCACAGCACTCTACAGTGTACCCCACACAAAGTGGGCTCTGGGCTGCGGACCACACGGCTTCTATTTTAACGGAGCTCATTCGGCAACATTTGTCCTCCTCACCGGAAACCTAGTAATGTTCTCCAGTGAACACCTCGCAAGCGCCAGGGTCAGTTACAATTTCCTCCAACCTTGTTTCTCCTCCTCCTCCTCCGCAGGGCCTGGGCGCGTGTCTGAACCACACCTGCTAGAGACTTGGGGGCAGTGGGTGGGGGAGAACCTCGGGGAGACTCAGCCCGGACGGTGCGGGGCTGAGGTCACACGCAGGCTGGGAGATGCGGCCACCGGGAGCACAGTGACCTCTTCAGTCAGACGCCAGGGCCACTGGTCAAGAACTTACGTGGAGATTTGCTCGGTGCTCTAAAGAGTCCTGGGGATTGAGTCTGCAGCAGCGTGACGTGAAGATGATGGATTACGGGCCGTAAGTCTCATTGCAGCCGCACCATACGAAGAAAGCATCATGCCTGAGCACTATGGTAATCCACTGGGCGAAGGGAATGAGAAGAATGAGAATGTGGAATGAGACGATTCTGCATTCCAGAATATCCTGCATGCATCCCCAGAAGCAGGGCAATGGCCACTGGGTGTCCAGGGGATTGGCCCCAAAGCACAGAAGCTCTGAAAACGAGAGGTGGGAGGGCCACTTTGTGAAAGGCAAGAACTAGAAAAGGAAATAATCATGGTTTTCCCTTTATTTTCCAAACAACACTTGTCAAAACAAGCTGGCCCGTGGCCCTTCTTAATGTGAAAATATCCTATGCAATAAGGGTGAAGAGATATCCGCGAAATCACAGCTCAGGGCCATTCTCAGTGGAAACCGGAGGTTTGAAAGGCATGAACTTGGTGGGACAGCTCAGACTTGCAAGACGACTAAACACTGAGATGTGTGTTCAGAGCCTGCTGGTGTTGTCGCTGTTGCCGTCTGTCGGTTCAGGAGTGAAGCACCCACGAGCCGGAATCGTGCCAGGCACAAGCCTAGAGTGGTGGCCCCGGCGCTGGGGAGAAGACCTGTGTGAGCTTCGGTGATTTCGAGAATCATGCAGTAAACAGAACACCGCAGCTCTGATGGAAGTTCGTCCCGGTCTGCGAACCAGAGATGGCTTTGTGAGGAAGGGGAGAGAGGTCTGGAGGATGAGCAGCGACCAGGAAGGTGACAGAAGGAGTAAGAAAGTAGAAACCAGGGGGGCAGACACCGAGCCCCGTGGGTGGACAGGAGCCAGGCGGGACAGGGGGTTGGGAGGGGCCGGGGTAGAAGACCCGGACCGGAGCACTGTGTCTTTATGGAAAGTGTTTAGAAGGGGCACCTTAACCCAACACGTGGATCACCTGAAGGCAGAACGAGTGTGCATGAAGGGTCACTGGCCACGAGCCCCGGGCCGTCACCCAAGTGACAGACCAAGAAGACCAAGTCAAGTGCCAGGGAGACACGAGGAGGAAATGGGTCAGGAGCCACAAAGGAGGCAAGAGCTGGGGCCAGGCCGGATGCCGGCTTCTGTGCAGGGTAGGGGCAGGGACAAGTTCATGAGGACATGGGATTCTTCTTGAGAAGCAGCATGACGGTGTAGTTCGCCACACCGGGGAAAGGGAGAAGGTCCAGGTCTGGGGAAAGGACCTGACGGATTATCTGGGGAGCAAATGCCTTGGGCATACTCTAATGAGTGCTCAGTAGGCACCTGCACAAAGTTCTAGAGACAGAGCTGCAGTGCGGTTGGCGGGCGCGGATGCCCTGGGACTGGGGACTCCATTCTTCCCAGCCTTACTGGGGTAAAAAGAGCACGTGACTTTGGCGAGTTTCGGGCGTGCAGTGTAACGATTTGATACACAAACATATGGCGAACTGTCTGCCGCAACAACGTCCGTTAGCAAGCCCTCAGACCTCGCAGAATTACCTCTTTGTTACTGTGACTTTGGGGGGCCCATCGAAGGACACCGAAGCTCTACTCGCAGAGCAAATTTCTATTGTGCGATCACTGCGTGCGGTCACCACTCTGTACACTGGATCCCGGGACTTATCCGTCGTACACCTGGGAGTCTGTACCCGTTGATCCACACCTGTCCTCCATCCCCCCACGTTGAGGACCTACCTGCCAATCTGGTCTCAGATCCCAGATGGTTTTGGATTCTGCATATTGAGTGAGACATACAGCACTTGTCCTTCTGCCCATCCGTGTTGTTGCAGACGGCAGGATTTCCTTCTTTCTCGTGGCTGAACAACACTCCTCATGTGTGTGTCACATTTTCTTTATTTGTCCCCTGAGGTTGTTGCTATCTCTTGGCTCCTGCAAATGACATGGAGGTGAACACAGGGGGTGCGCGAACTCAAGCTCGTGATTTCCTGTCCTTCAGGTGTGTTCCCGTAAGTGGGACTGCTGGGTCGTGGGCTGGCTCTATGTTTACGTTTCAGCTGCCCCAGTGTGCATTCCCACCAACCGTGCACGAGGGTCCCTTTCCCACACTGTCTCCGCCATTGCCTCTTATGGTTTGATGACAGCCACTCTAAGCACGGCAGGTGGCATCTCATTGTGGTTCTGGCTTCATTTCCCTGGTGGTGAGTGATGTGGACATACTTTCCTCCACTTCTTGCCCTTCTGTAAGTCTTCTTTGCAAAATTGTCTCATGGCCCCTTCAGGTGGTTGGCACACTGAAGTCAGGCTTTCAACAAAACTTGAGGATCCGCTACGGTATCCTTCCTGTCGCTGCTGCAGCAAATGACCACAAACCCAGGGCCCTGTGTCGCAGAACTTATTCACGGTTCTGGAAGCAGAAGTAGAAGATCGGCTTCATGGGGCCAAATTCGGCAGGTGTGGGCAGGTCTGGATCCTTCTTGAGACACCAGTGGAGAATCCAGAAGAACCCAGGCCTGCCCACACCTGCCGAATTTGGCCTTTTCCACCTTCCAGTGCCTGCTGGTCCTGTCACTGCCATCCTTCTCCTGCCGCCACACAGCATCCTTCCGCATGTGTCACATCTCCCTCTGCTTCCCTCTTGGAGGGGTACACGTGACGCCATGTAGGGCCCACCCAACAATCTAAAATATTCTCCCTGTGGTGATACCCTTAACTCAGCCACACCAGCAAAGTTGATTTTTCCACATTAGGTAACATTCATCGTTTGTTCTCAGGGATTTAGATGCGGATATCTTTGCGGGGCTGTTTTCTGGGCTACCACAATGATTAGGAGCCAAACACTGTGCTAGGTCCTGGGGAAACTGTTCAAATCTGGTGCAGCTCCCAACCTCTCAGCCTGGCCCCAAGATCTGCTATTCTTTTTCTTTTTTTTTTTTCCTTTTTTTAAAGATTTTATTTATTTATTTGACAGAGAGAATGAGAAAGACCAGAAACAGGGAGAGCAGCAGGCAGAGGGACACAGAGAAGCAGGCTCCCCACTGAACAGAAAGCCTGATGTGGGACTCGATCCCAGGACCCTGAGATCATGATCTGATCTATAGGCAGACCTTAACCACCGACCCACCCAGGCGTCCCCAGACCTGCTACTCTTGTGCTAACCCTTGTTATCAGAATTCCTATAAACGGTTAAAAAGAAAAAAAGCCAACCCAGACTGGTCCCAAGGATGGGATATTTCTTGCTTCATGTAACTGGAAGGTAAAAGACAAAGCTGGTTTCAGGCACAGTTGGATTCAGGGGCTGAAATGATGCTATGGGAACACTTCTCGTCCTGTGTTCTGTTCTCTGCTCCAGGCTGATTTGCCCCGTGGAGACCCCCCCAGACCCCGCCTCATTCCTGCAGCAGTTCACCCCACGAGACAGAAGGCTCTTTGCCATGTTCCAACAAGCCATCCGTCTGACCCTCATCGGACGGATCGCTGCTGTAGCATAGAGAACCAGTCTGAACACACCTGTGCCCCTTGCCCTCCGATGACCCCGGGGGCAGCGCCAGCCCCCAGGACTGGGGATGGGGTCCATGCCCAGCACAGCCAACTGAGAGTCTGCTACCAGAAGAAAGGAGCATGGTATCCAGCTCAACGCTCCCTTCTCCATGTCCCATGCACCCGCATAGTGACAAGGGTGCCCGGGAAGTCCGTTTAAGTATTTGTAAAGAGGCCGGGCCAGTGCAACTCCCAGACCTGCTAGACTCTGAGGTTTAGTTAGGTAAAGACATGGGGAAGGAGCTGTTCCAGCCCCGAATCGCCTCCCATCGCCAGCAGGAGGGGTGAGAAAGTGGTGAACAGAGCTTCAAGGAGGCGGATGAGCTGGGGTTCTGACATGAGGGCCTGAGGCATGACTGGTCCCTGGGACGGATCGGGCTCTGTCTGCTCTGCATCCTGGCTTGGGCCACACTCCCCATCCTCTCTGCTCACCTCCTGGCCCACAGGTGCCCCTGCCCCCACCCCCGACGGTGGCAGGAAGGAAGATGGGGGCAGGGAGGCAAAGGCTCTACCTCCCACGGAGGCATCTTTCCAGCCTTACGTCTCCACATCAGCACCAGCACGCAGCCCTGTCTAGCTGCAAAGGAAGCTGGAGAGTGTAGCCTCCTATCCATCTGCCGGCATCCCAGCCCCAAGAGAGAGGACGGGACTGAGGGCAGCTGACATCGCCAACTCCCCTGCTGTCACCTGAGAAGGCCAGCGCAGAAGTAAAGTCGAATCGCAGTAAGGCAAAGCCATATTCTTCCTGCTGGTGAGTCAGCAACAGAATGTGTTTTCCTCCCCACGACCGGCTCCTAGAAGGTGTCTCAGATGGACGGGCTTACTCACCTGCTCGGAGCGCCCTGTGATTGTATATGAAGAACTCTTCATCTGCCCAAAAAATCAGAAGCAGACACGAACACCCATGATCATGCCGTCGGGCTGATAGCACTTCGCTCTCCGCCATTGGATGATGTGGGCAGACGCCCGTGTGCTGTGCATTAACAACTACATGTTCATGAGCCAGAATCCGGTTCGGAGGAAGGCCCGGCCAGGGACTAGAAACGCAGCAGTGAGAGGCTGGGCGGGACGGCTGCGGCGGGGTTCGTGGAGAACGTGCGACGAGCAAAAAAGCAGCCCAGAGCGTCGGCCCCGGGGTGGGTTCCTCCTGCATGGGGGTCACCAGGACCCGGCCACAGCCACCCCACTGTCATCGGCACCCACCAGGATGCCCCCTGAGCAGCCCACTCCGTCTTCCCTGCACCCACTGGAGAGAGGTGAAGGGCAGGGCTCGCCGTGCTTAGGTTGGGGACGCATTGCTCTGAAAGGGTCTCACCCCAGGCCTCGCCATAAGGGCTAGAAATTGTGGGTGAGATTAGCATTTGGATCGGTGGGCTCTAGGGTAGACGCGGGCATCTTCTCATCCTCGAGGGCCTGGGTAGAACAAAGGTAGAGGAGGAGTTCACCGTGAGCGGGGCCCATGGGTCTCCCCCTGCCCTCAGACTCTGACCAGAGTGACAGCCTCGGCTGCCGGGTTCCTGCTGGAGGCAGAGTGGACATCTCAGCCTCTGTAACCACGTGGGGCAGCTCCTCCCAAGGAGCCCGACATCTCCCAAAGTAAACAGGCACTCCCACGGGCTCCGTTTCCCCGCCCGACCATGGAAGCACCGTCTTTAGCTGGGCTTTGAGGAGACAGTAGACACCAAAACCACCTCATGCTGTGAAACTGTTTTGATCAATAAGAGAAAGAAATCAAACAGGGGTCGGGGGAAACTTCCACAAAGACTTTGCTTTCCTCACAAAAGGACAAGGAAGAGAGAGCGGGCTGGCGGGTCCCTCGTCATCCTCCCACTCTCCATGGGGGGTGTAGCTGGTTCAGTCATGCCCCTCCCCAATACACATCCACCCGGAACCTCGGAATGCAACCTTAGGCACAGATGCCATCGGCTGAGTTAAGCTGAGGCCGTTTGCATTAGGGTGGGTCCTACTCCAGTGACCGGCACCCTCATGACAAGTGCGGACCCCAGCACAGAGGGAACACGGTGTGGGCAGGGGGCAGAGACAGCAGGGGTCCGTCTACAAGCGAAGAAATGCCGAGGGTAGCAGCAACCCCCAGGAACTGAACAAGGCAGGAAAGATCCTCCTCGAGGGAGCACAGCCATGTGTCTTGATTTGAGACTCCTGGTTCTCACGTATGAGTCACGCTGTGACACTTTATCATGACAGCCCCGGGGAAGCAGCGCAGGTGAGATGTCGGGGGCAGCACGCCTCTGCTGTTGGGCGCCGGCCTGCAGGGGTGGCGGTCCTGATAGTGCAGGGGTGGGTGGAGGTGCAGGGCTGCAGCGGTTGAGATGGTGGGGGTGGAGGGGGCAGGGGGCGGAGGGGTGGAGAGGATGCAGGGGCGGAGGGGTGGAGGGGTGGCGGAGGGTGCAGGGGGGTGGCAGTCCAGTTCTGAGGGCGTCAGGAAGCTGCCGTGCCATCTGGGCCGCCGCCATCCTGCTGCCCGGGACACAGACATCTGCGCAGCTTAAACCACACGTAGTCAAGTACTGAGTTTCGGCCAGAGAACCCAGCTAATAGGCTTTGTGTTTTTTCCAAAAGAGGCTCTCTGCAAACTTAGCCAGACCAGAGCCTGAGGACATGGGGAGGCCAAGCAGAGGAGGAGAGGGTCCTGCCTCTCGGGCCGTGCCCAGAACGTGATCCGCCCACGGCCACCCTGCAGCCCACGGGCCGAGGTGGGCAGAGCAGCCAGACTGGGTCCCGGTCACAGGCGTGCTCAGAGCGGTCTTACCGTCACACAGATTTGCCGCTGACGTGAGCCCAGGGACACGGGGTAAGCCGGCCGTGCCCATCTCTCTCGGCCCTGCCCACACGGAGAGCCGGACGCTCGGCCTCTAACTGAAGGTTCTGGAATGCCCAGGATTCAGGTGAAGGCTGGTTCTCTCGGCAGAGGGTTTGTGAGATGTGCGCCTCAGAACGTGGGAGCCCCCAGGACGGACGTCGGGGTCGGGCCCTGCCTCCCCCCGATGACGCAGTGCAAGGCAAGCCTTCAGGTCTGAGTGGCAGGCAAAGGGAGGACGGGTTAGGTTTCCAGACTGCAGATGTGGAGGCCCCCCCATGAGGGGCCAGAGTGGCAGGAGGAGCTGGACCAGGACGCTGGCAGCACGGGCCATGGGATTGCAGGGCAGCGGGGAGCCGTGGGGGTCCGGCTGCGCACGGATGTGCAGGTTGTCGGGACAGGTGTTGGCCTGCAGGGCAGGTGCAGGGGTGAGATGGAAGGAGGCGCAGGTGCATGTTTGAAGGAAGGGCTGGGAGACCCACCTGCCAAACGGCGTGCGGCAAACCTCCCTTCCTGAGATAAGCCCAGGCGTGGGCGTAGGGGTCAGAGGGGCTGAGGGAGTGGGTGGGAGTCTGTAGCTTTGCTGTTTGCTTTTAAAACCTCTCACTCCAAGCTCAAACACAGGTGCATTACCTGGGACCGTGCAGCCTCCAGCCTTTGATCAGGGGGATGGATCATGCTCCCTGGTAGTTCCTGGAGAAGGGACCTGGGGCCCTTCTGGGAATGGGCCCACCACAAGCAGCTCCAGGCATGGGCAGTGGGCATGGGTAAGGCCAGTTTTGGGGGGTGGAGAGGAGGAGACAAAAGCCCAGGCCCTGCCCTACCCAGCTCTGCCCCAGGCTCCTGTCCCCAGCTCTCCTGGCCCGTGGATGATGGTCCCACTCACAGACAGAGCCCCCCAGGTCTCCCCAGCCTTCTTGAGCCAGGATTCCAGGACCCCTGGCACCATCGTTTCCAGTCAGCGGGAGGTAGAACCAGGGAAAGTGACACTTCCAGAGAGACCCTTAGCGTCTCACCACGGTGTTACCGAGAACGCCTCTGTTAAAAAATCCTAATTGATTCTGTGGTGGGTTGGTAAAAAGGCCAAGATCCAATTGTGCACCTACTGCTCCAGAAAAGGCTTAACACAGGTTTCCTAAACATCACTTCATTTTATTTTGGTTTAAAATCTGGTGTTTGTTTTCAGATCTCTCGAGCTAACCCCGGATGACACGTCACGTTTCCTAAGTCCTTGAAGATCAACTCAGTGTCATAAAGACAGAAAGTATTTATTTCATGCACAAACTGTTCGTCTTCCAGCAAACAGCCTCGCGGTTCCCGTCAGACGCTGGAGTGAGCGGGGAAGTTCGCGGACATCTGGGTGAGCTGCGCTCGGGGCCAGTGACGGCTCCCAGTGGTGCTTATTGTGCAGCGAACGAAAGGGAAACTCTCCTCCCTTTGAGCTTTGGAAACCTCGATCCCAGCCATTTGCTGTATGATGTCAGGTGTAAATCACAATATGGACGATTTTTAAGTCAGTATGTTAGGACTGAATCACAGTTCATGGGTTTTAGAAAACACGTCTGGAACCGCAGCCACGGTTATTTAAAAACTCCATCTGCACCCAAACCCACGGGCTGTCCTAAGGGTCTCACGTCCCCCCTTGCCTCCACATCCTCACGATGGTCACTTGCACTGTGGGGGCCAAGTCCAGTGCCACAACTGTTCTCGGTCTCAGAGCTGACACCATGTCATCAGCCATGCGGCGTTCGTAAGAAAAGGGATGACTGTGCACCCACCTGCACAAGCGCCACATAATGTCATGGATCTGTTCCTAAGGAGGCCTGCTCCCTAGGACCAAAGAGAGTCACCCGATCTGAAGTAGAACAGAATAGAATTGTTAAACAACCCTTCGCATTTTGAGCAACATTTAATTAGAAACACACTTTAACGACCAAAATGGTAAAAATCCAAGAGATTAAAATTTGAGTGTCAATTATCATAAAATTCATCATTGTAATTCTTATTAAAACTCAGTGTTTAGATAGGTAATGATTTTATAATATGCCAATTTGCATAAGGAGCCCGGAGATGGCTTATTATTTCGATTCTACACAATTACAATTCCAGCTCCATACATCAGAGCTCTTAGCAATGTAAAATCACTGCGCTAATTAATAAGCCATTTACGGACTGCAGCTAGTTACGGCGGTCCTGCAGCTGACCTCGCGGAAGACGAGGCGTCTCTGAAGTGCCTGAGAAGAGCTACAAACATAATGATGTGCCAGGAGGGAATCATTAAAAATAATTTACACAAGCCTTCATTTACAAGATCTTTTGATAGCACACTTCCCCCGGAGTGTAGATCCCGAGTGCAACCCCTACCATTTGGAAAGTGCCGAGCAGGGGAGTGAAGGAGGATACCTAAGTGGTTAATTAAGGGCCATTCGGACGCCACGAGAGTCTCCTGAAAAATCCCTCTGATGTCTGCTGTGTCAAATGTCTCTCACAGGCAAAGCCACGAGAGGCAGCAGCCATCACAGGCTAATTACCGGGCACGAGGAGCAGCTGAGAACGGTCCCTTCACGGCGCCCGTGCCGTGAGCACCCAGGCTCCAGACGGAGCAGAGCCATCTTTTGTGTCACTGGGCCGGGAGCACAGCGAGAGAGTGGGACGAGTCACAAATGACCAGGGTGCTTACGGAGTGGGGCTCGGGAAAGACAGCACCAAGTGCGATGAGGACACGTCCCTCGCCACTCTTCCGATTTCCCTGTGATGTCCTCAGAAAATTAGTGTGAGGATTAATTCTGAAGAACGGGAGTTCCTTCGACTCGCTCCAATGGCGATCGGGCAGACACGGTAGCCAGTATTGAACAAAAGGCCCTGGGACAGTCAGGGGCCCAGCCTTGGTGTGCACACGTGTACACACGCAGACAGACACACGCGCACGCAGGGAGTCAAGTGCGAAGGACAGTCGAGTCTGGTGAAGTAAGTACTGCTCGGAGCCCAGAGTCGGCACGGGGGCGGCTAGGACATGGTGCTGCCAGGACACAGGGACCTGTTAGCAGAAGTAGTCAAGGGGCTTCCTAACAACGGCGCTGGGGAGCGGGCACCGGCGGAGGGACGACAGAGCAGGGAAGCTGGAACGAGGAGCGGCCCCGTAGACAAATTGAAATCGGGTACAAAAACTCCGAGTCACGGGTTACAATAGACGGGCTCACACGTGGGAGGTGGTCAGCCGCAGGGGACAGGACCCTCCCGTGTGTGCCTGACAGGGCAACTCCCACTTACGCAGAAATTGCTAAGCATCTTCGTCCTCGTCCTAATCTGGTTATGCACGCACCGGCCGGAGGGCTGGAAAGCACTCGGCCCCTAAGATTCTGCTCAGAAGTTGACACAACCTTCTGTCGGATTCAGGAGGAACCCGTGTAGGGTTTGGATGTTCGGCCGGTCCATAAGCCTGCCTGGTGCCCGTAGGAACCCTGTGCTGCGCTCTGCCGCAGCCACGCGTGGTGAGAGCGGCTCATTGCCTGGGAAACCTAGCTCTCCGGGGGGGGGGGGGGTTCCGGTGAGGAAGCAGAAAGCGGGCAGTCTTCAAACAATGTGAGTGATTTCCCGTGCAAACCTCAGAAAGTGTCGTCTCGAAAGCACCCAGAGGTCTGCGTGTGCCATCTGCTGTAGGGGAGCCTGTGCAGAGCAGCTCGGGCTCTTCTCCCCAGAACTTTGATTGTAATCCTTGTCTTTTAACACTGGCTTTTGCCACGGAGAAGAGATTCGAATGGAAATCATCCTTTGAAGTGCAGGCAGTCATCTCCAAGACAAAAGAAAACAAGACATGAATCAGCCCATAGCGTGGGTGTCACCAATGCCCAAGGAGCGTGCAGTTCTGGGAGACTTCACGGGCACCCATGAAGTGGCCTGTGCAGCCTGTGCAGTGGACACGGGGTTATCTAATTGATCGATTGCCCTAGTTACCCTCAGGGACGGTGGTCGACGAGAGCACTCACACCTAAAGCGATGGAGAACTTCCTGAATGGAAAAATTCACACGACAGCGGCGTCTACTTCGTTATAAACAGTAAAGCTATGACAAGCGGGCGCTCCCGATCCAATGCCGTCTTCCATCTGACCGAGACGACGGCTGGGGAAACACCGTGCCAGAGGCAGTCAGGAGCCAAGATGTTCAAGAGTTAAAATCCAACCTTCCCGGAAAGACACGACCTTCGAAAAAGCAGGTCGCACAAGGCAAACACCTAATAAATGTGGATGAGAATAAATGTCGCATCGCATGTGTGAACGGCTCACTAAATCCAGCTCCGGAAGTACTTGGAAATGATTCACACATAACCCAAAAGAAAAGTAAAGAAAAACTAAAAAAGAAATTATAAATTTATGGCAGCTCATATAAATAATTTTAATTAACGTAACTCCCAAACCAGTGGAACCCTTAAGCCATGTGTCTTCTGAGAAAAATATGTTCACACTTTTAAAAATTACATACTGTTTTGCTTCAAAAAGCAAATAAAATATTCAACACATTAAGGGCTTCTATCATCATCTTAACCCCCCCTTATCTGGGCTAGGAGTCCCGTGCTGGACCCGTCAAGTTGCCTCCAGCCTTATGCAAATATTTTGATGTTCCTTATAGATATGCACAGACCCACACTTTCAATCACATTGAAAAGTAAATTATTGTATATAAATAGCAAATCAATCTATAAAATGTAGAGAAAAGCTAAGTGACTGTCAAGTCTCTTACTTTGTTGACAATTTTATGAATTTGGTCAGAAACGTTCGGCTCATGAACTTCGAGCCATTCCTGGCCACTGAGTCTGTTTCTATATAAGCACAATAGGGAGATGTGCTTTAAAAAACGTTGAAGTCAGTAGTTGTTGAATGTGTGTTCCTGTATGTGGCCCAGAAGGGAGCTCTAGTCTGGATGAGTGGACGAGATGGGCACTTGGGACAGAAGTAACCGGCGTCCCCTCTCTTAGGAACGGAGGCAGGCCAGTTGCCAGGAAAGAAGGTCACGGAGAGGACGTTCTAGTTCAAGAGAAGGATCAAACCCCTCGCCCCACGAGACTGCCTGCCTCTCGTCTTCCCGCGCTCTCCCACAGCGGAGGGTGCTGGATGTTTTTCCACTGTTTTATTGCCATTTCCAACCAACTCCATGCTGAATTGGGTGGCTTTCCAAAATCTGAGGTTTGGCTTTGTTTTAAATGTCCTTTCCTTTGGGAAGCAGCCCCCTCCCCCTCCCCAGGCCCTTCCCAGAGACCGTCCTCCACAGGGCAACCTGTGAGCAGCTGGGAGTCGAAGCCCGAAGCCCGAAGCTCGGGGAGAGCCCTGGGCCGCTCCCGCAGGCGATCGCTCCCCGCTGACCCGCTTCCCTGGGAGTGCGAGGACCACCTGAATCGTGCTTAAGACTGGAGGATCCGCCATCCTTCAGGGGTGCAGACAGACTTCAAAAGTTGCAATTAACTGGGAGCTGTGGAGATTATAGGGCGATATTAACTATCATTAAGTGATTTCTGTGGGAATGAGCCAAACATGCCTTCCCACGTCTCGCTGCAAAGGCCCCTCAAACCTGCAAGTTTAAAGGTAATTTGGTAAATACCAGTCCTTGTCCGGGTATTTGTCTGACACACAGACTGCATGTATCACTTTTACAAAGACACCAGTGTGGCTGAAGACGCATCGTCGCCGGTCCCCGACGACAAGCACCAGCCCGCCCCACAAAGCCGCACCCTCTGTCCGGAGGGGTAGCGGCGATGCCTGTCTGTCCTGCTTTAAAGAAATTAGCTCAGTTTTCTTAAAATAATAAGCAGAGCTTCCTGGGCTTGAAGCCCGGTTCACTGACATTGTAAGTAAGCTTTGGGGCTTCTCTTTTCAGTGGAAGCATGACACGGTGTCGGCAGGGGAGGCAACAGTGTCCGGAGATGGGGAGGGCCCACAGAGCGAGGCCGCTGCAGCCCTGGATGGCCACCTGCCTATCGGGGCCACATCCACTCTCAGAGGACAAGTGGCTGGGCCCAGCGTGAGCTCCGACAGCACCCTGGAGCGCGAGCTGGAGCCAGGCTGGGCATCCGCATTCAGGAGAGTGGCCTCAGCGCCCCTGCTGGCCCCAGGGACACGGGAGACACAGCCGGGGGCCTCCCAGAGGTGTCCAAACCGTGTAGCCCAGACACACTCACTTATGCCTCTCAGCACCAAGTTCACCTAAACAAGGCCCTCACACCTGTTTCTTTCGCCTTAAGAAAGTGTCTGATTTCAGAGCCACAGAGCTGAGAACTGCAAGCATCTGAACATTTAAATGAAATGCAATCGCCAGCTTCAACGTGGGCCACACGCACAAGGGACCGCACAGCCCCGGAGTCTCCTGAATAAGGTCCTGGGACGGCGCGCCTCCTCCAGGAGGCCCTCCTGGCATTTCCTGGGCCCGTGAAAAGCGGGACTTAATACAGGTCACGCAGGAGACACGTTTCAGTCCACACGCGTCACGTTGGTAAATGCAGCCAAAGCGAACCGAGTTGAACTGGACGGTCTGGAGCAGCCATTTCTTTATTTTACTTCGCTTTTACGATTAGTATTCAATCCATGTCTCCTTAATGAGATGAAAATGGAAGTTTTCCACATTTAATACCATGTTTTCATGCTTGCCACGCTTCCGGAGTTTTTGTGAATAAACAGTGGTATCAATGGGCTGCCAGAAAGGCTTCCTTCAGGGGTGTGGGGTTTGCTTACAGAGCTCCCCACGCTGTCTGCCTGTCTTTGGAAATGGGGGGGGGGGGTGTCAGAGGAAGGTGCCCCCACCGCATCCCAAAGAGAAGCCAGAGCGACCTTCTGATACACACCTGCTGCAGACCCGACATCCTCCTCGCCCACGACACTCTTTCCTTCTGCTGCTTCCAGTGTAAATGCACAAACGATTTTTCAGTCCGTTAACAAGCTGGCTTTCACGAAAGAAAATCTCTAACCTAGAATCACCAAATCAGCCTGTAAATTCACAACGATTTTCAGAAAAGTCACAGTCCGTCCGTCGGCTTTGGGTCCGCAACAAAGAGACACACTTTAGTTCGAAGTCTTCGGGGCCCAAAGTGAGAAAACACGTGATCCCACGCGCCCCCAGCTTGCAGCAGGGATGATGGAGTTCACACACCAAACCAATGTCCGTCAAACCCATATTCCTCCTCATTAAGTGTGTGTACAATTTTTATGTGACTTCAGGGAAACATAGCTGTCAAATAGCTTAAAATCAGAGAAGAGCGGAGATTTGTTTTTCGTTTTTTTTGTTGTTGTTGTTGTTGTTGTTTTTGTTTTTGTTTTTGTTTTTTTTTTTTTTAAACAGCCGAGTACTGGGAAAGCCCCCGAGCCAGGCTGAACTGCAGTGAGAATGGACGGGAGACAAAAAGTGAAGCACAACGTGTGTCCGCATGTTTTTTTAATGAGCGGAAGACGCGCCCTTATTTTTAGGAAGGCGGCGGCACGCCCAGAGGCCCAGAGGAGCTGCCCGGGGACACTCGGCCGAGCCACACTTGCGTTCCCGGTTGCTCTGAGTTTGCCCCGGGCTTGAGGAAACTGAAAAGGCCGTAGCCAATTACTTCAACAGTAGTAAGAACAGCAGCCCTCCTTCCTGACTCCGTGCGGGAGGAAGAGAAGACCTTGGCGGGAAGAAGCAAAGCCCCTCTCTCTCTTCCAAATTACCGTGTAAATGATTTCTACGGCAAATTGTGTTGGCCACAGTGCCATGCCCGCCAGGTCCGGGGGGACAGACAGCTGCCTGCCATGCCAGGTGCCACTGGGGTTCAAGACGAGAGTCTCCCCCCATTTCAGGTTGTGCAGACATATCCAGCAAAGGACCTGATGAGGGCCAAGCTACCTGCACTCAGCGTTCGGTTTTAAACGGCAAGTGGACTTTCCCGCCCTCACCCAGGTATCAAGGAAATATCTACTGATCGGGGTCGAGGGCTGAGCAGAAAAATTAAGATACACGTAAATTTTTGTTTTTAGTCATGTGTGACTAAAGTTCTGCTTGCGATCTGTAGATAAGAAGTGAAGGCTTCTTATGCAAACCAGTGAGTCGTCCGTTCTGGGGAAGGCAGGCCAGTTAGCCACAGCTGCGAAGGCCAGTCTGCGGGCTTAGTCCAGAGAAGCGCTCATCTAATTAATTACCTGGCACGGCAGGCACAAAATAAGTGCACTTTTTATTATGAGGCAATGAAAACGTCACCGTGGAGGAACGATGTGGAAGTTTACATGCACTTTTTTGCTCATTTCCTTGCAAGCATGTCCTGCACATTCGCCCTACACAGACTCCTGTGCTACGGTTCCATGGGGCACAAATTCGGCAGAGCCATGCCTCCTTCCCGGCAGGAAAATAGGCTCGTGTGCTGCCATTATTTCTGAGTGAGGGATCACGAGTGTCATTCATTTCCCCACTTTGCTTTTTCTTATGTTATTACCTTTGACAGAGAATAGGTCATGCTTTTCCTACCAGAAGAAAACAGTGCCATAATGTGTTTCTAGAAGGTGGTGTGGAGCAGGCGTCATAGGAACGGCAGTAAGAAGGGGTCCCGCCAGATGGAGTGGACCGGGGCACGCTCGGGAACCAGCCACGCGGACAGGTGCTAGAAGGAGCAGTGACGGCCGGGGGGTCACGGGGAGCTCCCGCATGCTGGTCAGCTGCCCACGCCGACTGGGGCACTGACCGGGGTAGGCGGCCCAGGGCCGGGCTCAGCCCCATAGCGCTCAGGGAGAGGAGAGGTGGTGGGAGCAGGCTCAGGGCTCCAAGGGCAGAGCAGGGTCACACCCACGCCCCTCCATTATCTCTGATTCCCTCCATGGGTTTCAGTTTTCCAATCTGACTTTCAAATTTTCCCAAAGATATGAAGTCCTAGAAGGAATGCTGTCCACCCACTTAAACAAAATCAAAGACCAGATTCCAAAACCAAATTAAAACAGTCAACAGAAAAGATCTGAACACATTTAGCTTTCTGTCTAGTCTTTAAGTGTATCCTTACAACACTTCATATACTCCTTTTTACGTGCGTTCTTAACTTTCTCTCTTCTATTTAAGTGTACTCTCTCTCCGCCTTTACTGGAAGTGAAAGATCTTGCAGTCGAACGGTTTAGAATTCTCGGAACCCCAGAGAAGTATGGAACAGTAGGTACAATTGAATCCGTCCTCACAGCCCAGCGCTGACTGGACGTCCGCGGGCAGGAGCCCAATAACCCCCTTGGAAACACACACGTAAACTGTGACAACGCACACGCCATGGGCCCTGCTGCTGCCGAGGCCAACACCAGGACTCGCGTCAGTAAAAACTGTCAGGACCAACCAGATCCATGTCATTGGTCCAGGCAGTGCATGGGGGAAAAATACGTTTGAAAAGAAAAGTTAACAAAAACCCAGCATAAGGTGCTTTCAAATTCTGAGTTTGCTAAAAATAAAAGTTCAATTAGTTTTTATTTCGAGACCATGTATAGGGCACCGTACTGACGTTCAGCCTCACCGAGGCCCCACGTGCGGTGGGAAGGACGACTATGTCTTAAGTGGAAAGTCAACGCACTTCTGAGGAGCCTGTAACCATCTCACCTGGGACCTGGCCTGGGCGGCAGGTCTGTCAGGACAAATCTGGAGGACGAGCTGCTGAAGTCGGTGGCCACCAGCCTCGCCACCGACATCATGTTCAATCCCATCGAAAGGTTTCTAATCCCTTCTACGTCGCTGTGTTGTTAGAGGCCAAGCATGTATGTACGCAGCTTTATGTAGCTTTAAAACTCAATACTTAATGCATGCTGAAATGAGTAGCTTGCAACTTTGTAAAAGAATTGTTATCAGTCACGAGGTACTGTGCATTTCACCCTGTAATCTCGTGTAAATCGTATAATGAATGCGATAATGAAGAGTCGAGTCCCAATATGCACGTCTGTGCCTCCTCTAATCTACACGTGACTTCGAACAGCATTTCCCAGGTCTCCCCTTCCTCGGGTGAAACTTGTTTCGGAGCTCAAGGAACGGATCCTTCAGGGCCTGCCTTCGTGACGTCAGACCTTATTGTGATCTGACAAGGATTTATCAGGCCCCGTGTTCTTGCTGTCCACACTGATATTAACAATTATAATAAGGACATTTGTTGATGGTGTTAACCTCATGTGCACACTTCTTCCCCCACCTAGAACACCGGTTCTTGCCGTGGAGTGGGAGGAAAGGATAAATGAGAAAGAATAGTTTAAAATAATTTCTGCAAAAAAAAAAAAAAATGCAGACCAAATTAATAAGGAAACAAGTCTGGAGTCGTTGTGTTAACCTCATGTCTTCCCATGGTATTTCTGGTTGCTCAGCACCTCTGCTGCAAGCACCCTAATCCTGGAAACCTGGGAGTTATAATTCAAGCATGAAAAAAACAAACACGCACAAGCTTTGAGGGCATGAGTGACCTGTCTCTGCCTGCTCGTCCGGAAAGTGACCGTATAGAGCCATGTTTATCCACCCGCTCCCTACCCTTCATTAACTGAGCACTTACTATGTTCAAAGTGTTTTGACAGACAAGCTAGGGAGGAGGGGGGCAGCCCCTTTCCATGAGCTTGGAGCAAGCAGCACAGGCTTGTAGCAAACACAAAACCCCAAGTTGGGCTGTGGGCGATCGAGTTCTACAACTCCCGAATCTGCTTTCATGGACAGAGAAGAGCTGGGTAATGAGAAAGAAATCCGTGGCGCCTCGAGCCACAAGACGATGGAATTTTTCCCCGATTATTTTTTCATTGTTTTTATTTTGACTTCCTCGCGGGTAGAGATGGCAACAAATCGGTTAGAGTGGACTTTCTTCTCTTCCTCCTCAAAGAACACGTGATTTCCTTTCTGGATTTGGACTTTCCAGTCTCAGAAGGGATGTGGCAGCCGCTTTCCAGGCTCCGGGAAGAACGTGGGGCATCCACGACTTGGCTTTGCGTCCGCGGGCACGCGTGGCCTCTCCCGGTGGGCGGCGGGCTGGGAACACAGTGGGAGTTTGCTGAGATGCCACGGGAAAGAAATGCCACCCCCAGAAGCCCTCCCCGTCTTCCTTCCCTTCTGCTCCTGGTGGAGGTGGTCCGTGGCTACCGCAGAGCCTTTCTGCAGAAGAAACGGGGCAGACCCCTCAGACAGTGCCGGGACTCAGACGCACAAGGTTCTCCGTGTTGGCCACACACCAGGCTACCAGGCTGACGGGTCCGATGAGGTGAAGGGTTTGTTTTTTGGGTCGCTGTTTGCTCGTTTCCCATTTTCAAGCTGTCGACGGCCGGAGCGTGCGAGTGCGGGGAACCGGCCCGATGCCTCGAATAAGAACCTCCCGTCCCATCCGCCGCGCCCCTTCCCCGCACAGAAGACAGCAGGAGCCTCCGGTCACTGCTGGGCGTTCAAGAAGAGGGAAAGAAAATAAAAGTTTGACAGGAATTTATAAAACGGGGTTGGTTAAGTATATCATCATTCATAACACCGTTAAATCTATTTCAATAAACAAAAACATGCTTTACTTATCGCAGGAATTCTTTGTGAAAGGAAAACATTATGTGAAAAATAAAGTGTTATTGCAAACCCAGTGAAAATCTGGAGTGAGGTTTTGAATAAACAAATTAAATTGCAATGGAATATAGTATGCCTCAGAGCCATTTCTTGACAAAACAGCCATCTTATTTACACGCTTCACAATACCCCACCACGGATGTCGAAGGAAAAAAATAAGGAGAAAAATAATTAGCATATTAATCTTTTTTATGCCGCCATCTTTCAGATCCAGAAGACCATGGTGTAATTTAAATCTAAACGCTTTCCTGGCATTAGAATTCATTTTAGATGGGTCAATTGTTCCGTAATAAAGGGATAGAAGGTGTACTTGACGCAACAGATTTATGTCTCCCGTTTGTTCATATTCATGTGCTACTGAATGCCCGCAATTCAAATGGTGATGGCTGTTCCTATCAGTCGGGAGCCAGCCACACAGATCACTAACCGGCAGCAATGAATTTCATTTGCAGGACAAAAAATACGGCGAAATTAACTCCAACACTTTATTGATTTTTGCTTAACAGAAGCCAGTATAACAGCTCTATTGCCCTCATAATGATTAGTGACAAAAGTTTAATTAAGCAATTATGAAGCCAATAATAGAGTTGTCTGGCCCGCGCCGCTCCAGCCCGTTCAGGACTTATCTCCTGCTTGCACATCAGAGCAGCTGGAATGTGCTTGAGGAGATTAATGCCGGAGAACACAGATGCCTACTTTAATTCTGCTTCATGATGCCGTTTGAATGGGGACGGGAACACAAGCTCCCCTTTATCAAATTACAAGTCCGCTTTTCATGAATATGTAGTTTAAAAAAAAATCGAGTTGTGGCTTCAAGGTGTAATTATAAAGACATACAACAAAAATGACACACAATTCTGTCTTAGTAATCCCTGCTATGAAATATGCATGATAATGTATTACTGAATAAAGACTTAACAACGTTCTAAGAGGCTTTGCCATTGTACTGTTATGCAAAGAATTGGCAGCCTTTTCCAAATGTTATGTGAGATATTGTCTGACCTTACATCTTTGTTTTTCTTCCTCTTAAATGTATTGTTTCAAGCTTATTGTATTGTTATTTGTCTATCATGCCATTAAACCCGTCTTATCTGTTTGTAAGAATTCCCAATTTATTATGTATGCTTAAATATGTTAATGTACAAATGTGAGCTCCTTTCCATCAAACATAGACTCAGTCCCGGGAACCTGCAAATCTGACACCAAGAGCATTTGGGCTTCTTTCTCCCGCCCCGACCGACGGTTCGGCAACGACCGCCTTGCCAGGATCTTGCCTCCTGAACGTTCCGAATACCTTTACTCAGGAGAAAGAGTCCAGTTCTTTGCCTCGGAAGCAGCAAATGGTCTCTACCGATTCGCTGGCCCCTTCCTTTCTCTCCAGGAGAAGAAAAGGCCATAGCATCTCCCTAAAGAAAGAAAGAATTTCTCCTCCCACCACCCTGTAGAAGCTCATTTTAGAGGGCATCAAATGACAAATGCGTATGCAGGTAAATATGCAGGGCTAGAAATCCTATTTTCAAACTTTACCCTTGACAACCTGAATTGCTACATTTCATTTAATAAAACATAAAACAAATTCACCTGTGGATTTTTGTCACTAATAAAATGTGCCTTATCCAAATGATTGTGATTTATTTTATCAAAATCCCCCGAAAACACATTTGTCTTCTTGGAACTGCCTGGAACAGCTGCTTCCCTATAACAAGCAGCAGCTGGGGGAGAGTCAGCAAAAGGTTCCGGTGCCTTCCCCAGCAGCCGCCTCAGCGGACAGCCCTCCCAGTCCTCCTCGGCAGGGCTCAGCAGCACGGCCGGCCTTGTGGTCTCTCTGTGCCTCGCCGCCCCGCCCCCACCCCGCTGGGCCCATTGAGGGACTGGGGTGGCATGGCCAGTGGGTGCTCACCCCCAGCTGCCCCTGGGAGGGAGGGTGCCGGGTTCTTACTCCGCTCCGGGTGGAGGACCACGAGGGACGCATCCTGCGTCTCCTCTCCCTAGCAGAGCACGTCTTTTTACCTGCAGCAATCCGCAAGGCTACCTAGGAAGGCTTTGCATTTATCTATAAACCCCATCAAGGTGGAAATCCACAGGGAATCTTGCAAACGGGGAGGGGCCTAGGCTGCACCAGCAGGATGGTCCAAATCATGCAGGACAGGCTCCCCTCCCCGTGTATCAGGGGCATGGGGTGCAGCCCAGGCCACTTAGGGCTCCCGGAAGTTAAAGCAACTTTGTAAACAGCCAGGGTCCGTCTGATGCTCCTTGTCCTTGAATGCCATCTTCCAAGAGAACCGTTTATCCCGGTAGGTTGGACAGTCCAGGGGGGAAAGGAAGGCAGTACAGAGTCAACGTCTTAATTTTTCACCCCTTCTGAGTGGTTAATGAGGAGGGGTCCCCTCTGATGCCACTCCAACTGTTATCCACAAAATTGACTGGGGATGTCTCTAATGTTTGCCCCAGAGCCTCCCTCCAAGACAGGAAAACTGAAAGACTTACTTGATAAAAGGGATTTTGTTTTGTTTTGTGTAACTATGCCTTTGGTATTCATTGAAGATGGTCTGACCTCTAACCAACTGAGAGAAAAATCCCAGGATATTAGAAAGAAAACGCGGATCTTCTCTATGGTTAGTTGCTAGAATTTCCAAAATCTGTCCAGGGATGCCTGAGCCTCTGGAGGCCCAACAGAGCTCTTTCTTAAAGGTCGGGGACCGAGGGTGTCCCCACGCTGAGGCCATGCGGGACTCTCTCTGGGAAAATTAGTAACGGTACCTTACAATGGTGAATTTTGTATTAAATTACAAGCTTTGAAAGATCGCCTAGTCAAAATAATTGTGGTTCCATTTTTATCTCTCTTAAAAATCTGAATTATCAAGAAGTAACGGTCATCAAACGTCTATGCTTTCACGCAGCCTCCAAGTGCACACTCCGTTCATTTGCTGGCTCTTGAAAGATAAAATAATCTCTCTGCGTTCCTGAGGTTGATCTGCGGAGAGGCGAATCCAATTCCTCATCCGTTCTGAAGATCCTGCGGGTTGGGACGCCCGGAGCTGACGCGCAGTTTGCCGCACTGGTCCTCTTGGGTAAATGTTTAACCATTTGATAATTAGCTCAGCCATACCTGTGACAAGTTGTGAATTGTTAAACTACAGAATGCCATCCTAATTATTCCTTCTTGAGAGGCCTAACAATAATTTACTTGTTCTCAAGACACAAAATGATGTTAGTAATTAAGTAAAGAAAGATCGCACGTGAGCATACTATTTTGACAACAATATAGAGATCTCCGATGCCTGTGATGTGGAATTTGCTCGTGGCATTTTACGAGCAAAGGCGGCAACGGGCACACAATGGTGAGGCAGTGAGGTCATTCACACACGCCACTGTGCACACACACCACTTAGACAGCGGAGCGAGGGAGGCACAATTAAAAACCCAGGCGCATCCGTCTCCAAATGGAATTGCCCGTCATGTGATGAAACCGCTCTTCCTCCCTGATGCTTCTGCCTTTCTCCGACTGAGCCAGGAAACCTCACGAAGGCCTTAGAGCCCCAGCCCGCTGCTGGAACTAACAAAGAACTCTTTTTAGCATTCTGGGTGTGGGCAAGACAGCTACCCAGCAAAGTTACTTTGTATCTGCCAGATACTTTGTATCTGCCGACTGACTGTGCCACGCATCTTTTTACAAACATTTTTATGTTTCTTTGCATGTTTGCCTTTCTTGGTTGCCCGGCAATGATTAATGGCAATTTGTGGTTATTATCAAAGGATTCTAAATGCAGAATGACAATCTTAATTTTACATATTCAATCCATCGCTTTACAGGATGAATGCAAAGCCGCTCACCTTTGCATATCCCCTGAATTCTGCACCGCGCGGTTCAAATGGTACGATGAGCTTTAAAGCTGCAAATTAAATATTAGGTGCCCCCTATAGTAATACATTAAGCATGATTGGCTTGGGTAATGCTGGTGAGTATGTGACAGAAATTCTATCAATCCAATATGCTTGTTCTTCGGTTTGCTCGCCCCCATTTTATCGTGAAGACGTGCAGGGGAAAATACAACTGTTTGTTAATAGGGCTCACGTCTTGTTATGGTGCTGATTTTCCGTTTTCCGTAACTCCCCATGATTACTTTTTCAGAAGCTTTCACTTTTCCCCAGCTGATGCTCCTCTAGTTAGGCAGCATTAATGACACTTCAGTCATCCTGGCTTTCAAGACGAGTCCTTCCACGGCGAACAGAGAGTTGACATTTCCTGACATTTTCCCAACTAATTACAGGACAAATAATTAAGCATGTTCTCGTATGTAACAAATGAAGGCAAAAGCCGTCTGTCAAGGTTGGTGATTGATGACACTCCGGGAGACTTTATCTGATGGGTCCTGCCATGCGATGGAGGGGAAGCAAATTTATTAGAATGAACAATGCAAATTCTGAGTCATCTTATCCAGTTATGCGCCAAAGCAATATCCATGTCAAGGTGAATGTGACAATGAAAGCAAAATATTTGCATTTTGTGGAGCAGGTTGAAGGGGAAATCAGAGGGAGAAGATGACAGGCCTAATTATTTTGGCTCATACAGGCTAGGACAGCTGTTTCTGGTGTCCTGAACAAGGCTGTCACACAGGTAACTAAATAGGTCTGCATATAAGTCTGTATCCAACACTCCTGAGATGTCTACCACTAATGACCAACGCTAATGTTACTGCCATCCCCGAAAAACAGAAAATGTGTCACCGCGCACCTTCTGTATGGCAGTCAACATTTCGCTACATAATTACTTGTTAGTGAATTAATTCCTATCTGTCAGTGTGTATGCCAGTGTCATTTTTAGACCATTACAAAATTATGCCATCACTATAGCAACTGCAAGCACAGTTAAAAGGCAGAAGAGTTCAGATACCCAGGAAAAGTGCCTAGTTAGGCAGGAGATAATAATGTACACTCCAAGTCGTCACCTTCATGCCTACCATCCTAATTTTCTTTATTTGGATTATGTGTTTGATCGGGGATGATGAAACAATCATTTCAGGTTTCTAATTTTAATCCACGATCCATATTTCCCGTCATTAAAACCATGGCCCGCAACAGTGTCTCTCCGGAAAAAGGACTCTCCCCACACTGTCAAGTCAATTAACCGGGAGCTCAGAAGTGACGATCGGAAAGCAGAGTCCCGGTCCCGGAGCCCGTCTGCAGATGGGGACACGTGTGGCTGCGGACACCGATGCCTCACGGCCGCTCCTGCTTTATCCACGAGGAATGTCTCTGGAGTCTGTATTCAGGATCCTCCCTATTTTCTCCTGACTTCCTTTGTGCACGTTTCCCTCGCTCCTCAGGGCTGCCATACTGGGCTCTCAGCGTCCTTCCCACTCAGCAATTCGAGATGCCATAACCCGCTCCCTCACTCCTGGCTTTATTCAAATCAAGACACTACAGGATTTAGATTCTGTCTGCATTAAGAACAATCGACAACCTTTTGGACCCTAAATGCCCCTGGAGAAATACATTTTAAGACAGACACACAAGCAGAGAGAGACGGGGGGCGGGGGGTGGCGGGAAGGGGGATTGATGGATTATGAGTAACCAAAAAAATTAAAATAAAAATTTAAAAACCTTTTAATTTTAAGTAGGAAAGTAGAAAATGGGCAATATCCTGTAGGAAACCAGATCCACATGCATTGATTTTTTCTCTTTTAATTAATTAAAATGTTACCAGGCTGGAAATGAACAGCTCCACTAAGCTACCCACACAAATTCATCATGTTTGTGTGTAAAACAAGGTCACTTTTGTTAAGTGCAAATATTTTACTGGTAAATGGAAATGATGTATGGCAGACGTGTGACTCAAAATGGCATCTCTGGGCCCCAGTGATACAGTGCAAAGCTTCTGGAAAGAAGAGGGGATTTGAAAACCAGAGAGGTACGAGTACAGCAGGCTGTTCTTTACAAACACCACCGGCTTACTGAGAGCCACCCTGATTTTTTCCAATCAGACTGGCTTATTTTTAAGCCTCCGTAGTGCAGTGGGAAGGCATGGACATTCTGAATGCGTTCAGATGTCTGTCCATTGTTTGGTGGCACGGCGATAACACGGACGGGGAGAGGTGGGGTATGCCAGGGCTGGTTCGTAACCTCAGAACCAAAGGTGACCCGCCCCATAAGTAGAGGTGGAAAGAGACAAAGTAAGGTGGGATCGTGGCTTAGAGAAGGATGCTCACGGAATGGGGTCCGCCAGGATGAAGGAAATGAATACGGCTCCCCCGTGCGCAGGGGAACTGCTGAAGGCCCTGGCGGTCCAGCCCATCACAATGCCCGGTTGGTTCTCTGTCCTCACCTGGGAAGGAAGGCACATCCCTCCGCCAGCTGTACTGTTTGGGGCTGCTCTCCAGAACTGAGGTGGCAAATCTGCACCCAGAGACAGCCCGAGCACGCAGGCCGTCTTTCAAACACAGAAGCCGTGCGGGCTCCATGTGGGCTCCGCTCAGCAAGGTTAAGCCCCCGGCCTCGAGTTACCATGGAATCCCAAATGGGCAGAAATCAATAATTTCCCTGGAAGGGTCTCGGAGAGTACTCCCTTCTGACAGAGCCATTGACAGCTGTTAACACAAAGGCAACAAAGAACAGCCAGGTCTCTTTTCAAAGAATGTCCCACGTTGCATATTCGCTGTGGCTCCCGGGCCCCCTGATGGGATCCGCGGCTCATGACATCCACGGGCCTTCCCAGCCACAGGTCCCGGAGCACCCAGCCCAGGAGGACAGTCCTTGTCTGGAATTTACACTGCTTGAGTTCGGCACATAATCCCTAACCCCAAACCAAGCAATTTTAACCAAAAATATCTATTATTTGCAATTTGCGGGAGGTCAGTGGGGAAGGGCAGAGAGAGTCGAGATCCTCTCTGTGATTAAGAAGCAGGTTTTTGGCCACGTAAATAGGGCAGTATCTTGATAGAGATTGTATACAAATTTGATACAAGGAACCAATGAGATAGTTCCCGTCTAATGACCCTAGTCAGTCTAATTAATGTATTCTGCTCCATTGCATTTTAAGAAGTGACCATTGTGTAATACACTTTGAAATATGCACAAGCTAATGGGATAAGATACAAAAATTATTATGCTGACGGTAAATCATATTACATTCCTAATAAGCATTAACTAGATAACTAGGTCAAAGCAGTATTATCTTAATTGATTTTTCAAAAGAAACCTGACAGAAAAATGTCAATGCTCGAATATTTCTTCATGCATCATTAAAACAAGATTGGCTTTTAACAAAAGAAGAACCCTTCACAGAATTGATTCTTGCTTCGGGCTGCCTGCGAGTGAGTGTATTACATAAAAATCTATACAGGATATTAAAACAACACCGCTCTGCAAGACAGTTACAATTAAAAGCTGACACCCCCCCATGTCGGCCACAGTGGCTTGCCGACAAATATACGAAAGTCTTCCTGGCCAGTGCGACCAGTGCAGGAGAACCAGACGCCTCTGCTCTTGGAAGGAAAGACACGGATTCGAGGAGTCCCTGATTAAAGCAGGACCCCTGTCACTTACCTATTTCGCAACTGGGTAGTTATTCAGCGGGGACACAGGATTCTTTGGGAAACCCACCAAGGGTACCAGGGCTCTGTGGCCAGCGTTCCAGTGGAAGCCACAGCAAGGAACGTGTGACAGCCGTCCCCTGGGGACCAGGCAACACAGGGGCCACACTAGTCTCCCTCCGAGCTGGTGGGGAATGAGGGCCGGCTCCGGGGCGGGAGCACAGGCCTTGCTGCAGCCGCTCCCGCCGCTCACAGGGAACACTCTGTTACCATACAAGGGGCTCATTGGGTTCAGCTCCTGGGTGACCCCTTGCCCTGGAGCTGGACAAGCTTAGCAGCCGCCCTGCTCCTGGCAGGAGCGCAGAATGGACCCCCGTCCTGAGGACATCCACCTCTCACTCCATCTCTGTGCTGTTTCCTCAGACTGAAGCCAGATCGTGCCCGAAGCGAGAGCAGGAGGCAAGACGGACACTGAGTTTGCTGTTAACCCTGGAGATGCCCCCGGAGTGCGCACCGCACAGCACGGAGCCTGGCCAGGCCTCTCCTGAGTGAACAACCCGCCAGAGGTACTTCCTCTGAAAGGGCTTTTGTTGGTCATGGATGGGGCCTCGCTGACAGGACAGCTTTGGTGCCGCTAAGAGGCTTGCTATCGATCCCTGCTGGAATTTAAACACTTTGAGGGAAACCCAAAAGCAAACCTCGATACTGTTTTCAGTTTTAAGTTTAGGCGGAGGGTGCGGAGCGAATGGTGCGTCCTTCCTGAGACGGCTCCCCGCTCCGCAGCAGGGCCCGGCGCCTCCCTCTCTTGCTCCTGTCGCTCTCCAAACTGCTCTCCTTCGCGCCGTCTGTCCTCTGGGTGGGATTCGGTCTGCGCGCTGCAAGCCCGCCCGTTTGTTCCGTGTGCAGAGCGGTGGCCTTGGCCTGGAATGAACGCCGCAGGCGTCTACACAGCAAACACTCCGGAATGGATGGTTGACTTCATTCACAGAACCACTGTTTTTGGCAAAATAATCATCAGCTAAAGATCTGAAGTGACGGTGTAAAGACGGGATTTGTCGGTCAGACGAGCTGGCCGTGCGCCGATACCGGGCAACGCAAGGCTTTGTGGCGCAGACTCTGCAATCTACCTGCCTCGTGAACTGTCTCGAACATTCCTGCAGCTCGCTTCCCCAGGAAAGCCGGACAAGCACTTTCATTAATAGAAGCTCTGCTGCCCACCTGCTGCTGGGTGACCTGGGGCCCCGAGCCTGCTGGGGGTACACAGGCCGGCACGGGGGCAGCACCAGGGGGAGATCAACCTCGGGTGGGAGGAGGGTGCCTGGGGGGCGCTCGGGCGGTGAGTTCCGGGGACGGGTTGCTCCTCCCTAGCACGTCAGCTAGGTTTCCACCAGAAATGATTTTATAGACCTCTGAAATATATCACTTTAGACAACATTAACACTTCTCCACAGGAATTTTCTTCTAAAATGGCCTGTGTGATTCCTTGCGAGGGTTAATGCAGAGCACACAAGATAGAACCCCACCTCTTCTGGGGTGGCCTAGACACCCCCGATACTACCGGTTCCCGGGGTGCCTGAGGAGCGGCAAGCCCAGGGACAGAAGGATGAGGACCAGGAAGACCGGGACAGCCTTAAGTCGGGAAGTGCAGGGCACTGGGGAGCCCCCGCATGGTGCCCGCCCAGCCGCAAGGACACGGCAGCCCTGTGACTGAGCAGGACGGCCAGTGGCTTCATCCTCTAGGCAGCAAATAGGTGGTGAAACCACACGTCTTCACTGGGTGACACCTACAGTGGGCAGAGGACCTTAGTGCCTTGGGATGCGGTCCCACGTGCAGACTACGAGGGAGCCCCTGGGAGACCGGCCACAGCTGAGGGAACCAAAGCTCCCTGCCCTGAGGGTCACAGGCCACACGCGGACTTCATGGGAGGCTTGTTCTGGGAGACAGTAGTGCTCCCATCTCTGCTCCCGGAGGGAAGGAAGGAGGGGCCCCAGAACCCCAGCCATATCCCGTTGGGCCACAGGTGCCCACCCCCAGTCCCATGGGAAAGGCTCCATGGGGGGGA
This sequence comes from Eira barbara, assembly GCA_020311275.1. Lineage (NCBI taxonomy): Eukaryota > Metazoa > Chordata > Mammalia > Carnivora > Mustelidae > Eira > Eira barbara. Next base: position 2,100,926 of record JAHRIG010000024.1, on the reverse strand, counting down.
CAGCCCAGGACATCCAGTCTCTCAGAATCGGGCGAGCGTTCACCTGGAATGCGCTGTTGTCCTCCCCGAGACCGTTTCCTCATCTCTGACTGGAGAAGGGAGGCTGAGCTTCAGGGTAGCTCGGGGAACTGGGCTTGCAGACGGTGGGTTCACAGTTTAGTGGGACCAGGTCATGGCCCCTCTCGTGCTCCACCACGTGGCAGTGACCACTCCCAGGAGCCCGGCCACCCAGCCCGGCAGCCGCAGGCCCGGCCTCCCCTCCACACCTGCCAGGCCACGAAGCACCATGCACTCGAGGCTCCGGGTTCCCTGGCGCCCCTCATGCGTCCCTGAAGCCCCGTCCACGCGCCTCCATGCGGCGACCACACCGTTTGTTTGCCTCTGCAGCCTTGACTGTCCACGCTCTGACCCAGCGAAGACACCCCTTTGCTGCTTATCATCACGGTGGATTTCCTGATGATCACATCGCAGTGATCATGCGTTCTTCTTCCCAACACAGAGCGACCTGAGCCCAGGACAGAGCTCCGCTCCCTGCCGAAGGTCTGCCCGAGTGGCCAAGACACGGTAGTCAAGCAATTTCAAGTACAGGAAAATTGTGGGTCTTCTATCTTACAAATGTCCAGTTTCCCTAAATAAAACTATATTTTAAAAGCATGAAACAGATTAGTTTTTTAAGTTCTACCACATTTAAATGTAGAAAACTCGCTGAAAATACAGCTCAGATAAGAGAATCGAGTATACGCACATTAAAGTTTTCATTTAGTTTACTTCCAGGTTAATGCACAGATACATTTGCATGGGAGGTCATTCATCCTTCAATCAACACATATTCCCTTCATAGGGCTCACACATCTTTAACTGCTTTGGGTTTTTCCAATCACCTTTTGAGACAGACTGATTTTTAAAATACTTTGGACAGGCTTATGGAGTGGGGAAATCCAGTCAGAGAAGGGTTGCAGCATGACTGCCTTTCTTGAAAATACGTCTGTTAAGGCAAATGTTTTATACACAGGATCACCATTTTATCAGAGGTGACCCGTGTGGCCATTTATGAACCCGCCATCATTCTCAATGTCCCGGGTCCATTTGTTAGTCCTGCCGTTAATTCTGATTTAATGGAAGCCCTTGCACAGGTGGGGCCTGCAGACCACCTATCTCAGAAAGCTTCAAGACGTTGCCTGGATCCGTGGCTGATCTGACTTCCTTGGCAGTCACAGGTGGGCTAACACAACACGATAATACCAAGCCAGGTCCCTGCTCACTAGAAAATTGTGCACTGATATCATATATCTGCTAAAATAGATGAATAACTTAATTTAACTTACTGATGAAAATCAGGAACCAGTAAACTGGCAAGCTATACCAGGGTCCACACTTAATTCGTAAAGATTTTCTTTTAAACTTTAATGGTTGGTTACTATCTTCATGAAGGGATTTTACACACTGACATTAGTCAAATGGTCCTAAAAAGCAGTAATTTCCACTCAAGACTGATAATTATTTATTTAGATACACTTGTATATTCTAAGTGCTTTAGTATAAAACAAATCAGATTGAATGATCATGTGATAATTGGTGTGTGTTGTCAGTGTGTTCCTTTTGAAGTATGACTTCCAATCAGTGATGGGACATATGTGAGTTATTATTGATTTGATGACAATGTAATGATAAACAGACATAGCACATTTAAGCAGAATAATGACTAAAGTATTAATTGATGTTTTCACACACACTTCCGTCCAGTTCACTGGATACCTTTACCTGCCCAGCCCCAGGTGTTAGGACTTCCACGCCCATGTCTTAGGGAAGAGACACCACAGCAGACCCAGGGAGTAAGTAAGACGATGCCTTCTTTTGCATTCCAATGCTTTTGCATCACATTGCAGAAAATGTTATCCAAAATCGAAACTTGATTTTGGATAGACTGAATTTTGAACATTTTTTAATAAGCACCAAAGGACTAAGCATAAATTCAATGCCACAGATTATAGACTGGAGTCTTCCGCAGCAGACAGTCTAATATAAAGTTGACTTTTGCTCATTCCGAACAGGAAGCATGAAGAAATGTAATTAGCTGATAGAACGCGTGTCAGAACTCAAAGGGAAGTCAGCCCTGCAGACATTATACAATGTATCAGAAAGCAAAGGGTGACGAGTGTGGGGGCTTCTCTGGAGTTGAGGAGGGGGTTGAACCCCGGTATAGTTCAGTCCAGAGCCCAGCAGCCTGGATTAGGCACACCTGTCAGCACAGGAGAGAAGGCCATTCAAGACAGAATGTGTCATGGAGAATCTGGCATAAAACCAGGACCCCGAAAGGGCCATTCATTACGTACTAGGGTGGGGAAAGGGGGACAAAATGCTCCAATCCACTCCCAGGAAAGCAGCACAGAAGGTCATCGTCTGCCTTTGGCATGACTTAGAACTACCTCCCTCCCGAGAGAAAAAATCCCAAGCTGTCACCACGAATGAGTGGTATGGGGTCAGAATTCACACTGCTTAATCTTGTAGTACAAGGTTACCACATGGATAAAGTAAAAAATATGTTTCCATATTGCTAAAGCTCTTGGAGTTACAGGTGAACACATCATTGTCCTAGAAAATTATTTTCACACTCCAAGATGTCTGTAATCAATGGAGGAAAAAGCTGTCCTTGATGAAAATGAAAGTAAACTCATAATAAAAATTACAGAACTAAAAAGCAGCAAAAGTCAAAAGATACACCAAAGTAATTAAAAGTGTTGATAAATAAATAATCAGGAAGGGATAAATATAAAAATAAATAAATATATTTAAAATTATTATAAATATAAGAAAGAATGAAACAATCTTGAAAAAAGGGGCACTAAGAAAGAAACACTCTGGGGGCACCTGGTTGGCTTGGTCAGTAGAGTGTGTGACTCTTGATTTCGGAGTTCTGAATTCAAGCTTCATGTTGGTGTGCAGATTGCTTAGAAAGAAAGAAAGAAAGAAAGAG
>JAHRIG010000024.1:1974343-2097942 GCA_020311275.1 Eira barbara | reverse complement strand
AAAGAAAGAAAGAAAGAAAGAAAGAAAGAAAGAAAGAAAGAAAGAAAAGGAGGGAGGAAGGGAGAGAGAGAGAGAGAGAAAGGAAGGAAGGAAGGAGGAGGGAGGGAAGGAGGGAGGAAGAAAGACCCTGAAAAAGAAACAAATAGAACTTCTCAGAATGAAAAACATAAGCATTGAGAGTCAAAATAAGAAACAGCAACCCAAACTTAAGTGAAGGTGTCCCCGAATGAGTGTCATCAGTCCTCAGTCTCTCTGCTTGCCAAAAGAAGGAGTAAATACTCTCTTAAAGAAAAGTCACAAAATTCAGAACCTATTGAATGGTTTATTCACAATGTATGGCATTTACTCAAAAATTAGCAAACTTGCAAGAAATAGTACACGATGAAGCAAAACAATGGGAAAAATACAGTAGACTCATAAGCAATGAGGACCTCAAGGATGTGGAACAGGGACTGTAAAAGATGAATAATATATTCAAGAAAATTTAAAACTATGAAGAATAAGATCACTCAATGGAAAATGTCACCAGGAGAGCAGAATCACAAAGAAAAGAAATAAGAAAAATGAGAAAATAAGAAACAATTTGCAACTAAAAATGCAACACTAAAAACTAAGAAGTCAACTGATGGGTTTCAGAGCAGAATCAGTGAAAGACAGAAAAAAGAGAGCTGAACCCCTGGAAGATGGGTCTGTGGAAATTCCTGTCCTAAACCCCAGAGAAAGAGGGACCGGAAAACAGAGAAGAGAATATGAGTGCGGCTGAGACACTCTGGCAGAGGCTAGCATCCTTGTAATTGGATACTTCAAAGAGAAAAGAAATAAGGCAGGAGAAAAAAAAAAAAAAAAAGTTTGCAGAGATAATCGCATACTTATGAAGAATACGAACCCATATATTTCCCATCTCTAGAGATCACAATCAGGATAAGTACAAAAAGAAATACACCTGGGAATATGATGGAAATATTGCTAAAAACGGAACCTGAAGAGGAAAATCCTGGCGTGGAACCGGCAGTAAGGCGGATGGCAGACTGTCTGAGAGAAGCGTTGGGCAAGAGAGGCCGTCGGAATCCCCATGTGCACGTGTCGGAAAATTGGAGGACATCATCCCACTTCTACACCCTACCACTGTGTCCTTTACCTGCAGATACATGGAAACACAGAGCCTTCATCCCCCGTAGACACAGACTGAAATAAATATTAAAGAGTGTGCTTCGGGACTCTTGGATCGTGAGAGTCATAACATAGCAAGGCTATTGTAATAAAGGTAGAATTTTTCAAAGTTAACCGAAGAACTAAATAGGCAGTCACATATGGATAAGTGACCGAATTGATCTGGAAGCCAGAGAAGGAAGCCTCAGAGGGCAGCCCAGGAAAACGAAGAGACAAGGCATATGAAACACAGGGAGAGATTAAAGGTATACTCCAAAGGCTAGAAGCAGAGACAGTGATAATTGAAGATGGATAAGAAGATTGTCTTATTAGAACCTGCATAAAAATAGTCTCGAATTTCACATAATGAAACTATTCGAAATACCATGGGAATAATTTTAAACCCAAAATGCATGCCTCCCTAATGGATCATTCCACAGGTCTTCCCTGAAGTTTTGGCAACTCCCCTCAGCAAAAGCACCCAGACCTGGAGCTTCACAGAGTTCCTTTCTGTTTTAAATGACCCTGTGTCTACATCTAGGTCTGTTCAGATCTCTTTCTTAGGTTGGTTTTGGTTTATTTTTATTTTGTATGAACTACTGATGATTTTCTCTTGACGACTACTTAGCATGAACAACCATGGAGCCCAAGAAAGAAATTTTCAGAAAGAAAGGCAAGACTGAGAATCTTCACTTTGTCTCATCACACCTACAGGGACAGTGAAGGTCACACTTCAGTTTTATGAACTTGAACACAGGGGAGAAGCGTTAAGTGTAAGTACTCGTGAACATAGAGATAAATTTGGAAAAATATGTTATAAAATTAGGCACTTGTGAATTGAAAAGCAAGATGGCAATAATATACTGAACAAAATACCATCATAGATGAGAAATGATCAGAGTTAAACATTAAAATTTTGTTAGTAAATATGATGATGTTAGAGGTAAACTGCATAAAGCTATTCATTGATTTTATGTGCTGAGTAGAGATTTTGATTTTTTTATATAAATAGAAATTTTTAAAAAATTAATGAGAAGGGAAAAATGAGTAGGTAAGTCTAATTTAATGCAAAAGAAACAAATAAAAGTAGACCCCAAAAAGAAAACACACAGTAAATGAAACATTTAACATAAGTTGACAAACATAACCCCAATATGTTGGCAAATAAAAGTAATGTAAAATTAATTAAAAGCTTTATTTAAAAATAAATATTATCAGGGAGAAACAAAAGAATGGCAGTCAACCTTCAGTTTAAAAATGTGAAAAGAATAAAAGTAAAAGACATATGTACAGAAAATGCCAATGAATAAAGACATTGTAACGATATCGATAACAAAGGAAACAAACTTTCTTTTTTTTTTTTAAGATTTTATTTATTTATTTGACAGACAGAGATCACAAGTAGGCAGAGAGGCAGGCAGAGAGAAAGAGAGGAGGAAGCAGGCTCCCTGCTGAGGAGAGAGCCCGATGCGGGGCTCGATCCCAGAACCCTGAGATCACGACCTGAGCGGAAGACAGAGGCTTTAACCCACCGAGCCACCCAGGCGCCCCGGAAACAAACTTTCTGATAAATAAAACATATGGGAAAATAAAGTCGTCTCATAATGATAAAGATAGCAATTCAAGAAACTATAAAAGTGCTTATCTTACATGCACATAATAACATAGACTCAGGATATATACACACAAATATAAATACAAGAAAAAGTAGGCAAATCCGTAAACATAAACATCAAGTTTAACAGAATACAAGTGGATGGAGGAAGCAAATTAAGTTAGTTATAATTTTCAAAGAGATTTGAATAACAGAAACTGTCAAGATTAATCAAAGAAATATCCATAAATTTCTGCATCCAAAGATTAGAAAATTTTCATTCACTCTTAAATATATCCAATTTTTGAAAATTTAATATGCAGTGAAATTCAGAAAAGAATTTAAAAGGTCTGACATTTTCTTATCAAACCATTTTCTAGCCACACCAAAATACCTTAGAAAATAACACAAAATAATAACCGAGTAAATCATTTAGAAATTAAAAACAGATGTTTTAATAATTTACATCTCAAAGAAGAAATTATAATGGAAATTAGAAGGTATATCAAAACTGTTAATAGTGAGAATACTTGTAGAGTATACCAACACAATATTTAGAGGGAAAGTTATTACCTTACATCCACATACTGCAAAAGGACAATGAACATTAATTAACCAATAAAGTTAGAAAGATAGGGTAAAAGCAAAGTTCAAAAAGGAAATTTTGCAAAGTAAAGTAAGAATATAAATTAAATATAAAAGATGTTAAGAAAAAGCCTGAGCAAAACCAGTCTTTTACATTAAAAAACTAATAAAAATGTACAAATACTTGAAACATTGATCAAGAAAAGATTCATATCCAAATAACATATTTATTATAAAATGAAGTATAACTACAAATAAAGATTTTTCTTACAATCATGCAAAAATTGAATTCTGTGCTATTTTACGATGCTAGCATAACCTTGAAAGTAAAGCCAGAAAATAAAAAGTAAAAATATAATAATAAAATAATGCCGAACTTTTATTATGTACCAGGCATTATTCTAAGTACTTTACTTTTATAAAGTTATTTAATCCTGACAACAGCACAGCAGGTTAATTACTGTAATCTCCATTTTAATATGAGGTAACTTAGTACAGAGGCCTTGAATTATTTGCTCAAGGTCTCATACCTAGGAAGATGAGGGGAAAATATGTATAGGCTAATCACCCTTGCATATAGTAATAATAAAATATAATAATAAATTAATATAATATAATATAATATAAATGCACTCCTAAATAAAATTCCTGCGAAAAAAATCTAGCAAGATTAATAGCAGCCTTGAGATGGAGAAGAAATTTTTCAAGAAAAAAAGTGCATGTAAATCATAAAGGGAATGATTGATAAATCTGGCTTCATTGTCATCTATAAGTTTTTCTTGACAAAAAAGAATGTAATCAAAATTAAAATACAGTTGACCCTTTAATAACGTGGGAATTGAAAATCCACATATAATTTTTGATGTACCAAAACTCAACTATTAATAATCTACTCTTGACCTTACCAGTGACATACATAGCCAATTAACACATATTTTTTATGTCGTATGTCCTATATATTGTATTTGTATATAGTTTAAAGTAAGCTACAGAAATGGTTATTAAGAAATGTAAGAGAGAGAAAATAAATATACTGTAAGTATATTTATTGAAAATGATTTATATGTAAGTGGACTTTCATGGTTCAAACCAATGTTATTCAAGTGTCAACTTAATAGAATGCTGGGTGGCTCAGTCATTAAGTGTCTGCCTTCGGCTCAGGTCATGATCCTGGGGTCCTGGGATTGAGCCCCGCATCGGGCTCTCTGCTCAGCAGGGAGCCTGCTTCTCCCTCTCCCTCTCCCCCTGCTTGTGGTCCCTCTCTCTGTGTCTCACTCTCTGTCAAATAAATAAATGAAAAATCCTTAAAAAAAAAAAGTGTCAACTTTATAAACCAAATACTAAGATAATAAAATTTTTGACCAAAACAGAAGACTGCATCTAGAAAAATTAAAAGCTTTACAAATTTATAACAGACAAATAAAAACATCTCATGGATGAGAGAATCTTATACTTACAAACAGATGCTCAACCCCCTACAGAAATGTAGAAAAATGTAAAGTAAGATGACAACATGTCGTATTTTATTCACAAATTGGTGATGTGAGAGTTTAAATCAGCGGTCGTAGGAGTACATCTGAGCACACCCACTTTGGAGGAAAACTGGGCAACACAGTAAAGTAGATGATCATCATAACTGACCCAGCGATTCTCTTTCCAGAAAGACATTCTAGAGCATATTGGTTTTCAAACCTCTGTTGCTTTGTTCCCATTAAAACAACTATAAAATCATATTTATATATTTTGTTATGTTTACACAATTATAAAGAAGTGACTCGTTGTGTTTTAATTTGTTTAAAAAATAATTGTTGCATTCATTTTTAAATTTGTCTACCGAAATTCAAATACCATGCAATACCCACCATCGCCCACAATAAAATGCAGAAATAAGCTCTCTAAATTCCTGAAATGTTACACTGTTTCTCTTAATCCTTGAATTTGTATGTCCATTCCTACTTCTCTCAAAGAAATTTGTACTAAGAAATTATTTTTTGGGAATTGCTCATCTTATCATATAGTCCTGCAAAATATGAATGTTACAAATTTTAAATATTCTGTGCTTATAAAAGTTTAGGTCATAAAGCTATAGTATCCAAGAATCTTTTGACAAAATAACTGACAATATTCAGTAAAATAGAAAAGGCTCACTCACCTCTAACACAGGATCCTGGCATTGACCTGTTAGCAAATAATATAGAGGCTTTTACTTTCTTTTTCTTGATATTATGGAGAATGTGCAGCTGGAACACACATCAAGTTGTGGGTCACTGACTAAGTTAACTCTTTTTGCTAAGCATGGAGAGATAATGGGGGGCAAGTTATAGAAAAAAATCTATCAGAGTGCTAATTTTACAAAATATAATTCCAAACAAAACGATGGGAAGCCTGGATTAGATAGGTAGATGATAGAGAGATAGATAGATAAACAGATGGACAGATAGGGACAGGGTTCAACACTTTGCCATATGTTTTGCCCATAATGAATTAGGGTCCTACAACCTTTAATGGTTTTTATTGACACCATTGGCTGTGTTTTCATGGGAAGGCCCCAGCAGCATTGTCTTCTCAACAATAGTTTGGGAGTAGAATGGGCAGGATCATTAAATATTGATCATCAGGCCTGTTGTCTCTCTTTCAGGAAAGTCCAACACACCCCCTTTCTAGTTTTACCTTTGACATAAGACAGTGAAAGACACTAGTATTTCAAAATGTCTCTTTGTTCGTTTCCCTAGAGGATTTTCAATTGCAGTGTGATGCACCACATAAGATTGAGGGTGGGAAAGAATCAGTCCCTTGTGTGTAAAGCCGAGGAAAGGAGGTTGTGAAAGGGAGTCAAGAAATGGGGAGAATGTAGCGTGGAGGCAGGACAGACGGGAAAGAAAATAACAACAAGATGCTGGATTTAACTAGCCAGAGGAAACTGAATTAAATGTAAATGGTTTAATCTCTAATTAAAAGACAGGGATTGCCAGGTTGCATAAAAAAGCAATGCTCAAATGTACATCATCCACAAAGACCCACTGTGACCATGACGTAGGCAGTTCTAAAAGTAGAACATGGAGGGCCCCCTGGGTGGCTCAGTCTGTTAAGCCTCTGCCTTTGGCTCAGATCACGATCTCAGAGTCCTGGGATAGAGCCCTGCGTTGGTCTCCCTTCTCAGTGGGGAGTCTGCTTCTCTCTCTTCCTCTGCCCCTCCTCCCTGCTCCTTCTCTCCCTCTCTCTTGTTCACTTTCTCTCTCTCAAATAAGTAAATAAAATATTTTTTAAGTAAAATCACAGAAAATATATATTGTGTTAACATTAATCAGATAGCTAGATTGGCTACATTAACAGCAAATGAAATTGACTTAGCAAAATAAGTATCAACAGAGATTTTCAAAAAAGACATTTCACAATGATAGTAAGAAACAAGGATGATTCATCAGGGAAACAATACAACCATAAACATGTATGCCTCAAATAACAATGTCAAAATCCCTGAAGCCCTGACAGCTAGAACTGAAGGGAGGAATAAATAAGTCTGCCTGTGGGTTTCAACAGTCATCTCTCAGTAACTAATAGAACAAGGAGATAGAAGTCAGAAACAACACCAACCTGACACAATTGATATCCATCTAGGACAGTCCACCCATGGACAGCAAAATATACATTCTTCACAAATGCAAGTAGATGCTATACTGAGCTGCCAAAAATTTTTACAGTAAATTCAAAGGAATTAAAATAATGAGAGATTGTTCTCTGGTCCAAGCAAGATTAATTTAAAAACTAGTAAGAGAAAGATACATGCCATTCTTCCTGCCCTTGTGGACTTCCTTTCCACTTCTCTGCCCCCGCCACTGTAGGCTTCTCACTCTTCTGCTGCAGGAGGCATGCTCTCTCGGAGCTTTGGCTGGACCCTCATTCCCCATCTACCAGAACACCCCCAGGGCAACCTTACCCCTTCTAAAGCCTTCTGGCCATGACCGTCCCTGCTCAGGGTGGGACGTGCAAGTAGGGTGGTGAAATGCTATGGAATGTGCACAGGAGAAGGTCATACCTAACTACCAAGAATTCAGAACACTGTCCTGTCACTCAGGTTCAGCCAATCATGTTCTCAAGTGTAGAATGTTTGCCAAAGTCGTTTCTCCAACAGTCTTCAAGATTTGGTGTGATTATAATACAATATTTTTGTCTGCATTCACTATACTGTACATTAGATCTCTAGGACTTATTTACTCTTCATGGCCAAGTTTGTACCCTTACACAACGTCTGTCCTATCCTCCATCCCCCAGCCCTTGGTGAGCAGCATTTTACTACATCTTAATTATTCCAACCACTAAAAAGAAATGATAATTATGTGAAATCATAGAGGTGCTCATTATCACTGTAATGGCAATCATCACAGTACATGAATGTGTCAAGGTGTACACTTAAATGTATACTATTTCAAATACATTTCAATTTAAAAAAAAAAAGGTTTGTTGTAGAAATATACACAACGGGATGAATCGAAGAATGCAAAGCCATCCGTATGTCTCCCTGGTGTGTTCTTTCCACGGAGCTGGGTCGTACGCTCACACTCCCACCACCGCAGTCACCATCTCCAGGGCTAGCTGTGTGCAACCAGGCACAGCACCGGGGAGGCATGCCTGGCTTGCTTTCAAATATGTTATTCTTGGCTGGCTCAGTCAGTGGAGCATGCGACTCTTGATCTCTGGGTTGTGAGTTCAAACCCCATGTCCGTATAGAAATTACTCAAAAATAAAATATTTAAAAATAAATAAATTGCATGAGTAATAAAATGTATTACTCTTATTCATTCGAACAAAGATATCAGCAATTTAACTTGTAAGAGTCTGGACCATGTAACAATTTATATCTAAAGTTGGAAGCATGGGGCACCTGGGTGGCTCAGTGGGTTAAAGCCTCTGCCTTCGGCTCGGGTCGTGATCCCGGGGTCCTGGGATCGGGCCCCACGTCGGGCTCTCTGCTCAGCAGGGAGCCTGCTTCCTCCTCTCTCTGCCTGCTTCTCTGTGATCTCCATCTGTCAAATAAATAAAATCTTTAAAAAAAAATAAAATAAAATAAAAAAATAAATAAATAAAGTTGTAAGCAATGTACCTTCTCCTAAATCATTTGGGTGGATTTTGTAATAAAGCAAAACATCTTTTAAATCAAGGCAAGATTTAAAAGTATACACGTAGGGCTTTAATAGTTCAAATCATAAAACAAGTTTGATTTTTTTCATTACAAACCTCATTTGATTCTATGGCCTCTGTCTTCTATATCCTGGACTTTGTTAGTTTAATTATGTTTTATACCCAACCTGTTGATACACAGATTTTTTTTTTCAAGAGCTACTGTTGCCATTTGTATTGATCGTGAAGCCGTACTGGTCACAGTCACTATGTTCGGCTAGTTTCTTCTTTACTATAATATTATAATAATGAGTATCATTATCTTGATCTTAATTTGGCTATTTTGATTCTTTTCATAGTCAATTAGAGCATGCCTTCAGGACTTTTTTCCCTAATAATTACATAGAATTTTCTAAGTCTCTAAATTCTTGAGAATATTTATTACTTTTATATTTGAATAAAACTCCAGTGGGGTACAGAATTTTTGAGAAAATTGTCCTTCCTTATTTACTTTTGGCGAGTTTAATGTTACATTCCCCTCTGTCCATAGGCCCCGGCTTCATTAACGTCCCTGTCTTCTTATATTATCTCAAGCGACAACAGACGTAAGCCTGGTTTTGGCTTTATTTTTTATTTTCTCTGAAGTTCATAGGCCGTTACTTTTTCTACACTTGAAAATAAAATTTTTAAAAAAGGACAGAATATGATTAGGCCTAATCATACTACTTTTTTCTTCTGACACAATTATTTTTAAGATATACAGTGATCTTTTTCCAGGAAAGTTTTCTAGGTATTATTGATATCCTGACACATTGTTTTGATTTAGTAACTGTGATTTCTAAGAATAGTAATTACCCACATGGTAGAAATCCTTTTTTGTCTTTGTCATTTACTGCTTTTCAAGCCTCTGTTTTTTTCTTCCCTGGGTGTTCTGGAAGAAGCTCAGATCTACCTCTCACGTGACTGACGCCGCATCCTGCAGCAGGGACTCCCGTCTGTACACTTACAATAGGAGTTTAAGTGCAGCATCAGCTTTGGACCTGCCTTGGCTTTTTCTCCTGCAAGTTAACTCCTTTCCTGTGGCTGCTGCCCTCCTACTCTCTTTCATAGCAAAGGTAATGTTCTGCCCACTCACAGAGGAAATGTCCTTCTGCAAACTGCACCGTCTGAGAGTTGGGTTCTTTCTCTGAAGTCTGCGCCCCTGCATACCCAGTGTACTCAGAGCTAGCTCCAGGCGCACGCGCTGACCTCTTCTTTGGGCTTAGTCATCTGTGAGGATGGACAGGTGGACCGAAGGCTGCCGTCTGCTCCCCCGCAGAGCGCCTGTGCACACACGGCCCCTTCGGCAACGGGCAGATTCCACTCCTCGCATCTAAACCAAAATGTATATTCGCTCAACCTGTGTCAGGGCCTCAAAGAGGCCCTCACCCACCAGGGACCCTAACGGCCAGAAGAGAAAACTGTTCCTATTCCCAATGTTGCTTTTCTTACTACTGTGGGGAAGTTTGTACATGAACTCTGTGGGAGGCAAAGAACGGCACCTTCCCCTGTCCCACCCCCACCCCACAGCCTGCACAGCTGGGGGCCTCTTTCTGTGCACACACCTGCTCTGCTGGTCAGAGGCAGAGGGCAGGACTCTGGCCGCCTTAGGACATAGCTCAGGAGGCAGTGGGGGAGGACAACCACGTGCGCTCCTGGGCAGGGCGATGTCCAGGAGCCCAGAACTCAGGTGACGTATCCGGGTGAGTGCATCCCTTGTGCTGCTCTGGGTGGGAGGCTGGAGTCTCTGTCCAGGCCTGGGCCTCACAGCCCCGTGTGGTGGGTGATGCAGATAAAGAAATCCACGGAGGCTGAGTGTATGGTCTCCCTTCATCTTAATTCCACCTTCTTGGTACCATCATGATTATTTCAGGACATTTTAGAACAGAAAATATCAGGCTCAGATTGTTGAGTGCCAAATTTACTCATTAAAAAACATATAAAAGAAAAAGATTTTCCTAATGGCAAAACAAAACAAAACAAACAACAACAACAAACAAAACCCAAACACCACTTTGGAGACTACATTGGGTTTAAATAACCCAGCCCACCTTGTCCTCGGTTACTATGCCAATAATAAAACAACCAAGAAAAATGTCAAGTCATTGTTTCCTAGGTATAATATGTAAATGCATTTTTTTTTTTTTCTGATCAAGGGCGCTGCTCCTTCCGAGACTGTCCTCAGACCATCCCTGCCATCGTTCCCTCCGCCCCAAGCACACCTGCTGACCGACTGTCCCCTTTCTTGGTAAGACACCAGCCGGGGCCACGGCTAGACCCTGGGCCTCTCCAAGACACAGCCCACGGACATCAGCCTTACAGAGCTCCCGTCAGCTAACAAGAGTGTCCTCGGAATCAGAAATATATCCGTGATGTCAGATCAGACATACTGTTCTGTTTAGTTTTCTTTGAAAGTCCGTGTATCACATCCAAGTATGCAAATTGGTTGGATTTCTGACAATGTGGGCCTTTGTGTTGGTACAAATGAGGACATCCTCCCCCTTGAAACCCACAGCTCAGCTGCAGAGACCCGCTGAGAACCTGGGACCCCGATGATGAAGCCGGTGTGCCCTGAGACTCAGAATCATGGCAGAAGCTTCTGGAAAATCTCATTTTCCCATAAAAATTATTGAACCATTATTTTAACTTTCTTTGCCTAATTTTCTCTTGGAGAGCCGCAACCCCCACCCGCATGTTAAGGTACATTTCATGGAAGCCTCAGTCATGGACTGTTTGAATATTAACCCTGGGAACAGAGTTTTTATTCAACTCAAAAAATTTAAAATGTAGATATACATATAGACAATGAACGAGATTTTCACAGGTATTGATGCAACCAGCTTAGTTCGTGTAATATCTATATGTAAGTTAAGTCATAGTTCTATGCAGACATATTTAAAGAATATTATTTAACTTCTTATAAATTAATCAATCATTATGAATCAATAACTCTCAACATATGTATGTGCAGCAAAGTGCGTTTTACAGAAAACCAACGAGGGGAAACTTGTACCCCCAGACGACCTACTATTTATAAGTTACATTTACCCGAACACTGACCTAACATGTGAGCAAGGCTTCATTTACCAGCAGTTTGCTCAGCCAAGTCAAATAACATGGCAACTTTCGAAATAACTACTTTTAAAAATTTATCATAATTCCAGACATATTTCCCCAAAGAGACCAGGTCGGTGTGTTGTTATTTCAGTAGCAGCCACCAAACTCCAGAGTCCGAGCCCTGAAGGGCGCCCGTGTTTCCCACGATCATGGTGTCGGGATGAAACCGAAGGGGCAGCGAGTCCAGCTGCTCCACGGCCTGGTTCTCCGCCCTTCTTTCTCAGAGCAGCATCCCGGTTTGGGGAGGAGGTTCTGCGGAGGTTAATTGCATGAATGCCACCGATGCCCACACCCCCTCACTCACTGCACCCTGCGGCCACACCGCCGCACACCCCCACCCCACTCCCAGCCCCGTGCACACACACCCTGGCACACACACCCTCATACACCCCCCCACACATACACACCCTATTCTAGATCAGCCAACTGGGGGGCAAGCCCAGCCAAATTCAGCAAAGCTACCTGTCCCACCTGTCTCCTAGACACCTGTGGAGCTGAGGTCAGTTAAAGCTCGTCCAGACGGGCGCACCCTGGACCAGCCAGACTCGGGACGATGCCTGGGTTTGCGAGTCCACCTCGAGAGTCTGGGGCTGCTGCCATGCACTACCCCTCCCTCAGGTGGCATGGTCCTGGGGGACTGCCGGTCACTGTGCTCTGCCTGCCACTGGGCCATGGCACACAAATCCACGCAGTCCCCAGGAGTCCCTTCACAGGGACCTGAGCCTTAAGCAAACTGCGAACACAGTAAATGCAGCAGGGCTGCCTCCTCCAGGAAGTCCACCCATGACGTTGTTGGTGAGCAGCTGTTCCCTGGAAGCTGGTGTCCCTCCTGGTCCCTGCCCTCCGTGCCGGAGTCTTCCATGAGGCGTCTGCTAGTCTTCCAGTAGCGACTCTACCACAGCCACTGTCCGTCCATTCTGCTTCCATCCCAGAGAGCACAGTGGGCCCTGCATTCCGCTCGGGGGGGTACAGTGAGGGGCGGCCGCGGGGGTGCCCTGCCCCGCTGCTGAGGGCAACCTGAGCACGTAGGAGTCTGGCCCGGGCACTTGGGCTGGACACTCAGCCCACTGCGCTAGGTCACTTTGGGCCGATGACTTACTTCTTCTTACTTCTTACTTACTTCCGTCACCTCTGCAGTGAAGCGGGTTAGTAACAGAACTGCTTGTGGGAAACTCTTGTGAGGGTTTAATCAGAGAATGTACACGAGTTCTCCATGGCTCTGAAAGCCGTCACAATGTGTCAACGTAAGGATGGGGGGAGGGTTCTGTCACTGGGGCCAACACAACGTGCGCAACCTGGCATCTGTCCCCGGAAGGAAGTGGCACCTGTTCTGGGTATTGCAGGACGAGGGCAGCATAAGGTAGGGGGGATACTTCCTCCAGGCAGACCACAGGTGCTAGAGAAGACCGAAGCCTTGCAGAGCAGAAGGAACCCAGCCTACCTGGTGGTGGACCGGAGAGGTGCAGGGGTATGAAACAGGAGGTGGTAGAGCCCCCAGAGGAGAGGCCATGGCGTCTGGGGCCACCTGTCAGGGCTGGGGTTCTGTGCTTGGGACAGGGGCACGGGAAGGACTATGACAGGATTAGGTGTATTGTTGGATGAGAACTTTCTGTCTGTAGTGGGATGGTGTGAGGATCCAGAAGCGGGGAGGCAGACCGGCAGCTGGGTGGCAGGAACAGGGACCCGAGCAGACTGGGATGGGTGTCTCGCCCAGGGTATGACCAGGGGTGGAGGTGGTGGGCAGCCTGGGGACACCCTCACTACAGGGATGGGGGTTCTGTGGGAGGAGAGGTTCACAGTCCGAACGGCCAAGTGGGGACACGCGGTGGGTGGGGAGGAGGGTGGGATCGGGAGCTAAGATTTGGGCACTTCTCACCTGTGATGTGGTTGTGAGACTTCTAAGGAGAGCCGGTTGGGGGCGGCTGGCTCTCTGAGCTGGAAATCCACGGGGAGACGGTGCTGGTCGAGGAGACCTTGGGTCCTGGAGATTTGGACTGTGTGGGGCCCCATGAAGTGGGGCAGGGACCACAGTGAGAGTCCAAGGGCGATGAGGTCAGGCAGACAGTCTGACACACGTCCCGCAGGCCAGACCTCGGGACAGCTCCCCTCTCTGTGACAGCACCGCCCCCTCTGCCCTGCGCCTTCTGATCTGTGACGGGTTTGGAAAGTTCTGTGGGCTTCTAAAGGCTGTAACAGGAGCAGGCATTCTCTGAGAACAGTCACCCCAGGGGTGTCCCGCATCACACGCTGGGGATCCACCTTGGGGAGCCATGACCTCCACAAGTCCCTGCACAGAATGTTCACATTAGTTTTCTTGGTCCCGGCCATGCGGTTTATTGGTGAGTTTGCTACTGGTCTGGGTTTCCAGTAAGTAAAATCACCTTGTCTGAAATCCTCAGCATATATTGATTGAAGGCAAGGTTGTGCTCCATAAAAAAATCTCAAAAAGTATATATATATATATATCATCAAGAGCCTGGCTTCTGAAAATGTAGCTTTTGGAAATACGGCCCTGTCAACTCTACATGGATGTAATCATTGCATGTACAGAGGACACGCGTGTGCAAACACACATGCACACAATATCTAGCAACTTATTCCAAATTTTGTGGCTTTTTATAATTAATGTTTTTATTTTTATCATAGCTAATATTTTTCAAGTTCTTGTTCTGTGCCCAACTTGAGAAACCTCTTATGTACTTTGTCTCACTTAATAGTCATTAGTAAACTTTGATGTGGGTGTTTGCATTTCACAGATGGGGGAGAGCTACGAAATTTGCCCAGACTCACCTTAATTGCCTCATGAGTAACAGAGCATGTGCATTTCAACTCAGGAGCATCATGAGTTCCTCACACTCAGATTTCCTAACACTAATGCCATCACACTCCTCGGAAGACAGAGGCCGCTTACTTGCTTATTGGGGTGATAGATGTCCCCAAGTGGACTTTGCAGGGCTCTCAAGGCCCCAGCCTGAGGAAAGATAGTCCAGTGGGCAATCTGCCATCACCCCTGAGGCTGTCCAGACTGACAGTCTGGAGCCTGCGGTTGTCCCGGTGGTCGGAAGCCCTGTAGGGAGAGCTGTCGCCGTCACATCACTCTGCTCCCTGCCCCTCCCTGCTTGCCTCCTGCTGACCACAGAACACTCAAATGAGCATCACCAATGGAAAGAGAAGCAAAGCCTAATTCTGAACCTGAACAAAGATCATAACCTCCGCCTCTCCTCTTCTTACTAACAGGGATAAAGCGCATTAATTAATAGTAGCTATTCTGGGTGACTTGGTGCCAAGCCAAGAGCTTCCTACTGACCTGCCAGGGGCCAAATCTCCAGAGCAGCAGATTGAGTGCAGACCCCAGATCAGCAGGTCCAGGCTGGGTCTGCCTATCTACCCAGCTGGTCTGCAAACCACACGTTAAGTATGTTAAGTGGTGAGGCTGGTGTGGTGATAAGCGTCTGGTCCCCCTTGGGGCTGGCAGCCTGGTGTGGCTGGGCCCTCAAGACGGATGCTTCACACCAGGGTAAACTCTGTGTATCTATGGGTGAGACTAGTGCCCTCGGGGTCTGAAGACTCTCCCTGCAGCTCCACGGGAGCCCTCTAGCCCCTGGTGCACCCGGCCCCGACTCTGGGGCATCCTTGTCCTTTGCTGCTTCTGGGACTACCACACAGCCCACCCTGGACATAGGTCAGCAAACCATGGGACATCCACATCGTGAGCACATGGGATGCTCAGATTACAAACAGAGGAGTCAGTGAGAGGACGCAGATTGCTCTTGGGTAATGAACCGGACGTGTGTGGAAGAGCCAAGATTAAATGTCACTCTTGAAGGAGAGGTGGCTCCCTTCTTTGGAGCTCTGATGAGGGAGATAGTCTAGGAGGGGAACACAGAACTGGGACACGCGAGTACACTGGGAAAATGAGTAGCACAATCTCTCCAGAACAAGAAATTTGTGGAGGATATTGAATTCTGAGCTTGAACTAGCACAGAGATAAGGTGATGCTCTATGACTGTTTTGCTACAAGAATAACAGAGTATAATATTTGCAATAAGGTTAGTTTAGATGCAGAATGCCATACCCAGCAGGCTTTTATGCACAAATTGGCAAGCTGATTCTAAAATGTATACGGCAAGTCAAAGGACCTAGAGTAGCCCAAACAAGCTTGATATGGAAGAACAGAGTTATAGGGTTTGCATTTTTATTTCATGACTCACTATAAATTTCCACTAACCAAGGTGGTGTGGGGTCATCGTAATGGACGTCTACTAGCTGACAGCATGGAAGGGTCCGGAAGGTCCCCCGTGTCTGAAGTGAAAATTGATTTTCAACCACAGTGTCAAGGGAATTCACACTTTTCAACAAACAGTGTCAAAACAACTAGATGTCCATGTGGGGAAAACCTAAAGTAACCCAAACCTCATCCCTCCTGTCCCACAGTGTCAGTCACTAATTCACGATGGATTATAAACCCGAACAGATAGTGAAGTTGATAAGCCTTTTAGAAGGACTTGTAGAAATAATTTTTCACAACTGTGGGGTTGCAGGGATTTCTTAGATAAGGCACAAAGTGTGTTAACCAAAAACGAAAAGCATTGACAAATTGGTCTTTATCAGAATTTAAAAACTGTGATATTGAAGACGCCTCTAAAAAATGCAGTCGAGAAGCCACAGAGCAGAGCAAAAACGTGCACGTCCGCCCGACGAATGACCCCCACGCAGAGACAAACCGCACCGCGTCCTAGTAGAAGACGGTGAGACGCTCACAGGCCGACCGTCTGAAGACACGCTTCCGAAGGGAAGACAGATGAGCAGCCTGTACGACGCAGAAAGGCGCTCACTATCATTCGTTGTCGGGAAAACGCAGATCGAAACCCCAGTGGGAAGCTCCTTGAGACCCAGTGGGGAGCTGGAATGAAGGCCTGGCGCGCCCAGTGTCGGCTGGGGTGTGCGCGATGGCAGTTGGGGCCGGTATCGTTGAAATCCTCCTACCTTCCACTTTGAAAAACCTTTTGGCACTTTTACAATAAAGTCAAACATATACTCTCTCCACAAACCAGGAATTCCAGTCTTGGGCATTCACTGAAGAGAAACGAAAGTCCTGTGCACAAGAAGACGTGGACGGGAAGCCCACAGCCCTGCGTTCGCCGTGGCCCTCAGTGGGCTCGGCGCCACGGTCCGCCGGAGACGACTCCCTGCGCTGGTGCAGCCGTTCCTGGGAGCCGGGCGCATCGGTAAGCCACGAGGTGAAGCTGGTCCAGGCAGCCATGCGGGGCTCTCCCCGACGTGAAGTCCCGCGGAGCAACCCCAGCAGCAAAGCGCGATTCATTCCACTGACGTGAAATCGAAGGACAACGTGACACTCATCCAGAGTGAAATTCAGAAAGAGGTGGGAGCAGGGGGGGCTCTGGGCAGGACTGCGGCAGAGGGCACAGGTCCAGCGCTCCCGGGGCGCTCAGTCGGTTGGGCGTCTGCCTTCAGCTCAGGTCATGACCTCGGGGTCCTGGGATCGAGCCCCACATGGGGCTCCCTGCTCAGCGGGGAGCCTGCTTCTCCCTCTCCCTGTCACCCCCCCACCGCTTGTGTTCTCTCTCTGTCAAATAAATACATAAAATCTTAAAAAAAAAAAGAAAAGAAAAGAGGGCGCAGGGCCAACTCTGGTGGTGGAAATGCTCCTCTTCTAGGCGTGGGTGCGGTGTTGTTCAAACTCACACAGCCGGACGCCTACTGTCTGCACATCTGCTGTTACCTGCAACGCTGGGAGCGGAAGGGGTCACGGGAGAAGCAGTGGGGTGGACACGCCAGCGAGGGGGGATGGCACAGGTGGGGTCAGACAGCTGGGCATGGCTGGTGGATGCAGCACGGGAAGGAATCTCCTCTCTGCGGGTCCAGAAGATCTCTCCATCCCCCTTTCTACCGAAGACAAATCCTTTCATGCTCACAGGAGAGACGACTTCAGCTGACGCAGATAGCGCCGTCTGTAACTGCATATGTCCCCCTGGGAACGTATGTGTGTGGAAGGGAAGCTCCTCACAGCGGGATCTGAACCCGGGTAAACACGCACACATGCGGTTTCTGAATTGCTTTCCCCCGTCTCTGCGATCTCGTCCCCAAGCCAACCCAAAAAAGGGTACAGTCCATTTGAAAGGAGGGTGCTACCTGAGAAGAAAACATGACTAGTTCGCCAACAAAGCTTTCCAAGCACGTCGTGATCACAGGTCACTTTTACATAGAAGGTTCTGGAATCTGCTCCTCCCCGGATCCCTACCTTCCATACACACTGAGCAAATCTGCAGGTTCATATATGCACCAAAATTTCTGCAGTCGCTCTCCTGTGCCCTACACGACGTAGGCAGAGCCAACACGGAGTCCTCGCACTGGGGACTGGGCACCACGGAGTGCTTCTGCCTGCAGGCAGGGGACACGGACCGCGCTGAGCAGCCGCTGGTCCCGGAGGACACTGAGAGTGTGGCCCCAGGCCCCACCAAGTGGGAAGTAACCGTGTGGTGCCGGCACAGGAGCACGTGGGCTAAAACAGCTCCGTGTCCGTTAGGGTTTGTGATGACGTCTGTGACTCCGAGAAGACAATTCTGAACTAAAGTGAGAATTCTTTGAATGTGCTCACCGGGAAGAGAGTGAGACCAAGAAAAGTGGCAACAAGGACAAATCTTGGTGCCAGGGGGTTGCGGATCTCGGTTTATTTTGAACACAGGCCAGCCCGGCCTACACAGCTCTGCCGGACTGTGTTTCCTCTGTTCGAGCAAAGACAGCAGCACATGGCCTGGGACTCAAGGCATATTTTAGTGTTTGAGGTTGCTTGTGACACATGGGGTGGGGGCATGTGGAGGGATGTCTGCTGGGCTATGTCCCCCACTCCCTGGCTCTCAGAAGCGCAAGCTCCTGGAGGCACATCCAGCGGCAAACAGGACAGGCAAATGAGACACGGACTCAGTGACTACTACAGGAACCGCCAAGAAGAAGGTCTCTGTGTTGATTTGCTCCATGAAAAAGACATAATTTGGCTTTCTAACAAAATCAACAAGAATTCTAGAGAATGATGCAGTGAAACAAGCTAAAAAGAAAAAAAAAAGGATTTAGTCTGAAATTTTACATGACGTGAATACACTCCCCAGAGAGAAAGATGAGGTCCTGAGTACAACCACGTCTAAATACTATTGATTAATAGAAGGAGAAAAAAAACAAACTTGTACATAAAAGTAGACGAGAAATGAAAAATAACTCACCACAACAAAACTGTTGACATTATTTAATAGGGCAAGAAACTATTTAATTTAAAAATTCATGCACCGTGTAATCCCGTATAATCAGACTGATTTGTTCCACTGGCAAGCTCCAGGTCTGGTCTATATTCAATTTTAGTCCAACTTGCTCTGTAGACACTAAATTGAAGTCGCACATTGTCGAACTGATAAACACACTAACAAAAATTACATAAGCTTTTGGAAGTTCAATTTAAAAAAAAAAAAAAACAAACTTAGATGGCTACTTTCTCTCCTTTTATAATGTTATAGTTAAATTGCCTGAACTACACTGTCATTGTTGTGTAGAAAAATCCAGAACAGTCCTGAGGCTTCGGGATTAAGTATTTTCAAAGGATCGAATAACTCCTGAGTTACTAAATGACACGGAAGCCTTCATGTTACGTCACCGACTGGGTGATTACCAGGAAAAGATGGTGAATGCTGGGTGAATGTGTGTGTGAGTGTGCCGGTGTGAGTGCATGAGGGCGCGTGTGCACAGGTGTGTGTGTAACATACTTAACACAGAAGTCCGTGCACTCTCAGCCTTATGTTACACTCTCTTAACTGAAAAATAACTCTTGATTTCTTAATCTTATTCAAAAATTTTAGAACAACGATTATATTATTTCCAAACCTGTGTCATGGGTGTGTTTACCCCTGGTGTGTTGGTATCTCCATAAAACAAGGCCAGAAATGTGTTTTTAATCCCGGAAACTGCAGTCATGGGCCGGTCAAAGCTATATTCCTGTCCAGTCACCGATTTTCAACTTGAAGAACAACACTGACCAGGAAAGCTCTCCTAATCGCTGGTGGGTGTCGCTGGCCGCCAACTCGGACAGCGAGCTCACCACACCAACAAGGACATGCCGGGCAAAGCTCGCGGGTTAGAGAGCGAGGCGCCTCTGCGCCTCTCCTGCCAAAGGTCTTCATCACCTGAGTAGTCGTCGAAGGGATACCGAGGGCCATAGTACTATCTCAGTGAAGTGCCCGGGTCCAGGGCTGAGGCCCATGCCACTGGCCTCCCCACCCCCTCATGGGACTCCCCACCCCAACCTCCCCACCGGGCAGATGATGCTGTCAGCTCTGCCCTGTTTATCCCAGCAGGTGCGGGGAAGCCCATTTTAAAACACACCAGCCGATAGGATCCGTGGGCTAAGTGCCGGCCGCACCCGGCGCTCCGTCAGAGGAGCTGACCCCCGTCCACAAATAGGAGCGGCTGTGTAAATGCCATCTTCTTGACATAAATAACAGAAACATATGGCTCGAGACAGGAAGTGAGGGCGACCTGGGCAGAAGGATATCCCGTTCAACGAGTGCTGATATTTATGGCACGATTTTGCCGGACAGAGGCAGGAGGGGTGGTCCGCTAATGACTTTTTCATGAATCCTGCCATGGCGCAGGCCACAGCGGGAAGGCCTGCTCACGCCCGAGGCCCCACGCCTGCTGCTAACTTTGGTCGCTGTTGAGGACAAAGATGTCCTTTCCAGAGGCCAAAACTGGGTTGCCGTGCCCCCAAGCCACACTGCGGCCCGGCACATTCTCAGAGACAGCAAGTCTCCTGCAGGCCACATCCAAGGAGACCGCTCCCTTTTCTGCATTGTGTGCAGTCGGCGACCCCACACTCCATCCTGGGGACGAGGGGTGCTTGGACCACGTGAAGCCAGCGTGGGCAGACCCACCTCTGACACAGCTAGAGGAGTTAGGCCTGTTTCCCATCCTGTCATGGGGTTTCCAGGCCGCCCCAGAGCACCCCAGCCTGGGGTCTGCGTGCTGCTATCCTCCCACAAGCAGATGTCCCCCACGATGGCATGCGTCTTCCCATGCCACCCTTGAAAACGTGTCCTTTTAACGGAGCTAAATGTCGCAAATATTTAGTGACTGTTTTGCATGAAGTTCATCAGGGGATTCTGAGCTTGGGGGAGCTGATGGCCTGCATCCCATATACAGAGAACCCCACCGGGCATGGTCGTCACAGACACACACCCTCACTTCCTGTCAGGCCAGAGAAACACTGCTTTCCTCATTCAGAGATAAAACAAAACACACATAAAAATGTAAGAAGCATGTGCGTGGCCTTGTGCGTGGTCCCCAGCCCTCATCCCCTCCCTTAGCCCTCCCGGGAGCCAGACCTCTCCGAAGGGTGGTCTCTCCACCCGCTTGAGTCTCCAGGGTCCTCGCCCACATGGTCACATTGTTTCCTAAAGTTTGGGTCCCTCTACCTCCTCCAAACATCATGGGTCCTGCCGGGCCCCCCGTGCTCGTACTCCGTCCCATTGGCAACAGGGACCCTATGCCATATCCTGGTGTCTCCTGTTCTCCCCCGACATTCCCTCACAGTCTCCAACCTCTGTAGTACCTGTTCTTCTGTTTGACCTCAGAGAAGTACTCACGGATCTTCTCTCCGCTGTCCACACAGAAGCCCTGGACCAGAGCTTCCCAAGCCCCGCAGTGAGCAGGGGGTGCTTGTGAAAAGGCAGGTGCAGGATTTGGCAGGTCTCAGAGGGGCCTTCCTCTCACCAGCTCCCAAGCAGCCTGGCCGCGCTCATCCCTGGCCTCTCCAGGCAGCAGGAACAACAGTGATTCAGGCCACAGACTGGACGTGCCCTCCACAGGCCAATGACTCGTGAACTTGTCTCTTCAATCTACTCGGGGCTCCCTGGCCCCAGGCACTAAGCGCTATGTCTACTTGGACGTCTAATGGACCCCTCCAGATTGCCCTGTCTACAGGCGAGGCCCGGTGCCTCTATCCCGGGACCAGCTCGGGCCCCCGGCCCAGGTCATGAAATCAGCACCCTTTCCAAGGTGGAAGCCAAGTCCCTAACCACATGCATGTCATCAGAAAATTCTCTCGGCTGTATTTCCAGGACATCCCTGAATCAGACCATTTCTCCCCACCGTCCATGGCTGCTGCTACGACTGGGCCACCACCCATGGCCCAACTACAGTTCAGCCTCCCTGTCCAGGCAAGACCTCCAGGAGCCTCCTGTCACCCAGCCACCAGACTGGCCCTTCACGACCTGGGCCAGACTGCCCCTTATCTGCCCAAGGAGCCCCACAGCACCCAGAGGAAATGCCCAGGTCCCTTGTGGCCCCCTCTCGGGCCGCTCCCCCTTCCCTTTCCCAGCTCACCCCACGCCAGCCCCTCTGGCCTCCATGGAGCTTATTAATATGCCAGACATGTTCCCACCCTCAGCTCTGGCCCTGGCCATTCTGAGTGCCTGGACACTCTTCACATGGGGCCCCTGGAGCTGGACTCGCCCCTCGACCTACCTCCACTTTGCTCTCACATACCGTGTCTTCAGTAGCTCTGCCCCCGCTGGCTAAGAGAGACAGGTGGTCAGCTGCCCTTGGCCTCCTTGGCCCCTCTGTCCTGCTCCATCGTGTCCGTGGTGCATGCCATGGTCTTCCTTATACAGGGTTGGTGAGGTGGGTTTGTTTCTAGTTTGTGGTCTATGTCTCTGAGAAGTTAACTCCATGAGGGAAAGGCGTGGGTCAGTTCTGTAGATCCCCAGTGCTGGACACAGCCTGGCCAATCCATAATTCCTCACTGAACAGATACATGATATGTCAAAGGAAAAGCACAAATGGTGGGAGAAGGATTTTATTTATTTATCTGAGAGAGACAGAGAGAGATCACGAGTAGGGTGAAGGGCGCAGGGAGAAGCAGGCTCCCCACTGGGCAGGGACCCGATGCAGGACTCGATCTCAGGATACCAGGTCATGACCTGAGCTGAAGGTAGACACTTAACCAACTGAGACCCCCAGGTGCCCCATGTGAGAAGGATTTTTTTTTTTAAAGATTTTATTTTTATTTATTTGATGGACAGATCACAAGTAGGCAGAGAGGCAGGCAGAGAGAGGAGGAAGCAGGCTCCCCGCTGAGCAGAGAGCCCGATGTGGGGCTCGATCCCAGGACCCTGAGATCATGACCTGAGCCGAAGGCAGAGGCTTAACCCACTGAGCCACCCAGGTGCCCCGTGAGAAGGATTTTTAAAACTAAAATGAATTCAAATTGATTTGTGGATCTGTGGTCTGTCAAGACAAGTTTGATAGTGAAAAATTTTACTGTGTTAGTTCTGCTGGAAAATATTGAATAGTTTCAGGAAGAAATGAAGAATTCTGATAGGAGCCAGACAGCAGGCAGATGTTTGGCAACCCTCCAAACCCCTGGATGGTACAGCCTCTTCCTCTGAGAGTCCTACCTTCCCTGCCCCCTCACTGGTCCCTCCACTGACCACCTCAGTTCTTGTGTCTGTAAGAAACTCTGAGCAGGCAGAAGAGAGTGATTCTGCCTTCCCACCCCAAGGCCCCAGACCCTGAGAATCTATAACCCCTTCCCCCTTCCCACTGGCCCTATGGTTTGGCTTTCTCCTTTGAGCCAAGGCCAAATCTCTTGAAGGCCCTAATTAAAGGGTAGCGCTACACCTGGGTTTGCCCGGATGACTTGTTTGCGCCTGTTGTCCCCCTTTCACTCTCAAAGTGTCCTGTTTTATTGGGAGAAAAAAAAAAAGCTGTGAGAAACACTACAGAAATGATGAAATTTTAACACAAATCAGGAATACATTTTAGCATTGCATCAAAACTATATTTTCTGATTTTGAAACGTGTCATGTAGTTGTGCAAAAGAACGGGAAGTAGACATTGAGGTATTTATGAGTAAAAGGTCACAATATCTCCAAGTTACATTCAAAGGGCTCAAGAAAAAAAAATGTGTGTGTGCATAGAGACAGGAAGATCAAGCAAATGAAGCAGGAGGGAACAAACTCGTGAGTCTGCAGAAACCATCTAACGGGTTAAGAGGAAAAGTGGCGTTATAAACCTTAAAAATAAAATGTCTTTTCTGCTTCTAGAAATATGGAAAAGTTATGCTTATTCCTATCTCTTTCACTAAGAACAGCTGGAACCTCCAAACATTACATGTAAAATAACACAAGAAGTCCCTGAAAGACAGAGGAAACTGCATACCTGGTAGACCCCTTGGAACTCAAGGACGGACATAGAAGTGAGCTCCCCTGGTCGTCTTATTGTCCCAGATATCCCAGACTTGAAGTTAAAGCAACTCACACTATGGAGAAGCCAATGGTTATGGGCAGAAGAAGCCTCAAGAAAAGCCTACTGTCTCTGGCCAGAGAACCAGGGCAGAACATCCTACCAAGATAGAAAGTGTATAGTCCGTAACTGCTCTACCCCAGCCAAACACAACATAAATACACCAGTGACCTCATCCCCACCTGTGCCAGCTGAGACTCAACGGAAAGGCTAGACTCTGCTCTCAGAGGCCATAATGAGGCATCCCTTTGTAGGAATGTTTCAGTGGAGACCTAGTGGGGATCCAGAACCCACAGGAGTCCCCCACTATGGTGTCCTTGACGCCAGACAGTCTGGTGTCCTTTGAGCCTAGACACCTACCCCCACCTGTCAGAACCAAGGCAAACCCTCTCTCCCTTGCCAGAGCATGCCAGGAAAGCCCACTTAAAAGAAGGTTTAAATAAGATTTAGAGTCTCCAAATAATACCCTAGATACACAGGTTTCAGTCAAAACTCACTCAACATACCAAGTCCCCAAATTGAATGAAAAAGATAAACAATAGATTCTAACATGAGATGGTAGAGACATGAGAATTATCTAAACGTAGATTTTAGAGCATCATTATAACGTTGCTTTAATAAAGTTATGAACTTTTTGAAACCAAGGGGAAAAATAGAAAAGAAACCCTGCAAAGAAATTAAAGATATTAAAAAAAAAAACAAAAAACATAAAGACATTTTAGAATTGAAAAATACAGTAAATAAAAGTAAATAATATTGTAAAATATAGCAAATGGTCAATAATCAGAGTGGAGGGGCCAGAGGAATGAATTCATGACCTAGAAGACAGAAACATATGAATTGCCTGTCCGAACAACAGTGTGTGAGTGGAATAAACAATAAACTGTCCCTCAAACATGTAAGACTATGACAGATACCTAAGATTCGTGTCACTAGAGTCTGAGAAAAAGAGGAGAATGAGAGCAGAGGGTAAACTAAATACATAGATAAACAAATTAATAAATAATAAATAGCACCTGAAAAAAACTGAAGACTTCTCAAATTTGCCAAACTACACATAAAGCTACAATTTCAAGAGGCCTAAGAGACTCAGAGCAGAATCCATCCGAAGAAATACACACCGAGACGCATCACAATCACATGCCTACAAACCAAAGACCAAATCTTTAAAGCAGCGAGACAGAAAGGGCACATTGTCCTCAGAGGAAAAACTCAAGCAATCTGGGGCTTCTTGTCAGAAACCACAGAGGCCAGAAGGAAGGTGCACATTGGTTTGTAGGTTGTTTCTTTTTTTTTTTTAATTACGAAAAAAAAAAGCTATTATATCCAGTGAAAATATCCTTTTTGGGAAGAAAGAAAGGAAGATCTCTTTCAGTTAAAGAGAAATTAAGAAAATATATTGCCAGCATCCCTATCCTAGAGAAATGGCTAAGGAAATGTCTCTAACCTGAAAGAAAATGGTCAGAGCAGGCAAGAGGAAAGAAACAACAATGGAATCGAGCAAGAATCCTGATAATGGCACAAAGTCTCTTCCCTTGAGTTCCCTGCGTTGCGTTGGAGGATTCAAGCAGGATATTATACCACCACCCGATGTGGTTCTAAATCTAGATCAAGGAAATTATATTATAAACGAGGGAGGGTAAAGGGGCATATGGAAGGTCAGGTTCTGCACTGCATTCAACTAGTAAAATAGAACACTGATAAGTCCTGCGTATATAACTCTAACCCAGAGTAAACACTCGGCAACGTGTACAGACACACACACACACTCAACACTACAGATAAATCAAAAATAGAGCACTGGAAAGTGTTTAGCTAGCCCACAGAAAGGCAGAGAAAATAAAACAGAGAAAGAAGGAACAGAAAACAAGTAAAATCTCTGACTTATGCAAAAGTTTGAAACACAATTTAAAAACAGAAATTGGGGTGCCTGGGTGGCTCAGGGGGTTAAGCTGCCTTTGGCTCAGGTCATGATCTCAGGGTCCTGGGATCAAGCCCCACATTGGGCTCCCTGCTCAGCGGGAAGCCTGCTTCCCCCCTTCTCTCTCTGCCGGCCTCTCTGCCTACTTGTGATCTCTCTCTCTCTCTGTGTTAAATAAATAAAATCTTAAAAAAAAAACAAAAAAAACAAACAGAGATTGACAGAGAAGATTTTAAAATAATGATACCCCCAAAACAAAAAACAAACACCAAAAAAAAACCCCAAAAACAACAACCCAGTTGTATGTTCTCTACAAGAAACCCATTTTAATAATACATATATATAATTTATTATATATATATATAATTAATTATATATAATATAAGCAGGGCAATATAAAAGAGTGAAAAACAACACATATCATGCAAACAATAACCAAAGGAAACCAAACCCAAATATGGGTGACCACACTAATAATTGGGTAAAATGGGTTTCAGAGCACACAAAATTAACAGAGGCAGAGAGGTACCTTATATAATGACCAAAGGGTCAAAGAAGAATTTGAACATCCAGGTTGGTAACAGCATTAACCACAGTAGCGAAAAAGTAGAAACAAGCCACCTGTCCAATGATTCGGAAGAATGAATAAACAAGGTTCGGTATCTCCAGACTGCATGATCCTGTTCAGCCTTGAGGACGAAGGGCTTCCTGACTCACAAGACAACTCCGACGGAGCAGGAGGACATTGTGCTGAGTGAAATGAGCATGATGAACGGACTCCATTTGTGTGAGGGACGAGGGTAGAGACAGAGAGCAGAAGGGGGGCACCAGGGGCCGGGGAGGGCGAGCCAGGGGAGGGGAGTTCATGTTGAAGGAGCAGGGTGCCAAGTGAACCAGGGTCACAGGAGTCCTGCGGATGGGGGTGGCTGCCCCTGCACGCAACGTGAAGGCACTTAGCACTACTCCTCGGCACACGTAAGAATGCTTGGGACAGGAAAATTTGTGTTATGTGTGCTTTAATGGCAATTAAAAATAACAGTGATGGTAAAAATGTCAGAACCTGAAGACAGGGAGCTGTGAGGCGTGGCACTGGTGTGGAAATGATGGGGGACGGACACAGGGTGTGTTCACAGAGGCCAAGTGCAACCCCAAACACCGGGTGGCTGTAGAGTAAAATTCACTAACGTCCCTGCACGTTAAAACCTTAAGAAACCCTTGACTGGTATGCACCAAGCAACAACTTAGTATCAACCCTCCTCAGTACCTCTGTTTAAAATGCAACATGAATAAAATTCATTAAGCCCCCTCAGTGACACTCGAAGTACCCTTTCTCCTTCCAAGAACTCTTGACACCCGGGAGCAGAATCGGCAGAGGGTCCCGGGGCCCGGGTGTGGCCCTGAAGGGCTTCACAAGAGGAACTTTCCTCAGGCTGTCCCGGTCGGTCCCAGACGGAGGAGCGTAGAGGAGTCCGAATCGCCAGCCCCAGGGTTTTGCCCGTTTGCCCGGGGCACTCAGACCCGCAGCTGCAAGGCCAGGAAAGGCGGGACCACATCCCTCTGGGCTGGAGGGTGAGAAAGAAGGCCCAGGGGGCAGACGGACGACCCCACGGACTCCCCCCCACCCGCCCCTGCTCCTGCCGTGCTCCGACCGCTGCTCTTCCGCCCGTCCACGGGTCAGGACCGTGATGACGGGAAGTGGCCAGACCATTCCTAATGGACTGAAAAACCATCCCCAGGCCTCACTCGGCGGCCCCTCGCAGGAGGCACAGCCCGGGCCGCGGCCTAACAGGACAATGTGGCCTCCTGTGGGCAATGCCCTGTGGGCCAGCCCTTGTCAGGTTACCTCGCGTTTTCATGGAGACGCTTCAGTGCCGGCTGCGTGTGCGGCTACAGCCAAAGGAGAGGGCCAAAACAATAGCGAGGCCCCGAGAGCCCTCCATCCATCAGTTGGTCACGACAGGGGCCCCCACCCAGGGCCCACCTGGCATAGCCCCTGCGTCTCTTGTCCCCGTCCTCCCCTTTATCAATCTAAAGCATCTCCTTAAACTTCTTCCTTTCCAAACAAGGACTGTATTCCCCGACCTTCAGAAAGTCACCTTGGCTGACTGGAGTGGAAACAGCAGTAGGAGGTTTCAGGGCCTCCAAGGTCCCCGTAGCATTGTGGACAGAATGAGCCATCGCAGACACAAGACCCACGGCACAGCCCAGGGGAAGGATTTACGGCTCATTAAGGACATGAGCTTCCAAGCTGTACAAATTTAGAAACATTCAAATACACCACTAAGTGGGGGGGGGGGAGAGAATAAGGTACAAATCCTCATATTTAGTAGGAGTTCAGTGCAGAAAATCCAAAAGGCTAACATATACAGAGTGTGTATGCAGTGTGCGTAAATATTGACGTAGGTGGGGGAGAGGCAGGGGCCCCATACCCTGCAGCAAGCTGTCCGTGATGCAGTTTTGCATCCACACTTCTCATCCCAGGGCAGTTTTGCCCTCCTGGAGACACTCAGCTATGTCTGGAGATGTTTCTGGTTGTCACTGCTGGGGTAGGGAGTGCAACTGACACCGACTTGGGGAAGTCAGAGATGTTGGTAAAGATCCATCAGTGCACAGAACGGCCCCCAGGATGAAGAATGACCCAGCCAACACTATTCTGAGATCAGAAAGTCTGCTCCAAATGAATTTGGAGAGACTTTCGTTTTGAGCCTCAATGAGCCTGGCCGAGCTATTTTTCCCTTTTGCATCCAACCACCAGTCCTTAACACAGCTTCAAGTATGTTCTGACCAAGAAAGCAGGAAATCTTTTAAATAGTAGCAGAGAACTCCTTAAGCCTTCTAAAAATGTGCAAACAGACCAGCCAGATTTCAGGTGTTGCTACAAAAGAAACATCACAGTCCATTCATCCAACAGATTCTAAGAGGCCTCATCTTGTCCCTGGACTTTAGGGACAGTGAAATTACACCAGGAAAGACACAACTGAAGCAAGCAATCCCCCAGTGAATGAAATATAACTGTGCACAGTACATCCATCAAGGCCATGGGGCAGAAGGGACTTCACCTGGCTGGGAACCAAGAAGGTTCCACGAGGACTCGATATTCTAAAGGAGACCTGGAGAATGAGAAAGCAACCCTGAGGGGAAACGGGGGTGTGGTGGCCATCACAGGGAGAAGGGAAACATGTGCAAAGGCCCCGAGGCACAAAGACTTTGGACTAGGTACAGACCAGCAAGGGAGGAGGTGGTGAGGCTAAACCATCACTAAAGGGGAGAGTGGTTTCCAATGACATGAGAGTCTGTTGAGAGAGTCAGATCACACAGGGACCACCGAAGGTCAACTCGGCATTTTGGATTTTTTCCCAGTGCAGTGGAAGTCCAGGTAAGAGTTCCAAGCAAGAGAAAGGAATACTCAGAACTTCATTCTGGAAAGACCCTTGGTCTGGGCATGGAGAAGAAAGGCAGGAAGAAACCCGTTTCATCAAAGCATGGGAAGATGGGTTGGGTAGGGCCAGAGGGGTCGGCTTGACGTGCAGAAAAGCACAAGCTTGACCCCTCCAAGAGCCCCTGCCCAGAAGCCAGAAGCTGGTGAGCGAAACCAGCCCTGGAGCTCTGTCTGCATGGAGCTAACACTCAGGGGAAGACAGAAAACACTCAAGAATAAATCTAATGTGTTCGGTCGGAAAGCTCTTTAGTATTAGTGGCAAGCAAGGCGCGGGTCTGCAAGAGAAGGCCCTGGGCCCTGATGTTGCTCTCAGCTCCGGGAGGATCCACCCAAGTGGAGGCCTGATACACGGGCTCCCTAGAGAAAGCACGTGGTTGCAGAGCTCTGCTTCCTTGAAAGACTAGGAGGGAGGGGACACGCCTTCCTTTCTCCTGGGTAGATGCTCCCGCTCTCCTGACACATGACGCCTTTCAGCTGGTGGGCTGCAGCAGACTTCTAGAAAACCTTTCAGGGCCTTGAGCTGTTGGTGTGTAATGAATTGACATCAGGCAGAGAGAGTAGCTGGGTTAAATGAAGCATGGTCTAGGGGAAGTCGTTGGTTTAGGGAACAGTCAAGGTCAAGTAGGACTCCAGCTAGAGAGGGTTGGGCTGGGGTTGGATGTTAAGGTCAGAAAAGCGGCTTTGACACAGAGGCCCAGGCCCAAGGGAGGAGAGTCATGCTTCTCTGGACTGGGCAGGGCAGATAGGGAAGAAGTAGGAGCGCTAGATAGAGGCAGTGCCTGGGAGAAAGTCCCAGGAGCTCCTTTGCTAGGATGAGCCCTTTGGCCCTGCTCAAGCTGTCACCCTCCCCATCTAGCATCTGGTATTTGGGGCCTCAGCTCCCCCCTAGCACAGCTCTCCGGATCTGATGGGAAAGCCGGATTTTCAGACCCCTCTGGGGTCCCTGCAAGGTAAGTGTTTGCAGACAGAGCAGGAGGTATTCTCATCAGACTAATATTTCCTGCAACTCCTCTCCCATTTGGATGAGAGCTTGTCCTGTTGTGGTGCTCACAGTAGAACACGCTAAGTGTTCTTTATGTTAGTGACTCAATCGTACTGGTGGGCTTACAAACTGACACCAGCTTTCCTTTACTAGAGTTTGAATTTTCTGAATTTTAGAGCAGTTTTAGAAGTCTTTTCTAAAACTGTTTTCATTAAGCTTCAAAAATCAATTAGATAGGCATGAGACTTTTAAAAATCAACATTGAGCTATAATTTTCATGTAACAAAATTTGCCCATTTGAAGTATACAATGAGATGATGTTTGACAAATTCTAGACACCCAAGTAACCGGGAAAACGGTTAAGACTTCGGCATTTCTATCCTCCCAAATCCCCTTGTGTCCCATTCCAATCAACCCCGGTCCCTACCTCCAGTGAGTTTACAGCCATATAAACACAAAATCATCATGAAAAGCCATATGGCGATAGCTTTGGTTCTATATCAGGTGTTGCTCACAAGGTCTCTGAGCCCCAGGCATACTTGATGAGGGTGAAATCAGAAGATTTGGAGTGAAAGCTCGACGCACCCACACCCCCACTCTGTCACCATCTCGCTCTTCCTACCACCCGGGACGCTCATCAGACTGATCTTACTGGGCCCTAAATCAGGTCAAAGCAATGGCTCTGGGGGTTTGCTAATATCCTGATGAAACTTTTATAAAAGCCATAGTCTTTTAAAAGTCTGAAAAGTTATCCTTTTAAAATATCTCAAGAAAAGTGAATGAAAGATTAGAATCGATGGGCCGATAGCATATTTCCAATGAAAGATCAAGTAAGAAAGCTTAAATGTAAGAAAGGGGACTTGAAAACAGAAAGGCTGGTCTCCTCACGATAACAGGGTCGATGACTTTCCACCCTGTTTCTGAAGCAGTCCACGAATAACAATGCTCAATTTTGCTGCAAAGAGCCATCTGATTTGCATATCCTTGGATAACTTGGTGGTATATTTACGTAATTCATCAACTTACCCCAGGATATGTAAATCAGAAGGCCCTTAGCAGCAAAATTATTTGTCTGCGATCTATAACAGACACAACATATGTTGCACATAATATAGACTATATAGAATGTGTTTACATAAATTATCAGAATAACTAAAGGGAAACATTAGTGTGTGGTAGAGAGGCCAAGGCGGGAGTTTGGTGCCCCCCTGGGCTGGTTAGGATTGAACTCTGTGGACATATGGCAACCCCATCTCCTGGGAGCCCAGCGAGCAGTGGAGAAGCAGGTGCGCAGCCCAGCACCCACCACCTCGTTCCAGCACACCTGCGGTCACCCTGAACTGACAACATGCACAGGTCCACTTCTGGACTCACTGTCACGGTTTAGGTACCCACTAATCTCCCAGCTCTTTTCTTCTACCCCAGGGTGGAAGTTACACGTTCGGGAGAAAACTCATTTCACTGAAACTAAACTGTTTGCAGGCTCGAATTATTGAATGGAAGCAATAACGTGGGAGCGTATAAGAAGCACCAAACAGCAGTCCTGTATGTGTTACAGTTTCGGTTCTATGTGCTTAGGAGTTACACAAAGTAATCACTTTGCAAAGTAGTTACAGAGTGACGATCTCCAGAAACTTAAGGAAAGTTGATAGAAACACAGAGAATATCCAGGTAAAGAGGCCACGTGTCCATTAAACAGCGAGGAAGCCAGCTCCTGCTTGCAGAGACTTGGATGCTTGGGTTCAGAGGTCAGCAAGGATGGCCACTCTGGCCTCTTCTGGTTCTGAAAGTACAGAAACCTTCTCAGTTTCCCAGTGGGAGAGGCAGGAAAAGTGGATGCAATTAGATTTCTACACATAGAGCCCATAGGTGCCCTCAAAGTCGAGTCCCCTGCCAAGAGAACATTCCCCACTCTTGTTTGGTACGTGGACGTCACTCAGATCCAAAAAGGATTGCTGGGACCGATCTCCAGGTCCGTGGACCTGTGTCTGAAAGCCCCGTGGAATGCCTCCTGTCCAACCCCTGGAAACAGTTCCCCTACTGATTTATTTTACCAGAAAGCCCACCCCAGAAGCAAATTATTTTAGCTTGAAAGTGTGTCCCCCTTACACATCCAACCATGAGTCGGTCTTCGGTTGTCCTGTCTGGGTGTCACAGTGCAGGTCACCATCCTTCCCTGGGTGTCAGAGCCCCCTCTGGGCCCCGTGCAGCTCAGCACCACTGTTGCGGGCTGTCCTTGTCTTCTGTTGTGGTTGGGACCCCGTGTGCCCCAGATGCTGGCACACGGTGGGAGCCCAGCCAGTGTGCATTCAAAGGGGAAGTGAGTGAGTGAATAAACGAGGACAAGGTTTTAGGGGCTCCTAGAGGAAGGCAGGAGACTTCTGGTTCCCAGACCAGAGAAGAAGGAACTTGGAAGTCGGCATTCCCATCCTCACAAGATAAGGGCCGAACATAGTGAAAACCCACAGGCCTTCTGAGACCGCTGGAGAGGAGAGGCTGCCGGGCCACCTGCTGCTCCCAGACTGGAGAGCTGGGTAGGAGCGGAGCATCACAAGTCACGTGTCTGGGAGAATCGGAGCTGAGCTTGGTGATCCAGGCGGCACGAGGGGCCCAGCCACAGAAGGTCGGGGGGGGGGTACCCCGGGGCCTCATAGTGAAGGGCAGAGAAACAGCCCTTCTGCTCCTGCCAGAGGTGAGCAGAAATTATTTTGAAATATGCCTAGAATATCCCATTCCAAACAAGGCCTGCCCTCACAATAAACTATGCTATGAGAGCCTACCTTGTGGGGGTTTTATCGGAGCCCCCCCACCGACCTGAAGGGAACCCAACCTCCCCAGCCATCCTTTCCCACCTGATGGGAAAAGAAAGGTCTGGGACCAGTGGGGAGAGGGACTGGCCCTGAGGGGTGGGGACCTGAGGCCTGACCGCCCGGTGAGAGCATTCCATGCCCTTACTGAGCCTGGGGGCCTCATTTCTGGGCTGCCCCTCTGGCTCAGGGGGGCGAGGGGACAAGCCTGGGTCTGGTTCTCCTGCAGCCTCAAGGCTCCCTCAGCCTTAGTGCCCCAGAGAGAGCCAGGAGAGACCCCCGCATGCCTCGGAACACAGTCCTGCCTCCTAGGCCCCTCTCCTGGGGTGTGAAGTCACCCAGAATCACAGGACACCGTGTGGAAATCCTCCATGAGTGACCGCAAGCCTGGGCTACGGGAAATGCCCCTGAGCCTTCTGGAAAGACCCCCTCGGGCCCCTGGTGGAGGAGAGCACGTGGGCGGGTCCTCAGGGGGTTGCCAGGACAGGACACGCGGTGGCTTCCCAGTGAGGCCACGGCTCTTCCACCACCACAATGGGCTCTCCAAGGACCTGCCAGCTGCAGTCGCTGAGGAGGTCATGGCTCCTTGCTCAGAATGGATGTTTCTGTGTCCCCGGCTCCATACAGGACAGGGACCCGTGTGTAACCCAGATGACCCTGAAAAGCACAGAAGCCCCTTATTTTAATAAAATGGAATTTACCAAGTAGTCCAGGTCCACTGCTGGCTCCATGGGGAGAAGTCGGCAGTACCGTGATCTGCCCTGGCACATGGGGGCTCCATCACCCCTGCCCCCTCACCTCCCCCATAACCCTTCACCTTCACCCTGGACCATGCGAAGAATGCACCTCACAGGCTGGCAGGCTGGCAGGCTCCTCCTGGCCAGGCGAAGGTCATCCAGAGAAAACAGGACCCAAGCTGCGATCTCCACCAGGAGGCACGGCGTGTCTGGGCAGAGGGGCAGAGTGGACAAAACTCCCGGGGTGCAAACATAAGAAAGGGCAGACAGTGTGAGCTGCTATGATGGTGCTTTGGGCTGGCAGGACGGCGGGTGGAAAGGTCTGGTGCCTCCACCTCCAAGCAGTTCATTGGGGGCTGAGTTCCCGCAAGGGGAGCACCCAGGCTTCGTCCAGGCACGGGCTGGACAGAGAGCAGCGGACTGCCCCCCCACCCCCAACCCCCATGCACTGCCCCCTACCTAGTCCTCCTGGCACCTTGTTCAGGCGCTGCTTGTGGAAGACATTCCCGCCCCTCCCAGAAGCTCCGCGAACTTGTGTGAGTTGAGGTGAGTGCCCTGAGGGACAGATGGCCTGCTGGGAGATATACTTTATATGTTGTTATTTTATTTTATTTTTCTGTGTAAGAGAAAGAGAGAGATTTATTTTTAGAACTGAAATCCTTTTTAGGCTCTAGCTCACATGATGCCGGGTGCTGGCCCGTCTGCAGTCCGGAAGGCAGGGAGCCGGCCAGGCATCCAAATAGGAGTTGCTGTGACCGTTTGGAGTCTGAATTCCACAGAGCAGCAGTCTGGAAACTGACAGGGTCTCCGTGTGCCTGTCTTTTTTCTTCTTTTTCTTTTCTATTTATTTATTTATTTCGTTTTTATTTTAATTCCAGTATAGTTAACATACAGTGTCATATTAGTTTCAGGTGTGCACTACAGTGAACCAACACTTCCATACCATGACCGGAGCTCATCCCAACTGTGCTTCTTAATCCCCGCCATCTCTCTGCAAACCCTACCCCCACCGTCAGTTTGCTCTTTAGAGTTAAAAGTCTATTTCTTGACTTCTCTCTCTCTCTGCTATTTTTTCCATTTGCTTGTTGGTTTAGTTTCTTAAATTCCGCATGTGCATACGCTCATATGGCCCTTGTCTTTCTCTGGCTGAGCATGATATTTTCTAGCTCCATTCGTGTTGTTGCAAATGACAAGATTCCAACCTTTTTTTGGCTGAGTAATATTCTGTTATATATACAAAATAACACATCTCCCTTATCCATCCACCAGACTCTTGGGCTGCTCCCGTGTCCTGGCTGTTGTAGAGCATATTGCTATAGTCATAGGGGTGCAGGCGCCCCTTCCAATTTGCATCTTTGTATTCTTTCGGTAAATACCCAGTAGTGTGGTTGCTGGGTCATAAGGTACTTCTAGTTTTCACTTTTTGAGGAATCTCCATAAGTTGCTAGAGTACGGCAGCTTGCGTTCGCACCAGCAGTGCACAAAGGCTCCCTTCTCGGCATCCTCACTAACACTTGGTGTTTCTTGGGTTGTTGATATCAGCCGTTCTGACAGGTGTGAGGTGATAGCTCATTGTGGGTTTGATGTGCATTTCCTTGATCTTCAGTGATGTTGAGCAACGTTTTGTGTCTGTTGGCCTCTGTGTTGTAGTCTTGATGCAGAATTGCTCCTATTTCGGGAAATCGCCATCTTTGCTCCCATGGCTTCAACTGGTTGGGTGAACCCCCCCCCACACACACACACTTTGGGGATGTTAAGAGGTCATGATCTCAGCATCCTGGGATCCAGGCCCACACCCTCCCTGCTCTTGTCCCTTCCCCTCAGACGCTCCCCCAGCTCTCCCTCTCAAATAAATAAATAAAATCTTTAAAAGGGACACCTGTACGGCTCAGTCAATTAAGTGTCTGCCTTTGGCTTAGGTCATGATCTCAGGGTCCTGGGATCAAACTCCATGCCTGGCTCTCTGCTCAGAAGGAAGCCTGCTTCTCTCTCTCCCACTGCAGCAATCCCTGCTTGTGCTCTCTCTCTCTCTCTCTGTCCAATAAAAAAAAAAAAAAAAAAAAAAAAAAAAATTAAATAGATAGATTACTAATATAAATAAACATACATTTATAAAAGAATATAAATTAAAATAAAACATATCATGTCTATTGATATATAGTATCTATAAGCACATACACAAGGAGGCTTTGCCTGGGGTCCCCCAAACTAAAAATGTCCTGAAATTATTTTGTTATGTTGTCTTTGCCTTTATTATTATATTATCCCCAAGAGCTAACTTAATCGACAGCTTCTTGTCTTCATTTTGTGCATGTGACAAGAAATAACACTTATTCTAGAACTTATTTCTGGAAGCATACATGATCAGAATCTCAATTAATACATAAATTTTTATAATGAATGGGGGCACCTGGGTGGCTCCATCATTAGGCATCGGCCCAGGTCATGGTCCCAGGGTCCTGGGATCAAGCCCCACATCAGGCTCCCTGTTTGGCAGGAAGCTTGTTTCCCTCTCCCACTCCCCCTGCTTGTGTTCTCTCTCTCACTGTCTGTCTCTGTCAAATAAATAAAATCTTTAAGGGCACCTGGGTGGCTCAGTGGGTTAAAGCCTCTGCCTTCAGCTCAGGTCATGATCTCAGGGTCCTGGGATCAAGCCCCACATCGGGCTCCCTGCTTGGCGGGGAGCCTGCTTCCCCCTCTCCCTCTCTGCCTGCCTCTCCGCCTACTTGTGATCTCTGTCTGTCAAATAAATAAATAAAAAGTTAAAAATTTAAAAAAAAGTCTGTTTAAAAAAAAATAAAAACTT
Organism: Eira barbara; assembly: GCA_020311275.1. Lineage (NCBI taxonomy): Eukaryota > Metazoa > Chordata > Mammalia > Carnivora > Mustelidae > Eira > Eira barbara. Next base: position 2,061,342 of record JAHRIG010000024.1, on the reverse strand, counting down.
TAACAAAAGTTTATGACTAATGACTTATCATTATGCCTATTTATGTATAAAAATGTGCACATCAATGTTATATTTATATAGCTTCTTGATTATGTTTACACACTTGTACTTGAGAGAGACAGAGAAGGCAGGATGTATTGAGTCCTAATTCAAGACCTCAGCCACTGACTAGAACTTATTTTAAGTAGGTCTCATTTTTAAAATAAGCTTTTGGGGGCGCCTGGGTGGCTCAGTGTGTTAAAGCCTCTGCCTTCGGCTCAGGTCATGATCCCAGGTCCTGGGATCGAGCCCTGCATCGGGCTCTCTGCTCGGCGGGGAACCTGCTTCCTCTTCTCTCTCTCTGCCTGCCTCTCTGCCTACTTGTGATCTCTGTCTGTCAAATAAATAAATAAAATCTTTAAAAATAAATAAATAAAATAAAATAAAATAAGCTTTTGTTCCTTTGAAAGTAACTTCCATTACCAAAGTATTTCCTCAAGTTGCATTAATGGCCTATTTATTCTTATAAGACCGAATTTGTAAGACCATGATTCAGAGAAGCATTTGTGGAAAAGAGGAAACCATCAACGAGAAAAGTTACCCACGCCCCTGCTGGGAATGGTGAGCCACGTGACCCGGAGGGACCAACACCAGTCCTCAACAGACACTTCATTTCTGCCTTCTCTGTCCCCTCAAAGCATCTGCTGCCTCGTTAGGTTTTTACCTTACTCTCCCAGAAGAACAAATTCGATGAGGCACAACATGCTCGTAAGTGAAATAAGAAAGCCTGTTTGAAATATTTTAGGAAAGGGAAGTGCACAAAAATACCCCCTATGCCTTTTGGTTGCCCCTCGGGTATGAAAGAACAGATGTGGTCCTCCTCTTGAGCAGAAATGCTCTCTCCCCCAGCTCGGTCTTTACTTGGAGACGTTCTGCTCCCACCTCCCCTCCAGACACAGCACTAAACCCCCAGCACCCCACCAGCTCTTGGAAATGACTTGTTCTCCTGTAGTCAGTGCATTAAGAGGAGGTCAACGTCATGCTGTCATCCCGGCCAGGGCTACCTGCCCCCAATTCGCGTGGTTTCCCACCAGCTCTGGATGGGTCTCCTCCTTTGTTCAGTCACTTTGATTCCCGAGTGAGTGGATTATCTAGGTCCCTATAGTGTATTCTTTTAAGCAGCACTCGTTCTTTTCATTTAACTATTTTGGTAGAACTTGTTCTGAACGCTCTGGCACGGTTCCCCGTGTGTCTGTATGTGCAGCAAACGAAGTCTCTTTGCCATTCTCCCGGGACTCAGGATGTCGCTGATACACTCCTCCTGTACTTAGCCCTCTCTAGAAATGCCTGGACCTGTGAAGATCAGGCAGGTTTTTCATACCTGATGCCCTCGTCCGATTTTCAGCAGCTTGTGTCATTTCTCTGGTTTCCCGCAGCTTCTTCCTATTTTATTTTTATGCCATGGGTTTCTCTGCAGGCAGAAAACCAACAGTCTCCAAGAGAAACAAGAGCACTAAGTTGCCACATTATTAGTCTTAATGTCAAAGTAGTGGTTTTGCTAAATAAGTTTGAACTTTTCACCCAACGGAGCCCATGGACGCTCTGACAGCTCTTCCCCCATGACTCAGGGACCGAAGTGTCACTGAGTTCGGACGATTGTGGTACCTGCGGGTCTGACTCACTCCGAAGGGGAATCTTTGGTCCAGCACAATACACTGACATTTAAAAGAAGAAGAAGAAGAAGAAGAAAAAAAAAAAAAAGAAGTCATGTGATGAATCAGGACACACTAATCTTTCAATTCAGGAGCAGAAGATGACTCCTTTACAAGATGTCAGGGAGGAAAATTGGACATTTGCATCTTCCCAGCCACTGCCAATGGCAGAGAAGTCGCTGAGGTGGAGGAGCCGCTTCTCCCTCCGTCTGCCCCCTCTGTCCCCGGCCACCTACTGTAGAACGCACGCCAAGAGGAATGAGCACGGTCCTGCTCCATAGTGGAGACAGACGCACTCCCTCTCTCACCTTCTGAGTGGCCAGCTCTTGGGATCCACGATCAAGAAGGTCCTAAGGTCAAAGGGCCAAAGACTTGTCCCACCAACGGCCTGTGCTCTGCAAGGGGGTCCACCAGGTAGGAGACTGCAGGAGTGATGGGGATGGTGGCTAGAGAGAGTGCTGGGCTGTGCGGGTCCTTTGGCCACAGAGAGCCACCAGGTGGCAAATGAAAAGCCGAAAGGAAGTTTGGTCTCTTGCCCGAAGTCCCTAACTTGGAAATGAACTTGATTTTGTCTTTCTGCCCCTTGTGACTACTTATCTTGAATCTAATGGAAGCAGTATCAGTGTTGGCCAGATCAGCTGCTTTTGCCCCTGTCTGAGTATCAGAATCACCTGGAAGAGCTTGTCAAAATCTGGCATCTCTTGGACTCCAATTCTAAGGTCTGGGGTGAAGCCTGGCGTGGCTGTTTGGTTTCCAAGTTGTCCAGATGAATCTGACATGGAGGCTTCAAACCGCTGTTCTGGAACCCAGGGAGGGGCCGGCACAGTCTCCCCAGAGCAGAAATTCAGCCCTCATGTTTCTAGGAGTCGGTATGGAGGTAGAGGGAGGTCTCCCTAGGGGGCTCTTGCCCCGTAAACCTGGATTACAGCCCCTCTGACTCTGCTCCAGCCCCAGGCACCAGATCCAGCTTTTATAGCCTCTCCTGGGTGTCTGCCGACAGGCTGGGGTGTGTCTGTGCAGGTCACTGAGAAGCCAAAGTGCATCCTAAGCTCATTAATTGTGTCCCTCCGGGCACTGCAAAGAATTCGCCACATGCCAGCCCAGATACCCAGAAGATGGCACACGCCTTGTGTTTCTGAAAGCTTTCTGTTCGAGACCCTTAATGCATATTTACACATATATTTAAAATATTAATATTTAAAATGTAATTAAAAGATTTAAAACCACTTTAATAGGAAAAGGAGACAAACGATAATGCCTATCTGAGTCATTCAAGTTCTTAAGACAGTGGTTGGGCAATTTAATTCATTAACATGGGAGCGGTCCCCATGTGTCTGGTTGGAGTCTTGGAGAGACCCCGTGGGGCTTTGTTGTAAGGAGAGGGCGGAGGCTGGCCAGCACCCAGCCCTCGAGCTGGAGACGGTGGGGTAGCAGGGCCCCTTCTGATGGTGAAGAGCAGACAGCCAACAGGGCCCGCCGTGCAATCTGGGTGTGAGGCCCCAGGAGGAAAGCAGCCACAGGAGGGCAGGGGCCATCCCGGGGCTGGAGCCCAGGGCCTCTGTTCCCACTGCAGGTTCTCATCTAGGACTGTATTGTCAACCTCCCCACGACCGATGCGTGGGGCCAGATACCTGTCTCCTGTGCTCTGAAAAGTGGGGAGCAGCGTCCCAGGTCTCCCCCCACCACCACCACCTCGATGTCAGGAGCAGCGCCCTCCCCAGTGGTAACGACTGAAAACGTACCCAGAGATTGTCCATCATGTGTGGGTAGCACAGTCACCCCCTGTGGAGAACCACAGTCCAGGAAGAACATCCCTTGACCTCCCTCCCCCACGTGAGCAGCCAGGAACGAAAGACACTGGAGGCTTCCCTTGCTCCCCATCGGCGGCCCAGAGCAGGTCCAGCCTCACCGACAGTCTCTGATTTCTGCAGGGAAAGGAAAATAGGGGTCCTTTGCCCATTTTGTTGACGTGAACAATAGACAAACATTTGTCTCATGTTGGCTCTCTTAGAATCTCCTGACCGGGGAGTAGTAAACTCACTCAAGCTTTATGGCGATTGTCAAGAACAGGAGGGTGTCCGCCGTGCGTCTCAAGGCACCCATCAGCCTGAGAGCAAGAATTCATCCCATGTATAGCCCCGACGGAATGCCAAGTGGACAGAACAGAATTTATGTACTATTGTCTCATAAAGGGTCGGAAGTTTAAAGGGCATCCGATCCAGATGCCATCGTCGTCAGGGAAGACGGGGGACACGGGGCCCCTGGGGCCCCTGCTGCAGCCCGGGGTCCACACCCCCCACTCAGCCGCTCTGCCCACACTCCCTGACACTATCCCCCGCTTTACCAGCTTCCCAAATCAGGGGCAAGGGGCTGTTTTCTTGGCAGCATAAAGGACTTCCCGAAGTCAATAAGGAAAACAATTTACCAGCAAAAAGAGAACCCAAGATGTGAACTCAGAGGTCACAGGAATAAAGTGTTTTAAAAAGTCAACAATCATCTAAGTAAGAGGCTCAACGTCACTCACGATCAGTGAATAACGTAAATCACAATAACATTTAGGCATCTGTTTTTTGTTTGACAGGGAAAAAAGGAGGAATAAAAGGTTGTAAACCCCCATGGTCAACCAGAGCACATAAAAAACAGGCCCTTTCCTGCAGTGCTACTGGCTGGGGAATTTGACACAATGTTTCCTGGGGGAATTTGAAACAATGTTTCAGGGGATTTGATAATGATTTAACTCTACCTACTTGCTGGCATTGTGGTTCTGATGGAAATTTGCCCTGAAGTCATACCAAAAAATGATATTTCCCAAACTATTTTAATTTGATCATCTAGATTTCTTTATTTTACCTGTAAAATGAGTTTAATTAAAGGCAAATCAAACTAACTACATAGCAAAGAGGATAGATGGCTCATTGACGGATGAAGACAGCATGACACAGGTAGTTACCAAACTGGTTCCTCACGGAACACCAACTCCACGGGCAAAGGAGGTGTCCGCCCTGCAGGATCAACAGGGGAAGGCTGGTGAGTTGTGCCCAGGGCCTCCAGCCTGGAGGAGGGGGTGGGGGGGGGTACACCCTGAGCAAAAGGGCTGCATCCCTGCAGAAAGGATATCCATTCCTTGACTACTCCCAGCAAGTGTCCAAATGCACGCTGGCCCACAGACTTGAAGAAAGATTGGCCCAGAGTCTTGTGTTACCCATTGGCAGGATGCAAGAAGTCAGTACAGGAAAGGGTTATCACTGCTCTTCTCTGCAGGTGCAGAAGAAATGGTCTGGCGGCTGAACCCCCATTTAGTGGTGTTCACTTAACCAAATGCCTTGAGGGTCAGAGTCCTGAGTGGTTAGTCCACACCCGGGGTCCTGCTAATTTGACCCTACCTCGGGGCTGCCTGTCCTCGGAGCTGGCTGTTCCCCCACTGGGGTAGTGTTGTGTTTCTGTAACGTATCTAATTGCTGTTTTCTAGAGAAGATGGAGCCGACTGCCAGCCAACCCGTGGACCAGGAACTTCTGCTCCTCTAGGTTAAAATTAACTTTAAATTACATGTTGATTCCAGTCCTATGAAATTTAGCAAACAGTGCATTGCATTTAAATAAATTATAATAATCAAGCTCCAGTGTTTGAATTAAAGCTTTTTATTGCATGATTTGACTGAATACTGTAAAAACCTCATTAATTTGTATGCCACTAATTTGTAATTTGTGATAAAGCATGGTTGGGGGGAGGGAAAACCCAGACCCAAGTTCCTCTTTACGCTGCAAATCTCTTTCACAGAAAGTGTAAATCAGCACTGTAAACAAGGGTGCAGGGGGTCTGATTTGAAATACTTAAGAAAATAAACTTTTCAAATACCTTTTAGAAGCATCATTTACATGCATACAATTTATATGCTAATTACAAATCAGTACGGTCTTTTCACTGAAGTAATTCCCTTGAGAACTTCAGCTGGGCCTTTTCTTTCTCTTTCTCTATTTTGTTTTGTTTTTGTTTTTGTTTTGCCCTTGGTTAAGTTACTATTACACTTGAAATTTACAAAATGTGTGTCCCCCAACATGCTGTATAATTTTAATGGACTTTGTCTAATTAATTTAAATAAGTAAAATTTCACTGCAGTTTTTGTCACTTTTACTTTTTCTTTTGTATTCCAATGTGATTCTAGAGTGCTTGGAAGGTCGTCCTCTAACGCAGAATTCTTAACAGGAGTAGCGATACTCACTCGCTGAGCAAGCTGGGGGGTGGCGTGGGGGAGGGTCTCGGACTCCAGGACTCCAGTCGTCATTCTAGGACTGGAAGTAGATTCTCTGAGAATATTTTGCATGTAGAGGTGTGTGTGTGTGTGTGTGTGTGTGTGTGTGTGTGTGTGTCGGGGACAGAGGCTGCTCGTCCTAAGAAAGTGCTCAGGAAAGAGTGACCCCCATCTCTGAATGGAGGAGGCCCAATAAACAAGTAACAAACTCGTCCTCCTGGTGTTTGTTTCAAATTCTCAAATCATTTACCATTCAGAGGTCTAGGACGATGATGGTCCCTGTGCCAGAAAAATGGAATCAGGTATTAGGTCATAACCACACCAGCGAATAGATTCTCCGAGGAGAGCTGGGACAAAAGGAACACAGGGCTGCACTGACTCTTCCACCGCCCTGCGGGCGAACTGGCTTTGCCTTGCCTTCTGCCGGACAGCAGGCCTGGGATGGGGAGCCGGGAGGGCCTAGCCCTGCTGTGGAGACGCAGCCTTGGTGCAAAGTCAACTGATAAGCTTGTCTTTTCTCAATTTATTTACTTTACTAATTGGGTTACAAAATAAAATTAAGATCAACAACAAATACCTTCTTTCAAGCCATGTAAATTACATATTGCCTCTCTCCCAACGTCCGTGGAGGTGGTGATATAATTAGCTCACTGGGGGAAGGCTGGAGTTCAGAGAATCGAGCACATGCCTTGGAATTCCGGTCTTACACAACATAATTATTCTTATGCGAAATATAATTAATGAAGAAAATGCCTCAGATGTGTGGGCTAGGAAGGCAAATATAGCCATCCTTTATTGTGCCTTCAAGGTTAGAATTATTATAGCACTTATAATTTTATTATAATTACCCATAATGAGACTCCACACATGTGACGTACTCGACATGCTTCTGACAATGGAAGTTTGCAGAATGCCTCATTAAGTATTTTACTGCATATTTATGTGGCTTTCACTCCGCCTCCCAGTTTTGGTGGCAACACAGCCCATGTAAAGGCATATGTACATATTTTAATAAAAAATACTACCATTAAAGATCATAAAATGATTACAATGAATAGATATTAAGATGTCACAGCTGTATAAGCCATTCCTTTTATGTACTCCCATGCCGAATTGTTTTATGACCTATCATAAGCCTATTAAACTACTGGTAATAAAGGATTGTAATTAGTGATAAAACCTTGTTGCTTAGTGAGCCAAGACAGTCATCCTTACTTTGAATTTTATTGAAAGTAATCAAGATGGAACCTTCAGCAATGTCAAATACCAGTTGAGAGCAAGGTTGTACTTTTACTAGCGGCTGGTAACATTTAACCTTTCCTGGGGTTTCTCTTCCTTCAGTTTGGTGCTTGAGGGTTTTGTTTGCTTGTTTTCTGTTTTCTTTTTTGGGTTTTTTTGGGTTTCTTGTGTGTGTGTGTGTGTGTGTGTGTGTTTTATTTGTTTGTTTGTTTGCCTTTTGCCTTGTGTTGTTTTTTTTTGTAAGCATGAGATGGGAGGGGGAGCCTTCCAAGCCAAAGACGAGCTAGTAAAGACACCCATGTGACCAACAGCATGGCCCTTGGGGTACTGGGTGGGGAGCACCCAGGATGCAGCCCAGGGCTTGGCTCTGCTCCCTGCAGCCCTCACCCCTGCAAAGAAGATATGCCTCCTCAGGACGGAGCTACACAGGGTGTGGAAGGGGCAGCTCTTCTTGGGAAGCCCTGCAAAGAACTGAACAAAGCATGTGACCTTTGCGGCTATCAGATCAAATTAACTTTCTTCCTAGTCATCCTTCCTCGAATGTGAACATCGATTCCAGAGGCGCGAAAGCCCCCACCCCCCCCACTAATCCTCAGGGCAGTACCTGGGCCTCTGCCCATTGGTGGGTCCGCCTCCCAGAATACTTCAGCTCTGCTCTTTTGAAAGTTGACTTTTCCAGCTTCCTTAAAGCACAGTTCCCATATCTTAACTTCAGAGTTCTGAGTAGATCAGTTTCATCAGGGACAGGAGCATGGAAACCCAAGTCTCAGGGCCCAGTCGAGCAGAGGACAGCATTTACCCCTGGCTTGGAGCTCCAGGTCCTCGAAGGGCAGCTTCTGACCTCAACGAAAGCAGCTTGGCAAGGGAGGCGCGATGCAGAGCCTTTCCCCTAGCTGCTTAGGTAAATTGGGGACCCGGGGTTTAGGTGGGACCAACGGCCCACCCCTGCACTGTGCACCTCGAGAGCCGGAGAACATATCAAAGAGCGAAGGCCCGGTGGGGGGTCGTGTGGTCTCCGTGTGCCGACTGGACTCTGCAGCCCCCCGTGTGGGCTTCCACAGCCCTGAGCCTAGCCATAGGGGAACTCTAGTAACGGAAATCGGCTTCAGGCCCATGGAAACTATGTATCTTGGTGGATAACAAAGACAGGGCTAAAAAAACAAATCCCTAAGACCTCTGGAGAACCTCGGGGGTGGGGGGGGGGACCCCCGGGGGGGGGGGGCCCAGCAGGGCCTTGCCTGAACTCCAAAGGGGGTTGAGCAACCAGGCCCCCTTCTCGCCCCCACATTTCTCTGGGGAGGGGCCTTAGGCACAGGAGCCAGGAGCCAGGAGCCAGGGATGCAGGCCTATGGAGCGGGTTTAAAGCACAGATGCTCAGTAATTAATCTGACATTAAATAGGGGAAGTGGAATTGAATGCAAGGAATCAGTTGAGTCTCCTGGAGGACAAGAGCATCTAAGTGCAAGTGCATCCCGATGTTGGACTTGGGTGACCCGAGAGCAGGGCTGAGCCCTTTCTGTCCTGTGTTCTCTGGACTCTCATGCCCAGCTTCTCACGTGCTTTTTCATTTGCACTGTGTGGGGATGGGGGAGTGTGAGTGTGAGCATAGTCTCAGGGCAGCTGTAAGGTGAACTGGGAACCCGCTCCTGCTCCCCGAAATGCCAGTGTGGTCAGATGTCCCCTCACTGGACATCTGGGGGGGATTCAGGGCCGCCGGAGGCCGATGGCTTTGGCTAGTGAGTCAGAGAGACTACTCTTCTATTTTATTTGTTATCTTAAATATATCCAGAGTTGTGGGGCTAAATATGAAAGCTGTAGCAGTTGGTCAGGTTTTAAGCTACTGGAACAAAGTTAAGCTCCTTCGTCGGCTGGCCGCGATACCCGCCATAAGCTGACAAGTAATTAAACCACCATATCTACAACAACTGTCATCTCTTATTTCTGTGCAACTTGGATGTAAACCAAAGGCAAGGAAGCCAAGAAAGGGGAAAAAAAAAAAAAAAAAAAGACTAGAGAAGAAGAGAAGCATGGTTGTCCGGGGCCAGTGCTGGGCCGTCCTGCTAAACAGTTTAGCGGACCTGAGCACTTAGAGGCTTGTAGCCCCGATCTAAGGGTCAGTGCTCCCTTTACCAATTAACAGCAGGGAGAAACACATCAAATAAGGTGTAAATTCAAGCTCTGCAGTTTTGAGAGCGTGAAGCGCATCCCGATACTGCAGAGTGACCGGCTCTGAGCTGCCCTGCCGCCGCCCCTGCTGCATTTCCCAGAGGCCGGGGACCCGTGGGGTGGTGTGCAGCACCCACCCGGGCAGCCTGACCTGCTGGCACCCTCCCCAGGAGCCCCCTGCGGCTGAGGCTTCATTGCTTTGGTCTAAACAAAACCTCCTCCTCCCCCTCCTCTCCACAGGCTGTCTCCCCACCCAGACACAAGGTCCACACTCCACAGAGGTCTCGTTCATGTGGGGATATTTTGCGTCTCCGGGTATCCGAGCAGGGCGTGGGGCTCTCAAGTGTTCTAAGTGACAGGGAAACAATAACGCGGAGTGGGGACCAGCCCACCTTTCTGGGTTTGGGGCTGAAATGGATGGCAGGCTCTGCCCGTCAGCGCAGTCGGGCTGCTTTCTGTGCACAGACCTCATTTGCTTGATGCATTTGAGAATAATGTCATGGGACCGATACCACTGAATTGAAATGGCTCCTTGCTTTCCAAGATAAGCAGGCAATCCAGGGCCTCTGCAGCTCAGCCTCGTGATGAGAGAAGTAGCTTTGCTCAAGAGCCTGGCTTCCGGGGGAGAGGACCCAGGGGGTAGGTCGCATTCACAAACGCACAGTGACACTCTTCATCATTACTGGCCTGACGCTGGACGCCAGTGCGGCACCTTTAGGCAGAACATAAAAGTATCACGCAGCATTTCAGAATTCAGACATTCCGTTTGCAGGGGGACTTGAGATTTCTGAGGGAAAATGTTAAACATTTAAGATGATCTATTGACTCTCCCTCAAGACCTTTGTAGACCAGTCCCCGCCCCCTCCCCCAACAGGGAGGAAGGAGCCGCATACTTGTTGGGGCTCTAATTGCAAAGACGTCTGATGTTTTCCTTTTAAAACCTCTTAATACTTTCATAGTCTTTTCTGTTCAAATGGCCTGTAAGCTTTGTTAATTTACAAGTCGTCAAACTTGGAATTACTTGCCAATCTTGGAAACACAGTCCCCATCCAAGGCCCATCCACACATTCTGTTTGTTTTTCTCCTAATGAAAAGTGTGACAAGCAAATAATTAAACTGAAAAAGTGAGCATAAATTAGAGTCCACAGCTACAGAACAGATCGCCTTTTGAAGACTGCATTTTAAAAGACGTGCTTCCGAAGAGCACTCACTGGGTCATTTAAATTATCTGGCTTAAACGGGATGTGCTTCTTCTGTAAGACGGTTTATCCCATTTCATCAAATAGAATGTTTGATGTGCCTTGGCATAACAAATTATCTGTGTTGGATTTATTTCAGTGAATTCCCCTTCTCCTTCTGGTTTCAAGAGAGTAAGCCCTGGGTTTCTAAATATTATGAAAACAACCAGATCTGAGAGACATTATACCCACAACAAAGGACAACGAGTGACCAGCCCAGTTACATTGTCTTTTGAACAACAAGTCAATGCAGACAGAAGTAAATGACAGTTAATTACAAATTACATTCTGGTTGGGGCTGAGCAGGCCTCTTGCCTTGAATAATGATGGGGCCCTCGGGCGCTCACCTGCCTGCAAGCGACCGTAGGAGACACAGGCTGGGTGCTACACCGGTTTCAAAACAAGCTGCTAAACACAAAAGCTTATTGGATTACAGAGATTTAGGAAAAGCATTCAGATCTCTCCAGGCAACTGCAGGAGGAGGGTGGAGGGATTTGGGGAGTGGGGAGGAGAGAAGGGATGGCCACTCGCTGTACGTTTGGGGACGCCGCTCCCAGTTTCCACGGGAGGCGGATCACCCCTTGTTTGTGGAGGCCGGAGAAACCGTCCCGCCGCTGGAAGCCGGGCGGCGCAGGGGGCTCCTTAAAACTCAGCCAGCCGGCCGGGGAGTAGCTGGGGGAGGAGAAGATAGCGCTGAGGGTGTTTCAGCCTCCAAATCAAAGGAATCCAGGAATGCACTTAGTGTGTGTCTCTGTTTTTGTTTTTTTTTTTAACCTGAAGAGAATTTTCATGACCCATCAGCAGATACTTTGATTTACTGATGATTTATTTTACTTTAAACCCTAGATGAATTTATTGCATTTTAAGTCAAATTTTTTTTAAGTTACGACATTTGCGGAAAAATAACACAATGTTGAAAATAATGAATGTCGGGCGTTCCTGCATTGAAAAGACCTTGGCTTTTGTAATTCACTAAAGCAATTTCTATTCATTTAGTTGAGCTAAATGCTTATTGTTAAAGACAAAAGCCCCAACAGTTTGACATTGAGCTCATTATGCATGTTAGGAACGCTGTGCCATCCAAGGCCACACCACGTGCAATGAAGGCAGAGACTGGGGGTGGGGGGAGGGGAGGCTGCAGGGATTAAAATGCAGACCACACCGTCCTCCTCGATAACTTTCCATTTAGGGAGGATGATTTTTTGTTGTTGTCATCCAGCCCATGGGGCAACCTGAGTGGGCCCCTCTTGCTCCGAGACAGCTCAACAGCCAGGACCTCACTCCCAGCTCAGTCTCAAAATTGCGCACAATTTTAAAGGAAGCATAAACGCATGCAGAGAAGACTGTCTCGTGGAAGCACAGAGCGGTCCAGGCGGCAAACACACCCCACGGTGCTCGGCAGCATCAACGAAGCAGGGGGTGGGAGGGGTTTCTGCTCTGGGACAGACGAAGCCTCCAAGGCTATCCTGTGGAGCGGCCACCACTCACCCCCAGGGCGGTCTGCCCACAGGGGCCCCTGCCACGCCAGCCACCAGAGAAGGGGTCAGAAGCCGGCTTCACCCTGCACCTCCTCGGGAGGAGGACAGGAAGTCCTCAGTGCACTTCCCCTCTGGAGAAAAAATGACCCCGTTTCTTCCTTGAGCAGAAAGTTTGGTACCCGAGACAAATGGTTTGCTTGTGAGCTTCTGAAAGACAAAAGTGAGAGTAGGCCCTGCTGAGACGCTTGAAATGTTATTTTGCCCGGCTCAGTCAACGCAAAGACAGGCCACTTGGGAGACAGACCCCAGGAGCGTCTGGAGGAGCCTGTCCAGGATGGGTGCGTGGAAGCATATTTAAGATTCTGTGCAAATCTCAAAAAAAGGCTCCACTCTTAGTGTCTCACTTGTGCTACAGAATGTGAAAGCCGCTTTAGGAGAGGTGGGCGTTTCCCTTGAAAATGGGCAGATGGCGTATTTCCAATCCAAGGGAGTGGAATTCATTTGTCTAGAGGGATCCTTTGAGTCTATCCAAGTAAGACATCTTCTCGAGGCCCCTGGAAAAGACACCTGTAAGAGCTCTTCCCCTAAAATCAGGGAGAAAAGTAGCTGCCTTCCCCGCCTGTGGAGAGCAGCCCTCTTATCGGTGGCAGAGTGACGCTGGACGTACTGAGAGTGACACGGGCAATCCATCTTGTCATCAGCACCATGAGGGGCCAGCGGCACCTCCACCTTTGGGACACAGCCTGGAGGCAGGGACACTTAACCCCTGCGAGCCCATATCCCAGCTGTGTGGTGTCTGAGCGGGTTGCAGAATGACAGCCAATCTATAGGACCCACAATCTACCATCGTGACAAGTGCAAACCAGGTCGCCTTATAACACTATTAAACTGGGTCATGATGGGAGTGTAAGACAAGGCCTTTATTATGTGCCTTGTTGAGCCACTTAGAAGGTCTGAGGCAAGACTGTGGCTGCTTGCAAAAGCCAGGGAAGGTAGGGCAGCGACGCCTTCTCACACCTGGTCAGTGCAGTTCTGGGGGTGGGGGTGGCTACCCAGGAGAGCACTCGGATTTCGAAGTGAGCACCTGACTTCCAGGATGACTGCTCTCCGAAAGTCTGCAGAGCACTCAATCTACCTACTGATTTACTGAATGCGTGTAAATGCTATTGTGACCTAAGTAAGTGTTGACCGATTTTGTAGGCTGGCTTTCTTTCTTTCTTTCTTTCTTTCTTTCTTTCTTTCTTTCTTTCTTTTAACTTTTAATCCATAACAGATAATGGTAAGATACCAGGGCTGGGAGATGCTCTGTTTTGGCTATCACGTAGCATTTTATCACGTCATCTAGAAAACCTAGATCATCGAAGTGGCAGATGTGACAGCATGTGTGCAAATGACATTTTGGGATGTCATTTTGAACTTGTAAGATTGTGAGTGCCCAGTTGTGATCCCCAATGACAGACACAAGTGCGGTGTTTCTCTGGTCACTGTGTTTTGCATATAATATCCGCAATATGAAGTAAACAAGTTTCCCTTGTAACTTTTTCTAGTTTTTTTTTTCTTAATTTCCTCCTCCTCTTTTGTTAAATCACAACAAGCTTTTCTTGGGTTAAAAAGAGAGAAAAAAATCTAGTTGAATAGTAATATGGTCATTTCATGTATATGCAAGAAAAAGATCTTTTCACACCTTGATGAAATTAGCATATATTTAAATACTAATGAACTGCCGGGGACTGGTTAAGAATGCCAAGAGCTACCTGCGGGCTCAGAGACGTGTCCCTAGGAGACGTTGGATTCCGGCCGCATTGGAGGTGGTCGAGGCACTATTTTATTTCACAAGATGCTAGTACTCAATTCAAACATGGGAAGATGGCGGGAGGACTGAAGTCTTCCTCACAAGGAAGTTGTCTCAGAAATGGAAAAACCAGGGCCAAATGAAAATAAAAACTGTTCTGGGCTTGAGTCGGCTTTCCATGTCACTTGGCTGCCCAGTGGGACTGTGAGAACTGGCTTTCAGTGACAGAATGTCAGCACACCCCCGAAGTCCCAGCATCGTCTTCCAAATAGACGTGTCTCGTTCTAATGCACTCCTGAACTTCAGTGCGAGCCGTGCCACACGCGCGCCCTACAGCAGACGCTTCCCTGAACAACCCGGCGGCGTGGGCTTCTCTTTTTGTGGCCCCCTCTTGTCCACTCCTTCCCCACAAACCATCGGCTGAGCTCACTCTCCGAGGGGCACACGGACATACAATGTGTAAATCTTAACTGTGTTGGGTGACGTGGGCACCGTTGGCTGAGTCTTAGGACAAAAAGTCAGAGCAAAAATGCTCAGAGAAGTCAAAGTTGGGACCCAAAAGAGGGGAAAGTTTTTATTGAGTTTGACAAACACTGTCTGTATGTTGAAATCAGGATTAACTTTAAAATGTGTCTATATTGAGTTACTCGTTCCACACAAGATGCTTCCCAAACCAGGAATAAAATTTACTGTAAAAGGCAAAACTTTGACCATAGACGTGGAATTGTAACTGAGTGAGACTCATTGGTTCGGAACAAAAATTGGACATGGTATCAGTGTTTTATGTTTCAGCACGATCCCCATCTTTATCACCACATTGGGCTTCTCCTACTTCCATTCGAGGGGAGTTGACGCCCCAGCCTTGAAGGGCAGGCGGCAGGCCTGAGAAGTTAGGAGCAGACCCCACATTTTGTGGGTGAAGAAAATTGTCCCCAAAGGGGGGCCTGTCTTGTACAGTTGTTTTAGGCAAATCATTGTGTGGTGAATACAAGGAACCTTGGGCTGGGGTTCTCACAGGGTTGCTCAGCACTGAGTGTGTCCTCTCCTTTGTGCTGTGTCCAGAGAGTCTGGGATTGTTTTAGGATGTCTGCCATGGGCCTCGAGCAGGTTGGCAGACTGCTGTGTGAAGGCCCAGATAGTCAATCTTCTCCATTTTGGGGACCACACATGGTCCTTGGAGCCAAGACTCGGATCTGCCACTGCAGTTGGAGAACATCTGCGAGCGATATATAAACTGGTGAGCATGGCTGCGTTCCAATAAAACTTTATTTACGGAAACAGGTTGGAGGACTCATTTGGCCCACAGGCCATAGTTTTCATTCCCTGGGTCTCAGCCTCTAGGACTAGCCCAGAATTCTTTTTACGAGCAACACGAATATTAATTCTGAGCTTCCCTTTTCATAGTTAGCTCTTTATTTTGATCCTTAACTCAGTCTGGTGCAGAATATATTTTATTGCCTTCCTCAACAGATTATCACTGCCGATATACATCCCTTTATAGTTTTAATCTAAAAACGGCAGTAGCCAAAGCTTTGTGTGCTTATTATAGACGCTGTGTCTTCTAGGACTGCCATCCCTCAAGATGCTACTCATCCAGGAAGAGGAGTCAAGGGGTGTGTGTGTGTTTGAGGAGCTGGAGAGGGCAGAGGGAGAGAGAGAACATTGTCTTGGATGCTGTGTGCGAAATAACAGGGATGGGCAGCCTCAGTTCACATGAAGAAATGCGGCTAAGCCACAGGGAGTCAAGGGTTACTGACGAGAGTTGTAACAATAGTATTAACTAATAACAAGAGTTGTAACAATAACATTAACCACACAAATAACAGTGGGCGTCTCCGTCTATAGCATGTCTGCTGTGTGTCGGGCAGTGTGCTCTACGTTTTATATACATTCCATCATTTGACGCTCACACTTAGAGTAGAGATTGGCTGGACTGTGTCCTTCATGATTTGCATTGACTGATGGTTAGGGAGGCCTTACCATGGAGCATCTGACACATTTTGGCTTGTGGAGAGAAAAGACAACAACATTTCAGCACATAGGAAAGGAGGCCCAATGTGGGGGTTTTGTGTTTTTTTTTTCCCAAAGCTGGAGGTACCTTGTCTAATAGAATGCATTGGAGTGCTTAGAAAACTACTGAGAAAGTTCTGCAAGAGCACAGTGAGGTGGGCAGTCCATGCATGCTGTCACCGGGGACCGGCACGGGTGCTTGTAGGAAGACATTTGCCTGGACCAGTATGTGGGGCCAACAATGCGCTGGTCCCAGGGGAGGGCTACATTTCTCGGCCAACTGATCTTGAAAAAAGTACTTGGCTCTTGTGGTCTGTGATCCATTTCTCTAAACTAACAGGGTCGGGCAAGAGGCTTTTCAGTGGTCCTTTGGAGCTTCTATGTGCAATGCATTGGAAATTCTTCCAACTATGGAAACTGCTGAAGAGATAACACCAAGGGTCATCACAGAAGCAGGAAGGCAGCCCAGGCTCAGATAATGTCTGACTTGACTCTCTTCTAAATTTCTGACATCTGGTCATTCATTCAGAGTGTAGATTGTTGAGGTACAGAAACACAGTCTACCAAAAACAAAACAAAACAAAACAAAACAAAACCTGAATAGATATAAAATAAGAGAATTCTATCCATTCAAGTGACCTGGCCAGTGTGTGGCTGGGGAAGGGCGGGGAAGGGCAGGGAAGGGGTCTCTCTGCAGCCAAGCGATGGGGCAGATGCCTGAGTCTGGGAGAAGAGTTTTGCGATCAGTGCAAAGGTCTTGGGGTAGGAATGAGGTGAGTGCAGACTTTTAGAGATCAGCGAAGAGGCCAGTGTGGCTGGGGCAGAAGGAGATGTGGGGGATATCAGGACACCACCCAAGGGACTTGCGGTCCGCAGGAGGATTCAGGATGCAGTACTCTTGAGGAGCCCCAGAGGACTTCTAGGAGCGGAGGAAAGACGTGGTTGTTGTCGTCAGAGGATCCCGAGTCTGCTGTGGTGTGGATCCATTATGGGGTGGAAGCAGCCATGGGGAGCTGTGGGTGGAGTGGAAGGGCGGGCACCGGCAGAGCTCAGGGGGTGACTTGGGTTCCAGAGACCTTTAGAAGTGGGTCCAACGGCACTCCCTGAAGCGGAGGGGATGGTGTGAGCCCAGCCGGGAGGTGGGGAGTTGAGGCTGATTCCCAAGTTTGGGGCCTAAAGGGACCCTTTGGGATGCAGTGGGATACTTCTGCCAAGGACTCCATGGGGAACAGATTCTATACATTAATCAAAATGATAATTGCACAGGGTGCAATCAAGGCTAGTCTCCGAGGGACAGACACCTTCTCTATTTCTATTGGAAGGGGAAGAAATGAGCATCTGCCTGGAGGCCAGAGTGAGGTAGGCAGTTTGTATAGAGGAAAAATAAACAGCAGGACTTCAAAATCAGCTTCCTACCATTCCCTCAGTGTTCCCAGAATGGTGTGGCATGCCCTGCATGTGTCCAGCCACGGGAGGACAGGCTGTTACACTTGGGAGCACCTGTATCAACAACAGAAAGGCGACTAGGGACAGGAGCCATTCCTTTGCACCTGTGGATCAAAGCCCAGAATATTCTTGTACGTTAGTTGTACCTGATTTCAAAGACACCCACTAAACTGAATGTCATGTCCCTAGAATTCCTACAGTAGTACAGACAGGAAAGCAAATGGCCAGGGCCTTGTCCAGCAATTCAAACCTCCAAGAACATCACACACCATTAACATCTGTGAGAAACTCAATCCAATGTCAAAGCCCCACCCAGACTACCAGATTCCTCTGACTCACGGGAGTTTCAGCCTCCAGGGTAACTGCAGTAACAAGGTGGCGGGAGTCCCGAAGAGGGTCCAGGTGCTGCTTCCTGCCAGATTCAATGTCCCACCGCTGTGCAGATAACCCACAGGAGCGTCTGTGATGCCCAAGGGCCCCCACCCCCAAAAGCAATCCCAGTTAATCTAGGAACTTTCAGGGGCACCTGGGTGGCTCAGTGGGTTAAGCCTCTGCCTTCGGCTCAGGTCATGATCTCAGGGTCCTGGGATCGAGTCCCGCATCAGGCTCTCTGCTCAGCGGGGAGCCTGCTTCCCTCTCTCTCTCTGCCTGCCTCTCTGCCTGCTTGTGCTCTCTTTCTCTCTCTGTCAGATAAATAAAATCTTAAAAAAAAAAAAATCTAGGAACTTTCAGAGCTGGATGCTGAAGATCTCTGTGGCACAGGGAGCCCAGGGATGCCGATGGCGTCCTGCCCAGGTTGTTAACCCCCCTGAGCCCCCACTGATTTCATGGAAGGAGAGCCAATGTTGGTTCAGAGATGGAGAGTAGGCAGGGCAGAGGCAGGTGGAGAAAAGAAACCATAGTTTGAACACTGTGCTTGTTGTCCAAGTTTCCTGGCCTGGGGACCTCAGTCTCAAGAACTCTGCCCTGAAGATAAGTAATTCTTAAATACAATACCAAGTCTGTGCTAGTCGGACATGCCCCTGGATGCAGGCATCACAGCCCTCCTGGGACAGGTGAGGCTGTGGATGAGACACCTTTGTGGGCAGGCTGCCAGGAGCATGGTTGTGAGTTGGGCACAGGTGTTTTGTGCAGTGAGCTTGGTGGGGGGCCGTGCCTGGCTCTTACAGATGCCCACGCTAAGACTTGGGGCTGAACCTTCAGGACCACAACAGTGCTGGTCAGAGATGGATGTGGACGGTTAGGGCGTTTACGGCATTTCTGCTGGTGTTCAGACAGCTATTTTCACACGAAGGGGATGTGTGCAATTGTTTGAGTGAGCTGCTGATTCATCATTCAAAAAGTAGTTCTTCACAGGGGCGCATTTAGGTGATAGAAATCAATGACAAGGTGGTAAATTGCCTGGGAGGGTTCAGGACAGATTCAAGATAAAGGAGGGAGAGATTAAGTCAAGACAGCATCTAATGCTTTTGCCAAACACTCCAGCCTCCCGCCGTGGATGCTGATCCAGTGACCGGCCACTTAATTCCCAGAGCCCAGTGCAGATCTTCTGTCACCTCTGTTGCCCCATATCAAACTTTCAGGAAACAAGACCCAGGAAAGCAGATAATCAATAATGAGATCAGGAGATGTTATCATAAGAGAAACAGGGCTGCCTGCTTTGTTTGAGGAAGCCTGTTTCGAGGGGGGAGCCTGTCAGTGTGGGGCTGTGATGTGCACAGCATGACTGAGCGTGTGGAGATAAGGCAGGGGGAGAGCGGGCGGGAAGCAGGCATGCACACGTGCACGCAAGACACACACATGCACACATGCAGGCACACGTGCATGCGCACAAGCACACACTCACATGCACACACAGGCACGGAAGGCACACACATGTACACACATGCACACACGTGCATGCCCATGTGCACTTACACACATATGTGCACATACATGCACATGTGCACTGGTGCACACACACATGTGCACACGAGGCACACCTATATACACAGATGCATGCACAGACACACATGCACATGCTCACATGCACTTACACGCACACATGCACACACTCACACGCACACACTGTCACACGTGCACACAAGACACACACATGCACACAAGCACATGCTCACATTCACACATGCATGCACATGTGTGCCGGGACACACACATACGTGCATGCACACACATGCAACATTCACATGCACTCACACACGTGCACATGCATGCACTCATGCGCCAGCACGCACATATGCACACACGTGCATGCACAAACACGTGCACACAAGCACGTGCTCACATGCACACATATGCACATGCATGCACACATGCACCAGCACACAAGCACACACACACGTGCACACACATGCTGGCCATGCCACCAGGGACACAACTCTGAGACAGTGCCTGTCTTGGGTGTCCCTCCTGGGCTGCTCTGTGGACAGGTTCGGACACCATGGCAGGGTTGGGGGCAGGGGGCAGGGGACGGAGAGCCGTGGGGCGGCCCAGGTGAACGCACTCATGCCTTCTGAGTAGGAGGTGGGCACAGAAGCACCTGTGCTCTTCTGTGCGGCAACAGCTGCACGCACACGTCCCCCAGCTTATGACAGGGACATCCATACATGCTCTGCGGGACGGCAGGCGCGCGCACCTCCTGTAAGGTAATACGCACCCCTCGTGACCCCAGGCACCCGCACTTCTACCCAGTGAGAAGTGAACCCTGCTCTTGGGGCTGGTGCGAGGCATCTGTTCCTCTGCCGGGGACAACGTCTCTCGTGTTTATCAAGCATCTCTCTCTCTTCTCCGTGGCGGCTGTCGTACCCACACCTCAGTGGACGGGGGCACACAGGGGCCCTCTCCGTGACACCCAGCGTGCTCAGTGACCTCCTCTGGGGTCTGTTGGGGGAACCGTTCTCTCCGGTGCGACCATGGGCTCTCCTGGAGGGGCACACAACCGCCCATGGGTGGGAATGGGAGCCCCACACCTCCTCTCTGCAAACCTGGAGCACAGACATGCCGCACGGCCTTATGAGGAGGCAAGTAGACGGACTGAAGCCTTGCCTCGGAGCTTTTCCTAACATCACCTGGCAGGAAGAGTGACCGAGTAACAGGGTGACCCCCGCCCCCCACCACCATGCGTCTGTTTCCGACAGGCTGTGGGAACTGGGACAGGAACCAGCCCTGGCACTAGCCCCTGTAGCTCCACACCCAGTCCCCGAACACTCTCCGTCCCCCTGCCTCAGTCCCAGAGATCACACAAAGTGATGACGGGCAGAGGACGAGCCACCCTACAAATACGTATCTATCTGTTTGTTTAAAATGATACTGTTGGGGCGCCTGGGTAGCTCAGTGGGTTAAGCCTCTGCCTTCGGCTCAGGTCATGATCTCGGGGTCCTGGGATCGAGCCCTGCGTCATTGGGCTCTCTGCTCGGCGGGGAGCCTGCTTTCTCCTCTCTGCCTGCTGCTCTGCCTACTTGTGATCTCGGTCTGTCAAATAAATAAATAAAATCTTTACAAAAATGATACTGTTTCCAATTATTCGCTTGCATTTTTCCAAAATAAAATTGCTAACACCTGAGAGCAGGCATAGAAATCCACTGTCGACCTGTTCCCCCACGTGCTGCAGACATAAACTGGCATTTGGATGACATCTTGTTTTTCCAATAACCATGAGTTTTGACCCTTGAGGGTTTTAGTCCTGAAATAAGCCGGCTATCCTGTGTGAATCATTCACGAAACGCCTGGCGGATGATCCGGAGCTCAGGGGCTTTCTTCGTGGAGGCCTGCCCGTCCCGCCCTCTCTGCCCTCTTCCCATCCGTTTGGGCCAATGTCCTTCGCTTCCTGGGACAGTGAAACTGTGCTTTCTTCCGGAGCGCTAGGATAAGATGATTTAAAGGCTGTTTCTCAGAGGAGTCCCCAAGAAGCAGCTCTGGGTCGGCAGTGGGGCAAACAGGGGAAGGGGTGGGTGCAGGGGGCAGCGTGGGGGTGGGAAAGAGGGGGGCAGAGAGGAGGGCAGGAGGGAGGAGGGGGAAGAGTTGGGGGACAGAGGGAGGACTGGGGCAGGGGAGGGGAGGGGGCAGGCAGACCACCTCCCCCAGGTTCCAGTCCCAGTGCAGCCAGAGTTGTGGCGGGAGCCTGGAGCCCCCAGGAGGACCCTTCCCTGGGAGGACTGTGTGGTCATTCTGAGCTCAAGGCTGGTTTGAGGAATGTGTGCCCGGGGGAAAGGCCCCGCTGGCCTTACTTAGTCCATTACAATTCCAAAGGCAATTACAGAAGGAGAGGGGCCTGCGGGCATTAATGAGATTCCTCACCAAAAACACTAATCTGGGTTAAAACTAAGAGAATGCTGATAAGGATATCCCCTTTCACACTGGGAACAAGGAAGGTGCTCGGCTCAGATCAACCGTGCAGATGGGGAGGGAGCCTTCAGCGTGTCCAAGAGAATCTGAGAAAATGGCTGCTCAGATGCGGCGCGGCTGAGATGGAACAAAACACCCCATCTGCACTTTTTTATAACGTTCCAGGTACAAATCAACTAATAGCAGCAGAAGTCTAACACGACTTTAAAAGAGAGAGACTGACCCCCTGAGAAAGCAGCCAGTGAGATGTGTGGCGGTACATCGCTTATCACTGTTCCCCTCCGGCAAGTACCTGGCTCTTCCGCACGTGCGAGGGAGCATTTTGTTTCATTACCTTGTGAGTTAAGTGAAGAAAGCCGCCCGCGCCTGGGGAATTCCAGCCCCGGCTTGGTCATCCGGGGCGGCTCAATTCCACGCAGGGCGCTTAATTACGACAGTGTTTAAAGGGAGCCCAGAAGAAAGATGGGTTCAAGTGCAAATTAATTTCAGATTATCACAACAAAGGCAATCATATCTCAACAAGCTTGCCAGCAAAACACTTTGCAAAGGCCCCTAGGTCCCTCCCCTCTCCAACTTGCAACAAAGACCTTTCAGCTCAAATTAAGCTAATGATCTCAAACAGCCCTCTTCCTACCTTTTTTGGTTTTGACTATTTGCACAGTAGAATGTGGCAAACCTGCAAAGGAGGGGGTGTGTGTGAAGGGGCCGGGGAGGAGTGGCCGGTGGAGACGAGGTAGCCTGGGAAGGTCAGGGCTCCACATCCGTCAAGTGACAAAACAAACAGTCAGCAGCTCGAAGGGGCCTGCGCATCGTCAGATTGTCTTATTCTGGCCGACAGCCGGGGCGGGGGCAGGGTGGGTTTATCTGAACTTCTCACTCCGGCCCCTCCAAGTCCGGCCCAGCGGTCCAGCAGCCCACCTCCTCCAACCGGCCAGCAGCCCGCTCTTTGAGAAGCCCAGCATCCCACTGCACATCCTCGGGGAGCCCGTGGGGAGGGGGATCAGGGCTGAGAACATTCTGGTCAAGCCTCATTACTTCCTCATTACCTTTGCAGAAGTGGAGAGAGAGGAGGATTTTCATCGGGGAGCGCGGCTGGCTGTCGCCGGGATTCCTGTCTGCTTACTGCACAGCCGACCGTGGCGCGCAGCCGCCGTGGGACAGCAGGGCTCCTGCTCCCCTCGCCAGGGTGAGCCCCTCGGCCAGGGTTTGAAGGCTAAGCCCCAGCACTGATCACTGTGTCCAGGGCAGGGTGGGCCCACGGCTCTTCCGCCAGGCCCACGCGGGCGGGGCGCCATGCCTGCCCCAGTTCTGCCTCCATCGCCCCTGTCGTCTGGCTTTGGCCCCAGTCCAGAGGCACACACATGTGCCGCAACACACGTGCACACATGAAAAGCGGCGGCTGGGCCACCACCACACCAGGCTGCCTGGCCCGGGCTGAGAGCCTCCGCCGAAGGGCCGCTCATTGCCGGCTTCAGGAACTATCCACCAGCAACCAGGGGCCCAGGGGCCCCTGCTCTCCACTGATCTCTCTCTCTCTCTCTTTTTTTTTTTTTCTTTTTCCTTTCTGACTTAAGTGTTGGCTGAGCAGCGTCTGGGTGGCTGGTCCATCTTGGGGCCCCTCCCATCCCAGTGTGGGTGCGGGGCTCCTGGGTTGTGCCAGGATGTGGGGTCGGGGTTGGGGCCTGAGCAGCTCCTGGCACTGGCCCCGGTGTGGACGGTGATGCTCCAGGCCGCAGACTCTCGGACTGGGCCCCTGTGCCTCTCTCCCTCCTGTTCCTGCAAGTGAGACGTGTGACGTGGCCACTGACTTGTCAGAACAGAACATAGCTTCTCCACGAGGCCGACGCAACGGGCGCCTTGTCCAGCAAATCTGACTGGGTTTGGTCTACAAGGGAAACAACCCTGGAGCCCATCACCTGCGAGGCACCGCGGGAGTAAAGGCCTTGACAGCGTGTAATATATGGGTCTCTCTGCTTCACAAATACTTACGTTACTTTGAGCGAGATTCCAGGCAAGTCGCATCAGGATAGGTGGATATATTTGGAGGATATGCACATAAATATCGCAAGTATTAAACAGCGTAATATCAGAGAAAATAAGACGGTCAGTGATACAGGTCTCACTTGACAAGCACACATTACCCATTCCTTCGTGGTTTATCACGCTTTCTTGCGGTAAGGTGAGGCCTGGCCTGTTCCAGGAGCGTGGAAGATGCGGCAAGGAATGGGGATTCCAGGAGGGGCTCATCCTCGGCTCAGGGAGGGGGGAACCGGGGCTGAAGTGGAATCCAGGAGGCCAGGGTGGGGGTGGGGGGCAGCGCCGCAGAGCAGGCCCCAGGCAGGCGGCGAGCCGGGAGCGGGGGATCCGTGCTGGCCTCTGGGAGCTGGGAGGAAAGGGAGCCAGGGCATCGAGTGGCCAACTCGCTTTCCGCTCACCAACAAAACAACTAAAATCAGCTGAGACGTGAGCCCTGTTTGTACGGTTTCTGTTATCATAAGACGCCTTGCGAGTAAAATCAAACCAGGTCCCATAACTAAACCCAACATTTAGCTCTCAGGTTTCTGACAAGTGTTTCCTTGCGTCGGCGGCTGAGTGTGCCCTTGTCTTCCAAGGGTTCAAAACACGACGCCTGGTTTTGTTGCCTTCCCCTCATGAAAATACTTGAGTATTTGTCCAAATACTGGGCTCCTCCACGAGAAACTGTCACAAGATCTGGCGCCCGGTTCCCTGGGCAGGAGCCTTGGCGTAGTTTTCCTGTCTCTGGGACATTCTGCTGAACCCTCTGTAGACTTCCTGTGGGGGATCCCCTCGTCCCTCCTGCCCAGGGCTCAGACTTGGAGGCCGGCCTGCCAGCCCGCAGCCGGGTGGGCTCTGTTGGGAGCTGTCCTACCTCCGACGCGGCCCTCAGCTTGGACCGTCTGTGGGTACTGGTTTAATACTGTGTCTTTAACCCGAAGCTCTTGGCACCTGGGCTTTGCCAATTTTACGCAATTGACAGCTCTCAAAATTTGCGTGAGTTCTTCTACGGATTGAACAGAAGAAAAACAGCTGGAAACGCAGAATGAGGCATTTTGAGCTAGATCATCCAAGGTTAATTTAATACAAAAGCAACATTGTTATTCAAGTATCAGTCACTTGGAAGGATTCTGATAGTTCCCAGTTGAGCCTCCAGAGAAACCTGCACTGGGGGACTTTATTACTGGGTTTTCTGTTGTTCATGGGCTGTTTGACACACCTGAAGTCAATAGTTCCTGTGGAAATTTTTATGGCTTGAGTGAATTCCCCAGGGACGGCAAATTCGACCTAAATAATGGAGCACGTCCAGCGAGGGGACAGCGCCCTGCCTTACTGGAGTGGCGCTCGGGAGGGGGGCTGAGATCCCGCAGGGGCTCCTGTGCTCCCTTGTCTGCCCTTGCGCGCACGGACAGCGAGGCCACTGGCAAGCCCACAGGAGAACATTCCCGGAAGCAACTTGTCCTAAGGAAGCTTAGGACATCTGACTTCAAACCTCAGGTGCATGGCCGGAGCCCCGGGCTCTAAGTGGAGAGAAGCCTCCTGCACGAAGGTGTCCGTCACGTGCTCTGTATCGCCGCAGAGCCTGCGACGCATCCCCTCGGCAGGTGCTTTCCCATACTCGGCGGAGTTACGTGAACAAACACTGTGCGGGCAGGATGTTTCGTGATGTTGGAAAATGCTTGTATGATATAAACTCAAATGAAAAAGACAGAACAAAACAAGGCTTAGAAGTATAAAAGCAGTCTTATCCCCACTACGGAGCAGGCCGTGCTAACTGGGGTGTGAGAGGACAGGCCTGTTTTCACTTCATTCTCCTTTTCCCCAGGTTCCAGGGCCGGCTGCAGAGATAGGTCCGCGCGTGGTACAGGGGCGGGGCTGCGGGCTGGCTATGGCGAGGACAGATACAGTCATGGATGCGGTCCTAAGTGGTAAGTAAGACAGGGACCGGGACGAGGACGGGGAGGAGCATGGGGGAGACCAGTCCCCAGCAACCGTGGAGCTGACGGGGAGAGCTGGCCCTGGGATGCTGTGCGGCGCTCCTGAAACGTCCCCATATGACTCTGTGCGAGTTCGCAGGTGGGTCCCGTGGCATTCGAGTTAGTTAGTTAGTGATGGACGAGCTCACACCCAAGGCTGAAGACCAGCCACGGTGCCTCGCTGGGGAGAGGTCTCCGGGAGGAGCCCAGGCTCAGCTTTGGAGGAAGCCTCCTTCTGGGCAGGGGTCGCCCTCCCACAGGTCAGCTTTCAGCAGTGACTTTCCAGGCAGAGACACCCTGGCCGTGCCCACAGCCCAGCCCGGAACCCCTGGTTTCTGTACAGGGGAGTGGCTCCCGCAGTGCTTGGCGCTGGGCCCTTTCTTTTGCACAAGTGTAACACGTTGGAATTTTCAAGAGATTAAACAAATTAAAAACACAAGCATTGATCGCAATTTCCTATATATCTGTGTGTGTGTGTGTCTAATCTGCAGTTAGACGTCCTTGACAGCTGTCTGGAGATACACATCATCTTTCCTTTCTGTTTTCTCATTTTCTTCTTTATTTGGTATGAAAATCCTCCAACCGAGTCCTGAGTCTTGTACTGAGCCTCAGTCCTGGCGGCTCTAACTTCTCTCTCCTCCCTGCCACCTCTGTCCATGCATGTGTGCGCACTCTCTCTCTCATACACGCACACGCACACATGTGTGTGCGTGGCTGGCTTCCACAGCCCTCAGAGGGGACCAAATGTGGGGCTCTTGGACATCCGGCCGGGACGCGGCTGCAGAGAAGAGTGCTTTCAGGGCGATGAGTAAGGAGCCTGTCAAGGGAAGACAGCTTCTCTCTGTGACTTCCCTCGCTGCCCTGCGCCCCCCACCCTGGGCGGTGGGTGAGACCTTGCTTGGGGCCAGCCCTGGCAGGAAAGTCTCCCATCTCCGCTTGCTGACTGGGGCCACGGTGGGAGCAGAGGAAGAAAGCAGCCGTGAAGATGTTGGTGTCTCTGTTCTAAGCACAAAGCAGGAGGGACTCCCCTTCTCAGTTCTCTCCCTGGGGACCCTTTCAGGGAAAGCAGAGCCTGAAACCAGCCCCAGAAGCGCCTTCCGAGCAGACCGCACGCCACTGTGCTGCTGCTCAGCCCTGGAGCACCGGGGATTTCAGGCAGGTGCACAGTCCAGGACGTCCTCCCCCCAGGAGCCAGGCAGGAGTACACGGAGGGTTAGGGGCTTCTGGAACCCCGCTCTGTCCATGTCTCACCACCCCAGGGGCCAGCGTCCCACCGTCCCGTGCTCCTGTGTCTCCTCCCATGAAGGATTTTCCCTGTGGACAGGGTTAGCTTAGCCCTCGTCTTCCCCTCTGCCGGACTCCCCGTGAGGCCCCCGTGCAAAGACCATTGGCGTGCTCTTCTCGAAGACATTGTCACTGCCCAGGACTCAACCCCATGCTCCCCTTAATCAGGGGATCACCTGGAAATTCCCCCTGATGCAGAACCAGAGGCCACGGGACTGATCGCGGTCCTGGGGACTCCTTGTTGTCATGAACACCTGGAGTGGGGAGAGACTGGGATGGCATCCACATGACCAACATCGTCGTCTAATGCGGCTTCCAGAACTGACCGACCAGAGAGGAGCCACTCTGATGTGGGTGCTGCAAAGCCAAGGGGGAAACCAGTTCCCACTGCTTCCTTATGACATTTGAGATCAGTGAGCCAAACGTGCTTTCACCTCCTAAATGGCATTTTGACAAAGTAAGGAAGGATGGCTGTCACAGGAGGCCACGGCACGTGTGCTGTGCGGGCTTCATTCTAATGAGCCTGGGGGCACAGCACCCCAACCTTTCCAAACCTGTTCTCCCCAGTGCTGGAAAGACACATATTTACATTTATTTTCCCCGTTCTTTTGAACTTACATTATAAAACGATCCTTTCTGCTGTTTTTTCTATATTTTAATTAATGTCATTTCATTTGTACTTGTGCCCTCAGGCTGTTTTAGCAATAAACTATAATTTTACAAATTGGGGCAAAAGTTTTCTTCTACAGTATTTTTGGAAACACAATATTTTATTTCAACAGACTTATCCAATTTTTTAAGAATCTGAAGTCTCCCAAATATGTCAATGCTCAACGTTGGTTGTCCCAATGGCAAGCCTGTCCTTGAAGGTGTTGTGAAATTCATAGCCTTTCAAAGGATTCGCATGTCCCGGGCAGCTCTCACCAGATGGAAACTGTGTCCCTGCCCACTCGAGGCTATCATAATTACCTCTTCCTGCTCTGACAGGAAGCCCGCCCCGGCAAGTGACGAGCCGCTGCCCCACGGGGCTGTCTACATCTGGGGACGGCACTTCCTCACTTCACACTCTGCCCCCAGCTGGCTTCTCCCAGATAACCTGAGTGTGATGTCGTGAGCACTGATAACCAGAGGAAGCCATGAGCCTTCCTAAAATAGGACAGACTCCTGAGCTCTCAACCATAGCTTCGCTTCGGGCAAAATCCAACGCCAAAGTGGGTAATCTCTCTTGCCACCCAACCTGTCAAAGACGATTGGGAAAGCTGACCCCACTTGCTCCAGAAACACCGCTCAGCTCAAGATGTCCACAGGACAATCTGGCACTTGGGGGAAGAAAACCAGGGGACTTTGAGGTTAGATTCCCACAAAACCAGCCTTGAAATGCTGGTTTGTGTTGTTTGATTTGGGAAGTTGGCGGCCACCTCTGTCCTGCCCGTGGGAAGAGGAGCTTGGATGAGGTGGAGGGTTTGACCCCACTTGGCTTTTCCCACAGACTCTGGTTCTGAAATTTTGCTTCAAGGCCTCATCGACCTGCAAGGCCGTAGACAACTCATTGGAGACCAAAGGCTAATGGCAAATCTTGACTCTTCCTGTCTTTCGGAAGGTCCTTCCTCCCTCAAAAATGTCCACAAATGCTAGATGCCTGAAGCTGGTGGTTCTGCCTATCTGTAGAGCAAAGGGAGCAGATTTTCACAACATTTGCAAACAGCTCTATAAACTCAATAATTTGACTTCACCCCAAAAAGTCACCTTTTCAGTGAAAATGCCACCGTACCCCCTTGCTTCTGGTGAGAGAGGATAAATGATAGAAGGCATATTTGTAAGAGTTAAGTGCAAAGTCCCCTTTATTATCAAAAGCTGCTTCTAAAAGCCACTAAGGAACCCCCTTCACTTAGCTTCCTTCTTGCCAAACAGAATCCAGACAAGCCTAAGTTTCTTATCCTGTTCGAGAGTCTCCTTCAGAAAGTGGGGTGTAAATAAGAACAGTGACAGGTCCCACACTAGGAGCCACTCTGGTCCCATCAGAACACACTTCAGCACTTTTCTATCCTCACGAGTTCTATGAACGGAATGTTGTTTTTTACATAGGAACACAGAATGGACGACTGCTTTCCACTCTTCCGGCATACGTCGGGTCTCCCCCGTCCAGGAACTCTGAGATCAGGCTCTTGCCTCCATTTATAACAAGGCGAGTGGAAACGTAACCTCTAGACCGCGATTATTTCATAGCTTCTGCTCTATAATTGCACTATATATTTTTAAATGGACACTCGATCCTTTTTGACAGACCTGGGGAGGGAGGGGGGCACAGAAATGATAAGAGACCTAAGGTCCTGTCCATAGCCCTGACAGCAAGGTAGTATAACAGAAATATCCTGAAGTGGTTCTTTCCTGCTAAGAATGAATTTTTTTAGTTAAGGTATGTGACTAGAAAGCCCTTTCTGAGAAACGAACAATAAATGGTGAATTTTAGGAGGTGAAGATAAGAAAATAAAATTTATGGACATCTAGCCCCCTGAGGACGCAGATCAGACATGAGCGAGGCTGTCACAGGAGACACTGGGGACTCTCTTTTTCTTAGACAGATTCCTTTAGACCCTTTCATTAAGTGAAAAGCTTATTACGTCCAATCAACTGTGTTTTCCACTAAAAAAGGCCAATCCTATTGATTTTCTGAACAGGCTAGTGGGGGAACAGTAGGAGGGAGGCATGGAGGGGTCCAAGTACAGCACCAGATTAATTAATTAAAATTTGGGTTAGATCCAATGATGAGGGTTATAAACATGTCGAATTTGGCATGGGTGAGATCTTTCCAGACAAGACCGGAGGCCCAGAAATTATAAATGAAAAGATGTGCATAATTAACTATGAGAAAATAATGAAACGATTTTGTGTAGCAAAAGTCACTGTAAACAAATTCCGTAGCCGTTGCAGTCAGGATGAGTAAGACCATGCTGCAGGGGCAAACAGCATCTGAGTCTCAGGGGTTTTAGGGGCGCCTGGAGGCTCAGTGGGTTAAGCGTCTGCCTTCAGCTCAGGTCATGATCCCAGCGTCCTGGGATCGAGCCCCGCATCAGGCTCCTGGCTCAGTGGGAAGCCTGCTTCCTCCTCTGCCTGCGGCTCCCCCTGTCTGTGCTCTCCCTCTCTCTCTCTCTCTCTGTCAAATAAATAAATAAAATCTTAAAAAACAAGCCCTCAGTGGTTTTAAACAGCAAAGGATTGTTTCTCACTTTCAGTAGTTCCTGTATTCATGTATTCTCTCCAGAGGACAGCACTGGTCGTTACGCAAGGGAAGCAAGCACACATGGCAGACCATTTATTGCCCCTTCAAGGCTTCTTAGAGACTATGTCAAAGTGATGTGGATGACTTCTGCTCACATTTCCATGGCCAAACCAACCATACGCCTATCCTGGCTCAGAGAGGATAGGAATGTACATTCTACCGTGAGCTCAACAGGAGAAAGAAGTCTATCGGCAAGTAGTACACAGACCACATACTCTGCTCCTGTGATCACCAAATACTTAATTTATTTTCCCTCCTACACAACATATCCTCATCCTTAAATCCAGTCATGACATCACGCCAAACATCGAGGATCTCTGTGGGTCAGCGGCAGCAAAGAGGAAGTGACGGTGACTTGCCACACCCCTCACCAGTCCCCACGCACGGCACAGCAGAGTAACATGGGGAGGGGACAGTGACAAGAAGCACCTCCAGGATGAAGGGGATGAATGGCAGACATGTAATCAATAACGGACTTCAGGAATTGTGAAAATAGTTATTCCAAGAGCTTTCTACTCTGAAAGTGCAGGATTTTCCTTGACAAGCTCCTGATTCTGCTCCTTGGTAGTCGTTTCTTGTACGTTTCCCCTCCTTGGGATCCCTGGTTCCATTCTTTGGAAGAGGTTTTCTTCTCCACTCTCATCCTTGACCATATCAGGGACTTCACTTTCTCGGAAGCAGAGTGTCTTCTCATCCCACTCGTTGGCCACAGACAGTCAGAAGCTGTTGTAAATCTCAGGGCAGACAGGCGGTTCTGTTGACAATTGAAGTGTCTGACAGACTTGGTTGATTCCCCATCCAACTGGTTCAGATTCCAGTCAGTTCTACATGCCAAGAGCCACATTCGGCGCTCCGGTCTAAACACAATGCTTTCTCTTCTCAAGGCCTCATCCCTCAGGACACTCGGGGGGCCTAATACCGGCTGGGCTTGGTGGAAGAGCCACCTCTTTAATCTCTGCTCTCGTTACTTCTCCTGTTACTTTCTTCCAATTAAATTTACTGGCCGCCACACCCTCAGTCATTCTGTGACGCTGAAGTCTGTTAGTCCATTCAGAACTTTCCAGGAGGTGCATAATGACCAGATTCTTGGTCATGCTTTTTTTTTTTTTCTTAATTTATTTATTTGTTAGAGAGGGAGAGAGCGCGAGTGAGCACAGGCAGGCAGAGTGGCAGGCAGAGGCAGAGGGCGAAGCAGGCTCCCTGCTGAGCAAGGAGCCCGATGTGGGACTCGATCCCAGGACGCCGGGATCATGACCTGAGCCGAAGGCAGCCGCTTAACCAACTGAGCCACCCAGGCGTCCCGGTCATGCTTTTGCTTCAAAGCTAAGCTCCACTTGACCTCGATGTCTCTAGGACTGTCTTCATTTTATCTCTATGGTATGTAATCTCTTTAATATGCTGTTGAATTCAGTTTTCTAGTATTTCACTGGGGATTTTATATCAGCAAGCATCAGAGGTACTGGTCTGTAGTTTTCTTTCCTTGATATGTTTGTGTCTGGTTTTGCTATTAGTGTAACATTGACCTCACAGAATGCACTTGAAAGTATTCCCTCTTCTTCAAGGTTTTTGGAAAATTTGTAGAGAATTAGTCTGTAAATGCTGAATTTACCAGTGAAGCCAGCTGGTCCTGGTCTTTCCTTGTTGCGATGTTTTGCATTAATTCAATCTCCTTGTTAATTATAAGTCCTTCAAATTTTCTCTTTCTTTACGATTCAGTTTTCGTAGGTTGGGCATTTCTAGAAATTGATTCATTTCATCTAGGCTATCTAATTTGTTTGGGTACAGTTATTTATAATAATCCCTTAAAATTCTTTTCATTTCTGTAAAATCAGTTGGAATGTCCCCTCTTTAACTTCTGTTTCTAATTATTTGAATCTTCTTTTTTTCTTAGTCTAGCAAAGGTTGGCCAACTTTGTTTCAAATCCGTTTCAAAGAACTGATTCTTAATTTTGATGACTTTATCTGTTGTTTTTCTCTCCTCTTTTTCTTAATCTGTACTCTAATCTTTATTAACTCAATTTCCTTTTACTCTTGCCTGCAAATGGGCCCATTCTCAGAGATCATTTCTTTATTTTAATAATTTCTGAATACAAATAATAGCACAAGTATACATGAAAATATTTCCATTTTTTGTCTTGTTCTCCTGGAGCTACACAATTATTATTCTATACATTTTCATAGGCAACAGTTTTCCAAACATTTTACCACCAAAAGATGGTCATCTTTTTCCAGAAATTGATAATTGCATAGTCATTAAATGCTAATCTGTCTCAAAGTCAGTAAGATGTCTGTTTCTGCGTATGTATCATTTCTTCCTCTTCTTCCTTCTTTCCGTCCTGCCGTCCTTCTTTCTCCTTCTTTCTTGAGTTAACCAACGGGATAAACAAGGATAACGGACTGAGCTGACAGCACCCAGATCTCTGTGCTTGAAAACAACAAATGTGTAAGTAGCTCAGGTTTTGTGTCTGTCTCAGGTTATTGGTAGTGGGGTAGGTGGCCCTCTCCTCCATGTGCTCACCACTCAGGGCCCGCGGCTGCCATGTGCATCACCATCTAGAATGTTGGTGATTTCCCTGTAAAGAGGAGAGAATTTGACAAATAAAGTCCACATTCTTCAAGCCTTCAGGCGAAAGGTTCTCACGTCCTATCACATTTCCTTGGCCAAAGCAAGTCATGACGACCTGGCCAGCTTCAAGGGGGAGGAGGGTGCTATCTCTCTGAGCACCCTCCTGGAGGGAAGAGCCAGAATACAGAACAGCCTAATGGCCACAAAAGTTAGTCTACAGACTGGGAGAAAGTACCCCCAAAGGAGAAGACAGAAAGAGTGTTCTCCACAGTTTTGAAAGGACGAAAAACACCCCTTAGAAATAAAAAGGCAATGACCAATCGAAAAACTGTCAAAGAAAATAAAACGTGGTTCACAGGGAAGCAGCCAGCACAGCGAGCACACCCGTGAAGGGCTGCTCGTGCTCCCTGCATTGCAGCAAGGATTAAGCATCACTCTACAGCTACTTGCATGGCCAGACCGAGCAAATAAACCAGGAAACGCCCAGTGCAGGCAGGACAGGAGGTCAGGGGGTTGATTTTCATGACCTTTGGAAGGCTCTCTGGCCTCACCATTAACTTTAGAAACACAGGCTCCAACCCAGCTCCCCAGCCGTGTGGTCTCGGTAGAAACGGGAAAAGCGGGTGTGTAAAGATGTCAGTACAAACGTGGTTACTATGGAGTTGCTTGGATGGTCCAGCTTCGGAGACAAAGTGAATGCCCGCACATCAGGAGGAGGGCTCAGCTGGAACAGGGCGTCCACGCCACGGAGCACGGGGGGCCGCTATTAGAAACTGAGCTTGAATGATGGCAGGTGACGACATCCACCAGACACGCTGAAATACGAAACACAGAGGAGACAAGTGTGTGTGATACGTGAACTCGGGGTCCTGACGGCACGTGTGTGCGTGTGCGCCTGCCCATGCAGGGCGGCTGAACATCAGGGGACACGGCGCCGGCCCTGGAGCGCGAGCCTTGGCTGATTTGGGAGGAAGGTGAGGACAGAAGTGAGTGGGTAATGGGGACAAACACAGAAGTAAAGGAAACGAGTACACGGATTATCATATTGATTTTTTTTACAAAGTCATAGGTGTATACATGAACCCTTTTTTAAAAAATACTGCGACCCCTCCTTTTTTCCAGGCTGTGGCATGCTATCTCCTCTGTCCTATGTTGAGTTTGAAAATGGAGTCTTCACTGTGGGCACCACCGCATGTGCGACAGAGCAAGTCCAGCTCACAGCCCCACCCTCCACTGCATCCCACGCACCTGTCCTGCCGGGGCTTCCCTGGGAGGTCTGCGAGCATGGAGGACGTTTGCTGGAGAAATCGCCACCTCACACGTACTGATATATCTATTTCCAAACTTTCCCATCCAAGGACTGACCAGGCCCGACCCTGCTTAGCTTCAGAGATCAGACGAGATCGGGTGCGTTCAGGGTGGTATGGCCATAGACTATTTCCAAACTCTAGTTTCACACCAGGCTTTTCCTAAATTGCCCAGAATTTCAGATCCGCTGGATTCGTTTCTGACTTTTGCATCGTCACTCAGCTCGCAGGGTGGACAGGGCTGTAGGACTTACAGTACACTCGTCTAGAAGGACTCAAAGGCCCAGACGAAGCAGTCACTGTGGTTGTCTGCAGCCAAGCTGCGGGGGCCAGTGGCCAGGGCAGGCCCTGCTGGCTGACTCCGTCGACAGCTGTCACTGATCCACCATTCAAAAACGCCGAATCAGTTGTTCTATGGCCAATTGAGGCCACCGTGCCTGGATTATGTGCTTGTCAGTCACACAGACACGGGTTAAGTCCACTTAGATTTGTACATCTATGGAGAGACCCATTATTTAAATACTGCTGAGCAATATTCATATGCCTTCACGTGAGTCAGTATATATTGCTTGGGTTGTCAATATGCGGCTGAATTATTATTGCATTCTGTGTAGTAAACCATCTTTCCAGGTGCTGTAGACGTGCAAAGGGATGATTCATGACAGGGGCCCGGGGGCGCAGAGCCATACGTTAATGACATGTGATAAAAGTCAGCACCTGTCGCACCCCTGACGGGGAAGGGTGCCTTTGCTCTTTACAGGGGCTGCCGAGGCCGGAAGTTATGACTCGCCCAAGTGTGCCTGTCCTGGAGCCGGAGGAGAAACACCGAGGCCCCCATGGCAGATGCGGACGATCTGTTTCACTTCCATTCTCTATTGTACGACGAGTTTAGGGCCAGGCCAGTCTCCCTGCGGCTGCAGCCCGTGGAGCAGATACACACAGCGGCTGCCAGCCAGGCTCCGTCCATCCCCGGAGCAGGGTCTCGCTGGCCACGCAACCAGGTTCTTATCTGTAAAACAAGAGCATGTGGATAGTAGGTCGACGGAGAGAGAGACACACGGATGCTGGGAGCGTAGATAGAGACGGATAGCGAGTAGATGGGTGCTAGGCGATACATGAGGGTAGGATACAGGTATGGATAGATCCTCCACTCCTCCGCAAAGCTGCAGATCCAGGGCCTGCCTCTCTCTGGCCTAGTGGTCCTGGACACACCACCCCGAGGGAGGAAGGCCAGGCAGTGCCGACCAGTGAGAGCCAGAGCCAGGGACCCCGGCAGCTAGATTCCTCTCCCTTAGCCCCAGCACAGACTGCTCTCTGCCTGGTGGTTTTACCCCACCTGCCGAGAGATGCTCCTCAGGACGGGTCAGTGGGCTCTCCCTTGTGAGGCAGGGGCCGGCTCAGAGACCTTCTCTCCCTCCTGACCTCTCCACCTGCTCCCCTTTCTGGACACAGCCCTGTGCTCACATTCCCCAAGCCGTTTGCCCAAGGTTGAGCCTTTAGCCCTAGCCTTATAATCTGGGGAGTCTGGGCTAGGAAAACCATGGTCATGGAAACGCAAATGACCCTGATACCCGTTATCCTTGGAGGCCTATTGCACGAGTTCTAACACATTTTAGGAGGAAGTTGAAATTAATTATGCATTTACAATCCTTTCCTGTAGCAGCCACATACTGCCATGGCTGTGTCCTCAAACCTACGGTGACCGTGGCCAGAAAGGCATTCCTGACCCTGACTACGGAAGGTACATGAACAAGTGTCGGGACCACCACCTCAATCCGGGGCTCAGGTCCTCTCTGTGCATCCCCAGGTCCCCTGGTTGGCTCATGTTTCTGCAGGAAGGGATTGTCACTGTGCACTCCCTGGTGAACACCAGGACAGCTCCGCCAGCACGCTGCTCCCCCCAGTCTCCCCCAACCCGGCTTCTCCTCTCCATGGCCTCTCATTGTCACCAGTTTTCCGGCGTGGCTCTCCTCTGCTGCCTGTCCCCCAAGCTGACACAAGCCAGCCATGTGGACTTCCTGTGCTCTTTTCCACCTCCTGTTCTGGAATGTTCCCAGCCTCTCTGCAGCTGTTTCAAGCAGGAGGCTGTAGTGGTGAGTCACTGAAGCTGTGTGATGTGTTTGTGGACGCAAGGGCCCACCCCACTGGGGCTGTATATCTCCGCGACAGCTTTTGCTTGGGGACAGTCTTCCTGCTGTTTGAGGCGCCTTAAGGAGGATGGGGAAGGAGGCAGGCACCCAGGGACAGGGTGACCTCCAAGACACAGGGGCACGGAAACCCCAGGACAGGTCTTCCTCAAGGAAGGAGGCATTGGAGAACAGGCCTCTGAACACATCACTACCCAAAGTCCTTGATGGACTCATAAAACACACGGAACTTTGTTTGTCCTTCACCTTTATTGCTGAAGTCCCTTTTATTCCCCTTGTCCCGAAGCGCAGACTTTCCCTCCAGCCCTGGTGGCAGGACTGGTCTGCAGTCTCAGGTGTCACTCCAGCTTTGGTGAAAGCAGCCAGAGGACCGTGGGTCCCAGCAATGGAGCCCCATCATGGATGGTCGCCAGATGGTGACCAAGGGGGGGTCTTTTCATTCATCACAAAGCAAGGAGGACCTTGCAGCGCCTTCCAAACACAGGGAAGAATTCCCTTTGAGCATTTTTTAAGTTTAGAGGGATTTTCTGATCTTCCAAAGAATGGTCCATGTTATGCTATTTCAGGCTCAAATTGTGAGTGTCAGACTGGCAGCTGGAAGTCGCATCATGTTTCAAAAATTGAGTGGCTACAATATATACTTTTTTTAAAATGTGAAGTTTTAAAACCGAAATATGGATTCCCGGCTGGCCTGGTAAGAGTGAGAGTCACCCTGGGGCCCCTCTCTGAGAAGCAGGACCCGCGGGAGGTGTACACTATGTGGTCTCTGTGGGGCGGTTCTCTGCACTTTGGCACAGTCCCTGCCACCCCCTTATGTCTCCCTTGGCCCCCACAAGCCCATTCCCCTGCACCCACTCTCATGGCTGCCACCAGGCCCTCCAACAGAGGGAGGCCGCCCATGGGACAGCCTGACCAGGTAGCAATTTGGAACACAGGCTGCCATGGGCAGATTTCTGTAAATCTGAGTTTTTTCTTACTTATTAGATTGTTGGTGATAAAATGTTGATTGACAAGACTTTTTTGAATATATATTTCTTTATTTAAAAAAAATAAGATTGTATTTATTTGACAGAGGGAGAGATCACAAGTAGGCAGAGCAGCAAAGAGAGAGAGAGAGGGAAGCAGTCTCCCCTCTGAGCAGGGAGCTCGATGCGGGGCTCGATCCAGGACCCCGGGATCATGACCTGAGCCGAAGGTGAATGCTTAACCAACTGAGCCACCCAGGAGCCCCCTGTTTCTTTATTTTTAAGAAATTCCAGCAGACAGTGATCGTGGCTGCCCCCAGTCAAGGCAAGTTGCTGTTACTGACCCTGGGGGACAGGAAGAAGTTTCTTTTGACCTTCTTAGGGTCCCTGGCTGGGTCTGAAAATGCAACCAGCAAAGGCAGATGAACGGAAGAGAAGCACGCAGATTTATCTAACATGAATTATTTTAGATGGCATGAGAGCCTTCCTAAGAACAGGAAGACCTGAGACATAGTCAAACCTGAGCTTTTTCGTGCTAGGTTTGATGAGGAAGTACAATCATGGAAAAACGTCATGGGGCAAGGAGGGTCTGAGTGAAAAGAAACAACTGCGGGAACTTAGCAAGATCTGGGTGAGCAGATTCCTCTCTTGGGTCCCTCCATTCTGGAGGGAAGGACCTTCAAGGGCAGGTCCCACAAGGGCCATGCCCCCTACTTCAACGCAGAAGGGCAGGAAAAGGGTGGACAGTCCTTCCTGCGCGTCTGTGCTCTTGGAATCTCTCTGCTCAGGATGTTCGATATGCTAAGGCACCATATTTTGGGGAAGTAGGTTCTGAAGCCCGTTAAACTCACTAGAATTCATGAGTCCTGGTGAATGTCCTCTGGGTGATGCCCCTGGGGTTTTTCCAGATGATTCAGAGAAATGGAGGCAGCCTTCTGTCTTCCTATGGCAAGATGCAGGTAAACTGTGACAGCTCCCTGGTCACAACCGTCACAGCCTCTGACTCCACCTGTACTAAATCTAGAGGATCTCATCTGTAACCGCCAATCTGGGGAAGGTCAGGGAGAGGCTGTGTGAGAGTGCAGGGAAAGGGGCCCTTGTTGCTGGCAGGAGGTCAGAGCCCCAGAGACACCGAGCTTGATTCCTCTCCAGGCGCAGCCACACAAAACCCTCAGGTGAGACAGCGTGCACGTGATTGTGTTTTCTTTCGGTGACTCTGAGGGTGCGGTGACGGGAAGGGCTGCTCCGGAAGGGAATGCAGCGGGACTGAACCCTGCGGGCCGCGCATGGTCAGCAGAGGTCGTATTCGGGATTTACGGCGCATCCTGGGGCACAGTGTGCTGCATTGAGACTGTGTTCTCCCCTCGCCCCAGACGGCGCATGACCCAGGTCACCATGGAGCTCAGTGCCGCAGCAGCTCCAGCTCCGCTTGAGACGGGAATTGTCAAGAGAGCCGAGTCGCGGCCCCAGCGACTTCCTGCAGGTCTCAGGCAGTTCTGCAGAATTCCCTCATCTTGTAGATGGCTGGTTCCTCAAATGGACTAAAAAGCAGTTTGGGCCAGAAGGTTTCCAAGCCCTCCAGCTCTGAGAAGCCACGGCCACAGTAACCCACAGAATCTGGGTTCCTTCCCTGCCTCGCTCCACTTATAATTTCTCTGCGGCTCAGCATCCCGTGGCTGTTGGACCTCCGTTTCTTCATCTTTTCTCCACGTCCTTCTGCTGAGGTGGGGTCCAGGCTAAGCTCACTAGATGTCTTTTCTCATCCAACCCTTACAGCACCTCTAAGGGAGGGCACCCACCGCACAGGGGATCCTACCACTAGACCTCACCCCTGCTGGTCTTCCTGTCAATGACGATGGGAGGGGAGAGCTCCAGGTGCCTCCCAGGACTGGGGGTGAGTGGGGAGCCAGAGCCCAGCAGGTAGGGAATTCAGTGGAGGTGGAGGTTGTGAAGGTGCACGTAGTTAACGGCAGAGGTTAAGAGCACACCTTGGACGCTCCCCCCTCCCCCCAGATGCGCTGGGGGACTTGCGGACCCTATTTGAGGAGACAGAGATTCGCAGTTACCCGACCTGCCCGCTAGGGGCGTGGTCTTTCGGTCACGGTCAAGGCCGGGCAGAGGGCCGCAGACTGGCTGGGACACTGAGCGGGGCCATCTGCACTGTCTGGCCAGCGATGCATTGGTTGGAGGAAAGCTTTTCTTTCAGAAGGAGGGTCACTGACCGTCGCTGGTAGTCCGCGATGAACCACTGTTAGACATTTCATGCTCCATTTGCCTTTCAGAACTATTCCATCGTGGGTACCTTTGGGACCTCAGATAGACGTTCCAAGGTTTGATGTGACGCCCTGATTTACAGAAGGGGGGAGCAATTATAACTCAGTGATTCCCATGGAGAGGGTGAGTGTGGGGCTGCTGTCAGCCCCTGCGGGAGGGTTTCCTCTCTTAGACGTTCCAGTAGACTGCTGTGGCGGCATCATCGTCTGAGGACAGCGGTGAGAGCCGGTGATAACCTCTGACCTAGGACTCAAGGATAGACGTCCTAGGAACCTGTCGCCCACATTCACCCACTTGCCAAATATTTGGTTTCCAGGTAAATTTAGCAATTAATTTTCCATATAAATAGGTAGAAAGTTAAGAGCATATGCCCGCTGAGGATGTTCATTTCTCTGAGACTTAAAAATCAGACACAGCCTTGAAATGGACCATGTGATCAGGAAATGACATCTGCGGACTAGAAGGACACTTGGCTGCTTTCTTCCTTTTTTTTTTTTTTAATTTAAATTCAATTTAGTTAACATGTAATGTATTACCTGTTGTAGGGGTAGAATTTTGTGATTCATCAGTTGCATACAACACCCAGCCCTCACTCCATCGAGCGCCTTCCCTAACGCCCGTCACCCAGTTACCCCATCCCCCACCCACTTCTCCTTCAACAGCCCTCAGTCTGTTTCCTAGAGTTAAAAGTCTCTTATGGTTTGTCTCCCTCTGTCTTTACCTTATCTTATTTTTCCTTCCCTGCTCTTATGTTCATGTTTTGTTTCTTAAATTTCACAGATGAGTGAAATTGTACGGTATTTATTATTCTCTGATTGACTTATTTTGCTTAGCATAATACCCTCTAGTTCTATCCACCTTGTTGCAAATGGCAAGATTTCATTCTTTTTGATGGCTGAGTAATATTCCATTGTAGATACAGACCGCATCTTCTTTATCCATTCATCTGTTGATGGACATCTGGGCTCTTTCCATAGTGTGGCTATTGTGGACACTGCTGCTATGAACACTGGGGTACATGTGTCCCTTCTTTTCACTACATGGGGAAATTCCTAGTAATTCCTAGTAATGTAGTTGCTGGGTGGTAGAGTAGCTCTATTTTCAACTTTTTGAGGGACCTCCATGCTGTTTTCCGGAGTGGCCGCACCGGCTTGCAGTCCCAGCAGCAGTGCAGGAGGCCCCCCTCTCTCCGCGTCCTCGCCGGCGTCTGTCCTTTCCTGACCTGCTCATTTGAGCCGTTCTGGTCAGTGTGAGGTGGCATCTCATGTGGGTTTGGTTTGTATTTCCCCGATCCTTGGCTGCTTTTCGCCATCGTCAGGCTGCCTCTCGGTCTCTCTGAACATTTACTAGCAGCACGAGAGCTTGAGGTTAATCATGTGTATTTTCCTTACAACCAGGGAGTCTTCAATCTGGAAATCCCAGCGCCTATGAGTTTGATGGGATCGTTTGTAGCAGGCTCCCGCAGGGGCCTCCATGAGGAAAGACATGACCAGGAAACCTATTCCAAGTTCCTGTGGGCAGATCGCTTGAAACTGAGCTCCTGTCATGGTGTCTGAATGCTCTGCAGGAGGCCTGGGGTCAGACTCTGGAATGCAGCAGTCGTCCTGTCTCTGACAGTGGGCTCGGAGCCCGGGACCTGAAATGCCCTGTCTCCTACAGACAAGTGGCTACTGGTCCTGACCTGAAAAGACGAAGGACGTTATAAAGCCCCAGGCAGGAGGCATCAGGCGTCAGCATCTCATTGGATAAGATAAACAGTAGGTGGTGAACAGCTCCCCAATAATACTAACTTGTGTCCAGGATCATTGCAAATTGGGAAGACTTTAAGACAATTTTAAGACAAAAGTCAGCATGATATTCATACAAAATGTAGGGGAAAATTTCTGAAGGTTCTAAGTAGAAACATTCGAGAATGTTGTATAATGGATTTGGTGATACGAAGCCACCAAAGGAGAAGGCACGGATGTCACTGGAATATGATGATAATGTTGTTCAAGATGAACATTTCTGTCCCACGCTAAGATAAAAGAAACAGCATTCAAGTAGACATTTATGAAAAATAATGTAAAAATTTCCAATAGAACTTTCCTTTGTTAACATAGGCCTTCATAAGCAATAATAAACATGAGAAATGTGACGTGGTCAGTCCTATAAAGTCTATCATGTCGGTTTTATATAATATTTGTGATAAGGTATGCAGAGGTACAGTCTGTTTTGACTAATGGGCTTTCCCGCGCCGGGTAACCCCATGCCATGTGGTGAGGTATGGGATGATAGGGAGACCCAGATTGGCATTCCCTTTACTGCGATGTGTCATGTGTCTCTCACCCAGGGTTTGTGGTCAGTCCTCCCAGCTTAGGCAAGGAAGGAATGCAGAAGGAGGAGACGGGTGGCTCAGGGTCAGTGGCAGACCAGAGGGAAACACGAGCAGGGCAGAGGGAGCAAGGAGCGGGAGCTATGGACGGGAATGAAGACACTGGCCTTCCCTCAGTCCCGGTGGAGAAGCCCCAAAGTGCCAAGCAGATGTTGAGGTCTTCCTTAAAAATGCAAGCTCTTGGGTGGGAGGGTCACATGCCACAACTCTGACTCCCAGGAGGCAGGGGAAGAAACATCCCTGTTGGCTCCCGTTATGGGAGGGACATTGGGTCTCTGAACACACACGGGGGAATTCCGTGCAAAGGGAAAGATGTTTGTTCCATTGATGACAGGAAATAAGAAGAGACAAGCATTCCTTGGAAGATTGTCATTACGGATAATTTTGAAAATCCTTTCCTAAGTAGGATGGGCTGAGAAAGACCAAGTTTTCACAGGAAAGTGTTTTATGTATGATGAGAATCAGATGATCGGCAACCATGATGGTGTTCAGTTACAAGCCCTGGAGATGCATGGTCTACCAGATGCCTCTCCTTGGCAAGCAAGCTGAATGCAGATTGGAAACTGTAAGGTAGTTGAATCTCTAAGAACACGATGTGGGCTTGACGGGATCGCTGTAGAAGGCAGACTAGATCTTATGGTGATACCAGCCAAGCAAAGGATTTAAAATACAAAATAACCCTTCACTGGCCCAGGCTTAACCATCGTGTCTTCATGTAATGATTGTGCCCCACACAAACCCACAAACCAACAGAACCCAGAAATGCAAGTTGCAGGGGGCAGGGAGCGGAACTCTTTGAGGATCAGAGATGGAGGTATGAGCAGGGGTTCGAGGCCTCCTTCCGCAGCTCAGAGCGAGCACTGTTCTGGGGCCTGCAGGCTGACGAGCAGCCCGCCCTGGAAACGAGGGGCATGTGCGTTCACTTGCTGTGCTACGGTATGGAGGTAACATTGAAACTGCTCACTCGGGGCGGGGGGTGGGGGGACACAATTACTTTCTTAGAATAACATAATCTTGTAGGCTTTGTTGATGGAGACGATGTCGAGATCGCCGAGGACTTACCAAGACCGGGATGGGTGGACGTGCCCTCACTTCAGATGTGTGTGCTCACTGAGACTGGGGCAAATAGCGTGCTCACCACCACTCCCCACCCACAGGTAAAGTTTAACAACTGACAGGGGCCCATAAGCATCGTGATCAGACTGGGACACAGGAGAAGCTAGTTTGATGGAGGCTGGATGGGACATGACAGGCCCCGAATACAGGTTTTTCCTTGGACTGGCAAACTTGGCTGGGCACTAAATTGGTTGGTGACCAAGACACAGCACTGGGTTTCTTCATGCTTACGGCAGATCTGTGACAATAAGAAGGTGGCAGGATGGGGTCTGGAGACAGATACACGGACACCAGCTGGGAAAATTGCAAGGCAGGTAGTTATCCTATTCTGTGGACTCGGGGAGGCCCTGGGAGAGATTATGGGGAAAGCTAGGGCACCCTTTGTCTGAGGTCTCCACAAACGTATCTGCTGGTCTGATTTGGGAGTGGTCCAACTGAAGGAAGACAATCTAGTAGGTTACTCTACACTCACCCAGACCTTGGAATTTACGAAAAAGAACGAGATATTCAGGAACAAAGATGGTCGGGATAATTGAATCAGATTCCTGGAGCCTCCTTGAGGGATGTAGCCGGGGAACCAGAGATAGATGACGTCAGCTCTAGGCCCTCGGTGCTCTGGCCTTTCTGGGAGGTGAGTGTGCTGTCCTGTATGGGTTGCTGCCGCCTCGACACTCCCCTCTCTTGCGGGACAGCCGTCTGTGGGGATTCGAATAGGTCAATGCATGGGCACCCACTTTCCCCCTCCCATTCTCAAAACCATTTAAGAAATAAGAAAGGGGATGCAAGCAAAATACGGCTTCTATTTCTGATGAAGGTGATTAGACCAGGGGCATCGGATCAGCAACCAAAGGGGTTTACCAAGGCTTCGTCTTAAAAATAGACAAATTCGCCATGGGCCTCGCGTGTGGTGCCGGTTCCAGAACAGGCGGCGAAGAGGCGAAAGGCCCGGTGGCGCCGCGGTTCAGGAAGGAGGAGGAAGGAGAGCGCGGGCAGCGCAGTCGGCTCCTCCCAGACCCGCCTACCCGTTACTCCTACCCTCCCTGCAGGGTGAGTAGTCGGGGCAGGGAGAAGGGACGGTAGGCTCACGCCTTGGGGAAACAACCACGGGGAGACGGAAGCCCCACTTCGGCTGCCTTTAAAAGGACGAGTCCGCAGGTCGAAGTAGTAAGTCCCAGTGTCACTGTAAAGACTTAAGGTGACGATCTAGTATATAAAAGTCATCTAGCAACGTGCCTAATAAGGAGGAGGTGCCAAAAAACGTCAGCTGTCACGATGTCATTGTGGAGATCTAAGTGGTCCCCACGTCACTGTGCTTCTCCTGTTCCATTGGTCTCAGCACGCTGCCGGTAATTCTGAGTAGCCACCATATTGTCCACATGTCTATCATCCCTAGGCTTGGAATTTGTGCAAATTGAATAAATATTACGTTGCAATATTTTAAAATGTGATTTGAAAGAGGGCTGAACATTTAAGACAACATATGATATCATTTTTTGAGTGCATATTTAGAACCTGGTCTCACTTTCTGCCTAATCTCCAGGAAATCAAATTTCCCGGGTCGGGCGGGGGGGGCAACTAATAGCCAGAAATTCTGTGGGTTTA
Source organism: Eira barbara (assembly GCA_020311275.1). Taxonomy (NCBI): domain Eukaryota; kingdom Metazoa; phylum Chordata; class Mammalia; order Carnivora; family Mustelidae; genus Eira; species Eira barbara. Next base: position 2,016,781 of record JAHRIG010000024.1, on the reverse strand, counting down.
GTTTTGTCAGGAAAACTTCAAATCAAATAATACCTTTTATAACCTGCATATGTTGTATTTTCTGTCCCTTCCAGAACTAAAACTATGACACATTTTTTCTTTGCTTTTTGATATTTTTTTTATCTTTCTGGTTCTTATAAATGAGAAAAATAGGACCAGTCCTGTTCTTAACTCTAGCCAAAGTGGACCTATTGTCCAGTCGAGACTTGGGGTATCTGGGGATCGGGAGAAGCGGGGTACCCCAAGGGGGAAAGTCCACGGCGTTCTGGCCGGAGCTGAATGAAGCCTCTTTGAAAATCCTTCGCTCTCTCCCCCAAATGGACGAGGCCTCTGACATCAGCCTCATGCAGAGTCTCACGGTGCCTGGGTTATGAGGACGACTCCGGCCGTGGGTGAGTCATGGGTAGTATCGTAAATAATTAACTATAGAATTCTCTAAGTAAGAGATGACAACGTAGAGGCCTGGAGAGAAGAGGGCCTGCGGCTTCCCCTCCTCCGCTGAGTCAACAGCGCGCTGCTCCGGTTGGCCGGGGACCGCTGCCGTCTCTGTCCTCTTCCTCTGACCCCAGCTCCCCATATATATTTAATGCCTTTCCATGGCCAAGATCACTGCGGAGATAGGAACTTCTTTCCTCCTTCATTAGAAAAGCAAAGAAAATAATTGAATAACAAAGTAGTTAAACAAAACTTCAAATTGGCTGATTGCCATTGCGGGGATAGCGTGTTCGCTGGGGTTAGGAAGCCCAGTCTCCAGGCACAGATGTAGACAGGACCAGGCCTCATCTTGGAGCCTCGGGGCCTGTGACTCTCAAAGACAATCTAGGATTTAGTCAAATGCTAAATCCAGGTGGTGAGTGGGATGGAGACCAGGGGGTCGCCTTTGTCAGGGTTGGAACCTGTCCCCGGCAAGGCCGGCTCTGCTCTTCTGGTCGTTCTGAGAGTCTTGGGTCCTTCTGGGAATGCCAGCCCCCCCAGCCTCCTCCAAAGCTGTAGCAGCCAGAGCCCCTCGATGGAAGGAGGTGAGATTTGGGGAGGTGGTAACCCTTTTTGTTCCCTCTCTGGGTCTCGGCCTGGACGGAGACCTCTCCCGCAGCCAGCTTCCGGCAGGCTCCACTCCCGCGGAGCACGGGTTAGCGGGACCCCTGCGCAGTCCGCTTAGCGAGACATGCCTGTCCTCGATGTGTCCTGGGGGGATGTTCCATCCACTGCCCCCACCTTGCTCCTCAGCTCTAAACCCCACCATCCTCGCTGCACTCAAAAGGGGGCCCCGCTCATCCCGGGAAGGCAATGCTCAAGGGACCGCCAGGACCCGCGACTCCTGGAGAGCCACCCCGTCGGCCAGGAGGTGCCCCGGCCCCCACGAGTGGGCATGAGGCCTGAAGCCCAGTGGCTCAGGAGTCCGGCTGCCGCTGCCGCTGCCACCTTGACCTTGGTTTTGTCTTCTGTTTGTGCTGCTTGAGGAGCTAGAGGGCCTGCGTCCCACCGCAGGGGCCGGACTTCCCCGGAGGCCTCAACACCGGCCCCTGACCCAGCACCTGGACCGACCGCCCCCTGGTCCTCAACCCGACACGGTCCTCATCCAGCTTGTGGCCACTCGGGCTCAGGTCCCCAGACCCGGAGGAGCGAAGACCAATCTTCCAAACCGCTTTGGGCCCCCCTGTCTTCAAGGGCTTGCTTGCCGGCCCTTCCCCTGTTCTAGAATGCCCCCTCCCCCGCCGTCCCTCCCTCCATCTTACTGCCTGGATTTGGAGATGTCTGTGTTGACAAGCATTTTTGAGAGAATCATCCATTTTTTTTCGGGAAACGTCCATGAGCTCTCTGATAAATAGAGTTCTACTGTTTTGTTTTGTTTTTCACTTGTTCTGGCCCATATTACACTTACAGAAAAGTCACACAGTTCTGAGAGCCCAGCTCACCTGGCACGGGCTTCTGCCGCCATGAGCACCTGACGGAGCCGTCACACAGGTGTCACACCTGAGGATTCAGGGGAGCCCTGCCACCCGCAGAAGCCAGGAGGCCCGGCAGACACGTCGGCGGTGAGGTGGTAGGACCACGAGGTCGTCACCGTGACACCCTGAGGAGGCCATGGGCTCTTTTCTAGGGGACTCTTGCCGGAAGTTCACAACGTCATTCTAAGCCTGGGAACACAGGAGAAGAAACCCAATTTATTCTACAAATAATTAACTGGGATACTTTGGACACATCCAGAACGTGAAAGGCAAGCCTCTTTTCTGCTCCGGCTACCAGAACAAAGTACCTCAAGCCGGGGGCTTCGACGACAGACATTTATTTTCTCCCAGTCCTAGAGGCCGATAGCCCAGGATCCAGGTGGGCAGGCTAGGTTCCTCCAGGCCTGTCTCCGGGGCGCACCGATGGCCGCCTTCCCACTGGGGCCCCAAGGGGCCCTCCCTCCCTGCACACACATGTCTGGGGTCCCTTCCTCTGTTCTCGGTTCCTATTCTGACACACCACATCCTGTCGGCCCAGGTACCTCCTGACGGCCTCACTGCAACATGATGACCTTCGTAAAGACTCCGTCTCCAAACACTGTCCCATTCGGACGGGCTGGGAATTAGGATTTCAACACGTCAGATTTGAAGGGACACAGTTCAGCCCACAGCAGGTGTGAACACTGAATGCAACACAGGATCCCAGCCTGGGTCCTGAAACACAGGGAGGACATTTCAAACATTGACGAAAGACAAACTTTGATTTGTTCAAGTCAGTAACCCTTGGACATTGTCCCTCTGTGTGTTTCTTAGAAAAACGTAATTCACAAGGATAAACGAGGCTAGTATATGAGTCAGGTAACATTTTACACAGGCCGGCCTTCCAAAGCTTAAAAAGACTCGTGATTGAAAACATTTATAAAGAAAATTTTTGAAAGGGAAATGAAGAATTTCAGATATTTACAGAAACATTTTGTGGCTTTTTGAGAATGGACCACTCAAAAAGGATTTATTACCATAAAGTGGAGTGTATTATTACCTGTTAAAAGATAAAATACATTCCACCTCGCAGAACAAAACAGACAATGAGGAAAACCAGAGACAGCACGGTTTGTATCCGTAACTCGCCGCTCAAAGGTGGAAGTCATGTGAGGCGATGGGAATGCAAACAGCCCGGATGCTCCAGAAGGAAAGGAGGAGACGCCAGGGCCTCACTGTGAACGGCTCTCTGGGAAAGCAGGAAGGGGCTGTGTTGAGCAGGGGATAGAGTGGCTGGTCATTGCCACGGGCCCATCAGCTACGGATAGGCAGTCCGTGTTTTGGAAGACTGAAGTAACGATTTTTCCTAATCATGAAAGTAATTAATATCCATTACATGTGAAAAACGTCAGCAAACACAGAAACATATATAAAAAAAGAAATATCCCACAGATAATCTATGTAAAGCCCTGAATCACACCACGTTTCCTTCAGAATTTTTGTTTTGCTTCTCCCTATAATCACAAATTTTATTAAAACGAGATAGTACTGTTTTGCAGCTTTTGATGTAGCAATAAACTAAGAACACATCTCCATGTCCAAAAGTGAAGATCTTTTAGTTTCGAAGGCATGGGATTCCGTTAGAACCCCAAGCATACCTTATTTACCCGGCACCTATTTCTGGATGGCCGAGTTATTTCTAACTTGTTACTGTTACAAACATTGCTGAGATGACTCTCTTAAAGTAAGAACCTTTGCACACTTGTCCAGTGATTTCAGGGGGAATTACTAGAAATGGAGTCATTGGTGGGGATCCACAGCTTAAGGCTTTGCAGAAATGTTGCCAAATTTCTCCCCGAGAGCTTGCACCAGTTCTCGCCCTCCCCAAGGTGAGCAAACACTTCAGCAGAACAGGTAAGATCGTCGCTTGAATCTTCACTGAACCACTAGGCGGAAAAATTTACCTCCTTTTCAATGGACAGAAAATGAAATTTGGTTGCTAGTGGGTAGCCGACCCCTCATGTGTCCCACTGAAGTTGACTTCCTCCTGGTGGACGGTCTGCACAGGAGCTTTGCTTACTTTCCTATCAGAACGTTCGCTGTGCAGCGAGGGCGCTCGCCCTGGGGGTGCCGTGTGCCTTACACGTTCCTTCTCCGCAGCTCTCCTGAGTGCCCTGCGTCCGCCAGGCGTTTCCGGCTCATGCAAGTGTGAGTTCCTTTAGGTCCTGAAAATCTCGCTGGGAGCATCTGGTCACCTAGGCCGTTGTCCCAACACCACGGAGCGCTGGGAACAGAAGGGACATGTGTGGCCAAAGGAGACCCCGACCGAGTTTCCGAGCTGTCTCGGGACTATCACGTCTCACACGTGGGGGTCCAGGTAGCGTCGCTGAGTGTGCAACTCGGCTTCCCTCATGCGCACGTGCCAGCGGCCGGAGCTGTCTCCTACACACGGGGGCGAGGAAGGGGACAGGGGTCTGTAGTCTGCAACCCGTTAGCGCGAGTTTCCTTTCCCCACCTCACTTAAGGACAATAAAACGAAGCTGCAAAAACCAGATGAAAATCACAAGATTCAGTCAAATCCGGTCATCCTGCGTGGTGAAGTACAGGAGCCGGGCCAAGAAAATGCCTGTTTTCTTTCCAGAGCTGTGGAATGCTTCTTGCCAGAGGCCCAGGGGGCGGGCATTCCTGTCAGCTTCCTGACGGGGTGGCCCCGCGGGCCGGACATGACCTTCATCCCAGAGAGGGGTCGGGGACAGAGGTGCGTCTCTGAGACGGGAGGTGGCCTGGAGGAGCCGCGGCCGCGCCGCCCGGGCAGGGCTGGGCCCCGGGCTCCGGCAGACCCACAGCCTTATGTTTCCTGCCCGTGGTGGTGTCCGGCCGCTGCCTGGGGACGCTTGGGACCCTGACGTGAAAGTCTGCATGCTAATTGTCAGGGAAAGGAAACAGGACTCTCGCTGTTCGAAACCAAAGAGCCATGGAGAGTTTGACGTTAGAATTTGATCAAAAAAGACTTTCTTCACGACGGAGTGCGTTTCCTCAAAATAATAAAAGTGTAGACTCCCCAGTGTCTGAAGCAGTCTAGACGGAGGGAGGCTGTGTCCGCTGGCTGCCACCGTGGACTGTGTGTCCCTGTCACCTTGCATTATCGCTCAAACCCTGTGGATGAGCCCAAGTCCTCGCTCAGAGACGGAGTGGGCGCGGGGCCCCGGCTGTCCCGGGCGGGCTCCGGCAGGGCCTCTGTGCCCTCAGCCCCTCGCACCTTTCCTGGGGGAGCCGACCACGTGGCGGTCCAGACCCGACTCCCCCCACCCCATACTTCTACAGTTCCCTGCCACCCACACGGCTCAGCAGATTTGCATATTTGGAGACTATTGTAATTGGTATTTCCTTGATAAGTGAAGTGGAATGTCTTTGTTCTCGTGTTTTTGGCTATTTTGGTGCCACGTTTCTCTGGCTGATCGTCCTTATTGATCTGTGGGGGCACCGATCTGATAGGATTGGGCACCCTCCCCATCAGTCGGGGCCTTCCTCAGTCTCCTGTCCTGGATATGGGTCAGCTGTCCTACTGACCACCCTCCACGACAGCCCTGGGTTCGCGGTCCTGGAACGGAGTCTTCACTCAGTGTGGGAGGCTGCACTCTGCAGAGGCTGGTGGCACCGGGCGAGGCCGACTTGGGCTGCTGCCCTTGGCCGGTCAGCACAGTGGCTTTCGCGCTCATCTCCGTGGCTCGCCCCGGGGTGAGAGAGCTCACCGCTGATCTCCAGGCTGGGAGCCCACCAGGTCCCACCAGGCGGGCACCTGCTCGAGGTGCTCCGTCCCACAGATGTGGTGGTTAGAGTAGACCATGTACAAGTTGGCCCCGGACCCCCCCACAGAACTAAAGCTCCGTACCACTGAGCCCAGACAGTGCACCAGAGTGGGTGTCCCAAGGTGCCTGGCCCGCCAGAGTCCGGCATTTCGCTCTCGCTCCGCTGCACGAAGGAAGCCAGCGTGGGGCCACAGAACAATGCAGGGAACACTGCAGGGGCGCGTCAGGCGGAGAGGAGGGGACAGCGTGGGACCCAGGAGGCTGCCTGGTGCAGAAGGGAGGAGGTAGGAGAGAGACCCCGACATGTGAGACCCAAGGCCCTGAGCCGGGTCCAGACCAAGTTTCACCTCTTTCCCACTTTGCTCCCGCTGGCCTGGCTGTCAGCGGTATTCAGCACAGACAGCAAAGGCGGTCTGTTGGCCGTTCCCTGTCCGTGCGTTCTGCAAGCCAGCCATGTCCTTGCAAGGCCGTGTTTCCAGTGCTTCCGCTAGCCCAGCGCCGTTCTCGGCGTGCTTCCCCATGCCTCAGGTGGCCTCTGGTCTGGCCTGCTTGCTGACAGCATCGCAGTCCCCTTGGGACCACGACTTCCCACAGAGTCCAGGCACGGGGGATCTGGGTACTTTGTAAGTGTTCGTAAGACTGTGAACACTAATGGAAGTAAAGCAACTTGCCTGGGAAGCTGCACTTGTCCGAGTGCTCTGTTCACGGAGCTGTAAAGAGCATCACAGTGACTTCCACTAGACAGAGATGCCGGCTGGTTCCCCGTTCGCCCCTGGCAGTAGACATCCAGCCGCGACTCGCAGGGACCCCGCTGGGACCCCTGACCTGGCGCTGCCTGTGGGAACAGGCTGGAGAGGTGCCGAGACCTTGTGGCAAAGGGGGAGAAAATGCCAGTTGGTGTAGGAGGGAAAGCAACATCTCCCCAGGCTCCTGGCACGAGCCCGCGGCCACGAGTGGTCCCCGCTCCACGCCAGGGCCGTGGGGCCAGGCGGAAACCGCTAGATGGAGAGATGACCCCGTGTTCTCGAAGCCGGCCTTGTGCGGGCAGCTCCTCTGCTCAGGGTAGGGCCTGTCTATGTGTCGGCCACTGGCAGCTGAACTGCTAAGTCACTCTCCACGGAGAAGTACAGAGAAGAGGATGCCCCGCTGCCTGCAGCCCCTCCGGGGTCCCCGTGCCAATCCTCTCCAGATCCAACCTGTCAGAGGGAGACCTGCTTGAGCCACTCTCCGGGCCGTGAGTGGTCCTTGGGTAGGGCAGCGAGGAGACATTTCCTGTGCTGTGCAGTGTAATAAGAGCTGCAGATCGGACTCGAGACGCGAGCTGCGCGGGAGGAAATTGGAACGCCCAGAGACAGCTCGCGGTAATTAATCATTGCGCAGGGAAACCTGTCAAGGGCCTTTCTGGGGTGATACTGCCGTCAGTTACAGCCGGCCCCACACCATCTGTAATTGTTTAAAATATCACCCGTACCGGGATCCATGTTTTTAACACTTCTGCTTCATTTACACCTCCCGGAGAACGCTGTGCGCGAAGCCCCGCTTGGCCGGGAGGCTGTGCGGCTGCGCCAACCTCCCAACAAAATGTGAACGTTTAGGAAGACCCTTGAGCTGTGAAGTAAAATCCCAATAACCTTCCTTTCATCTCGGGCTGACATTCCAGCAGCAGAACTCGACTCTGGCCAGGAGGGAACCGGAAGTGGCAGAAGCTTGCTGCATTTTGGGGCCAGGATTGCAAATTAAAATGAGCATTACTGGACAGAAAGGACTTTCCTGTGCTTAAAAAAAAAAAAAAAAATTGAGGGAGAGAGAGAGAGAGAGAAATCCACGGAAAATACTGTAATCAGTCACGTTCTCTCCAAGAGATGCTGATGTGTCTTTTCTGTCCGAAAGACGGCATCTGAATGTCGTGTGCGTGTGTGCGGGCACCGCGGAGGACGAGGAGGAGGGGGCGTGCCCACGAGAGCCCGCCCTATGAAAAGGAGCATGTTTGGCCACATCACAGAGTTAGGCTTTTCTAACTTTTCCTATATACACAGTTAGAGGAGGTTTCACTGACTTTACGCACCAAGAAGTATAGAGACTTTCTTAGCTAGAAAATATTCCATACTTAGAGAAAAGGGGGGGGGCAATCTTCGTAGAGGAATGCCCAATAATGTATGTCAATACCCTCCCTCCCCTTGAAAGTGTGCAGGACTTAGTGACTCTCCAGACAGCGAGTCCAGGAAGCCCTCTCGACAGTGCAGTCGCCCGGAGACACCACCGGAGACGGTTGTCTGCCCTCAAACCCGCAATAGCAGGAGGATCACGGCAAAACCTCAAAGTCAAATTCAGGGACATTCTACAGAATATCTGACCAATATTCCTCAGACTGCCGAGGTCGTGAAAAACAAAGTCTGAGACCCTGTCCTGGGTGAGTGGAGCTTAAGGGGCGGCAGGGCTGGAGGCGACGGGTGTTCTAGATCAGAGAACGGACCGTGGGGAAAACCTCTGAAGTGCACACGAGGTCCGTGCTCAGCCAACCAGGTGTCCACGGGGAGACGGCGATTTCTGACTTTCTGCGAATGTAGCCTAGTGATTGAAGATGTTACCAGCAGGGGAAGCTGCGAAAGGGTATATGGGAGCTCCCTGAGCTATCTTTGCACCTTTTCCTATAAACCTGAATTTACCCCCAAATCAGTAAGTTTAAAGAGCCAGCTACGAAGCCTCTGCCCAGGGCTCAGCCAGCATCACTGAAGCAGCCCGTGCACAGCTCCCCTGCTCTGCTCCTCCTGCCGCTGCTGACGGCACGACCACCACGCCCCTGGAGGGAAGGCAGCTTCCCTGACTGAAGCTCACTGAAATGTTTTCGGAGGCCGCCATTGCTTTCTTTCTGGAGAAGATTCCAGATTCCGCGTCATTAGCTACTAACAATCATTTATGGCAGCGCGGGCCGGCTTCTGAAAGTCTGAAGGAAATGGACAGTGGAAAACCTCACTGAGTCTATCTTCTGTGTAGAAAAGCTACACCAGAGATGACAATGTTTTCTTTAAATTAACATCCCTGCTGTGTCTACAATGTGTGTAAGCAGGGGCGAAAGATTTTCAGGCAAACCTGTCCTTATGGCCCAAACAGCCATCAATTGGCCGGAAACGTGCGGCATAAACGACTTGTTTTCACCTGGATTTTCTTCACACCCACGGGAGCGGAGCTGGGGATCCTCGGTGGAAGCGCCCTGGCACACAGGTGCGGTGGCTTCCCAGGAAGCACCACTGAGGTCACGCGTCGGTGGCCGGTGGCTGGGTGGCTGGTGTGTGTGCTGTCACTGGACTTCCCCACAGCTGTACGGCAGCGTGTGTGTGTCGAGAGCTTCTGTCCCACCATGCTGTCATGGCTGAACCTTCTTTTGGAGCTGACTTTCCCTCCTGCCAAAATTAATATGGAAAGGCTAAATGCCTTGAAGTCATTCCTGGTCACCTGGAGGGAAAGTCTTACCCTGCTCAAGGATGGCACACTCCAGGGCAACACAGCTCCGATGAGCGAGAAGACAGGGTTCTCCGATTCATCTTCTCATGCACTTCTCTTAGAATCCATCTGGCTACGACCAGTCTGCCGTGTGCTTTTTCTCCCTTCCTCCCGCATTCCCTACTTCTCACAAGGAAGGTGCCCTCCTGCCATCGGGAGCCCACCGTTGTTTCCTTCTTAAGGTCCCACAGGAGATCAAGGTTGGGACGGAAAATAGGCACAAAGCCTCCCAGAAGCCTGGCACCGTCCACAGCTTTGTAGCCATCGAATCTAAAGGGGGATTCATCGTGTTTTCAAGTGATCATAGAGAATAATTTTTTTAAAAGATTTTATTTATTTATTTGACAGGCAGAGATCACAAGCAGGCAGAGAGGCAGGCAGAGAGAGAGGAGGAAGCAGGCTCCCCGCCGAGCAGAGAGCCCGATGCGGGGCTCGATCCCAGGACCCTGAGATCATGACCTGAGCCGAAGGCAGAGGCTTTAACCCACTGAGCCACCCAGGCGCCCCCAGAATAATTTCTGATGAGAGACCTCTGGAGATTTTTTATCTGTAGCTGGCGGTTTCGATAACCGAGAGCTCCTTTTAGACCACAGTTTCTTCTTTTTTTTTTTTTTCCCATTTTAATAAACATATAATGTATTTTTATCCCCAGGGGTACAGGTATGTGAATCTCCAGGTTTACACATTTCACAGCACTCATCATAGCACATACCCTCCCCAATGTCCATTTCCCCACCACCCTCTCCCGTCCCCCCTCCCCCCAGCAACCCTCAGTCTGTTTTTTGAGATTGAGTCTTTTATGGTTTGTCTCCCTCCCAATCCTATTCCCATTTATCTGCGTGTGTCTCAATGACCGTAACAAAATGAATAAACTTGAACTATATTTAACTCTAGCAATAAGTAGTAGTATCAGTGTACATACACCCACATTCTTTAAAGATTCATTTCTGATGATTATTTAATGACTAACAACTTCTAAATGTACAATTAATTATGTTTTTACCGTTTTGCTTAGTTTTTAATGAATATTTCTAATGATAATTCAAAAGGAAAGATAATCCCAAAACTTCTATAAGAAAATCCAATCTCAATTGTATATAAAATGTCATTGCAAAGAAGAAAACACTTAATGGTAATAGAGTAGTAGATAAGATTAGGGTTATAAATATAATGAAAGCAGGAGTTAAAGAAAGGGAAAGGAGGGACGTCTCCTAAGTGTTCAAGATGACACTGTTTGCATGTGTACTAGAAGAGGGTGGGTGTCCGGGCAGGGGCACAGCTGATGTTTGAGGTCACGTGCATGGCAGCGACGAAGGTGCTTTATTCAGCCTCACTCTGAAATTTCAAGATTGCTCGGGGGTCTTGAAATCAATATTAATGCAGATCCAATCAATGAAAAGGGTGATATGGCAATTTTATTTAATGACGTTAACATTTCTAGTTCACCAAAAAGGACATAGTCCACAACTGCTTAAAGAGGATGGAGAGTTGGGGCGCGTGGGTGGCTCAGAGGGTTAAGCCTCTGCCTTCGGCTCAGGTCATGGTCTCAGGGTCCTGGGATCGAGCCCCGCATCGGGCTCTCTGCTCGGCGCGGAGCCTGCTTCCTCCTCTCTCTGCCTGCCTCTCTGCCTACGTGTGATCTCTGTCTGTCAAATAAATAAATAAAATCTTAAAAAAAACAAAAAAAAGGAGGATGGAGAGTTTTAAATGTCGACATAAATATGTGGGGGTAGCACCCAGCGGGAAGGGTGGTTTTGGGGGCTGGGTGTTGAGGAACATCTGGAGACTGTTCCTGCAGGCACCACAGCCGGTAGGCGGCCTCAAGGTCTCCCTGGGGCCTGCGGGCCACCCCTTTTCCGGGCTCTGGGGAGCGGGCTCTGGGAGCGACATGGGGCGTCCCTAAGTCAGTGCCCCTGAGGCTCGAGTCCGCTGGGGCAGGCTGGCCTGCTCTGTCCCGGCATGTGGTGGAGACCCCACCATGTGGACTGTAAGAATAGCGCTGCAGGAGCTCCGCGGACACACCCCCACCACCACGGAGAGGGTCTGAAATCCCACTTTCAGTCACCACGCCCGCGGCTTTATGGCTTCCTCTTCCAGTCCCAGGAATGAGTGGCCTACGTGTTCTAGAAACTGTCAGAAATGTGGTTCACTGCTAGTTTGCGTCCGTGTTTTTCTGCTCACCCAGTGCCGTCAACTTCACTCAACTCTTGCATAAAGTTTGTGGAAAACAGTTTTCTCCTCATTCCCACCATTTCCCTCCTTCCTTTTTCTTTTTTTAAATCAAGAGCAGCCTTTATTTTATTGTTGCTGTTATGAATAACATCACAACGGTCTGGCTGCTGGGCAAGGAGGCCAGAGTAGAGATCAAGGGCTGGGGCAGCGTGTTCTCACGTCCGGGGGCAGCGGGAGCCCCGAGAGCCGTGTCTGCAGGGACTCGGGGCGCCCCGTGCACCCCGCTGGTCCCACCTGACCGACGAGGATGAAGGGCCTGAGCTTCGTGCTCCCACTTAGGCCTGAGGGACTCCAGGTCTGCACGTCACTGCCCTGAAGCCCTGTTTGTGATCCGGAGCTGCCTCAGGCCCGCCCCATCCTTGTCCTGCCCCTGCGTCCTTCCGTCCTGTGTCAGAGCGGCCACGGCATCTGCGCCCAGCGCAGTCCCGGATGCTGGTGGCCCTGGGAGGAAGGCTTTGACCTTCGTAAATGGGGCAGCCCGTCTGCAGGACTGCTGTGCTCAGGTAGCTTCCTCCGGGGTCCGCACGCAGGGGCACATCTGGAGATGGAGTGGAGAGCCCGGCGGGAGCCTGAACGGGGCCAGGACTGAAGGCACAGCCCCACCTGCCACCGCGGTCCTGGGGACAGCGGCGGGTGCCTCCGAGACCCCAGCACCCAGCTGGAGCCCCGCCTGGAGCGGAGGGCCCCAGGTCACCCAGAGGCCGGGCCGCGGCTCAGCCCAGGGCCCCCCGGGCGGCTGAGGCCCCCCCTGCTCGCCTGCAAACCCAGAATCCACGGCGCAGCAGAAACAAAGCAGGTTTTCTGAGTCTGACACATGAACACCATCCGGTGAGAAGAGCGCCCTAATAATCGAATGTGATATTATAATTCGGGGGCTTTTATCCTGGCACCCCGGACCCCGAGCTCCCCAGCTGCACCCCCCACACTGCTGGTGACGAAGCTGGTCAGCCGCACATCACGCTGGGCGGCAAGCCGGGGCCGCACCTGCGGGCCAGTTCCATGCTCCGGGGGGCTCTGCTGGGCCCAGGCGCGCAAGGAGTTCCCGCGACTGGCGAGAAGCGCTCGCTCTTGCACATGGCCAGACACAGGAGAGAACTTAGTTTTATGTTTAAGTTTTTGAAACCTAATGAATTGACAGGGGATCTTTCTCTTTTCAAAATACGAACAACGGGTGCCTGCGGGTCGATAGAGGAGTATGGCCAGTCGGCAGGCACAGCTCGTTTGCTCGAGGGCGGTTTGCAAACGGAGGGGGACGGATACGGCGCAGACGTGTCACCCTCGGGGAGGGCACTGACCGCGTAGGCCCCCTCCCCTGCATGTGTGCCGGTCCCGGCTCCCAGGAGGCCCCTTTCCCAGGTGTCACAAGAGGAGGGCCCACTTGTCTCCTCAGTGGGTGATGCGTGCAGTCCCCCGTGCTCCTGTCACAGCGGTCCTGGGTGCTCCCGCTGTGATGCCGACATGTTTGGTCCTGTCTTCTGCAGGGCTGCGGTGAGGCGGGCGGGTGCCTCTGCCTCTCTGCTCCTGGAGCCCTGAGGCCCCTGGACAAGACCTGCTCTCCTGGAGCTCCGTCTCCCCCTGTCCGCCCCCTCCTCCTGATCCCAGGAATGGGCAAGAAGACACGACTTGAGCCCCCCAAGCCTTCAAAGCCAGCCTGCGTGCACGTGCATGTGTGTGTTTGCACGTGTTCACGCTTCACACATCCCACGGACAGTCTTCAGATAAGACAAGATAGCCATGGGAAAGCACCTAAAAACCAGTACAGCACTTTCTAAAAGTGGAGACTGTCCATGATAACTGGCACTGTTAACACACGGTTTTCTCATAACATTGCCAACAGGTTTAGTATCGAGCCAAGCCCCAGTGGCTCGGCACTGATCACGGGCCTGTGGTTCTTGCATTTCAGACCCCAAGGATGGGCGGTTGACAGGGTCTGGCGCCTGGGGAGCTGGGCCGGGGCGGGAGCCGGCCAGGGTGGGGCCACCCCGCCATGCATCTCTGGAACGCGGATGCAACTGTAGATGTTCGTGGTCCAATTTTCTAGTGTCCTCTCTCAGCCTTGGACAAATAACCAGGGAAACCCTCAGGAAGCTGACGGCCAGGAGCAAGCCATCTTCCGAAGCAGGAAACTCTGTAGGGGGACTCGCCGGGCAGGGCTGACCCGGTTGGTGGGACCCAATTTTGGATTTCTCACGGGCAGGTGGGGTTGATGTTGAGATGGGCGTCGTGGCAGCCTCACCCGGCCCACGAGCAGGCCCATCTCACGGGCACGAACCGCGAGGATGAACAGGCCCGTGTTGAAAGCCTTTTGATCTTCACAAAAGATGGTTGCCAGATGGGGAAACAGCGCCATTCAGATCTAACAAATGCCCACTCAAAATCGTCTTCATCTTGTTCAGCTTTTCCCTGCAACTCTATATTAGAGGAGAAATTTATCATACCTGCGATGTGGGGGGGGAGCTTTTTAAAGACGGGGCATGCCTTTGGAGACGCCAGCAGGCAGGCGCGCAATTTAAGACCCTTGTCACTCCGTCAAAAGGACTCGGTTATACCGGGGAGTCATAAAACACATAAGGAACAAATTTATGGAAAATATTCACCGATTGATCTGTTTATTACGCAGATATGGAGAAAGGAGAGAAACGGGTTTTGGAAAATCTTCTTCCCACATTTTTTCAACGTGGCCATCCCAGCCCCGCAGACAAACCTGGCTTCTCCCCCTCTTCCAGCCGAATTCACCTGGAGTCTCCAAGATAGGCCTGACAGTAAGGAAAATACATTTGAAAAACATGTTTTTAAACTTTCCACCCCACCCTGGGATTACTTATGTCTAGAGATAAAGACGAAGGTCTGTATGGATGCATTTGTACAATGTAGACAAATTGAAACAGTCTATATTTCCATGCCCCCTAACTGGCAACATGTAACCTTACTCAAAGAGAAACTTTGTGACCGTTTAATCCAGTGTATTAAATTTTCAATGAAAGCTTTTAGGCAAAAGTTCCAAGGTTGTATAGAAATGGCCCTTGCAAAGACTTTATCACAACATTAACATTAAGTTTAAGATTCATTTTGGGGAGACAAACTACGGGTCCCCAGCAGCGGACTCTGATGAGCCTGCTGTAATGACAAGTTTGTGTTTACATTTCCCCGTCGCCCAGGGAAGCATCAGCAATTTGCCAGTTGTGCTCATTTTGTTTTGTTCATTTATTTTTCTTTTTTTAGCATAATTTGTGCTGCTGACGTGCACAGTCCCCCATTCTACAAAGTGCTCCCGTTAGGATCGATGCTCGAGCTGTGGACTTTTTGAAAACGCTGCATTTTAGAATGTGCTGAAAACAGAGCTGGATTCACTGGTGTAGATGTACAGGTGCTGGGCACATACTCAGGCCAGCAGTTTCCAGGGACGTCCCATTGACCTCTGCCCAGCAGCCGCCTCCTTACTACTGTCCATTCATCAGCACCTCTCCACTTTCTGAGTCAGAAATCAGTAATTCTCCCAGTTTGGCATCGTAAGAGAAGTAAGAAGAATTCACCGAGAGTGCTGATTTAGAGTATTTAAATCAAGATGAGGCAAGAAGTTAATTCCATTTTGCTGTCCTTCCAGGTGCTTTAAAAAACAAAACAAAAACAAAAACAAAAACTTGGATTTGGGAATATGGAACAAATTGCCTTTGTACGTAGCAGCCCGAGTCAAGATCCCAGGTAAAATATCGACACCAATAACCCTTCGCAGGTTGATGTACATAACTTATTGATCAAGGGAGCTAGTTAGGTATTAAAATATTGCACTGGGGCGCCTGGGTGGTTTAGTCTGTTAAGCGTCTGCCTTCAGCTCAGGTCATGATCTCAGGACCCTGAGATCAAGCCCCGCGTCGGACCCCCTGCTCAGCGGGGATCTGCCTCTTCTTCTCCCTCTGCCGCTCTCCTGCTATGTTTTCTCTCTCACTCACTCTCTCAAATAAATAAATAAAATCTTAAAATAAAATAAAATATTGCATTAGAGGTGGAAAAAAACAGCTGCCCAATAATCTGGATTTGTTACCTTTCCTGGGCATTTCTTGGGGGCATCCATGAAACTGATCGCGAATATCATCAAAACTGAGATACCGAAGTGTTAGCAAATCAAGTATAAAAACTGGGCCTTGGAAGGCAGTCCCTTTTCTTCTCAACTCTTCCTAGATTGTAGGATCAGAATCAAACCCTCTGCTGATGATACCACAGAAAGCCACGGCTGTAGCTACTGAGCTGGCTCTGCCAGGCTGGGGCCATGTCCAGCCCGGTGTCTTGAGAGGCTCTGCCAGCTTCACTGCTGCACACGTGCCAGGGCTCGCCCAGCAGCTGCGTCCCAGACCCTCTACCTCTATCTCCTTGGGGGCATCCACCGCCACAGCTGGGGTGTCATGCTCTTGGGGATGGTGTGTCCCAGGGCTGCAGGCACTTCTACCCCCGAGTCCCTGCCCTCGCCCCAACCTCACGCAGCTGAAGTGCTCCAGCAGAGAGCACCCAAGCCCCTGAGCCATGATCCCCCCGCTTGTGCCTCCCACCTTCCCTCTGCAGGGAGTAGTTGATCAGGAACATCTCCCACGTCCTTTGCTGACTGTGCCTAAGAGCTGGAGGGGTGCACAGGAGGCGAAGGGAGGGCTCCAGAAGAGGCCAGGGCATCACGCGTCTGGTCACCTTCTTGAGGTGCAGCCTCAGGTTGGAGCAGGGCTGGCCCAAGGCCGTCTCCCCTGGCCCCAGGTACAGAGCCGTGGCTTCCGTGCACAACACCCCTGCACAGAAACCAGAGTTCAGAGGAGCAGGGGCCCCCCACCTGCCCATCTCAGACCTGCCGACAGCCTAGGTGAGCAAACATCAGAGATGGTGTCACCAAACATGAGGGTGCTCGTCTGCTTGTTTTTCAGATATAACCTAAAATACATGGGCTTTGAGACCAGAGTATCTATATAGCCAGAGCATGTTGTTGGAGCAACCCCTTCTGAGGGAGGCTGCTTCTAGGGCTGCCGCCACCCCAGCATCGGTGTAGCAACCCCCTTCCCGGTGAGGACAGTTCTTGCCATCACCAGTTCTTTGGAGCAAATGGCTTGACCATGCGAGGACCCTCGGCTGGAGACTCCTGCTTCCTGCTTCCTTCCTGAAGCGAGGACCAGCAGCCAGTCTGTGAGGTAGGAGATTGTGTCTGACGTTCCTAGCACCTGTCATATTCCTGCTGCCATGCCTGGCGTTGGGTGACTGCCTCTGCCTCCCGGCAGGACGGGGAGGCCTCATCACGCTGAGGACAGCGTCGGGTTAACTGAGGTGACACGTGCAAGCAGCCCAGTGTCCTCCCCACGGAGGGGCCCCAGCTGCTGGCCTACTCCAAGGATGGTGCAGGGACTGGCATGCCCTGAGAAGGGTCATGGATCCGGTGTGGGGAACGTGGGCATTAACTCATGGAATGTCCACAACCACATATCCACGCATTTAAACATTCACCTTCATATCAAGCATTTGCGTAACACAGTTGTTGCAGGAGGACAGGAAGGCACAATGATGACTGGGAACAGTGCTTGCCCTCAAGACCCCAGAGCCCAACGGGCAGTCGGGGACACGGCACTGTGATGGAGGAAGACATGGAGATGTCTGTGCGCGTGCAAGAAAGACGCAGGAGAGGAAAATCAGCACGTGCGAGGCTTCACCTGTGAGCAAAGCGAGGGCTGTGGTGTACTCTCCACTTCCACTCTCTAAGAATGCATTCAAGTCCTTCCAGTAAATCTGCAACTGGAACACAAGTGACAGATCTGGGGGGAAAAAAAAAAGGTTTAAAATATTTTAACAGAATCCACACTTAAGACTATTAAAACGTGTCACTGATGCATGAAAAACACAAATGTTATTTCTTTACACCATCCTTCATCTTGCTCTGAATTCATTTAAAGCCAACGACAAGGCAATGCACATAAATATATATTTCGCAGCCCTCTCCGTAAGAGGAGGTGCGCGCCTGTGCGCGGGGAGGGGCGTACCCACCGGGGGGAGAGATCGTCTAACCCGGTGACCCATCCCGGTCCCAAGGATTCCGGTGGCAACTGTGCGTGCCTGGTAATTATTATTCCAACCCTATTAGCATAATGATAGCCTACTTCCCTGGTGCTGCATTTTTATCCACAATCTCCCAGAGGTCTTTAAGCTTGTTAATAATCATTACAGATAGCCAATGAAGTGAATCACGGCTAAAATGAACTCACCTGAACTAAAGAGATTAACCCTGCTCAAGGCTGAAGTGCCCATAAGTGTTCATCAGGAGTCCCTTCCTATCAGCAAATGCGAAATAAAGAGTGTTACGGGGAAATTACCTCGCGTGGGAACACATACTTCTGGTTCAGTGAGTGACTTCTTCCGAGCGGCTCTTTAATTAACATGACCGGACGCATCTTAGTCATTTCCAGTGTGCGGAATTCCTACAGATGCGATTGGGTGTTTCCCGATGCCTCAGCGTTCCACGAGATGCTAAGACGGATCCGTCAGGCAGTACCATGCTACGCGGGACGGATATGCCCGCTGCGGGTCTTCCGGAGAAGCCTGAGCTCTCCTTAGGATGTGGCATGATCAACCGTCCTCCTCTGTCTCTCCTCCCTTCTGTGATCCCCAACCAAATTTTGGTCAGACACAAACAAAGCCCGTTTCTGATTCTGTTGCCTCCAATTTGCTCTATGACATGCCTAGTTCTTGGTCACCCTAAGCTCCCCACAGTACGGAGGCGTTTAGACGCTGCGGCCACGGACGTGGGGGGGGGTGGCTGGGAAGTGGCTGCACGCAGGTGTGGGAGCGGAGACCACGAGTGGGCCTGTGTGGAGAACTGCCGGGGTCCGTCACTGTTTCCAACTGGCCGTCCTTCCCAGCTCATCCGGTGCCTGAGAATAAACATTCACAATCTGTCCAAGTTTCAGTCTCTTCCTTATTCTTTAATTACAAAGAGCCCGTCAGAGTACAATAAATACCCTTTCCCAAATTGTAAGAAATTAGCGTGTTTATTAGAAAAACAGTACTGGTGGTTGCAGAAAGTTCAGACAACACAGAGGAGAAAAGAGAGGGATGAAGGGAAGGACGAGAGGAAGCTGACCGCGGATCTCTCACGCGGCGGAAAACCCCGCTTCCTATTTATTCTGGGTCCACGCGGCAGCTTTTGTTTCCACCCGCCTCTGACTCTCTCCCACAGACGCAGCTGCCGGCTGCAGACAGCGTCATGACCTGGTCTCCTCCTAAGGAGGCCCCTGAGGAGGGAAGAGTCTGGGAAGAGTCTCTGTTGCTCGAGCGTCTGTGCGGCCCCGGGCCGGCATCTCCGCCATGCCCAGAAGCTCCCCGTCCCTCTCCCTTCCGTGCTCAGGACATGGCTCAACCCGGGGAACATACCATAGGCCGGGCTTTCATTATGCCCCAAGAGGTGGTCACCCGCCAGATGGGCCCACCGTCCTCTGCCTCTCTGTTGCCCCAGAGCCCCTGCCGCCACGCTCGCCAACTGTTCTGCAGAGCCCTGAGCGAGCGCCGAGTCCCTGCCCCCGCCGCCGTCCCCGGGCCGCACGTGTTCTTCGGTCTGGACGCCCGCCCTTCCACCTGCGAGGCCGCCGTGTCCTTTGCTGCCCCGTCCCTGGGTGGCTCTGGCCCACTTATTTTCAACAGTGAACACGGCCTCCGACCAGCCCCTGACCTGGCACCTGTCCAGTGCTGCTCTGTCCCACTTGTAAGACGGGCTCTCTGTGAACCCGTCAGCCTGACCACGGAGGCTCAAACATCCTTGAGTCGGGGGCTGACGGAGGACAAACGGACGGCTGAACCCAAGTGTCTCTGTAAACTCTCCTGCATCATCTCACCTTCCAGTAAAACATTGCACCGCGGGTTACGTGCACGTCTCCGCGTGCCGTGTGCAGATCTGGGGTTCGCAGATGTCCACGTGGGCAGGGATGACTGTATCTTCCACATTCTTCCTCGCTGTTATTTCAGGCCCTTTTGGGTGTGACGGGCTCGCTCTGATTTCTTATCCTGGTCTCTGAGAGGCCAGAAACTCTCCAACTGTGAGACTACCTGTGCCCAAGAGACACACTGTCCCTCCACTGCCCCCAGCCTTGCTCAGGACGTCCGGGCAGCCCTTCTGAGTCGGGCTGGTACCCAAGTAGGCAGGTGGAGGTGGAGGCCCAGCTGAGCTCAGGGGCTGCTCCCAGGTAGGGCCCGTTGAGGGATGGCAGCGAGGACCCTCAAGAACAGAAATGTGGTCAAAGGTTTGGCCTCATGATTCAAAATGGACAGCACTGGCTGTGTACGTAAGGGACGGAGATAAAAGATATAGTGATGTACTGAGTCCTTGATTGGGAAGTCAGCTGGGTGGTGGTATAGACACAGGGAGGTGTGCACAGGCCTCCCACTCAAGCACACACATGTGCACATGCATGTACATGCACATACACACACCTCAGGGCTATTTGGATCCCCAGAATCCTGGCTCCAAATGCTCAGTGAGTCTCCCCGACTCTGATCACTCAGCGGCACCATCATGTAAACCCACCATATTAATCAGCTTGGGCTGCCGTACAAAGTATCACAGATGGTGGGCTTGGGCCATAGACATTGCTCCTGGTTCTGGAGGCTGGGACATCCAAAATGGACGTGCCTGGAGATCCGGGGTCTGGAGAGGGGCTGCTCCTCGTTGGCAGATGGCCACCTTCTTGCGGGGGCCTTCACAGGGTGGAGAGAAAGATGGGTATTGGAAGGGCACAAATCCCATCCCGGGCCCCACCCTCATGACCCCACTCAACTCCTTTACCTTGCACAGACCCCATTTGCAAATACCACCCCACTGGGACCTAGGGTTTCACCATGTGAGTCTGGGTGGAAGAGACACAAACCTTCAGTCCCTAACACAGAAATCATTGAAATGTATCCACTTTAATAACAACTTGACATTTGTCCAACCGTAAACAGAAATCCTCAGGAATGATCCTAGTACAGGCATTGTGCGGGACGAGTGCTGGCCCTCTCCGAAGAAGGATTTCTTCTGTGTGGTCACGTGGTCCTTAATCAGAGGTCCCCTGGCTGTCTTGGACACATCACACAGTGAGCTGGTTCCAGGCACGGGCAGCTGACCCCCCTGGGACATGCTGGCCCATCTCCGTCCGGGTCTGCCGGCTCTTACTAACCCAGCCTGTGGCACAGGAGGGACAGTCACAAAATGTGGCAACCCAGAGTTGTCCCCGCCAACATCTCTGTGTCTGCGATCCTCCTGGGGTCCCTCTGGGTGGATGCTTGTTGCTTTGCCCAAATGAAACTCTAGAAGGCCCACCCTCTTCCTGGCACCTTTACACACACAGTCCCCTTGACTGGTGCCTGCCACAAACCGGGACACGTTGGGAGCTGCTTCCCAGAGAACAGGCCACAGGGAGACGCCACAGCTTCCCTGGGAGGAAGTTTCTGACCTTTTTCTGTATAAGGTAGAAATACCATCTCTCTTAGCAAGTCTTGAGACAAACCTGACTCTCCAATTCTCAAAAAAAAACAGAAAACAAAAAACTTTTAAGGCATCTATTTCCATTTCCCTTAATACGTGGCACCTATCTGGGGGTAAGGTCACTGAACACCCACAGCTCCGCGCCTCCCCCACCCCCACTGCGCTGACGGACCCCTTCCCGGGCTTGCGCAGCTGTGGCCGTGCGGAGAGCAGGGGCTCTGCTTCCCAGGACACCCACTCCCCTTGCTCTGCCCTCACACATCCTGCCCAGCAAGTGACCCGGAACTCCTGCCTCGTCAGCAGCGAATGCACAGTGACCTCCATCAGTTAGGAAAACCAGAACCAACGTCTGCAGGAAAACCGTAATGCTGACTTCACGCTTGCGCCCAACACTCGGCTCATTCCTGCAGATGATGTTTTCGGCAACTTTTGTGATACTGAGAAGGCACAGAAGTGGAGAAGCTGGACTTTTGCCGAAAATGCAGACCGGATAATCACGGGTTGCTGAAAGCCTCACCCGCTGATCTGTCCCCGCCTCCTACCTGTCTCGGGGCCGGCGCTTTCCGGGGTGCTCACACCTGGAGCCACGCTGCGGGTGTTTTCTCTGAGGACAGAACAACCAGAGCCATCCTCACGCCCAGCTTCTCACGCGCGGAGGGGCAGTGTACGTGCTCGTGAGCACGCAGTCCCAGGTGTCCCTCTGGAGCCGTGTGGACAGGGCTGCTGCCCCGTCCCTGCAGCCCAGGGACTCTCCTGTCACCCCTCCTGCCAGCACCGCTCCTGCCCCGCCGCCGCCTCTCCACCAGGGCGAGCCAGCGTCCACACTGCAGGACACTGGCTTCTGGTCCTCCAGGTGAGGCTCCGAGTGTCTCCGCGTCTGTGGATGCTGCCAAGCAGTGTTCCTTGTATACACGAACCACCAGCGTGCAGCCTTTCCCCATGAAGAGCCCTGGGGTGTCACCTGCTCAAGCGGCGGGGCGCTAAGACTAACAGCAACACTCCTATGCACGTCACTGCGCACATAACTGTTCTCATGTTTCCGTGTTAAATGCCTTGGAGTGGAATTTTGGGGTCATTAATAGATACAGGTTTAATTAAAAAAAAAAAGAGGTTTCCCAAGTAGTTGCACCATTTTACACCCTCGACAACGTTTGACGGGTCCTGTTGCCCCCCACAGAGCACCAGCATTTGACGTCAGAAGTTTAGGTTTCAAAAGCTGAAGTAGAGAGATACGTGGCAGACACAGAAAAGGAGTGGAGGTGAACACATAAATACATAGAGGGAGGGAGGGAGGGACGGGTGGACGGATGGAGGGACAGACAGACGGACAGGGGCTGGAGGAGAGGTACAACCAGCACCCCGAGGCAGGCACCGGGGGGCCATCGGTCTAAGCGACCACAGACTTTTGCCAACCATGTGACTGTGGGCACCTGTCTCCACCTTCCCGAGAACGTGACCATCCCACACACGCGTCTGCCCGACGTCGCCGCGCTGGGACCCCTCCCCTGCTGGCTCTCCCTGGCAGGGGCTCGTGCGGCCTCCTCTGTTAAGTCTCCGCTTACACTCGGGTCTTGTAGTGTCTTTCCCTCTCGCTGGCAGGTGGTTGGGCTTGCTGCCCTCTGCTTCCAGCTCCTGGCACGGACTCTCTGTGACCTGGCGCCTGTGAGCGTGTTGGCTCTCCTGGCCCTGGGCCCCCGCGGCCAGTGTGTGTGGGCTGGGCCCCTCTCTGCCCTGGCTTGCATGCCCCGCTCAGAGCTCAGAAACAGGACCACAGCTGCTCCCGTAGCCAGACCGTCAATGGGAAGTCCCTTCCATTCAACTCTCTGTGTCTCAGTTTGCCGATTGTTAAAACCTGGAAAAAAAGCTTTCTCAGTATATCTCCTAGGGTTATTGAAATATTTCAATATTTAAATGAGAGAGTTTACACGAAAGTGTTTTATGAACTGGAAAGCCCTAAACTAACATGAAAGAATACTAACAAACACACCAGGAAGCAGAACGCTGAGTCATTTCACCATTATTTTGCTGTCTTTATTGGCCTTGTTTTCCCATGGGGCTAACTTCTGGGTGGCTCGGGGGGTCCCAGTTACCCCCGGACCCTCTCCTCTGCATCTGACCGAGCTGCTGGCCTTGACTCCACCTCGTCCATCCCGATGCTCCTCAGAACAAAGTCTTCTGCTCTCTTTGCTCACTCTCTGAACCAGCCCCCTGCCAGTGCCTTTAGTCCACAGCGACCCCCAATGCTCGAGGCGGCCGTCCCCCCGGAGGGCATCTTCTAGCCCTACTCCCCAGGTCAAGAACCACGGATCAGCTCCGCAGCTGACTTTTTTCTGGACAGAAATATAATTGGTGATGTTACTTACACAGTTTTCAGTGCATTACCCACTTTTGGTGAACCTGCTGCCTTCTCTTGGCCTAGAACGTTCCCCATCGGTCTCCTCATCCTCCAGCTGTGGCCTCTGATATCAGGTGGCCCTTCCTTCATGCCCGCAGCACTGGGCACCCTCGCACTGAGTGCCCCCCTTTCTTCCCTGCCCTGTCCTGTGTTCCCAGCTTTCAGACAAACGGCGAACATGTGGTCATCGCTCCGTGGGAGGTGGTGAACAAGTGACGTTGCCGGAATATAACCGCGACAATGCGACTGAACGCTGACCCAACTCCCCTCACCCTGAGTGCTTCCTCCCCTGCAGCACGGGAAGGTGCTTCCCCCGAGGCCGGCAGGGGTGACTCAGCATCCCTGGAACCAGCAAATCTCTTGGGACATGCCTGTTCCAGCTTCTAGGAGCCACTCCAATGCGACATCCTCACATCGGAGTCCCCTTGGGGACATCTAAGCGAATGAACTGCTGGAGGGCAAGGGACAGCTGTGTCCCCTGCTCCAGCACAAGGAACAGGAGCCGGGGCCGCCGTCGCCCTTGCTGCCGCCGCCGTTAGGTCAGCGAGGGTCGGGTGGCGCTCCCCGGACTGTCGGCTCTACGCAGGATGCTTGCTCGTTTTCACATGAACAAGTCAGAATGCAGGACGCGGCACTCCCGACCACCCGGCGGTTCTCCGTGTGGGAGGACTTCCAGCAGAAGCCGCGGGAGCCGGGGAGCCCCTGCGCGGCTCTCCGCAGGGAAGTCTTCCCGGGACCGTATTTCTGTCCTTCGTATTGAAATTCTCCTGTTTTAAAGCTCCTCGCTCTCGAGCCTACCGGCCCTCAAGCTGGAACCTGTATCCACCCTAGTGGCTTCCCGTTTCCTGTGTTGAAATCCTGTGGTTCCCCACGGAGGAGAGGAGCTTGGCCGCACGGCCGCCAGAAATTCAGAGCTGCAGAGGCACAGTGCGGATGAAAGGGCGGGCCCCGGACCAGCCATCCAGCAGCCACCCGCGTGCTGCACACGCCGCCCTCGTGTTCATCCGTGGCCCACATCCTAGGGACAGAGTTCCCCACGTCAGGAAATGCTGTTAAAGCCGTCCGGCAAGCTTCTGCGCTGCTGCCCTACAAACAGCCTGAGCTTAGTTATAATCTGTTCGAACTCTACTCAAGCTTTCCTTATTTCCTAAAGCTTGGTTTTAGTACAGGACCCTTCGGTAGCAAAACAGTAACACTGCCACAAACGTCTTCGCAGGACACAGAGCCGCTCGGACGCCAAGGATGGCCGCGCACTGCACTCCCCTCGCCTCCAACACCACGTTGCTCAAGGAAAAGTCGTCAAAGCAGAGACTCAGTCCCGTCCCAGCAGGACCTTCCTTCCTTCCTTGGCCAAAGCATGCGGCCACAGACCCAGGGCGCCTCTGCGGGAGGGGTGCAGGGCGGTGGAGGGCGGAGGCCACGCTCTCCCTCTGCCGGAGGCTAGCTGGGCTGGACAGGGAAGTACTGAGACGAATGTGTGCGGGGTCAGCTGCAGCGTGGTGGGAGGGCAGAGGAGTGTACGAGGGTGTGCACGGTGCCCGGGGGCCGCAAGGTGGGGAGAAAACCCAGGCCCAGGGAGGGCTTCCTACTCCCACGGGATCTGCGGGGAATCTGGACAAATATCATAAGCACTTTCAACAGTTATTTTGAAAAGATCTGATGTCAAACGCGCAAAGGCCGAAATGACCCACGACTCTTGTGAAGACGCGACAAAGCTGAGCGTGGCATCCGGCATTTCCGGTTGCAGGAAGCGTCCTGAGCTGTGGAATGCGACCGGACAGGTTGATTCCAAAACAGGGGTGTGGATTTCACACTGGCGAGGGCTCTTCCCACTGTGTTTTGGAGAGCCTGACCTCCACACAAGACAGATTCTGAGTTTGTCAAGTCACACGGGTCACTGAGCCAGAGATGTGGGACGTAGGTCCCCGGCCTCTAGGAAGACCGTGTTTACTGTTACATTGATGTCAGCCTTCCCGTCCCCACCTAGCGTCCCCACAGTGCCCAGGGCATGGGTTCCGCGTCCAGTGGCTCTCCATCAGCTGTAAGCCTGGCCCAGCTGCAGCTCCGCAGAGCCTTGTTCCCTGCGGTCCAAGGTGGCAGCAGCTCCATGCCGCGGGGTCCCTGCCAGCCCTGCCATGCCGCTGCGGACCACGCCCCACGGTCATCCCTCACTCTCCATGCTGAACTCTCAGCCACATTTCTCAAACATTATTTCGATCCTTTTAGCAAATGTGCACTTCTTGTGACAAGGGACCACAAGGACATGGTTAGAGATGTCCTCCTGGCTTAAAGGTCAGAGGGCAGGGGTGTGGCCTTGGGAGGAGACTCCCTGGCCTCTGCTTAAGCTCTGAAGCCCCCTTCCTCTTTAGGCGGGACAGGGTAAGCGGCCTCAGGGCCCGAGGAATGGTAGAACTGGAGTGTGGGCTCCTTCTGCCAACCTGCGAACTGCTCGCAAGCCAGGGAGAAGGGTCCTACCTGACCCACCAGTCAAGCCACAGAGGTATTTACTAGGATGCAAGAAACATGTCAGCCCGTGAAGAAATGCCACCGGCACCCAGCCCTGCAGCTGGACGAATTCAGGGCCGGCCCCCGGGGAAGCTGAAAGGTGCCCCCCGGGGTCAGCACTGGGGCCTGGGCATGGGGTGAGGAGCCACAGGTATCCACTGCTGGTACAGCTACACCGCGGACCCTGCTCCCACCCAGGCGACCAGCCACCACAGCCTCACGGGGGTGAAGGGGATGCCGCACGGTCTGCTGTGAGCATTCCCTGTGCAAACGAATCCGAAAGCAGCAGCGAGCAGGTGTACTTCCATACACAGTGCACTGACCGACTCAGAGCTGTGAATGAAGGAAGAGCTCAGTGGGACCCGACAGGTGAGTGTGAGCCTGGGACTGCGGAGGCTCCCCTTGCCTCCGTCCCGCCTCGGCGTCCAGGGGTCTCCTCCAGTCCTCAGCACGTGCACAAGAACCCCTCACTGATAAAGGTTATTTAGCCCGGCCTATGAAAAGCTGAAAATCAATGGTCGTCCTGGCACCGTTTGCACCCTGATAGGGAAAGCGGGGGGCCAGGAAACACATGTGGTCGGGTCTGGTCTGGGCGCCACTGTTTGCACGTAAGTTAGAGCGAAAGACCTGTGTCAGTGCCATTTGCTCACGGCGTCGGGCCTCCACTCCATGCCCAGCGGAGGGACGCGAGGCTCCCCGGTCATGCCCCATGGCACAAGGGCGCTCCTGCAAGCTGACAGGGACGATGGACGGCCTGGGAATTCTGGAGGCCAAGGCAAATTTAAGTGCAAAACTTGAGGTCTCAACTTCTAGGAAGAGAACAAGCCAAATGCATCTTAATGAAACTATTGGGACACATTTCTGAAATTTCAGCCGCAATCTCTATGACTGCTCGCAGACAGGAGGGAGCGTGGGGGTGACGAAGGAGTTCACTGGGTCTAGATTAATGGAAAAATGAATTCCAGACTTTCTCCAGATTTCAAAGTTCTAGTGGGAGGTCCAAAGCACTCCAGCTTCTCTTAAGCAACGTTAAAGCGTTTGATTGTCTCCATCTTGATGGGAAAAGCGTCAGAGGTGTGAGCCTGGAGACCAGGGCTGGCCTGTTCCCTTCTTCCCACGTGCCATGGGACCAACTCCACAGGACGCCCGTGATCCCAGGGCTGGAAGGAGCAGCATAAAATACAAAACAAAACAAAACATAAAAACTGCAAAAAAATAAAAATGACATTTACAGCAGTTTTATGTTCACAGTAAAACTGAGTGGAAAGTACGGATTTCCACACCCAACCCCACAAATGCACATTCTGCCCCTTGTCAACACCCCTGTCCACTGAAAAGTCTTTATTAAAAGAAGCGAAGCTACAACGATTTATCAGTCACCCAGAGCCCGCAGCTTTCTTCAGGTCACTCTTGGGACTGTGCATGTGACGGCTGCCCCACGGGTCCACTGCTATGTCCCCACGCACCCTCCCCTCCCCCTAGCTCCTGCGACCACCAGGCTCCCACACTCTCCGGCCCTCTGCCTCTTCCAGAATGCCATATACTGGCTGCATGAATCAGGGCTCTCCAAAGAAGGAGGGTCAATAGAACGTATACATGTAGCAAGACGTTTATTATAGGAACAGGTTCGTGCCATTATGGGGACTGATAAGTCTGAAGCTTTGCCATCAGCTGTGGGAAACCCCAGAGTGCCAATAGAATAGTTGTGTCCGGATGACAGCAGGCCCAAGCCCGGGTGCAGGAGATGTTTCTGTTTGAGTCCAGGGACTTGAAAACACCAATGCCCAGGCCACGGTGGTCAGGCGGGAGGAATTCCCTCTTACTGGGTCCTTCTGCTCCATTCAGGCCTTCAACTGATTAGATGGGGCCCACCTGCATCGGGGTGGCTAATTTGCTTTCTTTAGTTTCCTGATTCAAATGTTAAACTCATCCAGAAACACCCTTGTGGATATATCCAGTATAATGCTTGGCCATATGTCCGGGTGTCTGGTGTTTCAGCTAAGCCGACACGTGTCATCAAAGCTGGGACCCCAGGGGACACAGACTTCAGACTGGCTTCCTTCACCTTTAACGTGCGTTTACTTTACCCTGCGTCTTTCCATGGCTGGAAAGCTCACTTCTTTTTAGTGCTGAAAAGTACCCCATTGTCGGGGTGGACCAGCGTATTTACCCATCGCCCCCATCAACTAACTCGGGTCCACACCGAGGTGTATAATGTCCGGCTGGTGTGGCCGGAGTGTGTTCAGCTTTGCCAGGAACCACCCACTGTCAACCACAGCGAGCAGGGCTGTGTTCCCTCCAGTGGCCAGTCCCGTCTCAGAAGACAACGTCTCAGGGAAGTGGTGGCATCCTTCCTCGGAATCCTGGATTGGGATTTCTCCCAGCGTCTCCTCTATGGCTCTGACCCTCCATGCAGAAGAGAGGCACGGCTCCCTCCGCAGCCCCACCCAGCCAGCCTCAGGGTTCCTCATGGCTGCTGCACATGGTTTGCCTCTGGGCTCCTGGGCTTTGGGGCCGAGACCCTCACCCACAGTCTGCACAGGGAGAGCCCTGTCCCCCCAACCCCAGTAACAGCCACCGCCTTTCCTCCTGTCCCCTCAGCTGCCCCGAGCCCCATCGTCTCCAGAGAAATGTCTGCCTGCCCCCACAGGGACTAAGGCTGGGAGGGGGCCAACCACTGGCCAGGGAGGTCCTCGGAAGGCAAGGGAATCTCCGTCCCCACACCCACGTGGTCCCATACCCTCACAGCTCTGGGGACAGGGCCACTGCTTAACAGGTCATCTCCCCATGAGGAGCCGTCAGGGGCACAGAAGCTGGAGGTCGTAACCAAGCCGTTGTCCCCTCCAGTGCCCCCTCTAGTGCCTGGGAGACGGGAATTCCCCAGAAGAAGGAAGACCCCGCCCCTGCCGGGAGGGTCTGGGCCTAGCCCCACAATGACGATGTTTTTGTTTAAAGTTCTGATTTATGGTATAGGTTTATGGCGCTCGCAGCGGAAGCCTCTAAGCCATTTTGAAGTTCTCCTTTTGATTTCTCATCCGCTTCATCAGATCCTTATCTCCGTCTGGCCACTCTTACTTGTCACAAGGAACTGAGAAGATGGGAGGAGAAAACCTCCATAAACTCCCGCCAGAGAGTGAAACTCAGAGAGAGGACCAGAATCCGGAGCCCCAGCGCCTCTTCCCGAGCCGTGCTGACCACAGGCCATGAATGTCCCCTTCCCAGAAAGACCTCCAGTCCCCCAGGGGTGGCCCCCATGTCTGTCCCACCCTGCGGTCACCTCCCCCAGTGCCCCTCTCTCTTCCTCCTCTCCTGCCTGCCCGACTCGCTCTGCGTCGGGCTCAGACTAGGGTCGCCACTAGCCAGCGCTGCAGCCACTGGCCTCGGCGGGCCCTGTCTCGGCCCCGCTTGGCAAGTATGGATGCTGAGGCACGGAAGGACCCACAGAGTGTGTTCTGGTGAGGGGCAGGGCCAGAATGTGGACTCAGGCCATTGGCCTGGGGTCCACCTGGAAGCACAGCGAACCTGTGCCTCATCTAGGATTAAAGCTCTCCTCAGGGACATGACACACACCCTCAGGCTCTGATTCGGAGTGTCCGGCCCATCCCCTCCCCCAGCCATGCACTAGGACCCGGCAGAAGGGGCGCCCAGAGGGGCCAAGAGTCTTACCGCAGTGAAGGGAAGGCATCCCCACCCACCAGCAGCCAACAGGACCCAACAGGCTGCGTCCCGCTGCCCATGGATGCAGCTTGGAGGCCACTGAGAAAGGCACTGGCCGCCCCGATTCTGCTGGGTGTTTGCTCTGCAGTACGTGGGCCAAGGTTCTGGGTCCCTGCACTTTCCTTCTTTTGGAGAGAAAAATGTGGGCATGTGCACACCGGAGAAACACATAACCCCTCTCTTTCCCCCCCAAACATCACATGTGGAGTTGTCCCCAACCTAAAGGCTTGTGTCATTCTCAGGACACCCACCGGACGGCGCCAAGCCGGGCCCAGGGTGCCCTGTCACCTCCAGCAGGTACGGGGCTCGTTCTGGGTGGGGCGGGGGGAGGGGCGGGCAGGCGTGGCTGACATTTGGGAGAATCTGTTTCCCAATTCCCTGCTTGACACCGGCCCTGCGGGATAAGGACTCTTGTCTGATGTCAGCTGTTTGCTGACTGCCGCTTCGGGGACATTCTTCCAGGGCTGGTGGTTCTCTCTGCTTGGAGCACCCCGATGAGAGCGCTGCCTCCCCCTTCAGAGAAGAGGCCCCGTGGCAGGGGCCAGGCAGAGCCGGAGATGAGGGGGCCCATCGCTCAGCATCGCCTCCCGGGTCTGGAGTAGAAATGTCTTCCAAAGGGGGGCATGCGTGTCCGCTAAGGATCCCCGGGTTTGGACAGAGAGCACCCCGCACGCGTGCCCATCACCCACACGCACTGTCCTGCATGAGAGGCCAGTGTTGCTTCTCCACGCGGGTCCAGGACGGGCTGAGGGCTCACGCGGCCTGGGAGAGCTCCACAGTGGCAGGGACAGAGACACCGGTCTGCAGATGCTTGGAAGCGGCTTTTCCAGCCCTTTGTCTAGGACGGCCGAGGGGCCGCTCGGGCTGGATTTGCAGGCTCCGTCAAACGGCCTTCAGACACTGTCACTTGACGTCCTCGCGATGGCGATCCTGCCGCCCCATCGTGTGTCCCCCTTGGCAGGAGTACGGAGCTGCAAGGAGGCTCTGAGGGGCTTGGGGTGGGGACACAGACGCACTCAGCCCGTCTTCCAGTGTCCCCGCAGTCGGAGCTATCGCGTGTCTCTGTCAGGTTCTCCAGAACAAACCTGGCCCTCATTTGAGAGTTTTCCTCAGGAAGGTGAAATGCATTTCTTGCATAACCAGCTAAGAGACCGAATCAGGGAAGACCAGCTTTCATGATTCAAACTACTTTGTGGATGAGGAAATGGCTCTTCTCACGAACAGCCAAAGCGAGTCCCTCAGCAGCGACCCCTGGAGATGCATTGGGCCCACACCTCCCCTCAAAGTTTGTCCCCCGAACTGGTCCCACAGACACCGGGTGCTCTGTGAGGGGAACTCTCCCCTCAGATGACCCAGGATGCATGAGCCCCAGAATCCCCACGGTGCCCATTGTGCCCGCACTCATCGGAAAGCCCTGGAGTTTAATTCGAGGAAGCCAGCTTGACCTCCAATTTCTGTTTTTCGTGGAAGACCTGAAAACGTGAACTGGCTGAAGGAAGACACAGATGACGAGGTAGGCAGGAATGCGCCCAGAGCTCCCAGCTCTCAGTGTTTCCGTCTGCACCCAGGGTCACAGCGCCCATCATTCTGCATCATCGCCACCAGGGGCTGGAGGCTCAGCTCACATCTATCAGCAGAAGGCGGGTGACACAGGCCACTGGCCCCGACATCCTCCTGCAACACAATGTGGGGCGTTTGGGTCATTCTCTTTGACTTGCCTGCGGACCAAGGTTGCCACTTGCATTTCCCTGTGTTGCCAGGGTCTCTGCACCACACAGTGCATGTGCCCGAAACGACAGAAGGTGGGCCCGCCAGCAGACACAATCACAAACACTCTGGGAGAAGAACTGATTCAAGGGACCGTCCACAAGAGAAGGGGCAGACAGACCGGCCACGCACACTGCAAACCCCGATTCAGAAGAAAAAGAGCGACGCTGTGTCGCAGGGGCCGGCCGGACGCGGAGGGGCCGCTCCATCGTCTCCCAGCTGGGAGCTGGGAGCAGGTGCTGGTGAGCCCCAGTGACGAGGTCAGGTCGTGTGTGCCTCTGGGGTGGCGAGATGCGCGGGCGGAACAAGAGCCCTTCCCCCTCTCCTTCCCCGGATGTATCCTGGGTGGTGCTGGGGTCCCACACGGAGACGGGGGCTCGACCCCTACACGACGCATCGCCAGTCCCCGCCCCATCGCTGTCTACCCCACAAGCCGTCTGGGGGTGGAAACAGTGAACGGAGTGTTCCAGTGAAGATCGGCTCAGCCCTGGAATGGGTGTCGTCCCGGCCGCTCACCCGGGGGCCCCGGGAGCCTCCAGGGAGCCACCGTGCACAGGTGGGCGGGGACCTGTTTTCGTAGTCATTTGCTACATCCCCGGCTTTTCACAGTATTTAGGGCTTCTCACTGTCGGAGAACAGACACTGCTGGTGCCAGCGCGACCTGACTCCAGGGGGTGCCGTCCGCAGCCGCCGGGTGCGGGGTGGGGAGGGCGGACTGGAAGTGCTCGGTGAGAGCCCCTGGAGGTATCCTGGCTCCCTGGGCACAGGCTGCGGCCCCAGGAGCTCTGGCCCGGCTCCACGGCCGCAGCTTTTTCAACACCTCCGGAATGAATCCGAATTCCCCGCGTGCATTTGCTTCACTGGGGGATCCCTGGAGAAGCCTGACTTCCATTTCGACACTGTTTAATCTTTAAAGTATCTTCGTAAAATCTCCCTTGTTCCTCATTCTGTAAGCCTGAATAAAGGGAAACATTTTATTCACGAGCCATTTGAGGCCGCGCCTGGCCCTACTGTGAGGACAGCCCGAGTCACAGCACACAGCGGCCGGGCTTCTCCGAGGGTGCGGGTTGGCCGGGCCTCGTTCTGGGAAGCGAACGACCCTCCGGTCCCCGCAGAGTCACCGGAACTACCCACTCGGTGCGTGCATTGTTCCTGCGCGTGGCGCCGGCTCAGGGAGGCTGCGCTCCGACGGGGCGGCCGCGCACGGGCAGGGGCGCACGGGCAGGGGCGCAGGTGAACCCGCTTGCGCTCCCCTCGCCCGCCGCGCCGCGCCCCTCAGCCTCGACCCGGATCGGCCTCAGCCGGGCCCTCTGGCGGCTCCGGCTCTCACACAGGCCTCTGAGGCGGGAGCTGACCCTGCGGAGCTTAAAGAGGCGCCCTTTGCTTTCTTGAGTGGAAAATCCCCGCGGCCCCTGGTAATTTGCTCCTAGCGGTGGCCTAGCAGCTGTCTAAATTCACAAGGTCACCCCTGGCCCCGCCTAAGCCCAACTTTTTAGGGGCCCAGGGGTCAGGTTTCAAATAAGTGCACATTCCTTCCCTAACCCGAAGCAGCCCTCGGGACTCAGCACACTTTAAAGATGGATGTCGGTCACCCCGCGCACGGGAGACTTCAAAGGGCAGCGGCAGCTGAAGGCCCCCGGTGCTCTCCTCCCTGCGGTTGTGCTCCCTGCTTATCCCGCTCGCTGTCGGGAGGGGACAAACGCCGCCCCGCCCTCCCTCACCTTTCGCTTGCACTTGTTAAAAGTAATTAGTGTTTGCGCCCATGTCTGAACTTTGATTTGTTTCCAGGACGGAGATGTTGCTACTCCTTCTGATGGCTCCATAAATCACACGTTATTAAGTTACCGTCCAGTACAGGGTTTTAAAGTGTTGGGAACTCCTGCTTTAATGGGGGGGAGGGTGCTCATGGTGACGCGGGCAAGCTCGGGGTTCAGGAGCCACACCAAACCTCACCCCTTCTCCTCACACCTCCCTCTACCTGCTGGCCGTGCTTGGGGCATCAAAGGGAAGACTCTGAATTTACGGGTACAAGTGGCGGTCAGGGATGTGCACATTCCCAAGTGGCACGGTGTCTCCTGGAGGAAGCATCCTTGTCATGATTCCCATTTCACAGAAGAGGAAACTGAGCCAAGGGAAGCCGGGGGCCTTGCCACCCCTTCACCCTCCCAGGAACTGGTAGACGCGGCCACGGACCCGTCTTCTGTCTGGAGCCAAGGAGCGACTGCTTGCTGCCCCTCTCCAGTTCAGGGACAAGCGAGGCTTCCTCAGTGGCACGTCTGATACAGCTGCTCACGGCAGTGGACGGCGCCCCCCCATGCCCTTGGGATGCAGCCTGCTTGGATCCGGGTCCCTGGGGATGGTCCACTCCCCAGCCGCTTCCCTGCAGAGAACAACCACAGGGCAGCTCCAGTTGCAGCGGCAGACTGATGGCTTAGAAGTGGGCCAGGACCCAGTCAGAACGTGGGGTGGGAGGGAAATTCACCAGGTTCCTGGGGTGGGGGTTCCTGCTGCTTCCCAGACTTCGAACCAGGGGTTGGAGATTCCGCACCATCTTCCAAAACCCCGGGGCTGAGGTAGGGGAGACGCAGAGCACACTGCGGCGGGAAAGCTGAGCCCCGAGTCTGGACGACACCCCTGGGAACATAACCACGTGCTCTGGAAGCCAGGCCTCCCGTGAGCTCATCAGCTCGTTTCTGCCTAAGCCAAATGGTTTAGGGTTTTGTCCGGTTGGCATGTTAATTCTCTCAGTAGCTTTGCAAAGACAGACATGAAAATCTACTGTGGGTTCAAACTTATCTCTATCGTATGACTAAGGCTGCGTTTATCCTGAGTATTAAGTATTTTTTTCTAGTGACTTGAGATCTTTTGTGCTTTGCCTCTGAAGAGTTCGCTGATAACTTTGGAGAATCACATGTATGAACGAGGTCAGATCAAGAAAGTCATTTTAGTTCTTTCTGGAAATAGTTTGTCAAGTTAGTTATTGACTCCGATTGTAAGTGTTGTGGTTGTGTAACTATTCATGCATAATCGTGGATGAGTATTGTCAGGCGGACGGGCATGGTTGTCTGCGCGTACGGTGCTGTTTCTGCCTAGACACATCAAGGTCAGCACTTTGTGGTTCCACAGAGAAATGCTTTTAGAAGGGGGCTGGTAGAAGCCAGGAGATGAGCAGGGAGGCCACCCCAGGGCAGGAGACAGGTGTCACAGCCAGGATTTGGGGCAGTGCTGCTGGAGACGGAGAGACGTGGACCCACAGACAGGCTTCATTTGCATGCACAGCTCTTGGCTCATGCAAATGTTATTTGTAGATTATTTTCACAACTTGTTCCTACAGCTAGGTGGCACATTCACGCAGAAACCGCTGTCTTATCCTGCACGCCAGACACGAGGTTTATTTAAAATTACCGTTGCATAAATGCCAGCCATTCTTTTCAAACACGGAGAGAAGTATGGACTCTCAGAGTTAAAATCTGTCTAACGAAAAAGGATTTAAACCGTATTTAAATAAGCCTGCCCATATGCATAATTAGAATTCTGGTATGATTTTGAGTGTTATTACTAAAAACAACATCACTAATCCGCTGCCCTCCTCTGCAGTTTCGATATGCTCTGTATCGCCCAAGGAAGAACGGAGGGGTGGGTGAAGTCATTCTCAGTAACTCAATCCCTCTCAACGGTTTATACTGAAGTGGCTGGGTCTCTTTTCAGGGATTTACCTTAATGATATCATTCCTGAGGAGTCTGGTTTAGATCAAACCAGGTTAAAGATCATGACTGTCAAAAGATGATGTCATTAGATCTCATTACTAATAAAGTCAGGGTCATCATGAGTACAGAAGCCGTTTGGAATTCATTCTCTGTTTACCTTAAAACCTGCTCCAAAATGTAAAACCCCAAGTGATATACAGATAGTGAGAACCAGTAGAAACATTCAAGACCTCTGGCATTATGTTTATATGACCCGCTTTGCAAGGATTTATCATTTTCTCTGTGTTTTACATCACCAACTTAAACGATTCAGAACCAGCTTTATGTATTTCCTTACCAATGTATTCAGTAATAACTTACCTTTTGCTGCGTAAGACAATCCATCTAAAAGGATGTGAAACAAATTTGGAGCTGATAACGTGAAAGCATGCTTGTCTTTCATCACCGACTGGTAATTTTGAAGAGCCAGACTTCTTTGTTACACACAGTTTTGTCACAAGCAGCAGGAAGTGAGATTTTCTTGGAGCGGCCTGTCTCTACATCAAAGTCAGTTCCTAATGGAATCCAAGATGGAAATCAAGGTTCCAGACTTTCCGTAGAGCCCGATGTAGTGGGCTGAATGATGGGAATCCCAGAGACCCCACGTCCAAATCCCCAAACCTGTGAGTATCACCTTCTATGGCTAAAGATGTGATTCAGGTAAGGATTTTGAGATGAGGAGCTTGTCCTAGATTATATGATTTGGGTCATCAATGGGGTCACAGGTGTTTTTGTAAGAAAGAGGCAGATGAGACAGACACGACCAGGAGGAAACCCCTAAGAAGATGAGGCTGAGAAGGACACGGCCACAAGCCCAGGGACGCCTGCAGCCAGCAGAGTCAGAAGAAGCAGGAGTGGGTTCTCCCACATTCTCCCAAGGGACACACCTATCGACACCTGGATTCCCCACATGCAAACTCCAGAACTGAAAGGGAATTCATTTATGTTGTCTGAAGCCCCTTGGTTTGTGCGAATACCAGGGGTACCTAGTCCATTGAGGTCGTTGTTATTATACTGCTCCCAGAAAAACCTGATGCCACATCCTACTGGAGTTTTTTTTTTTTTTTTTTTTTAATTTTTTATTTATTTTCAGCATAACAGTATTCATTGTTTTTTTCACCACACCCAGTGCTCCATGCAATCCGTGCCCTCCCTAGTACCCACCACGTGGTTCCCCCAACCTCCCACCCCCCGCCCCTTCAAACCCTCAGGTTGTTTTTCAGAGTCCACAGTCTCTCATGGTTCACCTCCCCTTCCAATCTCCCTCAACTCCCTTCTCCTCTCCATCTACCCTTGTCCTCCATGTTATTTGTTATGCTCCACAAATAAGTGAAACCATATGATACTTGACTCTCTCTGCTTGACTTATTTCACTCAGCATAATCTCCTCCAGTCCCGTCCATGTTGCTACAAAAGTTGGGTGTTCGTCCTTTCTGATGGAGGCATAATACTCCATAGTGTATACGGACCACATCTTCTTTATCCGTTCATCCGTTGAAGGGCATCTTGGCTCTCTCCACAGTTTGGCGACTGTGGCCATGGCTGCTATGAACATTGGGGTACAGATGGCCCTTCTTTTCACTACATCTGTATCTTTGGGGTAAATACCCAGTAGTGCAATGGCAGGGTCATAGGGAAGCTCTATTTTTAATTTCTTGAGGAATCTCCACACTGTTCTCCAAAGTGGCTGCACCAGCTTGCATTCCCACCAACAGTGCAAGAGGGCTCCCCTTTCTCCACATCCTCTCCAACACACGTTGTTTCCTGTCTTGCTAATTTTGGCCATTCTAAGTGGTGTAAGGTGTTATCTCAATGTGGTTTTGATTTGAATCTCCCTGATGGCTAGTGATGATGAACATTTTTTCATGTGTCTGGTAGCCATTTGTATGTCTTCATTGGAGAAGTGTCTGTTCATATCTTCTGCCCATTTTTTAATATGATTGTCTGTTTTGTGTGTGTCGAGTTTGAGGAGTTCTTTATAGATCCTGGATATCAACCTATTGTCTGTACTGTCATTTGCAAATATCTTCTCCCATTCCGTGGGTTGCCTCTTTGTTTTGTTGACTGTTTCTTTTGCTGTGCAGAAGCTTTGATCTCCCAAAAGTTCATTTTCGCTTTTGTTTCCTTTGCCTTTGCCTTTGGAGACATATCTTGAAAGAAGTTGCTGTGGCTAATATCAAAGAGGTTACTACCTATGTTTTCCTCGAGGATTCTGATGGATTCCTGTCTCACGTTGAGGTCTTTTATCCATTTCGAGTTTATCTTTGTGTACGGTGTAAGAGAATGGTCAAGTTTCATTCTTCTACATATAGCTGTCCAGTTTTCCCAGCACCATTTATTGAAGAGACTGTCTTTTTTCCACTGGATATTTTTTCCTGTTTTATTGAAGATTATTTGACCATAGAGTTGAGGGTCCATATCTGGGCTCTCTACTCTGTTCCACTGGTCTATGTGTCTATTTTTATGCCAGTACCGTGCTGTCTTGGTGATCACAGATTTGTAGTAAAGCTTGAAATCAGATAACGTGATGCCGCCAGTTTTATTTTTGTTTTTCAACATTTCCTTAGCAATTCGGGGTCTCTTCTGATTGCATACAAATTTTAGGATTATTTGCTCCAGCTCGTTGAAAAATACCGGTGGAATTTTGATCAGAATGGCATTAAAAGTATAGATTGCTCTGGGCAGTATAGACATTTTAACAATGTTTATTCTTCTGATCCAAGAGCATGGAATGGTCTTCCATCTTTTTGTGTCTTCTTCAATCTCTTTCATGAGTGTTCTGTAGTTCCTCGAGTACAGATCCTTTACCTCTTTGGTTAGGTTTATTCCCAGGTATCTTATGGTTCTTGGTGCTATAGTAAATGGAACTGATTCTCTAATTTGCCTTTCTGTATTTTCATTGTTAGTGTATAAGAAAGCCACTGATTTCTGTACATTGATTTTGTATCCTGCCATGTTACTGAATTGCTGTATGAGTTCTAGAAGTTTGGGGGTGGAGTCTTTCGGGTTTTCCATATAAAGAATCACGTCATCTGCAAAGAGAGAGAGTTTGACTTCTTCCCTGCCAATTTGGATACCTTTTATTTCTCTTTGTTGTCTGATTGCTGTTGCTAGGACTTCTAATACTATGTTGAACAAGAGTGGTGAGAGTGGGCATCCTTGTCGTGTTCCTGACCTCAGCGGGAAGGCTGTGAGCTTTTTCCTATTGAGGATGATATTTGCTGTGGGTCTTTCATAGATAGATTTTATGAAGTTCAGGAATGTTCCCTCTATCCCTATACTTTGAAGTGTTTTAATCAGGAACGGATGCTGGATTTTTTCAAATGCTTTTTCTGCATCAGTTGAGAGGATCATGTGGTTCTTCTCTCTTCTCTTATTGATTTGTTCTATCACATTGATTGATTTGCGAATGTTGAACCATCCTTGTAACCCAGGGATGAATCCCACCTGGTCATGGTGGATAATCTTTTTAATGTGCTGTTGGATCCAGTTTGCTAGGATCTTGTTGAGAATCTTAGTATCCATATTCATCAGTGATATTGGTCTGAAATTCTCCTTTTTGGTAGGGTCTTTGCCTGGTTTGGGGATCAAGGTAATGCTGGCTTCATAAAAAGAGTCTGGAATTTTTCCTTCTGCTTCCATTTTTTGAAACAGCTTCAGGAGAATAGGTGTTATTTCTTCTTTGAAAGTTTGATAGAATTCCCCAGGGAATCCATCAGGTCCTGGGCTCTTGTTTTTTGGGAGGTTTTTGATCACTACTTCAATCTCGTTACTAGATAATCAGTCTATTCAGGTTGTCAATTTCTTTCTGGTTCAGTTTTGGGAGTTTATAGTTTTCCAGGAGTGCATCCATTTCATCTAGGTTGCTTAGCTTATTGGCATATAACTGTTGATAATAACTTCTGATGATTGTTTCTACTTCCTTGGTGTTAGTTGTGATCTCTCCCTTTTCATTCATAATTTTATTAATTTGGGCTTTCTTTCTTTTCTTTTGGATTAGTGTGGCCAATGGTTTATCGATCTTATTGATTCTTTCAAAAAGCCAGCTTCTAGTTTCATTGATACGTTCTACTGTATCTCTGGTTTCTACCTCATTAATCTCTGCTCTAATCTTGATTATTTCCCTTCTTACGTGTGGAGTTGGTTTGATTTGTTGTTGATTCTCCAGTTCTTTAAGGTATAGAGACAGCTGGTGTATTCTGGATTTTTCAAGTTTTTTGAGGCTTGGATGGCTATGTATTTCCCCCTTAGGACTGCCTTGGCTGTATCCCATAGGTTTTGGAGTGAAGTGTCTTCATTCTCATTGGTTTCCGTGAATTAAGTTCTTCTTTGATCTCCTGGTTGATCCAAGCATTCTTAAGCAAGGTGGTCTTTAGCTTCCAGGTATTTGAGTTCCTTCTGAACTTTTCCTTGTGATTGAGCTCCAGTTTCAAAGCATTGTGATCTGAGAATATGCAGGGAATAATCTCAGTCTTTTGGTATTGGTTGAGGCCTGATTTGTGACCCAGTATGTGGTCTATTCTGGAGAAGGTTCCATGTGCACTTGAGAAGAATGAGTATTCTGTTGTTTTAGGGTGGAATGTTCTGTATATATCTATGAGGTCCATCTGGTCCAATGTGTCATTCAATGCTCTTGTTTCTTTATTGATTTTCTGCTTCGATGATCTGTCTATTTCTGAGAGAGGCATGTTAAGATCTCCTACTATTAATGTATTCATATCAATATGACTCTTTATCTTGATTAATAGTTTTCTTACGTAATTGGCTGCTCCCATATTGGGGGCGTAGATATTTACAACTGGTAGATCATCTTGGTGGATAGTCCCTTTAAGAATGATGTAGTGCCCTTCCGTATCTCTGACTACCGTCTTTAGTTTAAAATCTAATTTATCTGATATGAGAATCGCTACCCCGGCCTTCTTTTGAGGCCCATTGGCATGAAAGATGCTTCTCCATCCCTTCACTTTCAGTCTGGGTGTATCTTTAGGTTCAAAGTGGGTCTCTTGTAGACAACATATGGATGGGTCCTGTCGTTTTATCCAATCTGCAACCCTGTGTCATTTTATGGGCGCATTTAGGCCATTCACATTGAGAGTGATTATTGAGAGATACGTTTTTATTGACATTGTGTTATCTTTGAAGTCTTTCTTTCTGTTGATTGTCTCTATATTTCCATACAGTGCTATTCTTAGGATTTTTCCTCTTTTATAGAACCCCCCTTAATATTTCCTGCAGTGTTGGCTTGGTGGTTGCATAGTCTTTTAAGCCTTGCCAGTCTTGGAAACTCTTTATCTCTCCATCCATTTTGAATGTCAGTCTTGCTGGATAAAGTATTCTTGGCTGCATGTTCTTCTCATTTAGTTTTCTGAATATATCTTGCCAGCCCTTTCTGGCTTGTCAGGTCTCTGTGGACAGGTCTGACGTTATTCTGATGGGCTTTCCTCTGTACGTAAGGAGCTTCTTTGTCCTAGCGGCTTTCAAGAGATTGTATCTACAATTATGATTTCTCAATTTTACTATGAGGTGCCTGGATGTTTTTTTGGAATTTATAATCTTGGGGGGAGACCGTTCTGCCTCTAGTACATGAATGCTTGTTCCATTTGCGAGATTGGGAAAATTTTCATGAAGAACTTGTTCCACTATATCTTCTAGACTTCTTTCTTTCTCCTCCCCTTCAGGGATTCCAATAATTCTGACATTGGAACGTCTCATGGCTTCATTTATTTCCCTGATTCTGTTTTTGTGGCTTCTAAGCTGTTTGTTCCAGGCTTCCTCCTGATCCTTTCTCTCTATCTGTTTGTCCTCCAGATCACTAATTCTATCTTCTGTCTCAGTTACCCTAGCTTTTAGAGAATTTAGATTAGATTGGAACTCATTGAGAGCATTGTGAACCTCATCCCTGGTGGCCTTCAGCTCTGCCCTAACACGAACATCATCCTTGGTGGCTTTCAATTCTGCCTTAGTCAATTCCATTTGGTCATCCAGGGCTTTCTCCAACCTAGCTATTGCCTGGATAATTGTTAGCCTGAATTCTCTTTCCGACATATTGTCTATGTTGATAGCCGTTAGCTCTGTTGCAGAAGGCCCATCCTCTGCATTTTTCTTCTGTTGGGGATTTCTCCTCCTAGTCATTTTGGTGAGAGATGACTGGACAGATGTAGCTGGAGGTATCGACTGTGGTGCAGTCAAGGTGCACCCTGGAACGCTTCTGAGCACTCAGGATTCCCCACCCAAATGAGAGAAAAAAGAAAAGAAAAAGAAAAAAGAGAGAGAGAGAGAGAGAGGAAAAAAAGGGAAGATAAAAGAGAAGGTTCAGCCCAAATGGGCCCCAAGGCAAGATTTATGACGTATACAAACAAAAACAGACAAACAAAAAGACTGATAAAAGTATATGAAAGAGAAAAAAAATATATATATAAGCAAAAAAGTAAGAACCTCATCAAAAAGAACCCCAAGTATAAGATTTATATACTATCAGGACAAACATAAATACACAGAGACACTGGCAGAAGAAAAAGATGGGAGCATGGTTATAGATTCTCAGTGTGGGTGAGGAAGTTTATTTTGATTCTTCCTGGATGTATCTTGATATCTTTTGTCAAAGGACTCAACTTTCCTAAGATAAAGGGGGATTAAAAATTGGTTTAGGTATAGGGGTAGCATTGATTGGAGAAAGGGGGTTACCTTGAAGTTTAACTCTATATGAATATTAGAAAATAAAAATCAAAAAGAAATAAACTGGACTAAACTAAAATTTAAAAAAAAATTGAAAAAAATAGAAAAGCAAAAGAAAAACACAGGTGTATGTATCAAAAAGTTCAGGTTATAAGTTTATCATGGAATTTGATGTACTGGAAATTTCACTGTGATGGTAAATAGATTAAAAATTATCTATATAAAAAAAGAGAAAAAATGAACCAGAATAGTGGGAACGAGTTAAAAATAAAAGTTGTATCTATGAAGTAGTAGTGGTTGTTCTCTTGTAGTTTTTTTTTTTTTTTTTTTTTTGGGGGGAGGGAGCTGCCACGTGGGTTTTCAGTCAATGATGTTCCCTGAGTTAAGTCCTCCCGCCCCCCTCAAAGGGGTGGGCTCTGAGGAAACCGGTTTTTTCAGGCTTTTGTTCTCTGGAGGTTTTTATTTTTGTTCACTTCTTTTCTCTCACCTTGATAGCTTTTGATTGTGTTTGGAGGTTTAGAGGAAAGCAAACTGCACCCCGACCTCCCTCTCAGAGAGAAGCCTCGGTCTGCTCCCCTGCGGGTGCTGCAGAGCCCGTATAAATTCCCCCTTGGCCCACTGGCAGAGCAGGTTCCTAGTTGCTGTCCCTGGGGACACAGGATCTCTTGCTTGTACGCAAAACCA
>JAHRIG010000024.1:1913555-1969343 GCA_020311275.1 Eira barbara | reverse complement strand
CTCATTTATCCTAGCAGTGAGAGCTTCCATTTTTGATTGCACCTCATTAATAGCTTCTTTGATTTCAACTTGGTTAGATTTTAGTTCTTTTATTTCTCCAGAAAGGGCTTTTATCTCTCCGGAGAGGGTTTCTCTAATATCTTCTATGCCTTTTTCGAGTCCGGCTAGAACCTTGAGAATTGTCATTCTGAACTCTAGATCTGTCATATTACCAATGTCCGTATTGATTAGGTCTCTAGCCTTCAGTACTGCCTCTTGTTCTTTTTTTTGAGGTGAGTTTTTCTGCCTTGTCATTTTATCCAGATAGGATCTGTTTTCTCCTGCTGTGGAATTGCGCTGTTCTTGGTGAGCGAATTTGGTCTTGGCTGGGTTTCTTGTTGATCTTCTGGGGGAGGGGCCTGTTGTGGTGATTCTCAAGTGTCTTTGCCGCAGGCGGAATTGCACCGCCCTTGCCAGGGGCCGGGCTAAGTAATCTGCTTGGGTTCGCTTTCGGGAGCTTTTGTTCCCTGAGCGCTTTCCGTAGAGTTCCGGAGGATGGGAATGAAGATGGCGGACGCCCAGTCTCTGGCCCGGAGGAGCCGAGAGCTTGGGGTTCCTCTCCTCAATGCGCCCTCAGAGAAAAGCGCCCAACCGCCCCGCCTCCCTGGCCTGCGGTCGCGCCTTGAGGAAAGTGGTCAATTGCCGGCACTTGGAGAAAAGCAGCCGGTCGCTTCCGTCTCTGTGGCCTCCGGCCGCGCTCCGAGCCCACCCAGCCTGCGACCGGCACGAGGTAACCCCGGGCTGAGAGCTCACTCCTCAGCTTTGTCGCTGTAGCCGGCTTCCCCGCTCTAATACCTGCGAGCTCTGAGGCCCTCAGACACCCCTGGTCCTTCTGTGACCCCGCGGGACCTGGGGTTACGCTGACCCTGCCTGGGTTTCCCCCCGGTTTAGCCTCTGGAGCGATGTCTCCCAGTGGAGCAGACTTTTAAAAGTCCCGATGT
The DNA here is from genome assembly GCA_020311275.1 of Eira barbara. Taxonomy (NCBI): domain Eukaryota; kingdom Metazoa; phylum Chordata; class Mammalia; order Carnivora; family Mustelidae; genus Eira; species Eira barbara. The sequence goes on along the minus strand of JAHRIG010000024.1, from coordinate 1,968,363 downwards.
TGTGCTCCGTTGCTCCGCCGCTTGCAGGGAGCCGGCCCCTCCCCCCGGGTTCTATCTTCCCGTCGCTTTGGATTCACCTCCACAGGTCCTACCTTTCAGAAAGTGATCAATTTTCTGTTTCTAGAATTGTTGCTCTTCTTCTCTTCGATTTCCCGTTGGATTTGTTGGTGTTCACAATGGTTTGATAAGCTATCGAGCTGATCTCCTGCTACCCGCTGTCATCTCAGCCTGCTACTTCTCCACCATCTTGACTCCTCCCCCCCTACTGGAGTTTCTTGAAGGTCATGAGGTCTCATCTGTTCACCGAATACATATTCATTGAGCACTCTCTGCCTGTTAGAAACTTTTCAGGGTTTTAAGGGCATCGCAGTGATGGAAACAGACACAAAACGTTGCCCTCCAGAAGTTTACATTCTAGCGTGAGGCGACAGACACAACACAAAAGAGTTAACTCTGCCCAATATTCTGAATCTGTCCAGATAAAAAGATGATGTCAATTCAGCTTTCCCTCTGGCAACTTAATCTCTTTCCTTAATTATTAGAAATGAAAGGGACGAATTTCTAACACTCGTGAAACACAGTGGGTCAGAGAAATTTCCATCTTAAAAATACCAGGAGTGAAAAGGAGAGCTGGCTTTTGAAAAATAGGTTGCACCAGTGTTTACTGAAGAGTGTTTGGAGGAACTCCAGACCCTCAGGAGGCGTAACAAAATGAACCTGTTCTATTGAGAGACCTTTCCAGGAAGGATCTCCTTTCACAAGACTCATATGGAAGTTCTCAGTGCACACTGTACGCAGAAACATCTGTGAATTTCAGCAGTAACACTGTTTGCCCAAGCGTGTTTCATCCGGAGACGCCCCCAGTTTGACCAGGGACCTCATTCCAGTGCCACCTGCTCTAGCCATTCTCCACGGCGTTCAGCGGAGTGCACTCAGGACATAATGCAGGAGTTGGCAAACTGTGGCCTGTGAGCCAAACCCAGCCAGTTGCCTGATTTGTCATAGCCTGCAATGTAAGGATAGATTTTACATTTTTTTTAAGATTTTATTTATTTATTTGACAGATGGAGATCACAAATAGGCAGAGAAGCAGGCAGAGAGAGAGGAGGAAGCAGGCTCCCCGCTGAGCAGAGAGCCCGACGAGGGGCTCGATCCCAGGAACCTGGGATCATGACCTGAGCGGAAGGCAGAGGCTTTAACCCACTGAGCCACCCAGGTGCCCCTACATTTTTATATGTTATATTAGCACCTGCAGAATAGCCTCGATTTTTCCTCTTGGTCCACAAAGCCTAAAATATTTACTACTTGACCTTTTAAGATAAAAGATCACCAAACCCTAGATTAGGCTGAGGAGGAAGACAAGGTCACCCATTTTCCACAGAGTGGGCCCCCTCTCTTCCAAGGACACGACATTACTCCGTGACTCAGTCTCTCCCACCAGGATTCATTCTTTACCACACATTTTCATTCATTAGTGATGTCTTCACCACACTAGGGTATCTTCCCTTTTATGAAACTTGTCTTTAGTTTTTTGTGTAACACTCAGCAAAAGAATATGACAGTGCTTGTGTCACTAAACTTTCCCATAAGTTTAAACAGGTAAGTTATCAATAGTTCGATCTATCGTTATAGAACACGGCACCCATTCTTCTACTCGTTGAGAGTATACTCTGTTCTCAAACCACATGAGGCATTTGGCTGGATAGAGTCTATTTGAGGTGGAGATGATACAAAGTATGTTCTTTGACAAGATTAGTACTGACAGAGAAATCAGTACCAGTAAGATTTCTAGAAAATTTCCAAGTATTTGAAAATTAAATAAAAAAGACTTAAACAACCCTCGAATCAAAGAAATTACAAGAGGAACTGAAAATATTTTGATTAATAATGAAATCATAAGACATTAAAATTTGGGGGATGCAGCTAAATCAGCCATGAGAGGAATATTGATAGCTTTAGATGCCTGTATTCAAATGAAAGAAGCTGTGACATTAATGTCTTCTAATCCATCTTAAATTGGCAAGGAAAAGGAAAAAGAGTAACTTAAACCTTAAATAAGAAGACAGGCAATATTACAAATGAAAGTGGAAGTCAGTGAAATAAAAATAAAGAAACACAAACGAGCCAACAGTGACACAGTGGAGAAACTCAACAGGGCCAAAAGTTATTTCTTTGAAAATATAAATAAAACTGATAAACCTCTAGCAATATTGGTCGAAGAAAAAAGAGAGAAAACACAAATTACTAATAGCAGAAATGAGAGAGGTGAAGTCATGAGAGATTGTACAGATGAAATGATCATGAGGGGATACGTAATGATAAAGGCACACATGGGAAGATCTACAGCTTGTGCCGTACTTATGGTGAAATATTGATGTGCTTTCCACCTGAGATGGGGAACAAGACCAGAAGATCTTCTTTCATCACTACTATTCAACAGTGAAGACAGAGACTCTTATTTAATACAGTAAAGAAAGGAATCCATATAGGAAAGATGTAAAACTGTATTTATTCACAGATCTCATGATTGTGTAGATAGAAAAGTCTAAGGAACCTCTAAGAAGATTATTAGAGCAGGCAAATTTAGCAATGTTGCAAAATTCAATTTTAAGAAATTATATCTCTCGGGATGCCTGGGTGGCTCAGTGGGTTAAAGCCACTGCCTTCAGCTCAGGTCATGATCTCAGGGTCCTGGGATCGAGCCCCACATCGGGCTCTCTGCTCTGTGGGAAGCCTGCTTCCTCCTCTCTCTCTCTCTCTCTGCCTGCTGTTCTGCCTGCTTGTGATCTCTGTGTGTCAAATAAATAAATGAAAATCTAGAAAGAAAGAAAGAAAGAAAGAAAGAAAGAAAGAAAGAAAGAAAGAAAGAAATTATATCTCTATGTACCTGAAATGGACAACTAGAAAATGAAATTGCAAAGCCAATATCACTTATAAGAACACAAAAAATATCAACTGTAGTAGCAACAAAAGAAGTATATGGTTGTACAATGGAAATTATAAAATGCTAAAGAGAGAAACTGAAGAATATGTAAGTTAAGGAGAGATGTACCATGTTCATATGTTGGAAGATCCAATTTTGTTCATTTGCTTTTTGGAAGGCTCAGTATTGTTAAGATATTAATTTTCTCTCAATTGATCTATACCAAAGCAATTCTAATTAAAATTTCAACAGATTTTTTCTAGAAATTAACAAGATGACTTGAAATTAATTTAAAAAGATGAAGGAAGGGGTGCCTGGGTGGCTCAGTGGGTTAAAGCCTCTGCCTTCGGCTCAGGTCATGATCCCAGGGTCCTGGGATCGAGCCCCACATCGGGCTCTCTGCTCAGCGGGGAGCCTGCTTCCTCCTCTCTCTCTGCCTGCTTCTCTGCCTACTTGTGATCTCTCTCTCTCTCTGTCAAATAAAATAAAATCTTAAAAAAAAAAAACAACTCATCTACTGTCTTTCAAATATATTTAAAAAAAAAAAAAGATGAAGGAAGAAAAATAGTACACATATAGACATAAATGAAGGATATAATCTATTTGAATTCAAGATTTGATGTGGAGGTATAGTAATTAAAATAGTGTAGTATTAAAATAATGATTAAAATTAAACCCTTGGAACAATATAAGAAATCCAGAAATTGGTCTTCACTTACAACACCAAATGATTTCAACAAAAGTGCCAAAGAAACTCAATGGAAAAGGAAAATTTCTTCAACAAACGATGCTGGAATGACTGAATATCCACGCATTAAAAGAAGAGCCTTGTTTCCTGTCCTACATGTTGCCCCAGATCAACTGAAGACAGATCACACCTAAACGAAAAGTGCAAATGAAAGATCTTCTGAAAACATTGCTTCTATATCTTGGCGCAAGTAAAGATTCCCTAAAAATCAAAACAAACAAACAAAAATAAATAAAGCTTGGATTATAAAGTAAAATATTTATAAATGAAAATTCATCAGTGTTAAAAATGTCTTCTCACCAGAAAATACTACCATGGCTATCATCATAAACTGGAGGGTAATACTGGAAATAATAGATTCAGAAAAGACCCGTGTCTGGTTGTACGAGGAAGCCCCGGAGCTCAACAGAAAGACAAGACCAACAACCCAATACAGGTACGCAGACGCCTGGAACAGGAAATTCAGAAAAGAACACACAAAAATAGTGAATGAAAAAGTGTTTAACACCATTCTCAGGGAAATGCAAATTGAAATCATCATGAGATACAACTATACATATACTAGAAAGGCTAAAATTTAACAAGTTTAGCAACACAAATATTGAAGACTGTATGGAAGAACCAGAACTCCTATTTATTGGTGTTAGGACTATAAAATGTTAGAACATCTTTTAGAAAACTTTGTGGTAGTTTCTTAAAATTTTAAGCATAGATTTGTCCTACGATATACCAGTTCAACTTCTTTTCTTTAAGATTTATTTATTTATTTTAGAGAGAGAGCACATTGGAGCATGGGGTGGAGGACAAGCACAGAGGGAGAAGGAGAGACAGAATCTTAAGCAGACTCCTTCTGAGCTGGGAGCCCAACGTGGGGCTCGGACTCACAGCCGTGAAATCGTGACCTGAGCCGAAACCATGAGTCAGATGCTTAACTGACTGAGCCACCCAGCCATTCCTCCAGCAGTTCTACTTCTAAGGACTAGTCTAAGATAAATGAAATTACATCTACAAAAAGTCTTGTACAAGAATCCATGCCATGGTATCCACGACAATCAAAGCCAGAAAGAACATTTCCTGGAGGGTGGGTACATCACCTGCTGTGTATTCACACAACAGAAGATGGTTCAGAATCCAAAGGAACACAATATTGATACGTGCAACAACACGGATGGACGTCAGACCCGGTAGCCCAGTGAAGAAAACTGGACATAGAAAGGTCAGTGCTCCACGACTCCCCCCACATGAAATTCTCTAGACTAAGCAAAATTAGCATATGGTGGTTAATGCTGGGTAGTGATTGTTTCCAGGGAAAAGGGCATTGACCAGGAGGGGGCAGGGAAGGACTTTCTGGAGTGATAGGTATGTTCTGTGTCTTGAAATACATTTACAAAAACTGATTAAATGATACATCTAAAGTTGAACATTTCATGTATGCATATTATACTACAAAATTACATACACAGACACATATACACTAGCCTAGTAGAGCTAGAGTTCCACACCAGGCATTACCCTGTATACAGTGATGGTCTGGACCAGGTACTGTCTTGTGTAAATTCATAGTCTGGGTCCAGCACTATTCTATTGTTACTTATGTTATGTTACATTACATTACATTACATTTGTCAGCCTATCAGTGGGAAAGTGAGGTGACTACACTCAAGACGATTTTTAAACAGTTTAAAACCCCTTTAATGTTTCATAAATGCAACCAGATCAGACACTAGCTTGGTATACAGTGATGGTTCAAGACCAGATGCTAACCTGGTGTACAGTGATGGTTGCAGACCAGACACTAGCCTCATGTACAGTGATGGTTCCAGACCAGATATTAGCCTGGTGTACAGTGATGGTTCCAGACCAGATGCTAACCTGGTGTACAGTGACGGTTGCAGTCCAGGGACTGCCTGGTGTACAGTGATGGTTGCAGACCAGAGGCTAGCCTCGTGTACAGTGATGGTTGCAGACCAGATACTAACCTGGTGTACAGTGATGGTTGCAGACCAGACGCTAACCTGGTGTACAGCGATGGTTGCAGACCAGATGCTAGCCTGGATGTAGTGATGGTTGCAGACCAGATGCTAGCGTGGTGTACAGTGATGGTTGTAGACCAGGGACTGCCTGGTGTACAGTGATGGTTGTAGACCGGATGTTAGCCTGGTGTACAGTGATGGTTGCAGACCAGACACTAGCCTGGTGTACATTGATGGTTCCAGACTAGTTGCTAGCCTCATGTATAGCGATGATTTCAGAGCAGACATTAGCCTGCTCTGAGAGATCACAGACAGAACAACCACTACAGTGATTGTTGTAGACCAGATGCTATCCTGGTGCACAGTGATGGTTCCAGACCAGGGACTACCCTGGTATGCACTGATGGTTCTGGATTGAGCCCCAGTATGATTGTGGATTTTGGAGTAAGGATCTGGAAAACACATGCTAGCATTGGGAAACAAGCCAGAGAGTTTCTCTCCAATGGGAGAGAACCAGTGCTCTGACAAGCCCACCTGGCATCCCTCTCCATGGCTGTTCCCTCATCTGGGAAACCCCATTTGCCTCTCTGAAATGTGAATAGTCATACTCACCCACCCCGGACTTCATTAAGCCACATGCTGTGTTATGAGGTTATTTTTAAATACTTTATAAAACTCTCTCAGTGTTCCAATATGGTATCTTTATTGTAACTACAGAAAAAGATACATTTCAGCTTTATGGAATTAGATGACAGCATATCTTGGACTATTTGAAGAAAACGTTTAATGTGTTAAACACTGTCATGCAGGAGTTAATAAAAAAAGTTGTTTTTTTTTTTAAACAAAAGCTACCTTTTCATGTGTTATGCATTCCCCATCCCCAAGGAGAATGGCCTACTTTGAAAAAGCTATTTAATTCAAATAAAGGAAGGATATGATGTTGCCAGTGAGAGCAAATAAAGATGGAATAAGGTATATTACCAAGGAAGTGTTTGCAGAACACACTGAAATTAATCTGCCCCACGCAGTAGTTGACACAGTTCATTCTAGAACAGATAAATCATTCATAGGAAAAACAAACACCAACTAAAAAGAAATAGATCACCAGTTGAGCCATATACATCATGGCCTGTTGACACAACACGAATTTTCTGCTGAATCAGACACTTGATCTGCTCAATCGAAGTGAAGACCCACTGAGTGGGGCGTGTCAGCCGGTTCGGCACACCACCCTGTGCGCGTTCATGCAGCTTCCGTGGATTTCCAGCAAACGAGGATTACACAATAGAGCAGAGCTCATATTTACTGAGCCGCAGTCATTAAGAGGTAAAAGTGCTGGCTCGTAAAATGTATACATCACTACGCCTTCCCTTTAACTCAGTTCTCACGGTCTTTCTAGGAACACCTGAGTGAGGGCAGGCAACCATTAAGGTGGTCCCTCGAGCCGAGTGCACTCTCCCCGCGAGTGGGGGCAGGACCTGTGACTCGCTTCTAAGCAGTAGAAGCCGGGGAGGGGGGTCGCTCGGGGCGGCACCGCTCTGCATAGGACTCCAACGTGCTCACTCTGGAGCCTTTGTCTCCCTGATGCTGTCTTGGAAGAGGCAAGCTGCTACAAGTCCTTTTTCTAAACTATACCTGAGATTTAATTTATGGAGGTATGGCCCGCCGATGATGTGGAGAGGCTGAGGCCATTGGAAGAAATTTCCCATTACGTAGATTCTCTGAGGGAAGAGGGCAGGCCCTGTGATACCCCACAGGGCCACACGGAGCTCAGGGATGGAAGCGGGAAGGAGGCAGGCTCAGGCCAGAGCCTCTCTTGGGGTCTCCCAACCGAGAAATGAACAGCTTAGGCTAGTGTAAATCATTTCGGTATGCCTTGGTGCTGTCACCTTTGCCAGATACCTGTCCCTGGTTGAGTTAGGATGGGGACACTCTAGCTTCTTGTGTGACACTCAGGTAGGGAGGCAGCTGGGGCTACAGGCCTGGGATGGGTTGGTTTACAAATGAAAGGCGTGCTCCTGGGCAAGTTATTATGTCTGGGAATCAGCACTGGGAGAGGCAGTCCCTGCCCAGGCCTGGAAGGGCTCCAGAATATCAAGAATATAGAAAATATAGTTATGGGGTGCCACAGTGGCTCAGTCAGTTGAAAATCTGACTCAGTTTCAGCTCAGGTCATGATCACGAGGTCGTGGGATTGAGCCCCACATCAGGCTCCCTGCTCAATGTGGAGGCCACTGGAGGCTCTCGCTCTCCCTCGGTCCCTCCTGCCTGTGCTCTCTCTCAAATAAATAAATAAGTCCAGCCCCCAAAAAAGAAAGAAGGAAAATAGAGTTAACATATTTGGCCCTGTGAGGAATGGATGCCCAGTGGACAAATATATTTGTAGAAAACACAGTCAGGACAATCCTATAGCTTCAAGGAAATGAATTTTACCAACAGGCTGGGGACTTCGGAAGCAGATCTTCCCCAGTCGAGGCTCTGATGGGAGCCCATCCTGGGTGATGCACTGGGGGGCCCCTGAGCAGAGGACCCCCTAACTCATGCCCTGATTCCTGATCCCCAGAAACTGAGGGAAAATAAACATGTTATTTAAAGCTGCTGACTCTGTGGTGATTTGTTTAGCAGCAACACGAAAGTGAACCACTGGTCAAAATAAGCACAGGATGGAAATCATCTTGAAATTCTTAATTTAAGGATATATAAGCAATTTGAAATTTCTTGCCATCGATGGCACGGGGTAATCTGATTCAGAGACCAGAGAGCGAATATTTTCAAGTGTTTTAAACATGGATTCACTGGAGATGAAGAACGTCAGGACCCGAGGGGCTGGGGCGGGACTGGTCAGGCGGGAAAGGCCATCAGCTGGGAGCAGACAGACCCCAGAGCAGGGGCAAGGTGAAGGGGTCAGTCCCAGCAAATGTAGTGAGGAGTCAGGGCAATCACTTTGCAGGCAGCCCGCAGGCCCAGAGGATGTGGTCCTTGGCCAGTCTCCCCGGGCTTCAGAGGTAGACTCAAGTCCTGGGGACAGCTGTGGAGGTCTGCAGCAGAGAGCCTGACGTGAGAATCCACACGGAGACCCACACACTGGAGAGGGACTCAGAATAACAAGAACCCAGTTGCAGAAACCAATGTACAATTTCAGGGAGAAGGGAGGCTCTGCCTTTGTGAGCAACTTTCTCCTCTTTGCCTCAGTTTCCAGCTCCGTGAAATGGGGCCATGGCGTCACCTCTCAGTGAGGGAGTTATCTGCCATCAACCTCTCTTAAGACACTAAAGAACTGGAAAGCAGCAACATGATAGTCTGGGGTTGATCCATTCAGCAATGGGAGGGTCTTGAAGAGCAAACGTCTTGATCAGCCTTGATAAGTAAGCTTCTTTAATTGGTTAATGGTCATATCTTCCTGGAGCAAGTATTTCCTAGAATAAACAACTGAGCGATTTATGGCTGGTTCAGGTATTTGCACAGAAAAAGGAAGTAGTGTAGCTCTTAGAGGGAGGATCATGTTCTCAAAGGATTAAATCAAATAATGTGAAACAAACTCTGAGCTTAATTCCTGGTACACAGTAGGTGCTCAATAAATGTAGCTGTCCACATAATTAGCAACAAGGCTGACTTGATGTGACTCACTGTGGCCTTAAGTCTAGTGGACCTTTTTTTTTTTACACTAATTTATACATTTTTAATTGGTTGCATGTATTAATGTACTATAAGATTCTTTTCTAAGAAGGATTACATAATAAATGGAGACTATAAAAAATCTGGACCATTAAAAGTAAGAAGCATTAACAGATACATGCAAAACTCAGTCTGATCAGGCTGGGTGTGAGCCTATAATGAAGCATGGGGCACCAGTCTTCCCAAGTGGTAGCCTTCACAGAGGCCGGGGTGGGGAGAGGGGGTAAAGAGACCACGAGACCGTGTAAAAAATCAGATAACTGATTAAACACAGATTAACGTAAGCAGTTCCCTCTCCCCAGTGGACGAAAAGAATAAGCTTCCCATGCCGACTCCACACCAGAACGATTTCTACGGCTTGCCTGTCCTGCTGCCATACGAGGGCTGGTGGGGTGGGTGGGCAGACCCCGATGGACGCATCACAGGCCTGGGCCGGGCCTGTCTGCTTGTGTCAGGGCTCTGTGTGTGTAAGGGTGTGTTCGATGGGACTTCTTTAGGCAGCCGGATTCGAGAGATGACTTTATGCTTTGTTTGGAAGAGGAGAGGGGCTTGTGTTGGAAGGCCTAAATGTGTTCTCTGTTTGCGAAGGACTCTGCCCTGCTCTCACGGCCCCTTCAGCACCTGCAGCTCTCCACTGAGGCCTTGGCCTGGCATTCTTGTCCAGCGTGATGGGCTCAGGGAATTCACCGTATAGCTCTACCTCTGTTTCCTGTGTAAGTGCATTCCGTGCAATTGTCTGGAATGCCAGCTCCACACTGATGGCCTCCTTGGCACTGGTCTCGAAGTAGGGAATGTTTTTGCTGTCACACCAGGCCTGTGCTCGCTTTGTGGCCACTTGTCTGTTTTCAAGGTCAATCTTGTTTCCCAACACAATGAAGGGGAAGTTTCTGGGATTCCGGGGACTGGCCTGGATGAGAATTCATCTCTCTAGCTGCGGAGAGTTTTGAAGATGTTGGGGGCAGTAACATCCAACTCCAGAATGCAGCAGTCTGCGCCTCTGTAGAAGGCCTCACTGAGGGGCTGGAGCCGCTCCTGGGCTGCTGTGTCCCAGATCTGCTTCGTAACTAGTCTGTCATCCACCATCACCTCCTTTGTCAGAAAGTTTGCTCCTGTGGTAGCTTTGTACTGTTTACTGAATTTCTTCTTCAGATACTGGTTCCTGAGTAATGTCTTACCAACTCCAGAATCTCCCAGGATGATAACCTTCAGCAACACTTTCTTTCTAGAGGTCATTCGTCAAATGCAGCCACTCCACTGGGACTCCGGGCCGGGCGTGTTGCTAGGGCTCTTGTTGAGGAGGAAGTACCAGGGAGGACAGGGGCTGAGCAGAGGTCCAAGTTCTGGTTCCAGCAGACTCCTCGGCACTTCCCAAGCCTTCAACATCTAGTGGACCTTTTAATTTGTTGCACTAAGGAGGGTTGACACTAACTTGCTTTGTGGCACGTTACCACAAAGGAGGTAGTCACCCTCAGCACCTGCCACTCACTAGCATTTCTTGTCCGCGTCCTCTGTCTTTAGGACTAACGTGCATCAGGTCCATGTTGGACTTTGGTCCTCTCGCCTCCCCTCTACCACAGCTCTGTGATGCCAGCCAGAGAAAGTCCTCTGCTTTAGGGGCTTGTAATGGGTTGAAGTGTGTCCCATCTTCCACAAAAGTTGTTGAACCCCATTACCTGTGGATGAGACCTTATGTGAAAATAGGACTTCCACAGATGATTGAGTTAAGATGGAGGTCATAGGGCAGGCTCAATGAGAGTCCTTACAAGAAAAGGGCATTTGGACACAGACACAGACACACAAGCAGAATGCCACGTGAACACGAAGTCGGAGGTTGGGGGAGGGCCTCAACAAGCCGAAAAATGCCAAGGACGGCCAGCAGCCACCAGAAGCTACCTAGAAGCCTGCAAGAGGTCCTTTCGAGCTTCAGAGGATCCAGGCCGTGGACCCCTCGATCTTGGACTCACGGCCTCCAGGGCTACGAGAGAAAGCATTCCTGTTGTTAAAGTCACCCAGGAGGTTGCGCTTTGTTATGGCACATTTAGGCCTACACTGGGCCCCTCTGAATAATCCACGATAACCCCCTTGGGTCGTTGAAATTTCCAGTTTGATGAGTCGGTGGAAAACCATTTCATCTCTTCTCTTCCCCTATGTATCCTATTCCTAGAACAGATCCCAACAGCCCAGCTTATTCCAAGCCTCCAGAACTTTCCAACAACAGCACTTATGATCCTATCCTCTGTTTTCTGATCTCATTACAGGTCCCTGGAATTAGGATGCTCACAACGTACCATCATACAGGACCTAGTTGCATTCTGTCCTCTCTTCCATCCTCAACAAGGTACATCTCTGGGAACTCAGCTGACCACCATTACCAACCACATTTCTGTTATGATATGATACTGGGCTTTTTAAAATGCATTTATGATTTAAAGTTGTTTGTGGGGCACCTGGATGGCTCAGTTGGTTAACCATCCAGCTCTTTCATTCGGCTCAAGTCCTGACCTCAAGGTCCCGGGATCCAGCCACATGTCAGGATCCCCACTCAGTGGGGAGTCCATCTATCTCTCTCTTCCGCACTCTTTGACCCTCCCCCTGCTTGCCCTCTCTCCCTCTCAAATGAACAAATAAATCTTAAAAAATAGTTTATTTGCAATGACATGATCAAATATTTCATGTTAAAGAGTGTGTATTTTGCTCACAGGATCCAGTCAGTTTTGATTGAGTCAATGTGTAGGTTCCTAGTGAAGTTGTCTCAGTGCCACCCCATATATACAAAGCAGTGACAATAGCAGCCTCCCCCCCCCCCCGGATGCTCTGTGCTGAGTGACACCACGTGTGTCTCTGTGGCTCATTTTCAAGTTTTTGGAACAGTCACTGCATAAATGCCAAGCTCTGTATTATGATGAGTTAATCCGATTTCTTGGAAATGCCCAGGTTCTTCATTATGTTGGCAGGTCTTTATTCCTCAATTAGCTAGTCTACCACAAGTGGATTAATCCCCCTAATTGCTGCCATGTAGGTGGAACACCGTCAAGGGGGGCTGCAATGTTCCATCCTTGCTCTGAGACCCTCTCTCCATGGTAAGTCACTTGCTGTCCACTGTGTTAGCTTCTTTACATGTGAAGAGAGGAGAATATGACTCACAGGGTGTTAGCAAAGGAGTTCCTAATGTGAAGCTTGGTCACAGCATGGCTTGCTGCCTCTGTTTCTGGGAGGTTTGTGTTCGGGAACGAGGTGACCTTCTGCACCTGGACAAGGAGGCTGACAGCATCCAAGCTGTGGTTAAGCCCCAGGCATCAGGCAGGTGCTTCAAGAGAGGGCCCAGCAATCCAGACCCTCTTTGGAGGGCATGGACCAGGGCTCTAGTGCAGAATCCCACCCACATCACAACCGAGGCTGCACTTGGTAGCTTAGCCTGGAGAAGGGAGTTTGAGAAGGCTGATGCTGACTGATTTCAACTGCTCACACTTCTGCTTCCTATCCCTCATGTGGGGGCAATTTCCTTCACACTGAGCTACAGCCAAATACCCAAAACTATTCATTTTGGGTTGAGCTGCCTATTAGCATCACTGGAGAGCCTGAAGGACCTTTCTTGGGAAATCAGGTATGAATGGTCGAAATTCAGCTGGAGATCCAAGGCTTTTCTAGCTAGCATTATCAAACTGTGTTTGTCCCATACCTATGGATACTTCATTCGCTCAGATATGTACTGTTAGGACTAGTTTAGGATGAAGTAGCTAGGTGATATGTACATCTCAGCATAAAGCACAGTCTGTCTTCCAAGCTGTCCAATGCTGCCTGGACAAGAAGACCACGTATGTAGTAAGAGAACCCTCCTATGAGCACATGGTGTGGCTAATGGTGCCACACCCTCCACACGTGAGTGGACATCTCCAGCAGCGGTCCTTGCAAAAACATCTCCTGACCGTGAAGGTGTGGTCTGAAGACTGACTTCATGAAATATTGGTTTCTATACCCAGGCAACAGCAATTACTTCAATTAATTTATTTGAATTATCCTCACTTGTATCTCAACACAATTTTTATACCATAATATGATGGTATAAGTGGGTAAGATGGTCAGAGTAGGTCTTTGCTTTATTTAAGTAGAATGGCAAGGGTATGTTTTAGAGCAGGAATAACTGGGCTATAGAGAAAGACCACGTTGCCAGTGCAACCCCGAGCATCTGGGTAGACACTTCTCTGGTACCAGGAGGGTTTAGGTAGCACCATTTCCCAACAGGGGCTCTGAATAACAAGCCTTGTGTAGCGACGCCTTCAACAGAAAACACAGAAAATAGGTGTGCTATGAAAAGTAACATCTCATGGTATGTTCTCAGATAAAAATCCTTACCAGTTTACTTGACATCCCAAGAGAAACCAGAATGCATTTGACAACAGTGGAGAGCTCTCCCGAAGGAAGGTTGCTCTGGTTGTGTAAGTGCGCTGTGTTATATCGACTAAGTGCAATGAGATAGCCTCATCCAGAAAATCAAAGGCTGTCTTGTTCAGGAAGCCAATGCTTGTCTTCATGGGGCGGCCTTGGATGCTCTTGCCCAGGACATGAAAAGCTGGTGAACAGGTGCCAGATGGGTTCTCACGTGGAAGATGACACGAAGCCTTTGAGTTTCCAGAGAAGAAACAAGTGTTCTGGGGAGCACCGTGTTCTCAGGCTGGGGCTACATAACAGAGATATGCTGGGGATACCTTCCTTCTCATGTCGGGGACCACTGCTCTGCTTATGGGTGCGGGAGATGAAGAGGACCCTCCTGGAAGGCTCTTGGGTTCATGGCTCACTTTCCTGTGTCCACTGGTGTGGAGGCTGTTCTTGTGTTGAGAGTTTATGACCCCCTAAAGTGGTTTTTTGCACTATCACTTTGCTTTTACCACATTTTGAATGCAATATAACCATGAGTTTAAAAATATTTTTAAATTGGTAAAGAATGTGGGGCAGAAAGAAGAAATAATGTGTACATTTACCTGTCATATTTTATGTGCAAACTGGATGCACTCACGTTGGCATCGCTGTTTACTGTTTACATAAGCTTGCGTTTGTTGTTCAACTGTGTTTTTTTTTTTTTCCTCTTTGTGAAAGTCGTTTTGAGTCTTTTGGGTTAAGCTTGGACACATCACCGTTAATCTCACTGAAATTAATGAAAACTTTTTCTTTTTAATCTGATGCTTCTTAAGGGCAGACTTTTCAGAAATAAGCCAAAGTTGTTAAAGTGAGTGAGAGGTTAGTATATGAATTAAGGTGTTTCATACCCTCTAATTTATTTCACCCCTTGGCCCTTTCCCCCATTAGAAGTAATCACGGACGGTGAGGCGCTCCAGGCTTACACTTCGGGAAGGGATAATGAAGCAGGGCTTTAGGCGCTCCAAAGTAAGCTTCTGAGATTCGTGCCAGATAAGAGCTGTGAGAGATGAAGCTCTCTGCATTTTTGGATTTCAGCCTAAATCCTCAATCATTGGATTGGGGTGGGGTCACCCTCCTGCCCCAGCCAGCAGACCCAGGGGAAATGATGATGAGCCAGTTTGGTCCTCCCAGGACTGGAAGATCCTTGCCAGCAAGGGTGTAGGGTGGCCCTGAACCTCCCCCTGTTGAGTGGGTAGACGGGGGGATGAAGCACTAGGTGATGGGCACTGAGTGGTGGCCAGATGGAGGTGAGATGTTCAGAGTTGTCCCTCTCCCTGAAGCAGAAAGCAGGCTTGGGGGACACAGGGGCATGACTTGTAAGGGAGCCAGGGTTCAGAACTGGTGATCACTAGGTGCTTTCCTCATGCTGTGGTACTTGGAGGCCTTAGGACTGTGATCCTTCACCCAGGCAAAGAGGAAAGGAAGGAAATCCATAACAGAGTTGAAGCCGTCTTCCCTCAGTTGAATAGTTGTCCATTCCCTGTATGAAGTTAAGTGGAACCTTGAGGTGGAAAGTGATCTGGTTTTGTGACGGAAAAAGGGGACTCCCACAGTGACCAAGGCTTGCAGTCCTGGGACCAGGAGGTGTCCTTGTACCACCAGAAGCTGGCCACCGGAGTAGGGCTGGCCATCATGGAGCTCACCAGGGATGTGCCCACTGGGCAGTCTGGCGCCCAAGCCCCCCTCTTCCTGAGAGCCCACCAAAGAGCGGTTCGGTCAGGGGCTGGGTTTTCCATCTTCAACAACAACAAAAGGAGGAATTTACTCAACAAATTATTAAGGCGCATAAGATCAGAGGGAGTTTATGAAGCACTTAGTAAAATAAATAATTTAGAGTACCTTAATTTAGAAATACTAGTTCATTCACCTTAATTCGTACATTCTTAATCATTCTTATATATTTATTAAAGCAAAGTCCCTAAGAAACACATTCTTGTATAAAATAAACAAAAGATTTTCACCAAATGTTCTCTAATTCAGATTTCATGACAATGCACATTGTCTTAGCTTTATTATGAAAAAATGGTGAGGCTTCATGTTTATATATGCACATAATATTAAGTAAATTTCAACTTAAATTCACTAATTTAAGCTAATACATTAGCTAATACATTTACATGTGGCCCCCTTTAAATTCATTAATCATATTGGATGTTATTAGGTAATCCCTTTTGATGAAATCTGTGGAATGATTTCCTTGACCACCAAGGCCTCTATGCAAATGTCATGGGAAAGGTGCTGAGCAGGAAGCAGCCACTGTCATAAATCCGTTCCTGACGTTCTGTCAGAGAAAATACATTTTTCTCCCCTTGGTTGATTGACTTGGGGGAAATCTGTTGAGTACCTTGAATCTTGGCTGTCATTTGAGCTGTTCCTTCTTCGATGTGCTGAAAAGTTTATTTAAATGATTCATTTGGTGGATTAGAAGTGATAAGCATCTCACACCTCTTAATAATTTGCATAAATATCCCGCCTCTACTTCAGTAGACACACCTGCTCAAGACCTTACCTGAGTCAATCAGCATTATTCGCTCCCTCTCCTGCCAAGCGTGGTGCTCCCCAGGACACCCGAGTCGGCCCAGCGTGCTTCCTCCCTTCCGTGTGGAAACGCAAACCTGTGGGTAAACACAATGGGTGAAGATGATGGCGCTCACGGGGGTGAAGAATGGACCCGCCTTCGGCTCAGGTCATGATCCCAGGGTCCTGGGTCGGAGTCCCACATCAGGCTTCCTGCTCCGCGGGGAGCCTGCTTCTCCCTGTGCCGCTCCTCCCACTGGTTCTCTCAATCTCTCTCTCTCTCTCTCTCAGATAATTAAATAAAACCTTTTTTTAAAAAAAATGTATGTACTTTCTTGAGCCTTTGAGAAGTCAGTTTGGTTTTGCATTAATACCTCTGTTTTACTGCCTGATGTTAATTCAGTGTATGTTGACATTAATTCATTTTTTTTTTTTTTTCACAAAAGCAAGATCTCCTCGGATCAACTTTAAAATTGCCCTGCCTTCCAGACAGGTATATTATAGCTGCTTCCTGGCATTGGAGCACACGGCTCCAACACCTGCGCGGAGGCTCTCCTGTTAGCGTCGTCTGTGTTGTAAACACATCAGTATGAAATGTGGAAGGTTCTCCCCGGAGCAGCGCTGACTTCCAGAGGACATCATTATTACGTGTTTGCTGGGTTTAAAGTGAAATCACTCCTTCAGGTAAGGTTTGAAAGTGAATGGATATATTTATCTAGACCTTGAGTAGAATCTGGATCTTTCTTGTGAGGATCAGGAAGGTTTAAGTAACCCCTGACCCCAACCTTCTTATCCTGCTCTCTCCTACATCCCGGGGTTCTGTCAATTCCCAGGGGAGAGTTCTGCCTCTGGGCACTACAGGATGTCTAGAGAGGGGAGTGCGGGATGGACAACAAAGAAGATGGAAAATCTGCACAGAACTTAAGAGTGATTAAAGAGAGTTTGGACACTCCATTGGAAGATCCGGCATGTTCCAAGCCTCCCCACCATCCTGTCCTGCTCTGAGCTTTTGAGGATGTTTGTCACCACACCCGAATTTAGCACAACCTGACTGGTACATCTTCCAAAAACAAAATGTGACCAAGCCATCCTGTTCCTGAAAACTGCCAGCTATCCCAGACAAGGAGCAAGTGAAGTCCTACGACCTCCTCAACCTGCCTGGCACCATGCTCCTTTCACTCACCTGGACCAGCCTTCGCCCAGTCCTATCATCTTATTTCATGAGCTGCTGGGCACTTGCGCCAGGATCACTGAGATGGACCTGCTGGAGGGACATTGCTGGGTGAGCTCCTTGACTCCGTGAGCCTCGGCCAGGTTGTCTCCAGTGGTCTTCCTGCATGGATACTCTCAGCAGAGAAGCGTGGGATTTTCATTTACGCACACCCCAGCCCGCACATCTCATCGGCCTTCTTCTTCCGGGAGAACTGTCACAGAATGTTAAGTTTAGTTGGTACGTAAGTGGACATGTGTTGTATTTCGCTCTGTGTTCTCTGCAACCTTGGGACAGCTCACCGTTCCCGTACACACCCGAGGCACACACTTGGTCACATGTACCCCTGCATCTGTTGTGCTGGTTCATCCCTTGGCATTTCACACACCCACTCCTGCCCCCTAACAGTCAAACTACTATTCCTTCCTCACAGTCAGGTCAGGAGCACCTCCACTGTAACACCTTGGGGGAATCCGTCCTCCACTCCTGGGTCCTACGTCTGGATTGTTACCTGCATTCTGTTGGCGTCGCGAGGACACATTTTCCTGCGTGTATCCTTCACTAGATGGGTGGGTCCTCAAAGGCGGGGACAGAAGTGACTATGTGCACAGAGCTGGCTTCTGGATGTTCGTGGGGAAAGAGAAGAAAGGCAGCAGAGGGACGCAAAGGCAGCGAGCTCTTCCCATCTGACCCCAGCGGGGCCCCCAGATGCAGGGAGGGGACTTAGGGCCTCCAAGGATGGGGAACAGGAAAGGCCCTGAGGGGCAGCAGCATGACCATCGGGGAAGGTTTGCAAAGGCCGTTCTCCTTGGCAGACAGACAAGCTACACAGGGAGCCCGGCCCTGTCCCTGTACTTTGCTTTCGTTTGATTCTCTCGTGTTTTCAGCCCCAGGTTAAACACACATAAAGACGCTGGTTCTACCTTGTGGCGTTTACCTCCCAAAGGGGAAGCTGAACAGCAGGAGGCAGGCAACCTTTCCAGGGCCCCCCACAGGCACAGCTGGGTGCACCCAGCACAGGGCCCCGAGACAGCAAAAGGCTGTCGCACCTGCCGGAGGCCCACACATCACCGCCTGGACCTTCTGCTTTCCTCTTCCTCTCCTACTTCCTGGCTGGGATTTTGTTAAATAGGCCTAGACATTGGAGTTTGATAAGGAATGTGATCTGTTACTCTTATTTTTTAATAAAATTACATATATTTGAGGTGTACAATGTGATGACAGCCACATGTACGCGAGCACACATCAAATGGAATAATTACCAGAGTTGAGTTGATCAACACAGCCTTCAGCTCAGTCGGTCACGGCGTGTGTGCATGCACGTGAGTGTGCGCGCATGTGTGCATGCAAGTGTGTGAGTGTGCAAGAGTGTGAGTGTGCAAGTGTGTGCGTGTGTGGTGAGAACACTTGAGATTCGCGCTCTCAGCCAGTTCCAGGTGTACAACAGCCTTGCTAACTACATCAGCCATGCTGCACATTCAGTCCCGAGCACTGACTCACCTCACACCCAGAAGACTGTACCCTCAGCCAAGCCCTCCCCGCTTTCCCCCACCGCCCGTCCCAGGAAGCCCCGCTCTACCCCATGCTTCTGAGTTCAACTTCATAAGCTCCCCACGTGCGTAAGATCACACAGTGCTTGTCTTGGTCTGTCTGCCTTATTTCACTCAGCACAATGTCCCCTATGTCCATCCGTGCTGTTGCCAAGGGCAGGATTTCCTTCCTTCCTTCCTTCCTTCCTTTCTTTCTTTCTTTCTTTCTTTCGGGCTGAATAACGAGGACAAGTATTTTATATATGCTTTATGTTATGTTCTCAGAAGGACCACATAGGGAAGAATCAGGTGACAGAAAGAAATATCATTAAAAACAGTTATAAGAGGCTAATAGGGCGCCTCTCCCCCCTTCCCATTCCAGAAAATTCCAGTAAAACAGAGGTAAGCAGGTCAGATTCTAGTGCAATGACAGTAATAGCCAAAATTTACTGCGTGTGTACTTTGTGCGAGATACCGTACAGGGCAAATCTAGCTGTGTTATCATGTTTGCCCTTCACAGCAATTCTGGTCAAAGGATGTTATTATGATCCCCGTGAAGGGACTTGGGACCAGGAGGAACAAGGAGTTTGAGGACTTTGGCCAGAGCTAGCTCTCTCCCTGGGGCCTGCGCAGCCAATTCCTCAAGTCGGCATTGTTGCCTCTCTGTGCTCCAGCCCTGGACCTGAGTGTCCGGGGAGAAGGAGAGCTGGCCAGCATGATCCTAAGCTCTCCGTTGGCAGGACATCACGATGGAAGAACAGTGCAAGGATGCACGCTCATCGTCACAACCCACACTCGCACACCTGCGTGGAGCCTGGTGCGGCGCCGGGGCGCTGGGCCCCATGCGGATGTTCTTGCGTGCGCACGGACACGGCCGGCCTGGCCTCCGTGCCTCTCATCGCTCCGTCCCCAGCAGCCAGGCCGACACGGTTCCTCAGACTGCTGAGATCTCATGCGACCTGGGACTTGAGGCACCTTGTGAGGTTATGCGTCATTTTGCTCAAAGTGAAGCAGAACAGGTGCACTCAGGACAGGGCTACCCTCAGCGGGTCCCAGATGAGTGGGGTCTGGAGAGCGTGGGATGAACCTCCCGGGTGTCTGGGAAGGGCCCTGCCTTCGGGGTCAGAGCCACAGACGTTCCTGCGAGAAGCAAGAGGCACCGTCCCAGGAGGGAGGCTGAGCGGACAAACAGGATGGAGCGGATCCATTTCTGACCTTGTGCCCAGAGAAATCCATGGAACCCGGCGGCCGGCAGCCAAGCCCGGCGAAGAGCGCCGTCCGCAGACAGGGCGGTTTCCCGCCGAGGAGAGAGTTTACTTGTATTTAACAAACGAAATGTCGCTCAATGTGGATTTTTGGAAGTGAGAGAAAAATGCCCGGTGCTTCTCTTATTCGAAAGCTCCGGAAGGACGAGGCAGCACAGGCGCTGAGCAGGCTCCCCGGCATGCTGGTCTTCTGACTCCGGGACACTTTCTCAGATGACAAAGGACACCACGGTGTCTGACAGCTGTCCGAGCGGGTCTGGTCCTAAGTGCTTTGAGTACGAGCTTCGGATGAGCTGAGAAGCCTGGTGGACGTGACGCGGTGGGGAGAGCGAGGCCTGCACGACTCCGCGCCGCTCCTTTGAAGGCAGCCCTCTGTCTCCTTCTTTTGGCAGGTGTGCCCGCGCGGGGTGACCCGGCCAAAGGAGCCTACTGTTAACCTGCTTCCCACCTCCAGGGACCACCGACGCGGCCACAGAGCCATGTTCTGGATTCTCCACGGAGGTGCGGGGATGGACGTTGTCTGATTTTAAAAGCGCATTATTTTGAACTTCCAAAATGAAAACACAGCCGTGCTTGCAGCCCACTCACAGCCCACCAGGAGAGAAGCCCCGTCCTGCTGCTGGAGAGAGATGGGCCGCGGGGCACCAGGAAGCCACGTCCTGGCTTGTTGCTGATGGGGTGCCCCAAATCGAACCACTTATCAGATTTCAGTTAAAATGAACACGTCATGTCAGAATTATAAGGAAGGACTTAGGGATAGAATCTGCAGGGAGCAACGCTTTTGTAATTTCTGTATTTTAAGACTCATTTCCTCCATGTAAGTCAAGTTCAGTGGGTGGGCAGAGGTGGACAGAGCTCGCTGACTCCCTCCTCTCCTTACTTCAGTCTATCCCATCTGCCTCTTCACGGCTCGGCTGCCTGCCCTGGCTCGCGTGACCTGCTCGCAGGGGACCTTCTCCTCTTCCGCTGCCCCCACGACGGCCTGCCTCGCCCCTCCCTGCCCGTCTCTGCAGAGCTGGCCCAGGCTCGGGGCTCCCATGGATTTCAATAGAAGCTCCGGGCTCGGGGAACTCAGCCAGGACAAAGGCAATGCAGAGTCAGACTCAAGATTTCTTGGTTCCAGAAAATTTGCTTCGCTCAGATCAAATGCCTCTGGAATGCTAAGTTAAATATAGCCATTCAGTAACTGGGTTTAATTTGAGGCTGGTGTAGCCAGCAAGTTGCACCAAGAGCCAACCACCTTCTTTCTTGCAAACCAGGGCATTGTATTAGTGGAATACAAGATTATCTGTTAAAAATCTGATCGGAGCCTTTAGACACACACATGTGAGCCCCGAGGTCAGTCGGAGCTGCGTGTGCATGTGTGTGTGTCGGAGGCAGGGGAGGGGACAGCAACATTATAGGAAAGTTTACAAAAAGAACATTCAAAAGGGCAGGAGGAATTAGATCAGTTTTTCTTTTAACGTTTCCCCAGTCACCCCGATCTGGCTGAAACTGCATCGTCAAATATTTAAAAAGAAAATAATGAATCTTACATTCCAGCTTCACGGAGTAAAGAGGATTAAAATAGCTGAGCGGACAAAAAGGAGCAAGCTCAAAAAGGCAAAACTCCTAATTAGTTAATACAAAACATGCTGAATCCAATTACGAGAATCCTGCATTTGGATTCGGTATTCTTTCTGAACAGACGAGAACAAATATGTCTTTAAATCAATACGGCATAACTGAGCATTCAGGCTTTATCCTCTGAGGCACATGTTCGAAAGGGGGCATTAGAAAGAACCCACCGGCAAAAGTGCTGACCCCGACTTCGGGGGAGGTTTGCTGTTATAATTTTCTCAAACCCCCAAGAGACTGATAAAGAAAACTGAGTAGTTCATTAGCATAAGACTGGCTAAAATCTATTGATTTTTAACTCCACAGAATATTCTGCTTTCATGAGGATCTGCTGAGTTGTATCTACCACGGTGCCGGGCGTCTGTGCTCTGCTGCACCGCGAGTCCCCGCTGTAATGAGAACACACCTCGAAGAAAACAGGGAGAGCTCGATTTCGCTGTCAGCTATTGTCATAATACTCTGGGAATCTGCCTTCTGAATCCTTGCTTACTATTTTTAGAAAGTAGCAGAGCATTTAATCCTCAATAATTAGACTTTCCCCAAAAGGACAAACTCATTTCTAGAACTGCCAATTCAACCCGGCCCTTCAACGGCGACACTCAGTGTTTCACTGTAATATTTTACACAACTTAGTAGAAATGAGACAAAAGTAAGATAAAAATGTCAAAGCTGTCTTTAAATCTCAGAAGGCTGGTCTAAATTTAGAAAATGCAGTTATATGCAGAAAAGTAGGCACAAAATGCGTATATTTGGCCAACTCTTTTGACAGTAGGAGGACCAAGGAGATCAGAGCTGGGGGAGGGAGTCTGTTCCTGAGCCTGGGCAAGGCTGACTTCTGACCTTTAGACCAAGGGGTCAAGTGTAAAATAACCCACCAACCCTCTGTGTGCAAGTGTACTGGGTGAACCGTGGGGGTGAACTCACCATGTCCTGTCCTTTCTACTTTCTCATCACTACTGTTTTGAGGTTCAAGGGTCAGTCTTGTGTTAAGGATCAGCTTTCGGTCTCTATGCACACATGAGTTTGGGCACGCACACTCAGACTCACACACGTTTAGACAGAAAAGGATGAATCACACTCAACAATGGTTGGTGTAGAAAGATGGACGATGTAGTCCTTTCAAATGTGGTAACTGTAGTCTGGGGGTGGACATGTCTTCTCGAGGGAGGCCCGGAGCCTGGTCCCCTGTGTCCACCAGCCTCTGCGTGTCCCCTCGAGAACGACACCATTGCTGTAGCATTCTTCCCAATGCTCCTGTGACCCAGGGACGAAAATCTCTCCCACAGCAGGCCTCCCAGACCTTGGGGACATTCTGTGCAGCAGAGAGTTCACGGCCAAAGTGTTTGGAAAGCATACTGCAACCCGGCCTCCTCTTGGGGAACTAGACTACTACCACTGGTCAGCAGAGTAAGGCACCCGGCAGTCTGGCAGTGAGGACATCAGTTAACCTGGCTCTGACGCCAGTTTCCAGAGGCCCCAGTGGCCTAATGGATAAGACACTGGCCTCCTGATGTGGGTTTCCCGAGCTTTCTCGGTTCAAGAGTCCCATTGTGGCCCTGCACTATCGTTGTCCATGATCGGACTGTCCATGCCCCGACCACTGCCATGGAAGGTTTGACAAGGTGATCTGGGCTTACGGCTGGCCTCTGTCCTGACCCGTCGGTGCCCAGGCTTCTCTGGCTGTGATGTAGTCTGGACCCACCCCTGGGAGTGTGGGTGCTCCGTGCTCCCACTTCTGCACAGTGGTCGCCGGCGAGCTCCTCTGGCCTGGCTGCCATTCTCCCACCAAGGAAGAGGCTTTCGTACCGTCTGTCCTTCCAGCTGTCTCAGATGCTTGTTGTATCTACCTCGTGCTTAACGTGGGCACTAAGGACGGGACCATCAGGAGAATCAGGGACAATACCTGTAGGTTTGCAGACTCTCAGTTCTCCTGAAAATCCTAGTGTTATTAGGACTACGAAAAACACAAAGACAACAATTATAAGTGTTCAAGATGCTGTAGAGGCAAGATGTGGCGGGACTCACAGCTCCAAAGATCCTTGGACAGCAGCACTGCTTTCTCATGGGTTCCAGCGGCCCTCGCCAGGAGCTTAGAAGTCAGTTTGGAGACACCCCATTTCTGATAGGTGCGACTTCCTTATGAAAGTGAGGCTGCTCTTACCCCAGGAGGAGTGGTCTGACTTGCTCCCCCTTCCAGGGCCTCACGGGACAGAGCTCCACCGTTCTCTAGAGGAGAAGGAACATTTCTTCTGGGCACGAGGATAGGGTTTAGGAATCACTGGCAGCAAACACCACGTGGACCAGGCATTTGCTGGTTAGTGCGCCAGCGACCGAAGGACCAAGCAAAGCTGCTGTCAACTATCGTCCGTGCCCCTTGATTCGCATCATGTAGATTGCTGCATACTTAATTTGCCTGGAGCTGCAAAGACTCATGTGAACACGCCGCCTTCTAAGCAGGTCCCACCTTGCTATTCCCTTCCTAAGATAGGAATCTAGATTTCACTGTGACTGGAGCATGTGGGGTCTGCTTGGGATGTTGATACGGAGCCACAGGGTGACTGTATTATCCTTCAGTGAAACCCCAGGGACATCAAAGGACCGATGAGGACTTCTGCTAACTAAGCTGTGGACCATACAAAGATTCCATTAAGTTTCTCCGAATTTGTTACCTGGGTGTGTAAACCCTGTGGTCCTGTTCAGTCAAAGGCACATGTCAGGTGATCAGAGTTGAGGTAAGATCCCCAAATGGCCATGCCTTGTTACAGAACCCCTGTCAGGTGGATAGGTCAAGAAATCAGAGCCGTGACTCCCCAAGAGTAACTAGGGTCAGTAGGAACTCACTTTCCTCAGAAAGTTGAACCTGTCAGAAATCAGGACTTCTCAAAAGGTCTTCTAGGAAATGAGAAGGGCTCATTGAGTTCTCGGTGCTCTGGTCCAACTCCACGAGTTATGAAATGAGGTGTTGGTCATGGTCTATACTAGAATCACCAAACAGTAGATGTCTGAGAAATATGGAATTTGTTATTGATGGAGACTGCCGTGTCCATAAGAACAGGCAAAAACTGGAGTATAGAACTTGAGAGCCTGTTCTGTTCCAGCTCCATTGTTTGTAAACTCTATGGTCCAGGTTTCCTGCAGGAAATAAGAAAACCTGAAGAAAAAGAATGTCCTGGTAGGATGACAGAAGGGCAGAGAAAACCCAGCAGTGGCAGAGAATTCTGTGGGAAGGAAATCAAATGCTAAAACCAATAAGCACAGTGCGGCAGAGTTCTGGGCAGTAGACAGAGGAGACCCAAGGCTGAGGAAAGCTGAGACCCAAGAAGTGGAGAGAGCTAGTCTGAGAGGCACACGTTCTCCCAGAGAGCAGGACAGCGGAGCTGGGCTGGATGGTGGCTTCACCTGTGGTCAGTGTGCTTAAGGAGGGCCCTGCAGGTGACTGGATTTTTAGGTTGTAAGGTTAGCACTGGAGGTCCATGATCTGGGAACTCCTTACTTCTGGTAGACTAGGCGGCGGGCCCCTCATCCCGCCCTTACTGAGGACTCTGCTTGAGCAGGAACCCCAGTACTCAGGTTTCCTCTGGGCTCACATGCTCACTGCAGTGATTATGGAAATTGCATGTGGCTCCCCGGGCTGCCGTGAACAGTGTCCCCGCCCCGTCCCAAATTCATGTCCACCTGGAACAGAGGATGTGGTATCATTTAGAAATAGATATGACCCATTATGATGAGGCTGTAGTGCATTTGGGTGGCCCTCATCCAGTGATGTCCTTATAAGAAAAGACAGACACACAGGGAAAAGACAGCCATGTGCTGACCGAGATAGGAATCGGGTGACACGTCCACAAGCCAAGCCGTGCCGAGGATGGCAGCAGCCATCAGAAGCCGGAGGGAGGAGGAGTTCTTCTCTAGAGCTTCCAGACGGAGTGTGGCCCTGTCAATGTCATTTCAAACTGCTCGGCTCCAGAACTGTGGGAGCATAAACTTCTGCTGTTCTAAGTCACCCAGGCTGAGCTAATTTGTGACAGCGGCCACAGAAACTGGAGTCACCGTGACTGTTTTGCTCTTAATAAACGACTCACCCGTACCTTTGCAGTTCCTCTCAGGTGTGTGAGGTAAAACCAGCCCAGGCTTGAGATGGCAGACCCGTCTGACTTGTGTGAACCAGGTGCATACGGAGGTCAACCCTGGTGCTCACGGCAAGATGCACCTTTCTGGGAGGGCTGAGCCTGACGAGTCCAGGTAAGTGCACCAGACGGAGGACGGGGAAGGAGACACTGTCCTTTGGTCAACCCTAACTTCATCCTATGTGAAGGCATCTCTGAGGCATCCCAGCTCAAGGGGGAGGGATGTCTGGAGGCTCCTGGACATTACTGCAGGCATCCTGCTTGGCTCTGAGGATGGAAGTGACACTCGGTGCTCTGTTTACGCTTTCTCTGTCCTCACAGGCTTCTGTCTGATGAAAACATGTGGTCGACGCCCATGGTGACATGAAGGGTGGGGAATCTTTGCCTTTACTGTTCTCCCTGTGCCTGGCTGAGTCCCGACTGACCACTATGAAGTCCATAGGCTACTTCACACGGTAACTGGTCAGACCCTGTCTGAGAGCAGTAAGGAACCTCCACTTCTCCTCTGGGACCCCTCTTTCCCTCCAGGGACGGAATCTTAGCCTTGGAGGACCATCAGTCAAGGTTCTCCAAGGAAATAGGACCAATGAGGTATCTGTATCTATAGTTATACCTATATACATTAAATATTTCTATGTATTCTCTATATCTAGATACACACAGATCTAACATTATAGATCTATATGATTTCATTAAAAAAAACAAGTTCATTTTTTTTAAAGATTTTATTTATTTATTTGACAGACAGATCACAAGTAGGCAGAGAGGCAGGCAGAGAGAGAGAGAGGGAAGCAGGCTCCCTGCTGAGCAGAGAGCCCATTGCGGGACTCGATCCCAGGACCCTGAGATCATGACTTGAGCCGAAGGCAGCGGCTTAACCCACTGAGCCACCCAGGCGCCCAACAAGTTCATTTTTAATAGTTGGCTCTCACGGTGATGGAGCCAGCAAGTCTGAAGTCCATAGGGCAAGCCTACAGATGTGTTTCTACCGCTGGGATGTCGGTACTTTTATTGTGTTTCATTGTATGTAAATTATTCTGTTGTAAATTGATTCACGACCACTTAATTTCCGTAGGTATACCACGTTTCTTCTTTGGGTGGCCAGGGTTTCCTGGACAGCTCATACTACACAGGGCAGACAGGCCTGCAGGATGGAAGGTCAGGCAGGAGCAGTTACTATCCTGACACAGAATTCTTTTTTCTCTGGACGACCCCAGTGACATCTGGGCAGATACAGCCACATTCTCCTGAGTCTCGTTCTCATGAGCTTTATGACGGGAGCCTTTTACGATAGACTCCGTGACAATGACCCACCTATGGATACAGACCTGGACCTAATGCTCGCTGACTCCTGCTCTCTTGGGATCGATGAGTTCAGAACCCGACTCTTTCAACCGGGGAAGGGTGGAGACCGCGGAGGGCTGCAGGGGAAGGCCTGTGTACATAAGGTGAAGCCGTACCCCCAGGGGGCTTTGTTGATTCAATGAAGGAGCTTTTTGAGCATGTGTGTGATCGGTAAAAGTGCACTGGCGGTGCCTGGAAAACTGGCAAGTACTAGAGAGCCGAGGCACGTCGTCTGGCAACCGCACGGGGCTCGGGAGAGACGGGGCTCAGGGGGACGCCGGCGGGAGGAGGACTGCAGCTCCTCGCACACAGCTGGCTTCAGACACCGTGGAGAACCGGGACCTTATCTGCATAGCATCATGCTTGACATACTCGGCCATCAGCTCCCACATTTTCTTTTATCTTTTAACGTCTGCACCGTGCCCTGCCCAGGCATTGGGAAGCCCCAGAGTGATTTGCTTTATCTGAGCAAACAGTGGCTTCCATTAGGAACCCGGCTCAACTCTTCTGAAACCTTGGAAAAGGCACGCAAAGTGCATCGGGTTGTTTATGCCGGCTGTGAGCCGAACACGGGAGCTCTGGTGACTGAGTAATTCTGGGTGGATGCTCAACACTTTTAACAGGCTACTCGGAGGAAGAGCGGTATAGATATGGGTGTAGCTAGGGGTTTATCTACCTGTCTGCCTATTTACCTATCTGTCTGCTTATCTGTCTGTCTGTCTGCCTGTCGGTCTGTCTATCTAATCTGTCTGTCTGTCTTTCTATCCATCTGTCTATCTACCCATCTGTGTATATAAACACACACACACACCCCTACAGACACACATGTACCTACACATACATGTAAATGATCTAGGTATGGGTAGAGATATGATATGGTTAGAGATATGCACACAGAGAACGGGGAGGAGAAAGACAAAATCAACAAAGTTTATTTTATAAATTAAAATGTCACTGTTATATGTTTTGTTGAAATTAAATGTAAACACCACATTTAAGAACAAATGAAAGATTAGTACAGCTAAATACACCTGTTTATTATTTTATTATACAAGATGATAAGTTACTTAATTATGTGGGTCTGTTTTGTCCATTTTTGGTAAAGGTCTGGCTCACACACTACACACATACACACACAGAAAGAAACAGCAAAAGCCCAGAGAAGTAAATGGCTGTTCCCTTTGTTTGTATAGAAGTTCAACGTCCCCACTGTTCAGTGCGGGCTTATGCTATAAAAAATTAATTGAAGGCACATACAAACAATCGTTATTTTAATGCTAAAGTAATATGACTTGTTTGTGCTTATCAGAAAAGATGAGTTACATGTAAACCAAAGGTTTGCATTATCACTTTGAGATTAAGTTTTTGTTCACTGAACCAGAATGAAGCTCCTCATTGCTGCGGGTAGCTTGCGGTTGAGGGCGAGGTCTGTGGGTGTGCGAGGGCGACAAGGGTTGCTGACGTCACGGGGGCTCGGCTCTGTTCTCCAGAGCAACAGCCCGACGTCCTGCGAGGGACCTTCCAGAGAACAGCCCGTTTGCTTCTCCTGGGTTTTGAGGGGACCGGCTTTTACGTTCAATGCTCTTTAAAAAAAAAACACAAGAAGTCTTCCTTTTCAGTCCAGTAAGCCACACATGTTTTATCTTTTAATTGCCGAAAATGTTCGCACGATTTTATTCTACACAAAGCCAGTATTTATTCCAGTGTGGATATCACCCGGGATGTCCAGGGCGGTTTCCTTCACGCGGAGCGCAGCTTCAAGGACGATGACTGCAAGTGCACTTGGAGCCCAGCCATGGGTGCCCATGGCTCCCGTCTCATTTTTCTTTGCCTCCTACCGTAAAGAATAAAGACACTTACTGTTCAGTAGCATTGCATTGCCAGAAAGTCTGACGCACTGGTGCTAAAGTCCTCTGCTCCAGGAATG
This sequence comes from Eira barbara, assembly GCA_020311275.1. Lineage (NCBI taxonomy): Eukaryota > Metazoa > Chordata > Mammalia > Carnivora > Mustelidae > Eira > Eira barbara. The sequence goes on along the minus strand of JAHRIG010000024.1, from coordinate 1,939,095 downwards.
CTAATTCCAAAGGTGGTCCATTCGGCAGGATGGTCTTCATGCCCGATATTATGTGGGTAAACATGAATCTTTGAAAGAAGCTCCTTTAAACTCAGTTTAAAAAAACAACATGTTAGCTCTCTCTCTCTCTCTTTGGTTTTTGCTCCTTGTTTCGTAACAGCAATTCTGGCAAAATTCACTATGTCTTGGAGTGGCTGTCCCTGAGGCATCACTCCCACAAGACAAGACAGAATTCAGAGCTATAGGGGAGCAAATGGGAGAACCATCCAGAATATTTCTTTGGCACAACTAGGTCACATTCTCAATTTTCTTGCCCCAGATTGCTTGTGTATACGCTAGCCATGGGACCCCTGTCATAGCAGAGCAGGTGTGCACACCTGCAGGCTGGCGCGGAGGTCAGGGACCCACAAGGCTGCGTGCGGCCGCTCTGCTTTCCCCTCCTCGCCGCCCGGGGACCTGTGGGCTGTAAAGGCTGGTGCCGTGCCATCTGGCCCCCGTCCGAACACCCTGCCTGCCCCACTCGCCGTCACTGGCACATCCTCGTTGGGGGTCGCCGGGACCAGGAAGCCACACGTGTCACCAGCAAGAAGTCTTTTGTCATTCTTTCCTCACTGAGTAAGAAATTGAATGAAGGGCTCTTTGCTGCTGCTGTGGTGGGTTGTCTCAGAATTTAGCTTCTAATCAGAGAGCTCACGTTTGATTCAATAACAAGGCAACTGAGTAATAGATGAGATCGAAGCCAAGAATCGGTTTTGGTTTAAAATATATGGAAAGCAGACCAAATACGTCCCACAGCGTTAGACGTTTCTGGTCTGCGTTTACAGCTCCCTGCAAGGCGTAGCTGCCCTGCCTGCAGGGGTGGACAGGGGCCTGAGGCTCAGGTCGCAGGAAAACCGGTCACGGAGGACTCAGTGTCCTGGCGCAGCACCGAGGGGCTGCCGCACGGGGCGTGTGTTTTCCATGGTTATGATCTCCCGTTTGACCGCCGTTGGTGAGCGCCTCACGCCCTGGGCCATGGTAGCCGTCTTTCGTTTTAAGTAATTGCCAGATTTCCACATGTTAAAATTCACATGGGAACCAGCATGGTTTGTCTCAGGAGAGTGGCCTGTGAGGCCGCAAGCTCAGAGCCCTCAGGGCCCCCCAGCGTCCATGCACCCACAGTCCGTTTGTGGGTTTCTGTGGGTGGTTCCATGTCCAAGACTGGTGGTGGCTGTGACAGATCTCCCAAAGAACAAAGGAAAAGGCACTTATTTAAAAACAACTTTACTGTCTGTCATCACAGCGTTTACTGTCATTGTTAGCCCGGCGAGACGGCTCTCCCTCCCCGTTACCATCTGGGCCACGGGTCCGCTTCCGCGAGTCTGAAACCAAAGTCGAGGTGTAGTGACCCTCTTCCCGTATCCGCACGCCCGGCCCATCTGAGCGTTCCAGGCACGATTCCGTCTGTCCTCGCTGTCTCCAGCGCTGCTCAGGACGCCCGACGCGATCAGAATGCAAGAATGGTGGGTCACCCGAAGGATGAGAAGCAGTGAAACACACTTCTTGTCATTCACTTCAACATCCGTTTGGCTTTTTGCATCATCGAAGTGTTGGACCACCGTTCCGGGGACGTGAGAAGGACTCAGGATACTTGGGAGTTTTTCCGATTCTGCCCCAAGCGGTAAACAGAAGAGCACTGAAACGGGAGTCTGTTTTGCCACCCTGAGACGGACCACAGACGCCAGCTCTGAGACCTCAGAGCTGGTGCAGAGACCCCCCGCGTTTGCTCGAGCTGAGGATCTGTCACGAGCCCTGTGTCCGCGCACGGGGAGGAAACGCGTGGCTCTCCCCAGGGCAGCCGTCCAGCAGAGATTCCCCATCCCACGATCCGCAGGGACCAGACCCGCAGCTTCCTGTCCTGCAAAATGGACACATGACGGAGTCTTCCCAGCTGTCGCGATGGTGCCGGGATGTTTGTCCTAAATTCATTCAACACTGTTCTTAAGTTGGCAAAAGTAGGCAAGTGACAAAATGACCAGAAGGAAATAGGGATGTGGAAATGAAAAAAAAAGTCATCGGATTTATCCTATCAATTAGTGACCATAAAACAGAAAATCAAAATTACTTGCCATTAGGGAGCGAAGAAGAGGGCTGTCTACTCTTAAACGAGGAGCTGCCGACAACTTCTAAACAACCAGAGAACCGCTTGAAGGGCGTGTTCAACCAAAGGCAAAAAGCAGAACAAAAGTGATGGGAAGCGAGGAAGGACCGGCAGAGAGTTTACAGACTGAAGTCTTATCCCCGATCTGCACCAGAAGCTGTAGGAGCAGAGAGTGAATTCAGAGGACTTACTCATTCCATGTGTAGAGACCTTGAAGCTTGGAAAACATGGAATCAAAATGTGAGTTTGCCACGTGAAAATTCTTTTTTTTTTTTTAAATGGAAACAACATTAAGTAACTTTTAATATCAGAAAAACAAAATTCCTACAATTGTCTTCACAGCGCATGTACAATATTAGGGCTTTGGCCCTCTTAAGTTAAAGACCCTGCATCGTAAAGTTTACAGCTCCAAACTTGACTCCAATAGAACTTAGAATCCATGGGACTTCCCTATGTGTACACGACAAAAGACTGTAGCAAAATCAGCAAATCCTGGAGTATACCAATAATTCATCACTCTTGGTTTGTGCACACCCAGGATAACTTGATTCCTTGCTTAGTAGTTGCCGCATATAACAGTAAACGTGCAAAATGCGTGAGCACTCACTCATATCGACAAGACGGCAGCGGAAGACTGGGTTTCAGGACCGACTTTCAACTACCCCACAAGCAATCAGCATTACATCAGACTAGGCCACCAAGGCAATGTTTTCAAACTGAACAAAATAAAAATAAAAACCATTATTTGTAAACTTTCATGTGAAATGTGGAAATAAAAAAATAAAATGTGGGCACCTGGGTGGCTCAGTTGGTTGAGCGGCTGCCTTCGGCTCAGGTCATGATCCCGGACTTCCAGGATCGAATCCCGCGTCGGGCTCCCGGCTCCTTGGGGAGTCCGCTTCTCCCTCTGACCTTCTCCTCTCTCATGCTCTCTCTCACTCATTGTCTCTCAAATAAATAAATAAAATCTTTAAAAATAAAATAAAATAAAATAAAATGTGTCTATTTACTATTCAATACACATAGGTTTTCATTTTTTGTTATATATATTGAGAAAAATGTTCTTTTGTGTTGGGAAAATAACTCTTCAAAACCTAAGTAGAAGAAAAACCCAGCAGGATTGTGTTTTGCCCTTTCGATGCCGACACAGTTTTGGGAACGTACCAAGGATGACGTTAGAGACATCCACGGATGAAATACGAAACTGTATCTTAAAGAAATCTTTTCTTGTGATTGAAAATGCTTATCGTTGTAAATTATTTATACAATGACTTAAAATATGAAAAAGTAAAACAGGGGAAGGGTGCATTGTGCCAAGATTGTAAAGGGCGGCGACCTGAGTACGGGATGCAGCGCTCTCCGGGGAAGCAACGACGTACAGACTCTGTCTGTCCTTACACTAAGGGTTGTTAGGTTACATCGGCTCCCACAACCACGGAGGAGTCCAGCGTCTTCACCTGGCAGGCTGGAGGCCCAGGAGAGCCGGCGGCCTCACTGCCATCCAACCATGCAGGGCGGAGAGCCCAGTTCTAGCCCAAGTCCAGGTCTGAAGGCAGGAGGAGGCTGACGTCCCAGCTTGAAGATAGTCATGCTGAGAGAACATTCTCCGTCACTCAGACTTTGTTCTTTCCAGGTCTCCAACAGTTGGAATGAGGCCCTCCTACACTGGGGGGGGGGCATCCATACTTACTCATCTACTGATTTAAATGCTAACCCCATCTAGAAACCCCCTCACAGACCCACTCAGAATAACATTTAACTGGCTATCTGGGCCACCCGTGACTCCGCAACTTGGTCGAGTTGACAAGTAAGACAGAGCATCACACTAAGGGACGGTGGCATCTGGGGAAGGGAAGCCCAGGACCTGCTCAATGGTTTCAGGACACTGCGCCCCTGTAGTCCCACGCACTAGAACAGGCGCCCCTATAATCACACGCACTGGATAGGACAGGGGCCTACGGGACAGGCATTAGAAACAACAGTGCATGACAGGTTCACTTAAATTTAATGTTACAGCCACACCCCTTGGGGGTGCGTAGTTTAGCTGCCAACCTACAGGACACTAAGGTTTAGGGGCATTTGGTCAAGGCCCTAGAGCTCACTTGATGGAGGACATAAATGGGTGTGGAGGTGGCCAATGTGACAGCAGTTGCAAGTTATTAGAACAGAGCCCGGGCCCAAGTCGGTACTCAGTAAATATCTGTTAGGAAGGAGAGGCAAAACGGAAGGAAAGAAGGGAGAGTGGATTTCGGGAGGCAGGCAGGCAGGAGGGAAGGAGGGAGACGGGGGGACGCAGGCAGGAGAGCAGAGGATGAGCAGGCAGGCGGGCCGCGGAGGAGATGAGCTTGTGGATTAACCTGGTAAAAGGAACACCTTTGAGTCTTGGGTCAGGAATGTGTAAAACGATTCAAAAGAATTATCCAGTAGATGTCCAGGGCATTGAACACTCATTCTTAGGGGAGCTGTAGGCTACCGACCGGGAGTTAGGACGTCTGGGAGTGAGAGGCCCTGTGGGACACAAAGGCACTGAGCACATCCCGTCTTGTGCACAACGTGCTGCCACACCCATGGCTTCCCCCAGACCGTAGAGTCCCCTGCCTGAGGATGTGCATAGAGTCTGGGTGCTCCTGGACCGCTGTGGGCTCCAAAGCTCTTCTCTGCATTGTCCTCACTCAGATGTCGCCAGGGAAGACAGTGAAGGCAGCCCCAGCCCTGCCTCCCTCACTTCCTCCGGCCTCTATTACAGCAGCCCTGGGGCCCCCCATTCCTACTCCTGGGGTCCGGCCCCCCCATTCCTACTCCTGGGGTCTGGCTCCCCCATTCCTACTCCTGGGCCATCCTGTTGGTCCCCCTCATCATCTCCCTCCCGGTTCTCATGCCCCGTGGCGCCAGCTGTCCCGCCGCACATTCTGGTTCAAGATTTGCTCACTGTCCTCTGGCCTTTTGTCCCTTTGGAGAGAATTCCTCCCAGCTGTCAGCTTTTCTTACTTTGGTTTGGTGACAAGGCAAAGCCTCATGCATCGCTGTGGGGACCCTCAACTGGGTCTTGCATTCCCAGACCCGGCGGGCTGGGGGCCGTCTGGATGCGGCAGCAGCGGGGTCTGCTGGGTTCCACCGCCCACGGTGAGTTGAGGCACCAGGACGACCGTCTGGGCATTGGGAGGGAGGCCAACGCAGTGGTACGTCTGAGTCAAGACGTTCTGCGGAAGAAAAACTATGGTCACAACGTGAGGCCAGAGCTCAGACACGCTTTCTGGGAATTACACGAGCCCTTTGCCAGCCCCTCCCCAGACACCCTCAGGCTCACCCTCCCCAGCGTGCGCTCACGTTCATACGCTCCGTGAAGCGTCCAAAAGCAAGACATCTTCGGATTAGTTTTTATTGGGGGTCTCCAAATTGCCAAGGACTGGGAAACAGATTAGTTGACTTATGCCTGAGCCCCAGCGGCTGGCGCCTGTGTGTCTCCGTCACGGGTCTGCCGGCGAACACCTTCCCTGCTTGCGTGGCCTCTCGACCAGGTCTCGTCACGCCTTCTGGTTCTTTTTTTTTTTTTTTTAATTTTTTTAAAAATTTTTTAATTTTTTATTTATTTTTTTTCATTTTAATAAACATATAATGTATTTTTATCCCCAGGGTATGTGCGACGCCTTCTGGTTCTTGACACATGGCGGGAGGCACAAGAATGGGTTGGGTGGGGGAATTCACATCGTTGGACTAAAACACGTGGAGCGAGCCTTCTGACCCCAAAGCCCAGGAGCTCGAGGGCGGGGTCTGGATGATGCGGGCCGGTGGGACTCACACTCCTTCTCTGCCAGGTCTCCTTCGGCTTTGCTTCCAGGTGGGAGGATGGAGTGTGCAGATAACCCGCTCTGTCTTCTCGCAGGAATGGAATTCCATTTGGATTTTCCAGGCTCTAAGGAGAACGAGCACATCCCTTAGGAAGGGGCGTGGGCTGGGGAGGCCCCTCAGACCCCGCTCCCTCCCTCATCAGTTTACCTCACGCCTACGCTCTCTATTTAAGAAAGTTTTAAGACCGCGATGTACCTAGCAAATACTTAGACATCAAAATACTTTAATTTGATTGTGGAAACATAAGCTTGCAAAATATATTAATCGGTAAAGAGAAAAAACAACTAGGTAAGTATTTAAAACTCCAAACATTGGCAAATTCTAAATTGTATTGTCTCACATTTTCTGAGGGTAAAAACACAATTCCTTTTCTTGGTTGCCACCATCTGGTCTAAAAGCTCCTTTAGTTCTCATCTGCGAGGACAAGCAGCGCCCCCAGAATCCGCGCGTGGTCCCGTCGGGAAGCAGGGTGTTCGCAGATGCACCCAGCTGAGTCGTGCTGGAGTCGGTGCGGCCTGAATCCGGTGTCTAGTGTCCCTGTCAGGAGTCCCTGTAAGGACATGGGGACATAGAGACACGGACGGAGGCCACGTGAAGGCGGAGGCGGAGAACGAAGCCCTGTGACCACGAGTCAGGGACCTCAGCACCCACCGCCACTGGAGGACGCAGGAAGGCTCCTCCCCCACAGCCTCCAGTGGGTGCTCGGCTCTGGGATGACGGGATGCTGGACGTGGGGCCCGGGCTCTGGTCCTCTGTTCCCGTGGCCCCAGGGAACGGACGCCACCAACCGCTCCTGCTCAGGGTACGCCATCCGCGGCCATCCACGTGGGGCTCGTCTGTCCGCAAACTGCGGGGGTCCAGCCGAGCTCACACTTCTGTGCAGAATCACATAAGCCTTCAGTGGCCCCCAGCGAACAGGTGGGCTACCGGGGCGGGGGGGCGAGTGGACACCTGGGCTGTTCCAGGAGACTCCCAAGGACATCAGAGCAGAAGCGGCAGTGCAGAGCCCCTGTGGTGGACCCAGTCCAGAGCTGGGCGCGCTCAGCTTCAGGGGAGCAGCAGAGCCCAGCCAGGGGTGAGCCTGGCCCGGGGCCCTCCTGTGCCTGCTGCACTGCAGGTAGCGGGGACCCCAGGGTGTGGGGCCAGGCCGCAGGCTTCCCACCGCAGCTGGGCCTCTACAGCCGGCCTGCAGAGTAAGGACGGCAGAGACCCTCCCCAGCACGGCTCTGCCATGCCCAGTCACTGAGGTCCGACCCCAGGGGTCTGACTGCCGTGGGGCATGCCGGGCACAAGTAGCCGCCAAAGCCTGTTGGGGTCGACCCCAGTCGGGCAGCACTGTGTGCCCAGAGGCCTGCTGGACAGGCGGGCTGGGGGGCTCTGTGATGCCCAGAACCACATTCATCTGCAAGTTCAATGACGAAGCTTGGGGACTTGGGGGAAAAAAAAAGGTTTGGTTGGACCAAGTCTTTCTTGTGTTTTCATTTTCTTTTTAACCTAAGTCGTGGGGAGGGCCGAGCTCCGTCTTTCTCTCTGCACTTCCCCCAGGGCTGTAATTCGCTCAACGCTTAGTACAGACCTGAAATTGCTGGAGGGAGCGGCTTAGGGGGCCAGACCCCCAACTTTGTACGTCAGGAGCAAGGTCCCCAGGTGGCCCGGCAAAGCCTGCTGGGTCACCACAGCCTCAGAGTGCAGCTTTCTTCCAGAACAGCCTGTGCAGACGGCAGCCCTGAGCCACACAGAGGCCTCCTGGACCTGCCCCCAAGACCAAGGAGCCGGGCACCCTGCAGGACACCCAGGGGCTGCTGAAGGGCTGCAGAGACTGCAGAAGTTTCCAGAAGCAGCTGGGAATGTGCTGCACCAACACATGAGTATTTCAACCAGGCTTTATTCTGTCTGATGTGTCTTTAGAAGAAGCCGAGTGTCCAAAACCCACAAGTGCACGGGATCTTAGCAACCAAGACAGAACTGCTCCTTCCCTGGGCACCATTTGTGGCCTTGGCCTCCACAGTACACCACGACACACGTCTTCTCCTTCAACGTACTTCATTTTTTCACCGGAGCAGAGAGTAGACTGTCTCCCGGGGCTGCGTAGGGACAGTCACAGGGATGCATTATCTGCTGGAAATAATGCAGATCCCACTGCCCTAGTAGCTCTTTGAATACTTATGTTCGGAATGAGAAACGGCCCATGGGCTGGCTGGGCCGGCTGTGCATTTTATTAGACGCCGCTCTTTGGCTGGAGTCGCTCAGTTAGACTCCTGGCTCACCAAAAGTCACATAATAATGGGTTGTGTTAGGACGAAGCTATTCTGTAGAACAAAATCAATATTTTTATCTCATATTCTAAAGACATTTTTAAGCCAAAGTGTTAAAATACTTCACACAGCCTTTCCCACAGATGATATTTTCAAAATTTGTTCGACTAAGCTTACAAATACTACGTGCATTATTTTTAAATAAGCGTATGCCCCAGATGAGAGGTACTGGGTGGGAAAGGGTTGACCAGCAAGGGGGTGATCGCCTGCTGAGGTAGGGAGGCTCGGAACGCAGCAGGAGGCTGGACTCGTCCACCCTTGACTCTGGTCAGCTCAGCTAGTGTTTGCCATCCGCTTGCACAATCCTCATTGCTGGCTGGACAGACAGTCAGAAACGTCAGCTCTTCCACTGAGCCTGCCTTTACTTAAAGCTGTGATTTTTAGATTTTTTTTTTAAATATTGCACTGAAATATTAATGATCTCAATGACAGAGCGTGTTTGTGCCTCCTTAATTCTGAGCGAAGTGCAGACTTGGCAGGAAGGCCGCACGTCCACTCGGCTCAGGACCGGTCAGGCCGCCAGAGTGGCTGCCGCAAAGCTCGGACTCAAGCCTGGATCCCGACACCTCCTCAGTGGCGAGGCAGCTTGGACCAAGGATGTTAAAAGAATACTTCGCATCGATTTCCTTCCAATTTGTACTCTCTGTCCAACATCCTTAGAATATGCTTCCCGAACTCTAAAAGACAAATCAATAAAAAAGGAATTATTCAAATCTGTGTTATTTAGATAGTTCTACCATGATAAACCTTAGAGAAACAACAGAGCTTAGTGTACGGAAAACGTGTGATTGAATCCATCGTTTCAGTAACAATTCTCACATTAATTATATTTTTATTATTCTTTACTGACATCAATCTGTCTAAATGCAAATTAAAATTGTCTGCCTTTCAAAGTCCATGAAAGACGGTACGTAAAGTGACAATATGTCATCGATCTATGGAAATTGTTAGCTTTATAAGTAACTGAAGGTCTCCCTTGAAAGGACAGAGATAAGAAATTTCGGTGATATTCATTTATTCATCCTATATTCTTTCATTTATTCTTAAAGGTTTCTGGAGGGGTTACCATGTGCCAGCAACTGTACGAAGGTCTTCAGAAAAAGACATAAATTCTACCTTCAGTGGGGCTTGTAGCTATGAATGTTTTTAGCAGTATTTCCTAAACGTTTATTCCGAAAATGTAGAGTGAAAATATTTTATAGTAATAGATGTCTCTTCAAAATATGCACTAAATATGTTACACATACACATATGCTCAAGAACCCACGCTCAAGTGGGAAAGTGCTAAAATGTAGAAAATAGGACTGTTGAAAGATACTCACCAGCAGATAACTCACAAGTCTATCAGGAAAAGAAGAAAGTAAGTGATAGAAACGTGGGGTTTCAGGGCGGCTGGTCTGATGGAACACGCTCCCCAATTTGAGTTCATTCATTTCTGTCTCTTTGATGGCATTGCTAGAGCAGAGGCCAGATAGAAATGACCGACAATGAGCTAGCCTCACTCCGTTCGTCATCTATAAATGTGTTACTGTGCTCGATTATCTAATACTTTCGTGGAGCTAAAAAAACCAAACAAGCATAATGGGATCCTTCATCTGTTTCCATACTGTCATGAAGCCTTTATTACTTGGGGAGAACGTGTCTAATGCAAGGGAGGGAAATAAAGCTGTGGGCATTCCCTTCCGTGCAGGAGGCACACCTTAATGGGGAAGCACCAGCATCTTGCTTTCTTTCTTTCTTTCTCTCATTCTTTCTTTCTTTCTTTGTCTTTTTTTTAAATTATTTTTTCATTTTTAATTTTTTTTTCAGGGTTCTAAAATTCACTGTTTATGCACCACACCTGGTGCTCCATGCAATACGTGCCCTCCTTAATACCCACCACTAAGCCCACCCAACCCGCCGAAACCCTGTTTGTTCCTCAGGGTCCACAGTCTCTCATGGTTTGGCTCCCATGATTTCTAAGGGGAAAATTTACTATTAGAAGTAACATAGGGGCGTCTGGGTGGCTCAGTGGGTTAAAGCCTCTGCCTTCGGCTCAGGTCATGATCCCAGGGTCCTGGGATCGAGCCCCGCATCGGGCTCTCTTTTCCGCGGGGGGGCCTGCTTCCTCCTCTCTCTCTGCCTGCCTCTCTGCCTACTTGTGATCTCTGTCTGTCAAATAAATAAATAAAATCTTAAAAAAAAAAAAAAAAAGAAGTAACATATTCAGTAGCTCCCAGCATTCAACTAACTGAAATAAGACTTCACTATTTAAGCCATAAAATGCTGGATATTTAAGCTTCTCCATGAATAAACTGGATTTGCTTAATGAGGTGTAAAACTTCAATCAGTAAAAATTGTCTTTTCTTTTTAGCCCAGTTTCCTCATCTGTAAAGTTATGGATTGGCACTAGATGCTTTCTAAAATCTTTCTCAACATACACACACAAAATCTATATTTTGATATTTCTTAGTAGACAAAAGACAATTAAACCATTTTCCTTATTAAAAAAAAAAAAACTTTAGAATGTTCTTTATCATAGTGTTTATAGAATACAATTTAAGCCACTCCACATTTTCATGAAAATGGTCCCTGCATAGAAGAAATGCATCTGTACTGTGTTCTTTACGATTCCATCGTATGCTCTTCGGATAACTTGTTTTCCAGAACGAAAGCAGACCTCCACAGCATGAGCCACTGAAGATGGTTTCCAAGTGCCTTCTCGTCAGTGAGTGCCCACAAGTTTGATGAGATCCATAAAAATCTAAATCAATTTCGTAGTTGTTTTCAACACACATCCGACAAAATACTTGTTCAGGAAGCTTATTGTTTATTTTAAAAACTACTTTGACGTGTTGGCCTGGGTATGGAACCACCTGGGATAGTTGTTCAGCCTTTTTCCTTCCTCTCACCTAATTTTTTTTTTTGCAGATAAAAACAAAGAATGAGAAGTAGAAATTAACTGTTCTTAAACATTTTTAAACCAGTCTGGCCACTCGGTTGACATTTTTAACGTTTCTTGGGCTTATTTCTTAATCTGAGGACTGGGACCCGCGGCGTGAGGTGAGTAAGACACTAAACACGGATGCAAAATTTAATAAGGGACCAAAGAGGGTAAACAAGATAAATCCTATCACAGGACAAAAGTAAAACAGCAGCAGTGACCACAGCAACATAAAAATCCACGATGAAGAAAGCATCGTTTTAGATTAAAAAGAGACCAGCAGAAGCACATTGTGTCTCTGCTTGTTCATCGACCCAACAGTGAAGAGTTATGGAAATTGATCAGAAACACTAGCTACTTTGACCAAAGTCTGAGAGGGAGGGATGGAACACGTGCCAAGTCAGACCCTCCCATGGGGGCTGGCTTCCCCTTCCAGAAAGATCCAAGGAATCGGAAGCCTGAGCCATAAAGTGGCAAAGTATCACATTTAAGCTCATGGGTTTTCTGGCGAGATGGGCCTCCTGGAATGTAGGCAGGGGCTCACGCCTTGCTGGAGAAGGTTTGGGGCTCGGTATCCATGCAGAGCCTGGGGCTGCCCTGGGGAACCCAGGCCTGGCCACCCTGTTCTCTCCACACTGTCGCCCTCCATTGTGGGTCATGTTTGCAAATCTGCCCATCATTTTACGCTTTTGTGGAAACTGAACATAACAATATCAAGGAAGAAAGGAGACGAAGAAAAGATGGGGAGGAGAGTCAGGCAGGGGACTGTCTTGCAAACTGGTTTTAAGCCGGCTGCTACTAAAGGATCCAAACAGTTTCTGAGGAGTAAGTTGAACACAGCTCTCCAGGGATCAGTGGTTCTCTTGTGACCTTGAAGTTCTATAAACAAAGACTAAGTGACAACTGACAAGCTATACCACTGTTTTCTTTACTCTAGGAGGGAGTTACTAGGCCTATTTTTGGTGGTTCCCTCTCAAGATGAGAATAAGGGTAAGGTCATGTTTCTAGTATCTTTAATCTCATGGGCCTCATTGAGTACATTCCTGAAAGACATCCCTGGACTTGAATCCTCATAGAGGCTTTGCGTATGAAAAATTGGATGATATGGATCTGTGGCCAAGATTTCATAACACTGTTGTAAAACAGAATCACAGAAATACTGAAATATTCACTCAAAATTTTCAGAGAGGACAGAGAATCAGGCGACTGGGAGAAGCACAGCACAGGGGACGTTAGAGAAGTTACATGGCACAGAATGGACGGAAGCTGCCTTGGCAACTGGCTTGAGACTGGGTTTTCTTCCTCCTCCCAGTAGTGAAAGTGCTGAAAAGGAAAAGAATTATTGCCTCCATATTCTGGGGCAGGCAGGCAGTGCTTAGCAGTACACGAGTAAGAAAGACACGGAAATCTGAATTCATGAAACTGCATCTTGATAATACTTTCCACTGCTTCTGGATGGAGGTGGAGCCCGTGGGTGTTTATATATCTGGTCTTATTAACAATGTTAGGTTGCGAGGGTTTTTTTTGTCTTATTTTGTTTTGTTTTATTTTCACTTCTATCTCCTTTAGAAATAACAATAACAACTAGTTTGCAAAGGTAAATTTAGTAAAAGTAACAAGAGTTGCTTTTTCACAAAGTCCACTATCTTTTCTTTTGTATTATGCCATTTTCTGACCCTTTTGAGTTGAGCAGCTACTTCAAGCTCTCTGTACCTGTAGAAACTTTACTCTGTTGCATCAAGTAACTTAGTGCTTCATAAAAGTATTATCTAGGGGTCGGTCAGATCCCGTCCTATGCATTCTGAATCATGTCAATGATAAGAAGGGAGAGGAACATTAACAATCTGAGGAGAAGGTTTTATAGTGGTTTCTGAAAGTAACTTCAGTTAAAACATCTTAATCCTATGAGAAAGAAGCCATTGTAATGACAAGTAAGGACTTGCCCTCATGGCCTAAAACAAACCATGTGTATAGGAAAAGTCAGGTATTTCTATGCTGAGGAGAAAGCATGCTCACAGTGACAGGCTGACAGAACTCTCAGTGCATAATGACCGAAAAATTAGACAAGTACCTGATTGTGAATGGACATGAGTGGAGAGTAAATGCTAAAAATCCTGTTCGTAAGACTGTTGGCAACTGGAGGTTTAACAAAAGGAGTATCATTGTTAGATTTCGGTGTGGAAATGCAATGCTAGGGGCAGCCTAGATTTCATCCAGAGGACAATGAGAAGATTATTCTAATAATCTGGTTAAAATGGTGGAACTATGGTCTGGGGCTGAAAGAGTATAGAGGAAGAGACAGAGCTCGAAACTCAATGACGGATCACAGGAGGGCTTCGGAGGAGATTGCAAGGAGGGATGAGTACATTGTTTTCTACTGTGGCTGTCGGGGACCATCGCTAAAAAGAAGAAATTCAGCTGTGACACACTGTTTCTGAGAGTCAAGGTCATATAAGAAGAAATGCTGCATAACTGGCTTATTACAGTGCAGAGCAGGAAACACATTGATTCTGAGGATGATACTGTTTTTCCAGAAAAAAGACAAAGAAGCTAATAAAAATTATAGACTATATCACACAGTCTGGTAAGGTGGCTGGATATAAGCTAAATACACAAAACTGCAGTTTTTGTCTGCACTGTCAATAATCAGAAATAAATCCAGAAACAAATTATTTTATCTTTCTAAATGAACAGGAATGATAAAATACTTAGGGAAAAGATGAATAAGAAAGATGAAAGATGTGCATCATAATTTTATTGAAGAATATAGAACAGGCCAGGGAGACATTTCTCTACAAATGTCATTTTCCTGAGTAGGAAATCTTAAAGTCATACAAGAAATTTAATTTTTCCGATATAACATGCACATGTGATACAATTTTATTCAGAATAAAAGTTCATTTTGAACGGAGTAAAATGCGTTAAAAGGCCACACATGAAGCAGAGACCGTTCTGCTCACCCAAATTCCACGTGCTTATCAGCATATCACGATCTGCTCTATTCTGATTTGACAGCGCATGACCAGTCTGGACGGTGGAGTACTTAGGAGTGAGTGTGTGTGTTGTTGTTGTTGTTGTCATTTTCTATGAACTCTTCTTTTGTGAAGATGAACTCAGGAAGCTTCGCTTTAAAATGGTGGTTCTACAAGTTGGAAGACTTGGATCCCACTGGAGTCATCAAGTAGAGAAGAGCTGCGTTAACTCATCCCCACGTGGGATTTGAATGAGATACACCTGTGTTTTGAGTTAAGCCTTAAAACTTCAGGATTATTTGTTTCCTATTTGCCTAGCCTAATCTGACTGAAACAAGGTGGGAAAGTAAATATTTTAGAATGGATGGTAGAATTTTATTTTATTCTTTTTTAAACATTTTTATTTATTTGACAGAAAAAGAGAGAGAAAGAAAGCACAGACAGAGAAAGAAAGCAGGCAGAGGGAGAGGGAGAAACGAACTCCCTGATGGGCAGGGAGCGCAAAGGAGGGCTCAATTCCAGGACCCTGGGATCATGACCTGACCTGAAGGCAGACACTTAACCCACTGAGCCACCCAGGCACCCGGGTAGAATTTTAAATATCAGAATTAGCAGACACTTGCCTTAACCTATTTTCAAATGTACATAAGGTCATTCTCATGAAAAGGAATCTAACACTGGCATGAGAGAACATACTAGAAAGTGTGCATGGAGAGTGCATGCGGAAACAATGGTATGACAAAAGGGACATTTCCATTCAGAAGCATGATATAGGGGTACCTAAAAATGGTTTAAACATAACTAGTTATTCATTTAGAGGGAAACAAAACTCAATCCCTACTTATATTATGTACTAAAGAAAATCTTTTTAAAAATTTTTAAAAATACATAGACAATGTGAGAACACTCTGGGAGGTATTTGTGTTATTAGAAAACAAAGATGTAGAAATGAAAGACCTATCCGATCACATTTTTTTAATGGCGGAAGGTGACACAGTCCAAGACAAACAATGTACCAGGGATACGCTTGTAGTGTACGCACACGGCGAAGACGGACTCCCATCGGGATTCCTCAGACTGTCCAGAAAAAGACAAGCAAAATTTAATGATGAGTTGACTTACAGAAAAGGCGGTCCATACGACCAATACACACAAGGAAAGATGCTGAACCCCACTGTTAGAGAAATGTGAATTAAGGCAACAGTGGGAGATTTTTATTTAACCTCACCAATTCATGATTTTTTTAAAGCACAGTAATAAGCAGTATGAATGAGAGTACTTAGAAATGCTCATTTTCACAAATTACCAGGAATTTAAATTCTCACAGCCTATTGGAGAGACATTTATTCAATTAAGAAGTGCGTCTTCTTTATTCTGGCAGTCTTCCTTTTGGGAACATAAAATACAGAAATACAAAAATCAGTAACATGTAAGGATATCTCAACATTGCTCTGTGTGGTATCAAAAAATCAAGATCAATAAGGGTATCTATTATTATCCACTAGTGAGTAAATAAAGTGTATCTACCCCTATGTTGAAGTTTTCTACAATGATTAATAAGAATGGGTTGTATAGCTATTGATCGGCAGAAATATCCATAATGCAGTATTGAGAAAACTGAATCATAGAGTAATGGGTCTGGTATGATCTTTTCCCTATGATTGCTAAACGACAACAACAACAAAACCCTCTCTGTGGGTGCTGTTGGATTCATACACCACCTGGCCACACTAAGGAAAGGACAGATATTACAATTATTAACGGGTTAAGCTCCAAAACAAATCCATGGGTAGAAGATGAGGAAACATATTTACTTTTAAAAATTACTAATCGGCACCTTTTTTTTTAAACTAGTACTAATAAGTATTATTTAGTTTTTTTATATTAATAAATAAGATTTGACAAGAACAATCATTGGGGAGATAAAATTACATCAGGTTTGAAGGGCTAGGGGTTCGGGGACAGTGGGTACAGCCCTCTTATCTGTCATCTTCAGAAACCGTCAGGGAGGAGACCTAACCGGACAAACAGGCCAGTCTCTGGAAACCCAAGCGAGTTTCAGTCAAAGCAGAAGAAACGCACCAGGTAAACGCCACCAAACGCTGCACGCGTTGACGCCCGTGATCTTCTGCTTGGTGTGGACATCGTGTTTCTAGATTGGCTGTGGGACTCTGACAATCGATACGTGGCGGCTGGGTTGCGGGTCGCGAGAGTGTAGCACTGGTCTAAGTGCTCGGACGTCTTTCCTAATGATTTCTGAGCAAGAGCGACCAGATATGCACTCGCCAAAAACAGCAGACAGCCTTGCCGTGACATAGAACGTCCCCTGTGCAACCTCGTCACACCGTAAGTAGGAATGACTGAGTACTTCTCGTGTGACGTACACAACTGAAGGATACGGTTAAGTTCAAGCCTAAGACCTTAGCCAGTGTGGCTCTGTTGGTGATCGTGGTTCTTTCAGGTACATTTAATACTTCGTCACTCGGGAGACTACCGGCCAAGGAGCCCAGCGCTACCGAAAGGGACTGGAGAGTCTGCAGTCCTGGCGTCACCCTTACAAACTGTTCCTGCTCCCAGACTCAGTCCCTTGTATGTGAAAACCTCTCGTCTTCATACGTGTTAGAAACAACAGCTGGAAAATCCCCGGTACGTGGTCGGTACACAGTCTGATGTTCTTTTTTGTAAATCTATTTTCTTCGTAATTATATATTTTTTTTTTCTGGGAGCATAATTAGATGAATGAGGATTATAAATTATTTTATATCATTTTGGCTTTCAATAAAATAAGACAAAAACTGCTTATTTCTCATTTAAAGTTTCTAATCAAACCTAATGATTTTAAGTTATTAGTTTTAAAAATATCTACATTAATACAGTTGGAATTACTGAGCTGTTGCAAATACTACTTGTTTTAATATTAGTGATGATGATGGTGATAACATTAACAATAATTTTGATATCATAAAAGAATTCTAGCTGCCAGATAGATACACCACACTGCCATTATCTATTAAACTTAATCACACCATGGAGAGAATATATTGGTATTTGGGATTATCCCACTTACAAAAGGTGACAAAAGTTGGACTCTAAGAGAGGGAGAACAAAGCTGTGGACTTGTAGGGCGCTGATCTAAAGGAAGATCTCATGTTGGAGCAGGACTTGTGTGCTCTCTATCAACCCTGGACAGCACACTAAAGCAAGGAGTCATTGTGCATTGCCGTCCAGCTAGACGATTTCTGAGATTATTTTTAGGAAATCTTCATATGCTATGGAACTACAAATAATTTTTACTATTTTACTAATAATTCTAAAAGCCTAAATACGTGAATAAACTCAGAATTTGGCCATGGTGGTGCTGTTACGTATCTGGCAGTGTCAGTTTGCTACAATAGACAGAGATCAGATTTATTTATGTTGTAAAATAGAACAGCTACACCCTAGAAATATCCATACACATATCCAGTGTCTTCTTGCATACAGAGGAGGGTGAGCGTTGAACAGAGTGTTAATGAGCTCAATTAGAACCGGGTGTGTCTGAGCTATGACCCCCCCACCCCCCTCCTAGCAGGGTCATAAAACAAAGGGCTTCACAGCAGCTCAGTTTAAAACAAATGTAGTTAAATTATATCTCCAGCTTTGTTCTACTTTCATGAAGAGTTTCAGGCATGATATGGGTTAGCACCCCTCCCTTGTTCCCGCTTAAAGCTCTCCTAAGCATCGCAAGGTCAGGAAGCTATGACAACTGCGCCTTCTCTAAGATGTTTTCAGCTGACATCTGCATGCCAGCAAGGACGTGTCAGAAGACCAGTTTGTGGGGAGGTTATTCTGTACTTTGCAAAAAACAATTTAATGTCAGTTATGTTTGTGAAATACTAGGTTAAAGACATGTATGGAGATTTTGGTTGGGTTTGGGTTTTGTTTTTTCATTTATTCATGTTTTTGGGTTTGTTTTTTTCATTTATTTCTGTAATGCTTCTTCTTCTTCTTCTTCTTATTATTATTATTTGGGGGAATCTCCAGGGCATGAGTTTGGTGTCAGGCAGAGCAAATAGATATTGAGCTAGATCATTACAGACTTTTTTCTCAAGACATTTCACAGAACAGGCGAACTGTGAGCACATTTTGGGTATCATGGTAGATGCTGCTTAGTGCACATCCTAAAAAAGAAATGTCACAAGGGTAAAATGTCACCAATTTGTCTTTGCCAATTTAGGATTTGTTACAAATTCAGACTTGACCTAGGACCGTGTTTGCTGCTGCCTTATGCATGGAGAAAGGGTTTAGTAAGCAAATTAATAGAGTAAACCAGGATTTTCCATACTGTGTTCTGAGATATGAATAGTATTCCATGAAAAATGATTTCATGGGCAAATAAGTTGAGGAAGCCCTATGTGCTGTCCGTCTTGGAGCACAAGGCTGGCACACCAAAGCCTCCTGAGAATCCCAGGAAACCTACTAGGCTTGGTTCATTCTCGGATTGCCCAGGAGCAGTTCATAATGAAAATGTCCCTGTACTCCTCTTTCCTTCTTTCCAGAAAAACGATCTACAGTAATTTGGGAAGCGCTGTTACAAGTAAAGCTGAGTGTCCTTTCTACAACTGTCGTGTGCAACTTTTAGAGCCAACACAGGATACCGTGAAAGGTGGGAGGTTGGGCGAGATAAAGTGAGAAATCTGACTTCCTATCCTTGTTCTCCAACTTGTGTGGCCTTATCTTTCAGGGGAGGCAGTGAGGACGCGTAGCTCTCCCTAGAATCCAGGGTGGATACTCTCGGCCCTCCACTGCTGCCCTGCCCTGGAGGCCCCCAACCCCCGGTAACTCCAGTCTGCACAGGGACAGCAGCTTCATGCGTCAACCCCTTGCTCAGATATTTAAATATTAACCATGGATCATTCTGATCTTTTCACTAAAGGAAGCATCTTCTACCTAGAAAAGTGTCATCAGCTTATTGTACCCATTTATGAGAAGAGGCAGCTTCAAGGAGGCTGGTTTATGACTCGCTTTGCTCATGTGCATTGACCCCTTGCACACCTTTGTCACCTCCCATCAGCCAGCCATGGTGATGACTTGGGTCCTGGTTCAGTGTCTGAGGAGTGTTGAGGACAAAGCGATGCTATAGCTTACCTCGGGGTCTCCTATAATGTGTAAATAATAATAATAATGAGCCACGGTTGTTAATTCAGTCTTTGCAAATATGCACCGACTCTTTCTCTGGAGTGGAAGACTACTTTCCCTGAATCTGTGATTTTTGGGGAATCTATGTGATTGCCAGATTCTCACTCAGGTGCCATCGTAAAACTCCAGCCGCCGCTACAGGTTTCCCCTCCCAATAAAAAGACTGACAACCAGTTTGCCCTAAAGAAATTCAAGTAGGTGCTTCACACAAGTGACTGGGACCTGCTCCTTGCCACGTAGATAACACTGTACCAGTGGCCAGTTTGCTTACAAAGTAGCCACTCTGTGTTAGGAATATGCCGGCGCAGGCAGCTGTAGCTCTCCGAGCCAGGATTAGCTCCGACGCGGCTGTCCCCAGCCCGCCCGCCCGGGCTCTTCACAGTTTTACCTGATTAACAGCACCTTCTGATCACCTCGCTGCTGGTCTAATAACTCCGTCTGGGCAGTGGCCATGGATAAAGTGATCTTCATCGTGGAGATGAAAGAATTAATCAAGCAAAACAGTAAAGAGTGATTTCAGAAACCTTTTGAGAGAGATAAATAACTCAAAGTGCTGAATTATTGAATCTTTGGGGTCTATTTATCAGACAGTCAACATTTACCATTTTCAGGCTCATTCCATTTTTCTTTCATATTAGCTGGTTGTCTCCAAGGTGACATATAACCACCGAAACTGAATATGCAATCAACGTGTGACCTAATATGAGAAAACTTGATAAATCTATTCTATTATGTTTAAAAACAAACCTTCATGGTGTTAAGTCTGAGAAAGCTCAAATGATCTATAATGAAGAGGGAAATCCCGGCTGCATCCTGGCCCAAGTATTCTGAATAGTTTGTGACTGAATCATACACTTGGAGGAAACATTCGGGTGCTTTCACTTCAAACTCCCACTCAGAGGAAGGACTCCTCTCGCCAGCATTCCTGAGGTACGTCTCCCAGACGCTCACTGAATACTGCGGCGTGAGACTCTCCTGAGCAGACTGTTAATTCGCCCCATGCCTAGTTCACTATAACTTGACCCTTTGTGGGATCCTAGCGCAGGTGTCCAGCATGACCAGAACCATCCTGTAATGTCTCTTTCCCACGTATTTCCAAATCCTTCAAGATCCCAGCTAAGCGTTCTACTTCCTGGCTTGAATTTCTCTAGAACCTTCAGCTATTCCTCATACCGTGTCATTGAAGACCTTTGCCATTGCGAGAACCCCTCTAACGATTGTCTTCTTCAGGCTTCTTTTCTAAATGTGGCTTCTCAAACCAGATGTGCTACTCCAGGTACGAAATGGCCAGTGTAGAGCATAAAAGGAAGCCAGCCCAGGAACTCACAGAGTGATCTCACCTCTCTTTTTCTAGATTCTATGCTTGAAGCAAAGACCGAACTAAGGTGTACGGATAAATCCATCGCTCCAGATGAAAAGGCAGGAGCTGTCTTTCACTGGGTACCTGTCGCATTCGTACGGCTCACCTGGTCAAGTTTCTCGGGAATAAAAGGAAACAAAACAGAAATAAAAGCCTGTCTTTCCTGGTCCAGCTAAGGCATTTTTTTAAACCCAACCATTAATGCCCAAGTCAATAATAAAGGACCATAAACAATGCTGTGTCACCACAGCGCATTTGCTCTACGAACAGAATCTCTACAGATGAGTCCAGAAAAACACTGTCTCTGCATGCCTCCAAGTAAGTAAGAAGAAGCTGAAAAACAGCAAATCCTCTACCTTTTGAGTGCCTGGTCTGACATTTTATTCATTAATGAGTCAAGATGATGAAATCGGGGCTTACGAATGTGGGAATAGTGGGTATATTTCAAGGCATAAGGGATGCATTTACCATCCCTCAGGTTCAACTGCCTGCATCCACTCTTCCCAGCATCACTCATGGTGAGAAGGTGCAGACTCTTGAGTAATGGGCTGACTTCAGACCTTTGACTCTGTAAGATCTGCCCACACAAAGTTCTGAAATTATACAAGTCCGTTGAGTATGGATCATTTTACTGAACCATTTCAAGAGACCATACTCAGGAAATTTTGAAAGTGATCAATTTTTTTTTAAAAAGCATGCTTCCTCCAAATTAACCTTCAGAATAACACAGAGCTCTGCGCTAAGAAACACTGTTGACAGCTTGTTCTTGACTTGCTGACGCCTAACTCTCCAGCTATGCAAAACTAGGCATTGCATTGTTTATTACATGGAAACAAGATGGGATTGGAGTAAATCCCAAATTCCTTCCTCCAAATTGCAGACTTTTTTGAGTTTCTATGAAACAATGTGTTCTGTTTACCTCATGAATCACTAAAACATTCCCCTTGTTTTTGCAGGTTGTGTGGGGCCGGCCAGATACCAGTCACAAAATGCTCTGTGCGACTTCCTTCCCAAGGGGTGGGGCTCCACCGCCAGCCTTCTCCATGGGACTCACTTCCGGAAAGATCTCAACGTCCATGAAAATGTGGCTAAAGCTCGAGTCGCATGGAAGCTTCAACATACCAATGTGGTCACCAAATGCCAATTAAGTGAGCGGTACATAACATTCTCATCAAAAACAAATTTTCGTGCCTGAGACCTGCAACCAGATCTTTGCCTCAAATGTCACTGGTGTGAAGGGATGCTAACCTATGAAAGAAACAAAACGGAAACCACTCGGCGAAGGCTTTAGAATCCACATTCTTTTCCTACCAAGAGATAAGAGACAAGTTTACCAGTTTGGGTTAAAAACATGAAAAATATTATTCAAATATTTTTCTTACAAATTTGAAGCTCAAACTTAGCAAACATGGTCCTTGCATCCCTCCTTCCTTTCTGAGAGCGTGTTTGCGGGCAAGTCCCCTCCGCAGCGTACTCCGGGGACAAAAGGCTACCACTGCCTCAGTCACTGTAAGACAAGGGCTGTGTGCGGTGGGTGCACCACGGCGTGCACGTGGGGCCACACTTTCACATTAAAAAGAAGGTTCGCGCACACACACGCCTCAGCCCTGCCTTTCAGCCTAGTCTATGTAGACCTTCTGCCTCCAACACTTATAGCCCCTCAGTCTGCCAGGCAAGCGGAACCCCCATCCACTCCCCAATCAAGCAACTCCCCATCTGACCAGGAGAGGCCAGGGGCCTTGCCCACTTACGCTTGTCTGTCAGCTGGTTGACGGCATGGGAGGGGGCCTCCCCCACCTTTCCCTGCCCATCAGCTCGGCTGACAGGTGCAAGCAGGCTAGGGACTCCCCCCTCTGCCCCATTCATGCCCATCAGCACATCTGATGGACACAGGCGGGTGGGGGAGTCCCCAGAGCTTCTCGGCAGGGAGGGCAGGCAGGCGTATGTCCGCCCTGGGTGGGGCCTGGGCCGGAGGCAATTTCACAGTCTCAGTTGATGGGTGGGGGCAGGCATGGCTCCCAGCTGTCCCAGTGTCTGACAGGGAGTTACCGTTCACCCACACTGATTCGCAGTCATGCCTCTGGCCGACCGTGGACACTGCCTGGGCCGCATTGGCTGGGGATTCAGACAGGCATGTGAAAGCAGAGTGGGGGCAGGGGAGAGAAAGCAGGGAGCCAGGAGGGAAGGGGGACCTGTGGGTGGACAACAGAAGGGGTCACAGTAGAGCATCCAAAGAGAGGGAATAGGGCCAACGTATTTCAGTCCGACTGAGCACCGGCCGAACACTGCGCACAGAGAAAGTCCTCACTGGACATCAAAGAGTACAATGGGTTTCCTTATGTGTTCGGTCAGACAGACTCAGCAAAGACATCTTGAGGTTCAGATGCACCGAAATAACTAAATGGCTGGTAAGTTTCCCCAATCATTCAAGTAAGTATTTATTGAACACCTGCTATGTGCTGGGAGCTGGATAATGCATTGTCCTTCCATCCCTGAGCCCAAACACACACCCTGTGGGCACCCTGTCCTCTCAAGTAGACCCCGGACGGGAAGCCAGAGTGGGCCACCCGGGTCCTCTTCCTGGCCCAGGTGTGAGTCTCTTTGATGACCTGTGTTTACCCTGTAATGATGCCATATGGAGATCTAATAGACTCGCTCATAACTTAGGACGTGAAACAAGAAACGTCATTATTTTGTGAGCCTTTAAAACCAGTGTTGTTCCTTGCACTAGTCTGGGCTCGTGACCACAGTCAAATGATTCAAAGACTGAAAAGGTCTCCAAGTACCAAGTTCCTAAAACAAAATCAAAACAAAAACAATAAATAATCAAGCAAAAAGGTCATATTTTATAAGACAAAGAACCCATCTAGTTTAGTAAGCTTCCTCTCAGGGTCTAGCTTCCATCAACCCAGAGTGCATTTCAGTAGATGAGGAACGTTCCACACCGGGGCACGGGAAAGACGTTTTCACGCACACACAGGCCTTGGGCTCCCAACCAACAGGAAAATAACCACTTCGCAACCACATGTAGCGTGGACGCCCGTGTGGCGGGATGGGGCATCCCAGCCTTCTGTGCTAGGTCGGAAAACACTGGTCCATGGAGTCCGGCTGTTACCTCCAGCAAATTTTGCCCGCTGGGGGATTTTTAAGCACTTTGGATCTTTCCTGAATTCCAGCGCATCTTCCCAGACACGAGGATCACTCAGGGGAGGGCGGCAGCCCTATGCGTGTGGGTCAGATTCCGCTGACCCCGACCCAGGCCTCCCGAAGACCTGCGGGCCGATCACGCGCTGAGTCCATTTCCTCCGTGGACGCTGTGCGGACTGAGCTGCTCTGCAGGGACATCTCGGGCACGAGGCGAACTGATCCTAAAGACCCTTTTTTTAAAAAAATCAAAGTTAAAGCAATAAAGAAGAGCCCCTTCCTGAAAGCTGTCAGCGTAGAAAGTGTTTGCTGATAAGCTCCGGCGAAGAGATGAGGCCGGCTTTGACTCTGGCGACCCCGCATTAGCCGCGGACGCGGTGTGCAGACGGGCAGCCTCGGGGAGTGGAGAAGGACCCGCGAGGGACAGCGGGCTGCTTCCCGCAGACCCTGCCCCGATGCGTCAGCCGAGCGTAAAGGGTCAGAAATGACGGACCGAAGTCCGCGATAGGAAAGCACCCCTCGTGTTTCCTCCGTAGCAGAGAATGAACAGAACTTCCAGCGGCTAAAGACGCACGTTCTCTGCCTTCTCTGCTGTCGTGGACTAAGCCAGACAGGGAGGAGCTCACCCGAAGCAGGAAGCACTGCCCCGGGTCTCGGGGCGGGCTGGCGCGCTGCGCTGGAAACTCGAAACCTTTGAACATGTGCATTCTTCTTTGAGGGATAAATCACACTTAAGAGCCAGTCACCACATATTTACATTTGTGGTCTAATGTATTTCATGGAACGTATTCAGTCATAGCATAGTTCACTGACTCAGATGGTGGCTCCCTGAAATCACGGATTTGCCCCTTCTGGGCAGGAGCTCAGCTCTGCCCTGACATTGGAGATGAGCAAATGTGGCTCAGAAGAAGTTTCTACACGAATGTACCTAGCTCACAGACGGTGACAGGGGCACGTCCGGTCTTGTGTTCCTTGTCTTCTGTAGGTGAAACGTGGACGATGAGGCTCAGGGGTCTTCCTGATGCCGGGCATCTCTGTAGGAGCTGGGGGCTGAGGGTCCCCTGTCAGACTGGGCGGTACAAGGTCGTAGCAAACAGTGTCTAGCAGACTGTGCGGCATATGCGACTCTGGAGGAGCTCCGCGTTACAGACGCTGCAGCTACTTCTAAAAAAAGGGAGAGAGAAGGAGATTTGACAGGGTCTGTTTATTCCAAAAAGTCAACATGGCGAAATTTTTTAACTTGGGTTGGTGTATTTCTTGGATTCCTATTTAGGGTGGACAGTTGTAAGCTCTTTAGTACATGGAATGAATTTTAGGCGTCCTGGGTGTGCCACCACCTAAAACTTTTATTTTTAAACTCATGATAAAACATTTGGATTCTGTCTGGTAAGACTAAGTTGGAAATGGGGACACTTCTGAACCGAAGCCAAACCTCCTTGATCTCCAGATGACACAACCTATGGAGTCTTTCCACGTCTGCGTGAGCCTCGGGCTTTAGGCCACACTCCTCCTGGACACTCGAGCTTCTCAGTTTGCAACAGAAGGGACGGGTCTCCCTGGAGCTGTCTGCCTCATCTGCCTCAAAGCTCCATCCCAACTCAGCCCTGGCTGGGCTAAGCCTTTCACACCATATTTAAGAGTTGATTCTTGTAGAAAGAT
>JAHRIG010000024.1:1770329-1913455 GCA_020311275.1 Eira barbara | reverse complement strand
TTGGGGAGGGTATGTGCTATGGTGAGTTCTGTGAAGTGTGTAAACCTGGCGATTCACAGACCTGTACCCCTGGGGCTAATAATACATTATATGTTTATAAAAATATATAAAAAATTATTAAAAAAAGAGTCTCTGTGAGAAGACTTATTTCTAAAAAAAAAAAAAAAAGATAAAGGAAGCTTATAGTCATGTGCTTTAAACGTCTCTAAACAAAAATCAGAAGTAGATTCCTAAGAACTACCACAAATAACTCCTTCATAAAGTCGCTTGGCAGAAGATGGTGATGGATTTCCCACTGTGAAAACTTCGCCTGAAGAATTACAAAATTATAGAGACCGTCGCACGTAAGATCCCTGCGCTCAGACGGGAGCCCAGCTTACGAATAACAGACAGGAACCCAGCTCTTCCCATTCAGTGGCTCTGAAAATAAAAGGCATTGCCCGGTGCTTTCTGGAAACACACTGTTTCGTAGAATGGTCGTACTGTCTCACGCCAGGAGGGGTTCTGAGGTTAAAGTTTGACCAATGGGCACCATACCAAGGAGCTTATACTCATTTACTACAGGAATTTTCAACCTCAGACGGGTCTGCGCTCTGAGTGTCTAAGACAGAAATACTGTGTGTCGCGTGTCCTGGACTTATTTGGGCATGGATTCTGTGTGTCCCAGAATATCTCAAGACCACTCGAGTTCATGCCTCGATCGAAGTCTGGGTTTTGGTTTACTCCAGGTTTAAAGGAACCAGACCTGTGTGTCACAAGTTAAGAAGAGCATGGCATCGGGCTGGGCAACCACAAACACAGCTAAATCCTAGTCAGTTACCAAATGTCTGATTTACACGGGGGCTCGCCTCGTTTCCGGAGCCGCCCTGCCTCCGTGGGACACGGCTGTTGGAAGTCGCCGGTAGGATGAGGAGAATTACGGGAATTTAAGGTGACGACGATACCTCTGTATACTTGGCCTATTGCGCATCTGTAACAAAATAACCCATTTGAGTTTTGGGTGAATGAGATTCTAGCAAGAAAAGCAGGAGCTCCAATATAAACAATTTTTTTTAAAGATTTTAGTTATTTATTTGACAGAAGGATCACAAGCAGCAGAGAGGCAGGCAGAGAGAGAGGGGGAAGCAGGCTTCCCGCTGAGCAGAGAGCCTGATGTGGGGCTCGATCCCAGGACCCTGAGATCACGACCTGAGCTGAAGGCAGAGGCTTAACCCACTGAGCCACCCAGGTGCCCCTCCAATATAAACATTTTTAAAAGAATCAGAAATCTTCCTGGCCGTTCAGAAGTTCCTACGGCAGGAGTTTTCCCTGGAGCGTGGCCACAGCCGGATTGCGGCCTGCCTCGCTGTCCCCTTCAGCGGACCCCGCGGGCTCTGAGGGTCCCAGCTGGACCCAGGCCCGAGACTGTCAGCACCAGCTTCGTGCGCCCTGCTGTTCTCACTTCGCCTCCTGTGTCCGCACTTTCCACGCGGACCCTCTGAAGGCGACTCTCCTTCAGCTGCTGTGTCGGAGGAGAGGACTTTCTGCGTCTCCCCGTGGCCCAAGCCCGCGACGAGGGGCACGCAGCATCCCTGCTGTCCTGCTGGGGCTGCGTGCCACCTCCACGCCTGGGGCTCTGGCAGAGGTCCAGGTCTCAGGAGATGCTCAGCTCCCGTTCCTCAGCCTTCCTCTGCCACTTCTGACGGGACCGTTCTCTTTCTCTGGCGGCCCTGGGAGGGTCGGTCCCTCGAGGCAAAGGGGGCCCGACCTCCGCATTCCGGCTTCCTCCCTCTTGATAGGCGGGAATGTCGGCACTAAACGCTGCCATCTCTCCGTCATGGGTCAGAGTCCCCTCCGACCTGGACGACTGTCCAAAACGGATACAGCACGACGGCTTCCCCAGACCCAGGAGCCCCCGTGTCGGCGCCCCAGGACTCAGGTGCTTCCATGGAAGGAGTGAGTCCTGAGCCCCGTGAGGGCTGCGCTGGCTCTCGCCCTGCACCGCCGTGGGCATGAGGTTCCGCTGTGCTCTCCGGAGAGCAGACACCAGACACCACATGCCGACTTCACATGTTCGTCTTGCGTGCACGCAAGAGGGAGCGCCGACCTCTCCGGGAGCAGAGACAGCCGTGCGGTGTGCGGGCCTGCCCTCGTGCGAACTGGCCTTCGGGTCCTCTCAGTCGCCTTCCTTGGGACTCCCAGTAACATCAAAGCTTCAAGCAACGTGTGTTTCTGATGATGCTTCCTAGAGAGAAGAGTGTCTTCTGCTGGGAGAGCTTCCAGATCACCAACTAGAGCAACATTCAAGCCGCCTGCATGGGCCCTTTTCTGGAGATGCCATCCGTCCTCGAGGGGTAGGGCTAGCCGAGCCCGATGCAGCGCCCCAGGAGGACGCGAGTGGCCGATGACACCGCCTGTCCTTCCAGGGACAGCTGCCGCTCATCAACCCGGATGTTGTTCAAGAAGGAAGAACTAAATGCCCCACCCGTGCGTCATCCAGGCCCCTCTCCATGGGTTACTGAAAGGTCCAAGCATTCCCAGGGCTGAAACCTGGGGGTCCGACTCTGCTGAAAAGCATCTGTGAACGTGGTTCCGTGAGGAGGTAGGTGAGCCGTGCTTCCAGTGAGGAGGGATGAGTCAGGAGGACCGGGACTCACTCTTTAAGGCGCCAGGACCAGACTTGCTGTGGGCCGGCTCGGAGGTGCTCCTCAGTGTCTGTGGAACCAGCCCTCCATCGCTGGCCCACTGGTGACCCCGGAGGGCCGGGCTGGAGTCCTGGACGGTCTCCCTTCTAAGGCCCGTCCTCGCTCTCGTTTTCCTTTCCCAGATGCAGACCTCACTCCAGGGACAAGTCAGCCCCGGGCTTCTGTCATGTTGGGTTCCGGCAGTTTGGTGCGGAGGCCAATGTTTGGTCTTCAAGACTGCAGAGAACAATGAGGCCAAAACCCTTTCCAGCAGCTCTGGGACCCCGGGTCTAGGCTGAACACACACGTGCTCTGGGCTCTGCACACAGGACAGGCTCCCAGAGAGCAGTTACGGCCCAGGCTGACAACCGTCCGGGAGCCTCGCCATGATGCGCCAGCTCAACCCGGTGCTAGCTGCTTCCGATGGTCCAGGGACACGGCCCACACTACGGCACTCACGGTGACACAAGGTCTCCCCCGCCTTGGCGACGTCTCAGGATTCGTGCCTTCAACAGAGCGGCGTCAGAATCAGCCCCTCCTCCACACTGTCTGCACCAGCTTTCCCGAGCCACGGCAGAACCACCGGTTGTCAAACTGTGGTGCCGCGGGCTCACGAGGATGAAGGGCTGAAGGGAAGTTCAGCCGTTTTGTCGGAACGGTGCCGAGAGGAGAGGTTCTCAGACTCGCGCACACTCAGATCCGAGAACCTGTGAAAATAACCCTAAACATCTCTCCCTCCTTCACAGCCTGTGTCTCTGGAAAGTTCCCCTCTGTGAAGTGAGCGGAGGCAAGGGCATCGCAGGCGAGTGCCAACCACGGCGCTGGAGTCTGGGGACCTCAGTGTCGTGGAAGCCCGGGTTCCAGAGGGCCCGGTGCCCATTGCCTCACTGAAATGTCACCTCACTTGACTGTCGAGATGTTCAGAGAAGCTCACACCTGAGCCAAATGCTGTCTGTGCTGCCGAGACACTGCCCCCCCACCCAGTGCCCTCCGCCGCACGCGGCTGTAGATTTCCAATACTCCGGAAAGCCTGACCCGACAGACCAGAGAGGGAAAGACAGCCTTCCACGTCCCACTGCTCGCCTGCTCTGACGGTGGGGAATATTCGTCTCTTCCCTTCTTTACCCCTCCCGGGACCTGCCGCCTTCACCCTCGGGGCATACCGGCCACCGTCAGTCATGCCCCCCCGAAATGAACACGCTTCCAGGGGAAGACGGACATCGCCAGCATTCTTCTACTTTATTTACTGAGCTCTGAGTTTTGGCAACATTATTCTTTAGTCCTTGAGGAAGTAATACAGTCTCGCCCTTAAAATGCTGTAAGTAGTCGATAATGCATTATTACAGTAAGCCGTTCCCCTCGTAGCAATTATCCAATAACCCCTCATGAAAGACCGTGGCTTCCTAATCTGTTTATAATTATCATTTCAATGATCCCACACATTAATGTCTGACCTTCAGCAACTCTGACCTGATCTTAATTAGCTCTAATATCAAATCATCGCTACACAAGAAACTAGCCATGACCAAATGAATGAACCCCAGGTACAGTTAATTTCTGGAGCAATTATCTTTTCATGTAGGGAGATTTAAATGATTATCTGCACAATTTCACACAGTTTTATGTAATTCTGCAACATTATAAATTCTGTTTTAAATCATATTTCAAAGGCAGGGCTCTACAGTCTGATTTTGTCTAGTGGTCTCAGATCCTGGGCTATAACATCACATGTTCTCCCTGTGTGATGCAGGACGGGTCTGTTTCCTCATTTTCAATTACAAACAAGTAACGAAAACACAGGTTACAAAGTGATACATTGTAGTCAAAGGGATCGCTGTACAGCTAGGCCATCCGGGAGCAAATGCCATCCAGGTTAAATCGTTAAAGGAATGCAACCTTATGCAGAAATATTAAAATTAATTGATAATATAATGTGTGCATAAAAAGATCGCGAAACCCAAAATGTGTGTTAATGTGTGTCGCATGCTTACTAACCGCCAGGGATGGGAAAATGCTGCTGCCTTTAGGGATCTGCAGGGTGCTGCTAAGGAAAGGGAGTGGTGTCCGTCCCCCGACCCCCAACCTATTCCAAACACGAGACACACGCGGGTGTTATTATCAGGAAGCGGTTAACTTCCCGAAGTTTTCTGCATGACACTAGCCTCCCGGTGTTGGATTCCCTTTCACAAACGTCCAGCTGACTTTGGGGGGTAAGCATACACACACATTGGCAATACTGAGGAAACATTTGGGTGTAAATGAGGTCTTGAGAAGAGAGGCCATCCGAAAATGTTTGCTGAGCATTGTCTCTGGCGTCAAAAACCAGGGCTTAATTGATCCAAAGGCGGCATTTCAATAGACTGTCCCGTCTCCTGCTCTTGACACAACTTGCCGGGCTTGCACCGAGCGCCGTCCTAGGCAAAGTTCTTGCAACACCTGACATTTCACTAACGTTTCATCCCGGACACCAAAACACCGGTCCTGCAGCCATGCACCAGAGCGAGCAGCCCGACGACGGGGACAGAGCAGAGAGTGTTTCCGGGGGAGGCTGCTGCGCGCTCCTCAGACGTGTCACGGCGAGCTGCTGTAATTGATCACCCCGAGTCCCCAGGAGGGACGTTCACTTGCTGACCACGTACCTCTGCTTGTCCTCAGAGTTATAATTTGCAGAAATGGAAAGAAGATGACCCACCTTTTATGTCAAAGAGCCTAGCAGATGCAGGGTAAGTGGGCAGTTTCTTCCTAAATAACAGATTACTTGGCATGGTCTCCATTGATAAAGATTTTAAATGTCTAGGTCTGTGGGTCCGTTGAAATTAAAACATGTGTCCAAAGACAAAAGGTGACTGTAATTTGGACGGAGGCTGTGGCATGTCATGGCCAGCCGCCATAACGGATCACCCCGAGTCTCCTGGAGCGACGTTCACTTAAAAATACGTCCCACAGCTTCAGAGCTTCACGGGAACGATGGAAGGAAACTCTCAGAGCCCCGATTCATTACAGCTTGTCCACACAGCCGCTCTGCAGTCCAGGGCTCGTAGCCCCCACGCCAGGACTCCACCTGGGTTTGAGACATCTACACGTGAGACCCCACAGGGTGTAAGCCTCGTGGTGACCTTGGACAATGACTTACCAGGAACTCCCCTGGCATTCCGCTCTGAGACATCTGTCGTCTTGGCCGTGCTGTCTACAGCCTTTAAGATTAAAACGTTTTAAATACATAGAAATAGAAGTCAGTGCAGGGGATGAAATCATTAAATAACCTCAAATTTTTAAACGGTTCTCGTTTTGCACGCCTGCAATGTTAAGACAGGGGTAGGGACGACTGTGTCCTGAGTGTCAGGAGTGGTGGCCTGCGCGTGGAGATCATCGAGCTCTCCGCCCCTTTCTCGTCTTTGGAAAAATGCTTGAAGTGTTCAGTGCGGGCACCTCTTTCCCGCGGCTGAGCTGAAAGTTGAAGACCTTTGCGCCGGCCGCTTCCCTCCTTCAAAGAAAGCCCCTGGGCCTACACTCTCTCCTGTTTAATCATTGAAGCTCCTAGAGGTAACTACCCCGTTACGTGTAAGGTTTGACATCGGGTGTTAATTTATTACTTGACTATCTGATTTAACAAAGCTTCTGTGATGGTGAAGTCGGTTGCTTCTAACAGGAAAAGATCCCGGTCCCGCTCGCCACGTCTCTATCAGACCCGCGAGGAGACCAGGCTCCTCAGCCTCCCAGGAGGCCTCTGCTGCATGTCCGCATGTATTTTAGTGGACACGGTGGGGTAGGGATTTGCTCTGGGTGCGGTTCCTCACCCTCCCTCTCTTGGCCGGCCCTATCGAGCAAAACCACCCCAAGCACAACAGCAAAAGTAACAACCATCACCGTGATTTACACATGTGTCCTGGCAGGGGTTTCCTGAGGAGAGCTTCTGCCCAGATGAAATGCATGATGCCTGTGAGGTGCTTTGCTCAATGTCGGCCACAGAACGAGAGGGCAGGATGCCGGCCTATGCAACAGGGCAGGGCACGCTGGGGACAGGCAGTTCCTGCCCACAGAGAGTGAGTAATGACAGTGTCACGGGGCCTTGGAACGAAGATCCGCTCTAAATAGGCCCTGACTCGTTCCACAAAAAAACTTTCCGCAAGGTCAAGGCCAGGACTCTAGTCATTCGCCACAACGCACCGAGCAGTGGGAGGACCCTGGCCCCTGCGGAGAGGGTCACTGGCATTCAGGAAGAAACCATTTCTGATGCTGCGGACACTCTCTCCTTCTATCTGTTCTTGTTTTTATTTCTGTCTCCCTGAATGTGCACATTTGAGCATTACACAGTAACCCTCAGCAAAAAATACATAAATAAATAAATACATAAATAAATAAATAAAATCGGTCTCTGTTTAGTAAAACAAACAGCAATTTTCTTTAAACCTTTTTTGTTTGGACTTAGTTGAATACACACACACTAACAGGCACGAACCTGAAACATGCAGCCCCATGACCTTCCAGGTTCGGAAATAGACTATTTCCAGACCCCAGGAACCCATTCATTGTCCTCCAAACCCTGACGTCCGCCTTCCCCAACAGAGGCGCACACCATCTTCATTTCTAGTGCTGAGATTTGCCTCTGAGATGTCTCCAAACCTTGACTGAATGGGATGGGTCTAGCTTCTTTCCTTCGCTTACATTGGGGAGAGCCGATCGTTTTGTCGAGCTGCAGCTGCCTCCACCCAACGGCTCGTCCTCCGCCGTGGTACAAACACAGCAAACGACGGTATCCCGTTATGCCCAAGAGCAGTGTAGGCTTCACATCTTCCCTACATTTACCGTTCTCTGGTGACTTTTTCCTTATGGTTTAGTTTGTGTTTCCTGATGACCCGTGAGGCTGTGTAACCTTTCTTCTTTCTTTCTTTCTTCCTTTCCTTCTTTTTTTCTTTCTGTCTGTCTGTCTTTTTAATTTTTTGAGCATTTGAAAATACCTGTTGTGAATGGCCTGTTTAAGGTCTCATCAAGTTCTTTCTCCTGTTGAGCTGCTTTGTTTACGAGGTAGCAGTTCTTTCTATATTTTGGAGCATTTGTCCATCACATATGGTAGAAACACCTCAGCCTACTCTGTAGTATCAGGTCCTTAATAGTGATTCTAGTAAACAAAAATTATTGATTTTAATAAAGCACATTTATCAGTTTCCCCCTTTTTGCTCGGGTACTTTGCGTCCTACTTAAGGACTCTTTTCTTACCTTGGGGTCTTGAAGATTCTCTCTTATAGTTTCTTGTAGAAGTTTAATCGTTTCGCCTATTTTTAGATCAACAATTCATCTGAAATAGATTGGCTGTAGTTTGTGACGTATGGGTTAAATTCCGATGTCTTATTCTGACACCATTTACTAAAAGACCGCCATTGTTTTTTGGCTTCTCCTGTGTCATAAGTCAAGTGCTCAGTCTTCATTCTGTTCTCTTTGTCTTATCCGTGTCTTGATAATACCTATGGCCTTAATTATTGTCACATCTCGATATGGGGGTCAAATGATTCCTCTCTCCTTGTCATTCCTTAAGATTTGTGTCTTTATTTTAAGCCCTTTGAATTTATATGTGAATTTTATAATCGCGAATTTTCTAATCACAAACATGGCACACTATTGCTTATGTAGGTTTTCATTAATGCTCTCTAAGTTTCAGGGAATACATTTTGTTAGATTTATTCTTACGTATTTAATAATTTTATCTTTCTGATAATATATGTATATGAATATAATTTAATATATTTCTAAAATAAAAATGAAATTTTGTATATTAATCTTATATCCGGCAACATTGTCAAGTTTAACTAACCTGATACTTGTTCTCTTAACTTTCTGACTCATTTGTCTAATAAGGAATAACTTATATTAGTCTGCCCCTCGAGAGTCAGTATAAAGGCAGGAGATATATATGTGTGTGTGCGTGCATATATATAGGCATATATATGCATACATGTGTATATATATATTTAAATAAGTAAGAAAAAAGGAATAAAAGAATAAAATAAAGAAAGAAAGCAGGAAGCAAATGAAAGACAGGAAAGAAAGAAAGAAAGGGAGGGAGGGAGGGAGGGAGGGAAAACTCAAGAAAAGAAAATCCGTTTAAAGGTGTAGGCAAATACCCAACTTAAGCCAGGACCTCAGAGGCCAATATCTTGGAAAGAAGAGGAATATACTGAAGTCGGTCCTAAATTCCCTGCATCTCTGTTCCTTTAGACATTGGTAATTGGTGGTGTATATTGGTTTTCTGTTGCTTCCTAGCGAATCACTACAAACTTTGCATCTAAAATAGCGTGCATTTATCATCCCATGGCTTCTGTGCTCAGGACTTCAGGAACAGGTTAGCTAAATCCTCTGCTCAGGGCCTCACAAGCTACAATATTGCAATAAAAAAAAAAAAAATCAGACCAGATTTAAAAGAAACTAACTCTGTGCCATTATAAAAGACACATCTTAAATATAAAAGTACATATATCTGAAAACAAAAGATTGGAAAAATATATACCACGCAACAATTAAGGCAAAGAAAGCTGGTATATATATTCTAACATCACATAAAATAGGTTGTAAGACTAGAAGTATAAACAGAAATTAAGATATTTCATAATGAAAATTAGTTAATGAACAGTATGAGTTATTACCTAACTTGTTCTGGTCATACAAAGACAATCACGTTAAACACCAAACTGTGATTGTCTGTTGTTGTTTCTTTGTATAGTTTGTCATTCAGAAAATCTGAGGCTTGTATATAGTGTACAGTATATAGTATTGGATATATACTAGTAGAACAAGAAGAATGAGAAATCAGTATAGATTTAGATGGTTAGAATGTTTAGGTGATTTACAAAATTGGTAGACCACATCGACTAAACCCAAGAACAGTAGGATACACATTCTTTTTTTTTTTTTTAAAGATTTTATTTATTTATTTGACAGACAGAACACAAGTAGGCAGAGAGCAGACAGAGGGAGAGGGAGAAACAGGCTCCCCGCTGAGCAGAGAGCCCAACGTGGGGCTCGATCCCAGGACCGTGGGATCATGACCTGAGCCAAAGGCAGCCGCTTAACTGACTGAGCCACCCAGGCGCCCCTGGATACACATTCTTCACTAATACATACAAAATGTTCACCATTCTATAGAACTGAAATTATTAAGAGTACGTATGCTGACCATGGTGAAATTAAGTTATAGATTAATTTAAGAAAATAAATATAAAATCTTTAAATATTTGGAAGCTGAACAACACATTTCTGAATAACCTATGAGTCAAAAAATGGAATCTGGAAATATTTTTAACTAAAATTCGATAAGTAAACTTAAACATGAAGAATACAGCTAAAGCTGTATTTAGAAATTCAGAGCCCACAGTGCACATGTAAGAAAAGAAGAACTAGAAATTAATGGCCTGTGCATCTGAATCAAGAAGCTGATATTCTGGGGGCGCCTGGGTGGCTCAGTGGGTTAAAGGCTCTGCCTTCGGCTCGGGTCATGATCTCAGGGTCCTGGGATCGAGCCCCGCATCGGGCTCTCTGCTCAGCAGGGAGCCTGCTTCCCTTCCTTTCTCTCTGCTGCCTCTCTGCCTGCTTGTGATCTCTGTCTGTCAAATAAATAAATTAAAAAAAATTAATTTTTAAAATCTTGATCTTATATCTTTTGAGATCTTTTAAAACTCATTTATTAGTTTAGGTTCTGTGGTTGCACGTGCCTGGGTGTTCCTTGGGATCCTCCACACACTGGATCATGTCATCGGTGAATAAATTTTAGGTTCTTCTCTTCCAATCTATATATTTATCATTTCTTTTTAAAAATAATATTACGTCTTCCATTCGGTATGGAATAGAAGTGGTGAAAGTGAACCCCTTTGCCTTCCTTGGTCACAATCTTGGCGGAAAATATTCAGGCCTTCACTACTGAATATGACATGGAATTTTTATAGAGTCCTTTGTCAGATAAAAAAAAAAATTGTACTGTATTGAGCACTTTAAAAAAAATTACAAATGGGTGTTAGATTTTGTCAACTTTTTTTCACCCATTGAGACATCCTGTGGCTTTTGTTCACTGACCTTTTAATACGGTAATTATGTTGTTTTTGGAGGTTAAACCAATTTAGCAATCCTAGCATAAGCTTCTGGATATTTTAAAAGCTGTTACATTGATTTAGGAAGACTTTGTTAAGTATTTTGGTCCATGTTCAGGAGTGATATTGAGCTGCAGCATTTTTTTTTTCTTTTTGTATCTTTATGTGGCTTTGGTATCACTATTACTGGCCTCACCAATTGAATTAACAAGTGTTAATTTCTCCTGTATTATCTGGGGTAATTTGTGAAAATTAGTATTATTCCTTTTTTTTGTATGTTGATAGAATTAATCTATGAAGTCATCTGCACCTGGAATTTTTTTGTGGAAAGATTTTTTATTACTGATTTAATTTCTTCAGCAATTATAATCCACTCAGATTTTCCATTCCTTCTTTAGTCAGTTTTGGTATTTGTGTATTTCTAGGAATTTGTGTCATTATCTATATGGTCTAGGATCTTGACATAAAGTCACCATCATATCCCTTTATAATGTTTTTTACTTCTGTGCAGTCACCAGGGATGTCCCTTCTTTAATCTTCATTCATACATTCTCTTTTTATTTTATAGTTTCTCACATGAAAATTAGGAGTTTCGTCAGTCTTTTCAAAGAAACATCTTTTAGATTCATAGATTTTCTCTATTGTTTTTCTGGAGGTTTTTTTTTTTTTTTAATTACCTTTTACTCTTTTTTTTTTTTTTTCCTTCCTTCTACTTGATTTGGATTTAGTTTTCTCTATCTGTTAAAGTTCCACAAAGAAGTCTCGGTCACTGCCTTTAGACCCTCCTCCTGTAGTACAGTACGTAGCTCTCCAGATTTCCCTCTAAATACTATTTCAGGAGTACTTCACCAGCTTCCGTGTTGCACTCTGTCTGTATTTCAAAATATTTCCTAATTGCTATTTCATTTCTTCTTTAACCCACAGGTATTTAAAAGTGCATTGTTTAATTTTCATATACTTGGTAGTTTCTCAAATTTCTCTCCATTGCTGAACTCTCATCTTGCTGCGGCCAGGGAACATACTTTGTATGATTAAAATCCTTTAAAACGTGTTGAGGTTTGTTTATTGGCCCAGCATATGGTCCATCCTGGAGAACGTGTCCTGTGTCCCTTAAAAGAACGTGTATTCTTCTATGGCTGGAGTGCTCTAGCCCGGCTGGCTAGTCGTGCTGTTCAAGTCTTCTAACTCCCTTTTTACTTTTATTCAGTTTAATTGACTTCTCAGTTACCGAGATTGTTTTCATTAATTGACCCTTTCATTCCGAAATGTCTCTCTTATGGTAATATTTTTTGATATTACCGTGGTTACTCCAGGTGTCTTATGGTCACTGTTGCATGATGTGCTTATTCCATCATTTTACTTCCAGACCTATCTGTGTCTTTGAACCTAAAGAATTATCTCTCATAGAAGGCGTATAACTTTCCACAGCTGGTTTTTACCCACGGCGGCGATTTGTATTCCTGTATTCATGGTTACTATTGGATTTATACCAGTAATTTTGCTATTTCATTTCTATGTGCCTCCTGTTTTGTTTTGTTTTTGTTTTTGTTTTTTCCTGGTTTCTTTGTCCTTTCTTTACTTTTTGTGAAAAGTAAGTGTTTTAGTGTACTATTTTAATTCTATAGATTTACTGCTTTTTATTTTTTATTTAAATTCTATTTAGTCAACAAACACTGACTATTAATATTATTAGTTTCAGGAGTAGAATTTAGTGAGACTATTTTAA
Source organism: Eira barbara (assembly GCA_020311275.1). Taxonomy (NCBI): domain Eukaryota; kingdom Metazoa; phylum Chordata; class Mammalia; order Carnivora; family Mustelidae; genus Eira; species Eira barbara. The sequence goes on along the minus strand of JAHRIG010000024.1, from coordinate 1,900,991 downwards.
AAATGTATTATTTTGTTTGCTGTATAGATTACAATATTATCACATCTACTTAAGACTAAAATTAATTTAATTATGGTAAAATTTAGAAACTTTTCCCTAATATAGCTCCATTTATTTTATTTTCCTTTGTGCTATTACTGTCATGTGATACATATGACAGCATATATGATAGTATAATAATATAATCTATATGGTCACATACTAAGTATATGTCGGTATGTATAAATATATCACTCTCTATATATCAGCATATTATATACAGCTTATGCATGTGAATTTATATAATAAACCCAATACTACAGTGCTGTAATAATTTCATTATATAACCTATGTCTTTTAAAGAAGAGAGTAAGTCCAGAATTTGCTTTAGTATTTCTGTAATAAAAATCTGAGAGCACCATTTAGTCTTTGTTTATCTGAGGATATGTGCCTTCATTTTTGATGGATACTTTTACTGAATAATTAATTCCTTTTTGACATTTTTATAAAATTTGTTTTTCTTTAAACACTTTGCACATGGAATCCTTCTGCTTTCTGGTCTCCTTTGCCTCTGACAGGAAATCAGCCGTTAATCATATGACTGTTCCTTGAGTGTGACGAGTTGTTTTTCTCATGTTGTTTTCCAGATTTTCTCTTTGTACACACTTTTACAGTTCTAATGACTAGGAGGGAAATAGCTAGGTTTTAAATTCAACTTTGATGCTCCAGTTTTCCAAAGAGGTTGTGGAAAATCACCCTCTCGTCCTGGTAGCACTTGTTTAAGAAGAGCTTCTCATCCGAACCGGGTGCAGGCAGTGCTAGAGGCTGGGGTTCCAGCTACCACGAGGTTCCTAGGCCTCCCATGTGCCTGTAAGATAATGAATTCATATCTCACATCTCCATCGCCTAGAGACGAAGGACACATTTTACTGAGATCCTTGAATTTTCCAAGCCCTGTGCTAGGCGCTGAGGTGACACAAAGAGCAAACACTTTGACCTGCTAACAGAGAGACACATGAACTTCTTTGACTTCATGTCAACCACCCGTCTCCAGTCTGCTGTGACACTCTGGTCCTCATCATTGCTCTGGTATCCCTAGTCAGCATGTTGGGGTGATTTTCAGTTATCATATGGTTTGGGGTGAAAAAAAGGAAAAAAGAAAAAAAAGAGAGCTCCAGGTATAGTTCAAGGAGGAGAGGAAACAATGTTTCAAATCACTGTTTGTCCGTGAAGCCAGAAGAATGAGGCAGTCACAGCTTCTGTGATAAGGTCTAGAAGGTTGGAGGATTCCTAAATATATATATATATATATATATATATATATATATATACCCTTGAATTCAGTTTCCCAAGTATGTTAAAAATATGTTTTTACATTGTGAGATATTGTGAGGTTCCTAGCTTGGTTGAGAGGGGAAATTACTGTGAAATTTTGATTTTGGGGGGGGGAAATTTTTAGCAATGTCTCAATTGTACATTGTCCTTTGGTCTTACTTTCACTGAAAATTTAGGTAATTCATAATTTCTACTTATGTATATATTTGTCCTTTCTTTTACACAAAAATGTGCTTCAAACTGCTTTCAATTTATGCACCAGACAGTGCTGGCTACTCTCAAAGGGCTGGAGGACTAGCAACATAGTCCCACGGCAGAGTGTGGAAAGTCCTCCCTCACCAGTCATCCCTCCTGCCCCACTCCCAAAGGAAGGCACCTGCCGGACGCAGCAAATCTAGCCTAGAATAAATTAATGAAAAACACTTCATGGCCTTGTAGCTGATTGTCTTGGAGTTTAAATCACGTATTTTTTTAGGAACTGAGTGTGGAAGATGGGATAGAGAGCCATGGGGAAAGACAGGCGTTACCGTCACGCAGTGAGATTACTCTGTGTTGAGAATTGAACCAGGCGCTTTCCACGTGACCTCACTTTGTCCTGTGAAGCATGTACCCCTGTCCCCACTTGCAGGCAGGTAAACAGTGGGTCAGGGAAGCTACCTACCTGGACGTAGGTCCTGCAGCCGCTAACCCCAGCCCAGGTCTGTCCGGGCTCCACGCCCGGCTCCACCAGCGGCATCTCCTGCTTTCATCACCCACCGCCCCACATTTTCCCATGCCCACCGTGAGGCCGCTGGGCAGAATTCAGAAAGGCAGCACTGCTTGGGACCGACGCCTCAGGAGAACAAACCGAGGTCACAGAAGGTTGTGTCAACCCCTGATATAATCTTCAAACATGGGGAAACACAGAACAGCTCTGTACTTGTTAAGGATCAAAATAAGGAGGCCAGAGTGACTTTTTACACTCATTAAATGAGTACACGGCTGTGATATCCTTTGACACAAAAGTGGTCAAATGTGATTCTCCACCTAAGAGTTACAACTTTTCCACTCTAAGGAACAATTTCTCCATCCCCCACAAGCCACCAGTGTGGCAATCCCTTCTAGAGGGAGAACGGAGGCTGCTCATGGCCCCGCTTGCCCTAATTCTGGCTTACGTGCAGCCCTGTGCCGCCGCCCTCAGGCTGAGCCCTCCGCCAGCTCTCTCTGCAGCCGCCCTTCCTTTCATGCCTCACCAGGCTCCACCTGCGGTAGACGTTTTCATTGTCACTGCTTTTCTTTTTAATTTTAATTCACTTAATTAGCATAAAGTGCATTATTAGTTTCAGAGGTAGAGCTCAGTGATTCACCAGTTGCATAGAACACCCAGTGCTCATCACATCCCTGCCCTCCTTAAAGCCCATCCCCCCGTTACCCCACTCCTCTACCCCACTCCCCTCCAGCAACACTCAGTTTGTTTCTCGGAGTTAAGAGTCTCTCATGGTTTGCCTCCCTGTCTAATTTCATCTTATTTTATTTTTCCCTCCCTTCCCCTATGACTTTCTGTCTTGTTTCTTAATTTCCACGTATGAGAGAAATCATATAATTGTCTTTCTCTGATTGACTTACTTGGCTCAGCATAAACCCCTCTAGTTCCATTCACATCATTGCAAATGGTAAGATTTCATTTTTTGATGGCTGAGTAGTATTCCTTACACCAGTCAGGAAACGACAGATGCTGGCGAGGATGCAGAGAAAGGGGACCCTCCTGCAAGTGGCAAGCTGGTGCGGCCACTCTGGAAAACAGTGTGGAGGTTCCTCAAAAAGTTGAAAATAGAGCTTCCCTATGACCCAGCAATTGTGTTACTAGGTATTTACTCAAAGGACAAAAACACAGTGATCCAAAGGGGCACCTGCACCCCAATGTTTATAGAAACAATGTCCACAATAGCCAAACTGTGGAAAGACCCCAGATGTCCATCAACAGATGAATGGATAAAGAAGCGGTCCATATTTACAATGGAATATTACTCAACCGTTATTGTCACTTCTAGCACTGTCTGCCCTCTGCTCCACACAGAGTTCATGGGTGCTCATATAGCCGTTATTTCTTGGCTCAGGTCTCAGGTTCACTGTGAGTTCCCTCTGAGGCCTTCAGAAACCTGCAGTTGCCAAATAATGAATCTCTTCATTTAAATAGAAATAATGGGACAAATATGAATATCACCATTTAGTGTAAACCTCTTGTCCTACCCAGTCCATTGAAAGCATTGGTTAATTGTTTCTGTGAGTCCTTTTTTTTAAAAGTTACACGACTGGGGCATCTGGGTGGCTCAGTTGGTTAAGTGTCTGCCTTTGCCTTAGGTCATGATCCTGGGGTCCTGGAATCAAGCTTTCTGTCAGGCTCCCTGCCCAACATGGAGCCTGCTTCTCCCTCTATCTCTGCTGCTCCCCCTGCTTGTGCTCTCTCTCTCCCAAATTAATAAATAAAATCTTAAAAAATAAAGTAATACTATTTTAGGTAAACAGAACTAACTTGTGGTGGAAGGTGTAAGTATTACAGAAAAATAACAACACTAATTAAAATGGCTGTCAACAGGATAACACAAATTTGCTGAGAGGAATAGCCTATGTGAATTCTGTGTTGCTATCAAAATTAAATTTGTACTTAAAAGTCTATCATTCAAGGGGTTTCTTCATAATTTACAACCAATATGTCAGTTGATTTTTACTGTCTAACAAGTGGCTGCAAAGCTTAATAGCTTAAAAAAAAATCCAAGATCTATAAAGAACTTCTCAAACTCAACACCCAAAAAACAAATAATCCAGTCAAGAAATGGGCAGAAGACATGAACAGACACTTCTCCAGAGAAGACATTCAAATGGCCAATAGACACATGAAAAAACGCTCATCATCCCTCGACATCAGGGAAATACAAATCAAAACCACAGTGAGATCCCACCTCACACCCGTCAGAATGGCTGAAATTAACAAGTCAGGAAACGACAGATGTTGTCAGGGATGTGGAGAAAGGGGAACCCTCTTACACTGTTGGTGGAGTGCAAGCTGGTGCAGCCACTCTGGAAAACAATACAGGGTTTCGTAAAGACGTTAAAAATAGAGCTACCCTATGACCCAGCAGGTGCACTACTGGGTATTCACCCCAAAGATACAGACATAGTGAAAACAAGGGGCACCTGCACCCCAATGTCCACAGCAGCCACGTCCACAACAGCCAAACAGTGGAAGGATCTGAGACGCCCTTCAGCAGACGAATGGATAAAGCAGATGGGGTCAGTACATAGAACGGAACATCCCTCAGCCACCAGAAAGGATGAACATGCACTTTTCCAGGACACGGATGGGCCGGAGGGGATGAGCTGAGTGCAGCAGATCAAGCAGAGAAAGACAGTTAACATGCGGTTTCAGTCATATGCGAAGGAGTGAGGGATACCCGTAAGGAACAGTGGTAGCGTAGAAGAAGATTCGTAAGGGCTAGTGCAGAAGACCGTGGGGGAGGAAGAGAGGGGGAGTGGGAATCAGAGAGGGAGACAAACCATGAGAGACTCTGGACCTCAGAAAACAGACTGAGGGTTTCAGAGGGGAGGATGGTTTGGAGGGTGGTGGGTACCAAGGAAGGCACGTGTTGTAATGAGCACTGGGTGTTACACACAACTAATCAATCATTGAACACTACATCCAAAAGCAATGATGTGCTGAATGTTGGCTAACTGAACATCATAAAAATAAACAAATAATCATTAGTCACCAGTTTACAATTCTGTGGTTTGGCAGCTTGAACTGGGCACCAGTGGGTGATTTTCCCACTCGTCTCACCCAGAGTGAGTGCAGCTGGGGCTGGACATCTAGAATGGACTCCCCTGCATGACTGTCAGCTGGGATTCTGGGTTCTGTACCAGGGGACTCTGCAGCAAGATGGCCCGAGCCCAGGGTGCCCGTTCCCAGTGCAGTGAGAAGAGGGAAGATTCAATGCGCAAGCTCTGCTTGAGGCACATTTGCTAATGCCCCCTGGTCCCCATCTGTCATAAGGCCAAACCCAGACTCAGGGGGTGGGGAAACCGGTGTACATCATGTGGGGACGGCCGAGAAGAATGCACAGCGGATCACACGCCCCAGAACTTTTCATCCGGAGTCCTCCTCCGGTGAGGGCGGGGCTGTCACACTCCTTACTTTTGCACCTTTTTACTACTCGGTTTATCCGTTCGTTTAGTAAGTGTTTGTTGAGCACCGCTCACGTGTCAGGCATAGTTTTAAGGACTGGAGATATGCAGAGAGAGAGAGAAAAGGCTCCCACTGGCTATTAAGAGAAAGATCACGAGAATGCCTAGTGCAGAAAGTGATGTTGGTAATAAAAGCAGGTATTTCCACTCGGTGGATTTTGGAAACTGGGTGGATTTTGGAAACAGCAAGAGAAGACTTGACCTGGGTCTGGAAGGAGGGGTTGGGGTCTTCCAGGTCAAGGGAAGGTGCAGCTTTCCATCAACATTACAGGACACGAATAGGTCCTGTTAGCTGGGACCTACAGGTGCCTGGTGTTGCTGGAAGGTTGAGGAGTACAGGGGTGCATCTCTGTTCTCAAGGAATTTAACAGGGGTAGGAGAGAGAAACAAGTCATCTAACCGAAGCTGTGGTGTGTGGGGGCTCATTGTTGCTGATAAACATACTAAGATAGGGCACCTGACCATAGGCCATGGCGCACGGTGCACCCTATGGTGTACCTTGGGAGTCTGTGGGAGAGGAAGACTGGGAGGGAGAGACCCCAAAGGCTGACGTCCAGGAGCTGGAGACTGCCCTGAGCAAGGAGAAGCAAGGAGGTTCCGTTGGGCCGGCGGCGGGACGCTGGGTGCTGAGAGACACAGACGGCCCGTAACTCGCAAAGGCCCCCATGGCATAGAGGAAGGCACTCCAGCCTTGTTCCGGAGAGTTATGGGAGAATACTGAAGAGGCGTGTGTGCGTGTGTGTGTGTGTGTGCATGAGTGTGCAAGCATGTACCTGGACAGGTGAGGAAGGATGAGGAGGCGGGGCAAAGGTTTACAACCACAATTACACATCAGAGAGATTGTTCAGCCTGGGATGTGAAAGATAGATTGGGAAGACAATAACATATTTAAATTTTAACTCTAAGGAACGGAGTGGCTGAGGTCATAGGGATGGTACTGGATGGTCGTGGAGACACACGCACAGTGGAAAGCAGAGGCCGAAAGCAAGGGCTTAGCGTCCAAGAGGTCCTGCGGAGCTGGTTCTCCCGCCACACTAGCCTCATGTGTGAGCCCACGTGTCAAGCATGACCTGCTCAGAACCTTGGATCGGCCACTCCCTCGGTGTCCATGTGGCTCACATCCTTACCTCCTTCCTCTGTGCAGGAGCCATTTCCTGGTGAGAACTAGCCTGGGGGCCATCGCCGCTCCCACACCGGCTCCCACCCGGCTTGCACCTGTCTGTCTGTCCCTGTGGCCTCTCTCACCTTCGACAGTGCTGCATGTAATTTACTCATATTCCATGGTCACTGTCCACTGACTCCTTCCCCCTCCACTGAAATGAAAAAAAAAAAAATGATGAAAACAATGAATTTCATCTCTTTTTTTTCTTGATGCTCCCACTGCCTTGAACGTGTTGGTCACATAACCGGTGCTGAAGACACGCTCATCCAACGTACCCACGCCAGACGGTCTAGAGAAGTGAGGTAAGGGCAGAGCTCCGTTCAGGGCACTGACAGCCCGCAGGAGTCACTCTCGTGAAGAATGAAGATTCTAGATTGAAGGGTGGGGCAGAGGAGGCAGTGACCAAGCAAAGATCCGGCGTGGCTGACCAGCATCGTCTGCAGACCAAAGTGGGCACATTTTCCCTGGAGAAAAATTGTAGTTTAGGAAAGTCCTTTCCAGAATGGAGAAAACACAGTGTTAGGGTGTGTGGGGCCAAGGGCAGAAAGGAAGGGGAAGGGAGACAAAGAAGAGAGAGAGGCTGGCTGGCTCCCAGAGGTCCCTGAAGCCAGAGGAGAGGAAGGCCCATTCCAGGTGAAATCTGTCTCTGTTAAGAAGCAGGCGAGACCACAGCGGGAAGATGGGGCGCCCGCAAAGCCGTTTGAGGCAGAGACTCTGATCTGCTCATTCTCGCTCACCTGGTGAGTCAGGGGGTCTACGGATCGTCCCTTGGGGTCCCCGGTGAGTCAGGGGGTCTGCGGATCGTCCCTCAGGGTCCCTGGTGAGGGTGGGGTTCTGTGGATCGTCCCCAGGGAAGGCTGGGGGTCTGCAGATCGCCCCTCGGGGTCCCGGATGAGGCTGAGGGCACAGGCAGGGGGCTGAGGGAGGGACACGTGGGCTCGGGCTCGAGGGCCTGCAGCGAGGAAGGCCTGGGTGGACACCGCCGGCCACCTGACAGGAGGGTGGAAGCATCGCCGGCCGTCAGCCCTTCAAGGCCATGTCTTCGGTGCTTCCCTGGTCACCTGTGGGAGCGCTCGGGGCCGTCTGTGAGATGCCCAGGACGTTGGCCCTGCCGCAGAAGAAACATATCAGAAAAATAAAACAATAGAAATAAATCTAAATAAACCATCAAATATAATTACTACAAATGTACTAAGAGCTTTCATTAAAATTCCAGTATTATCAACACGGATTAAGGAAAAACAAAGCCCCAAGCCTTTCTAAAAGACATTTTTTTGACTATGATAAAAGTTTATTTAACAAGAGTTCAAGATGGAAATGCACATGACCTGATTTTTATACTGTAGTAAAACAAGTACAGTGGAGAGGGGCGTGTGAGGCAGCTGGTTTCTCTTGATGAACACACGCATTGCCTATACTCGTCGCAAGGCTTCTAACCTGATACGATTTCCTCGTATTACCACCAGCCGCTCCAGAACTGTTCTGTGACCTGCTAGCGGCCGTCTCCACACATCCCTCTATCACAAGATTCATGAAAGGATCGAGCCCCCACACTATTCCTTGGGCATATCTGCCACCAGTTAATTTCGATGATAATTCGTTCTCCATAAATTTTTTCAACTCAGGAGAGTAAGCTTTTCTCATGGTGTCTACTCAGCAAGCTCCAAGATGCCTAAGAGACATTTTTTTTTTAAACGAGGAAAAAAAGAAAACAAAAAGATGAAAAAATGATACAGCAGGAAAACATTAACCAAAAACTGTTCCAGTTACTTTCAGGTAGAAAACATGTAGACATGGAGAGGTTCAGTACATACTGATAAGAGTCAGTGCTGAGAAATGATGGAACAGATTGAAATTTGCACAAGCTCAATAAGAGAGTTAAGACACGTAAAGCAAAAATTGATTTGCACTACTAGGTATTTACCCAAATAATACAAAAATACTAATTCAGGGGGACACATGCACCCCCCCGACACTTAGAGGAGCATTATCTACAATAGCCAAACTGTGGAAACAGCTCCCGTGTCCATCACAGATGGACGGCTAGAGAAGATACGATGTATACACACGCACGTGCACACGCACACGCACACACACATACACACATGCAATGGAATGTTTCTCAACCAGTAAATGGAACGAAATCTTGCTCTTTGCAATGACGTGGACGGAGCCGGAGTGCAGTATGCTGAATAAACAAGTCCCTCAGAGAAAGACAATTACCGTAAGATTTCACTTGTATGTGGACTCCAAGAGACAAAACAAAGACGCAAAGGCGTGAAATAGGACAGAGAGAGAGAGACAAGCCAGGAAATGGACTCTTCCTACGGAGAACACACTGATGGTGACCAGAGGGGGACGGAGGAGGGGAGGGGGGAAACAGGTGATGGGGATTAAGGAGTGCACCTGTTGTGATGAGCACCAGGTCATGTGTGGAACTGTCGAATCGCTACATTGTGCTCGTGAAACTGATATTACACTGTACAGTAACTGCAATTTAAATATAAATTTTAAAAAATTGTTTTGATTATAAAGAGAAATCTACAATCGTAAAAGGTTTAAACACCGATCTTAAAACTGGTCAAAATGAGGAAATTTTAAAAATCAGTAAAAATCAGAATATTAGAACATACTTAACAAGCTTGATCTAAAATACTCCCTCCAAAAATAACAAAATGCAAGTTATTTTCAAGCACTCAGGAATGTCAAGCAAATGTATAACTCAAAACCCAATACTATTGTGCTTTGACAATATACTGGCCCATCATGCAAATCTTGACAAATTTCAAAGGATTAAATGACTCAGGATACATTTTCTGACCAGCCTGAAGGTGTAGAAAGTGTATGCATGGAAAACTCTTCTATTCAGTCAACCTTCAGGTCTTCACGAGGAAGTGTAGACTGGCTGTGTCCCCGGAGGAGGGGAGTTCATTGCCATCTTGGACTGGGACCAAAGCCACTTGTACGTAACTCAAGGCCCAGAGAAGAAGTTGCTCTGGAAATAGGGAAAGCTGAGTGAGTAATTTTGACCCCAGGCCCCTTCATAGCGCATTCCATGTGCAAGCGGTGTTCTAAGACTTATGCTTATATTAATTTATTTAATTTTAATGAGAATTGTATGAAGTAGGTGCCGTTATTACTCTGTTGTGCTGAAACAGAGTGGTTAAGGCGTTTGTTTGGAATCAGAAATATACGTACTGGAAGGATACACGAATGAATGAATGACATTAAAAATCTTCCAAGAGGTACAAAAATAAACTATCTGATTTGTCTCAGAAGCATAAACGAATGGAAATTAGCAAATAAATGTTGTCTTATAAAGAAAAATTCAGTCACGGATGGTTTGAACAGCAAGTTCTGTGAAACAGTCAAGAAAAAAATAATTTCAATGTTAAACAAACATGTGCAGAGTTAAAAAGAAAAGCAGGTGAAGTAAAATAAAGAAGAAAAAGACAAAAAAAAATAATCCTCTCTTATTCCTTTATGTGGACAGCATAACCCTGAAACCAAAACCTATCGGAGATGATGAAGAAGAGGAAAGCTACGGGCGCAGCTCACTTACATACCAAAGTACAACAACCGTGGAGCATTCGTAAACCGAACACGAGATACGCAAAAGTCATTTTGCGTATCATTTCGAGCTGTTTATCCCAGGAATCAAAGATTTGTTTAGCATTAGAAAAATCAATTAATTCATGGAAAAATCATACAATCTCAACAGATGTCAAAGGATGTGTTAATTTCTGAAACATCTCTTTATTATATATAATAAATATAAATACATAATGGTATAAACATGTTACATATTGTAACATTATATAATACACATTAAAACATAGATGAATTTATATATAGCAAAGGTATATTCAAATTTCACATATATATGTATAAATGAAATAAAGTGATATTAAATTTCTTAAATGCCTGTGGTAGATAAAATAATGCCCCCCACTCCCAGGGTGTCCACGTCATAATTTCTGGACTCTGCGAATGCCGCCTTACGTGGGAAAATTTCCTTTAGCAGCTTGAGACAGACAGCTTGTCCCAGATCACCCGCTGGCCACAGTGCAGTCACACTCGCCCTTAAGAGGAAAGAGCCTTTCCAGGTCGCGGTCAGAGGAGACACGGACAAGGATGAAGCTCAGAGGGAGATCCCAGGGACAGAGCGCCAGCGGCGCCAGGAGGACGTGACAGGGATGGGGCCATGAGCGGAGGCTATGGGCAGAGTCCACAGGAGCCTCCCCCTGCCCCTCCAGAGAGGAAGACACCCCATGTGCCCGCTGCCAGGTGGCATGTCGGTGTTGTTTGAGGCCGATTTCTTACGGCAGCAACGGGCTCTATTTAATTACTGGCAAGCCTGCAGCATTTTTTTCGTAATTTCTGACACTCATAGTTTTTCTCTTCTGCACATTATCCGCTTATATCCTTTGCCTAGTATATTTAAAAAAAAATCACTGTGGCCTCTTTATTTGCATGAACTCTTTATATATTAAGATACAGACTTCCGTTCTTACCACTTTCCCTGCTTACTATCTTTTGTCATTGATGGTCGTGAGTTTCTCTACGGATTTTTAACAATTTTTAGACAGCAAAATCAATTAAATTTCTTAATTCATAACTCTAATTCTAATTCTATTTGATGTCATGTTTAATAATAAATATTTACCTCAAAATGAAATAAATATTCATGTGTATTTCCCTCCAGAATACCACTGTTTTCTCCTTTTGGATTGAAAGTTTTAACTTAAATGCTTATTTTAAAATCCGCACTGTAGCATTCATCGATATTCATTTTTTTCCCAAACAGTATGCCAGTCTTTTAAACGCAATCTTTTTTTTTAAGATTTATTTGTATATTTTAGAGAGAGGTGGGGAGCGGCAGAGCGAGAGAATCCCTAGCAGACTCCTGCTCGGTGCAGAGCTTGACAGGGGTCTCGATCTCCCCACCCTGAGATCAGGACCCGAGTTGAAACCAAGAGTCAGATGCTTAACAGACCGAGCCACCCAGGCGTCCCAGTGCAATGTTTTTAATAATCCATTTTCCCTACACTTGTGTGATTTCAAGTTGGTCGCACCCTAAGCACTTCGTACTATTTCCGACATCTTCCCTTCTGTTCTGTCGACGTATCTGCCAATCCTTGAGCTAACAGAGTCCGTTTAGATTACTTTAAATTTATGTTACATTTTTGGGCCCCTTTCTGCAAATTTCCCCCATTAGTCTTGTTTTCAAAAATATTCCTGGAGGCGAACTTGAGAATCATTTTGTGGAGTTAAAAAGATTGTAGGAGTTTGGGTAGAAGTTACATGAAATGTAGTGTCATTTAATTTCTCCCACCAGAACCATGAAACATGATTCAAGATTCAAAAAAAAAAAAAAAAGTTTTCCAGATTTGAGCATCATGTTTACAGAATTTCTGTATTTTTTTTAGTTAAGTTTTCACGTAGCTAATAATTAATTATTTGTCTGTGTTTTAAGCTCAACCACTGTAGAGTGAAGGGAGGAATGGGCACTGTGGGCCCCTGTCCTGCTCCCTGGGTATCAAGAGCGCCAGCAAACAGCTCCGGACCCCCCAACCGCTGGAGCCGGGCGCCAGCCATGGGCTGCAGCAACACACGTTTCCTCCATGTCCAGTTAGAAAATCTCCATCTTCTTTTCTGTTTTTCGAGCATTTGTTTTCTTTCTTCTCCCTCTTGTGAGCCGTCCTCTCTAGGTGGAGACTGACTGTCGCCGAGCAGGAAGACTCGGGTAGGAAGAGGATGGATCCCAGGGCGGGGACAGGTGCCCTGGAGCAGGGACCAGGGGGCTCAGGGGTAGGAATCAGTACAGGCGAGCAGCCAGGGGTCAGGAGCGTGGTACCCTCAGGCTCACACTGGCTTTCGGGGTGCTCTTCCCACATCTAAGCCTGGGTCCCCCAGAGCTGCAAGGGGCACCCGTCAGGGCCAGCAGGTGTCCAGGGCAGGGTGAAGGGACCACTGTAGACGTCCAGCAGCATGGACACCAGAAGGCACTGGACGCGTGCCCACCCCACGGCCCCCTGCTCTGTCCGCCTTTATGATTGTTGAGAGACTCCTAGTGACACAGCCCCAGGGCCCGTGGAAGGCAAAGCCCGCCCACCCCCCGCTCTTTTACCAGGGATGACGACGTGTGGACAAGATCCCTAAGCGGTCAACTGCTCAGCAACGACGGAGAGATGGGCAGGAGGACTGAGGCTTGTGCAGCGCGGCCTCTGTCAAGGGAAGGCGCACACCCCTGCCCCCACGCGGGGGGCCGCCCACACCAGGCATCCAGCTCCGTCCTAACAGGGAGGCGGTTCGGAGCCTGAAGAGAGCACATGAGCCCAGAGGGAAAGGCGGACCAGAGACATCACCGCACAAGCAGATGTGATGAGACCAGGAGGCACAGCCCCATTTCTTGGGGAAAGTCAAACAAATATATAACTCAGGAAACAAAATATTTGGGTCATGGAACTAGAATCTAGCGTACGTGGAGAATACAGTCTACTGTCAATTTTTATTTATTTTATTTATTTTTGAAAGATTTTGTTTATTTATTTGACAGAGAGAGACAGTGACAGAAGGAGTATGAACAGGCGGAGAGGGAGAGCAGGGAGCCTGACCGGGGGCTCGATCCCAGACCCTGAGATCAGGACCTGAGCCAAAGGCAGCCGCTCGACCTACTGAGCCCCCCAGACGGCCCAGTCATGTTTCACTTTTGTAAACAAAGACGTTTGAGGACAACAAAGGCGTCTTCTGTTGCTCCAGGAGGGGATCCGCAGACCTCCATAATCTGGCGGGAGGGCCCTACAGTCCTGTGGGCTGCACAGATATTAGGAAGTAGTCACGCTCATCCCCTTCAAAGCGACAGGGCACGGAGTGACATCTGGGATGGGCCAGTAACTTTGCCAGGAAATGGCATGAAACTTCCAAGCCGAGTGTTTGGAACCCAACGGTAATCTCTGGGGAAGCAGGAGAGCAGGTCTACAAACCCCTCCCCTTGGCTGCTTTCCGCAGGCGGCCTCCCGGGCTTGCCCACCGAACAGCATCACCCGGGGAATTCTTAAAAGTCAAAACCAAGTCCTCTGCCAACACGTTAACATCCCTTTTGGGGTAGATCTTCGAGTCAACCTCTCGAGTGTGGCCGTGTTCCGGCTCCAAGCCACACCTGTCATACACTCTGGCTCGGTGGGTGGCAGGTGCCTGGGGTCACCACCATCTGTCCCCATTTCACAGATGAAGCCATCAGGGCTCAGAGAGTCAATCTCTCAATACTGTAGGACGGGGAAAGAGAGAAGCCGTGATGTAAACACCGGCGGCTGGACTCAGAGTGTGCCAGTCACTCTGCGCCTCTGCCCTCCTGGGCTTCGTGCACCGATTCGGTCCATGGGGAGGCTGTGGCCACGAGAGGCGCGCCGGTGAACGGTGCATGCCGCGGCCTTCTGAGGCCTCTCCCCGTGCACAGAAATGCTTCCCGCTGCTTCTTAATTTGACTGACAAGTTCATGTTTTGCATTTTCAAAACATACTTAAAAATCTCTAAAACGGAGGAAGAACCGTAGACTTATAAGCATTTAAATTAATTAAACCGGGGGAGGTTGCCGAGACAGATCCTGTAACAAGACATTTTCTGAAGCTGCAGCAGAGTCAGAAGACATGGAAATGCCTCTAAGTCTGTAACAAAGAACATAACGATCAGTCCTTACTTATTTATGCAAAGGGTGACGCACAAGATTATATTTACAGAAAAGTCATAAAAATAAGATTCTAAACAGGGGTATTAAAAGTCCAGTTCTTAAAAATTTCACTTGCATGAAATGTTAAGCATAGAGAGAGACAGAGACAGAAACCATCTATGAGTGAGTGAATAAAATATGAAGTCTGGCAGATTAATAGAGGAACAGAAATGAGACAGTTCTTGGTCCTGGCTGGATGGCTGACCTCCTTTGAATCATCTTATCTGTTAGTTCCTCAATTACTGCCCGTGCGAACATTTTCAAACACGAACGCGCTCACCGACGTGTGGAAAATGTGAAAAGGATCTTTCTAAAGCCCAAAAATGGAAGGGCCGGTCCAGGTTCCCAAGACAGGTGGACCTGCCGGTCGGTCTCCGAGGACCACACAGGTCTTCCCGGGTGTCCTCGGTGGCGTGGACACGGGGCTCCGGTCTCCTGCAGCTGCCGAGCCTCATTCCAAACTTGACCTTCCGAAGCTCGTGAGGGACGCCAGACAGTTTAGTCTGGTTCGCGTTGTTGCTGTTCACACGGGGAAGAATACGACAGGGGTTCAAGAAACCACATTCCTGGGGCGCCGGGTGGCTCCGTGGGTGAAGCCTCTGCCTTCGGCTCAGGTCATGGTCCCAGGGTCCTGGAATCGAGCCCCGCATCGGGCTCTCTGCTCCGCGGGGAGCCTGCTTCCTCCTCTCTCTCTGCCTCCTTGTGATCTCTGTCTGTCCAATAAATAAATAAAATCTTAAAAAAAAAGAAAGAAAGAAAGGAAGAAAGAGAGAAAGAAATCTCATTCTTGTCGGTGTCCCTCAGCTCCCGGTCCTTGGGAAGCCTCCTGGGGGCTTTCTGGTCATTGTCCGGGCCCCGCTCACTGTGGGGGCCAAATGCCCCTTTTCCTGTGAGTGCTGGAGCCAGAAGGAGAGCTGGGGTGCCGGGCCCCAGCTCCGGGCCGCTGGAGCACCGTCACCCTCCCTGCTCCTCCGCGGCCTGTATTGTCATGTTGAAGTCAGATTGGACCGAGCGCACCAAAAACCTCTTTAATCACTTGGCTTGAACGCCCCCCCAGGAGCCCTCCGCCCCTTTTCAGCAAGACTTTTGAGCCTTTTGATCTCCTGACTGCTTCATATATTAGAAGTCTAATCCTGTATTTAAACATATTTCAACATTTCATCAAACAGTTGGATTTAAATTTCCCATAACCTAGATAGCGGTACGCACCGACTCGGGTCCTGTCCACGGAAGGCAGGCCATTCATTCCCTTCCTAGGAAATAAATCAGAATAAAACTGTTTACCGACGATGACAATGCGTCTGAAAACACTCAGCGGTTTAGCATCACAAAAGTGAACATTTTAGGCCTCTGCTTCCAAATGCCTCCCTAATTAAAGGCGTGCTCCTTCCCAGCCCCGGTTTTCACATGCAGAAGAGGCCTCATTCAAATGCGGGGACCTCTCTCCGCCCGGCTCTAATAGAGAGCTTAGCCCCGTCGGCTGTGTGTCGGCGAGGCAGGCCGCCCAGGACCCGGCGCGCGGGCGCGGATTACAGTTATCCTCTTCACACACCGCGGAATTCTTCACGCTCTGGAAATATTTTGCTTATCAGTGAGAAGCACTGATCAGCACCTTGCATCCGGCCGGGGAGACCCGGAGAAGGAGATCATCCATATGCAGATCGAGGCGGGCTCTCACGGTGCCCGACTATTAACTTGCCACCGAAGCGAAGGCTGACGTCTACTTCCTAATGCACACATCTGACGACCGTGGGACCCTGCCTCGCACCGGGCAGAGCAGGCTTCCTCTTCCCGGAGACGCTGAGAGCAGCCACCGTAATGGGCTCTGAAATGTAAAGCACCTTGCAAAGTCCTTTTCTTCTACCTGCAGAAAGAACAGGACGTCTGGGGGTGGGGTTTGGGAAGGAACCGCCAGCCCAGGGAGTCAGCCGTTGACTTACAGCAGCTCTCCAGGCCCGGGTCCAGAAGACGAGGTTTTTACAAAAATGTGTCTGTGCTTCCTCTGCCTGCTCATGTGTGAGGACCGGCTCGGCCTCTAGAAATCAAGCCAGGGTTCAGCTGACCTCTCAAAAGAGCCTGCGGTCAGTAGGGGGGTGGGGGACGGGTTGGGGGTGGGGTCCCTGAGCGGGCACAGCACCTGTCCACCCAGCACAGAGCAGCCAGACATCCAGACATCTAGCTTTTTGCTAGAAAAGAATGAATAGGAAGGAGTAGACTGGAACAAAAGAGAAACCACCAGAGGCCATCAAACCCAGAAAACAGGAGCGTCATATACTTTATAATTTTAAAATTTATTTTCACGCATGTGTAGTGCGTCTCATGTATTTCCTGCAGACTTGTGAACAGCGTGTTTGGTGTGTACCCCATGTACGTATAGCATGTGGAGTGTCTATTGTGCGTGTGTGTGCAAGTGCACACCTGTGTGCTGTCACACCAGGGGAGGCTGTGCAAAGCCAGGAAGCCTGGAAACGGAACAGACCGTGGGGTGGCGGTCGCTGCTGCACAGGCCTGTGCCTCAGGCTCCTGGAGAATGTCCTCCTGTTGTGAGCTGCGTGTCTCCCAGCCTCGGACCGGGTCCGCTCACAGCCCAGGGGGTGAGGGTCCCGGGGCTCCCACAAGTGAGGTGGGCTCTCTGGGAGCACAGTTTATAACTGGTGACAGTGGAGGCGAGGACAGCAAGTTTCCCTAAACAGAAACAAACACTTCTCAGAGAGTACAGCACAACCGTCTGGAAGCATGTGGAATAAAAAGTAATATTTATGAAAATTCCAAGACATGTGAGAGCAGTACTCTACCAGGTCATAACATAAACTATAACGCATCACGGACGATGCACGGAGAGCTTGTGGGAAGCCCAGAAACATCCAGCAGGTCCAGGAAGTTCACACACACAAACGGGGGCTCGGAAATCCATGAAGGAGTCAGGCCGCCAGTCTCATGGGTTGTCTTCTGAAATGAGGAAAAGGTTAAAATCCAAGTGGATTAAAGCTGTGTATTCATTATGAAAGTAGTAGAACAAAACATGAGAGAACGTTCCTTTCTAATTACCACTCAAAGCCAAAAGCCAAACAAAGAATATTGGAGAAAGTAATTATGTTAACATTTTAGAAAAAAACCTTCTACATGTAAAAAATATTCTTAAATTAAATTAAATAAAAAATATTAGATTATCCTTCAAGAAGGACTGAATTTTTTAAAAATCACATTTAATGAGTGAACACGCAGGAACACTGCACAACGTGTCAATGAACAGGAGAATGTTTGTGTGGACCGCGAGGGAGAGCCCTCCAAGACCTGCTAAGGAGAAGGAGGCAAGGTGGAGAACACAGGGCACAGGAAGCCATTTGTGGGGAGCGGCTCACATGTATGCAAAACATGCCCAGAAAACAAGAGAAGACCGTCTGCTGGATGGATGGAGCCATGTGGACAGAGACGCTGTTCACCTGCAGCCTGGTCTTTTCTTCTCCTTACTTTTTACTATTTGGGCTGAGTTTCTCATTAAAAAATAAAGCACGCAGGGACACCCGGGTGGCTCGGTTGGTTAAGTGTTCGACTCTTGATTTCAACTCAGGTTGTGATCTCAGGGTTGTGAGACTGAGCTCCGCATGGGCTCAGTGCTCAGCATGGAGTCTGTTGTTCCTTCTCCCTCTGCCCCTCCACCTCCTGCATATGCTCTCTCTCTCTCTAACATAAACGAATAATCCAATCAAGAAATGGGCGAAAATCATGAACAGACATTTCTCCAAAGGAGGCACACAAATGGCCAATACACACATAAAAAAAAAAAAAAAAAAAAAAAAAAAAGATGTTCAACATCACTCAGCATCAAGGAAATACAAATAAAACCATAGTGAGATGCCACCTCACAGGAGTCAGAACGGCTGACATTAACAAGTCAGGAAACGACAGATGTTAGTGAGGATGCGAAGAAAGGGGAACCCTCCTACACTGCTGGTGGGAATGCAAGCTGGTGCAGCCACTCTGAAAAACAGCATGGAGGTTCCTCAAAATTTGAAAGTAGAGCTACCCCCTATGACCCAGCAATCGCACTACTGAGTATTTACCCCAAAGATACAAGTGTAGTGATCTGAAGGGGCATCTGTACCCCAATGTTCATAGCAGCAATGTCCCCGATAGCCAAACTACGGAAAGAGCCCAGATGTCCATCAACCGATGAATGGATAAAGAAGATGTGAAAGAAGATGTGGTATATAAACACAATGGAATACTATGCAGCCATCAAAAAGTGAAATCTTGCCATTTGCAGTGATGTGGATGATATTATGCTAAGTGAAATAAGTCAATCAGAGAAAGACAGTCATCCTATGATCTCATTCATATGTGGAATTTAAGAAACAAAATAGAGGATCATAAGGGAAGAGAGGAAAAAATAAAACAAGATGAAATCAGAGAGAGGGAGACAAACCATAAGAGACGCCGAGTCATAGGAAATAAATAGGGTTTCTGGAGGGGAGGTGGGTGGGAAGGACGGGGTAACTGGGAGATGGACATTAAGGAGGGCAAATGATGTGATGAGCATTGGTCGCTACATAAGCCTGATGAATCACCGACCTCTACCTCTGAAACCAGTAATACGTTATATGTTAATTACATTTAAAATAAACAAACAAGCCCTAGAAAAGAAGAAAATAAATAAATAAAATCTTTAAAAGAATAAGAAGTGTATAAAAATAAAGCATGCATGTGTCTATAAGTCTATCTACAGAACCTGATCTGCACGTACGGCTTGTGTATGTCACACTTGTACATGTGCGTGCATGTGGAGTATACAAAAACACTATTCATAATTACGTGCCTGTGTCAAGTACGTGAGACAAGCGGAACACTTCAATGAACCATCATGGGGGCCTAGAGTCACATTAATTCCACTCGGGGAAACATTAGGTGGGAGAGAGTTTGAGGTCCTTTTTCACTGCAGACTCTATGAAATTTTAAAAATAAGTGGGAGGACAAATATTGTAGCTTCTAGTAATAATGGGGCTCTAGACAGGGGGAATTAAGGGCCCAAATTACCTTTGCTTTTTTTCCTTCAGAAAACCGGTCAATAATATAAAGTGACCGAGTGTTGGGAAAATTCACTTTCCCTCGTGTATCTCTCTGACACTGGCGCCCCGTGGACCTGGGTTAATCACTTGCATGCTGACTTCATGTCATCTACTGATAGACCAGCCGTGCGTTGGAATTGTGTCCCTGAGTCTCTGTAGCCTCATCTTGCCGTCGGGTCCATCACCAGGTGAACCGGCAGGTGCTGGAGCCATGGAAACTCTTCCGTGGACGTGGTCCCACCGCTCCCAGGACCACCTGTGCAGGGGTGGTCCTGGCAACCACAGGATATGCGGGCAGGAAGCTTCAGGGCCTGGGGTTCCAGACCTTCCTTCCCTGGAGGCCCACAGCACCATCTGCAGCTCCAGCTGGAGGCCGGCCAGCAGGAAGGTCTGCTCCCCAGAGACTGGGGTCGTGACGGTCCCCTTGCCCGGGGCTGTACCCTCTGTGGCTGAGGCCTGGGTGTCTAACAGTCAGAAGGCCTTCGTTCCCACACATGAGAACAAACAGCAGCAGAGACGGGCTTCCCTACGGCCTCTTCCGCCAAGTCCAAGGAGAGGAGACCCAAGGGCCCGAGATCTCCACCACCAAGAAAGGGGCCTCTCCCTGGGCTGCGGTGGGTCGCTCCCCAAAGCTGCATGGTGTAGGGCTTTGGACTCACCCCCTGCTTACCACTGTGGCCAGGACCCAGGGACTCCCAGCACCTACTGATGGCCCTGGGCTCTCTGCTCCAGATGCTGGTCCTGATTGCTGCCACCATCAGCAGGAAAACGCGATTAATGTTGAGTCTGTCCCTTTTCTTTCTTAGAGGGCAAAGTGCAGGACTGGTTTCCTCACCAGCATGCCAACACCTGGCTGCCTATTTAAATTTTCTACAGCAAGTTCATGAAGTTTTCACGTGCACAAATTTATTTTTATCTTGTTACACCTTACATTTCAAAATGGTCTGAAAATTAAATTATTTTGAATGCATTCAGTCATTGAGAGCAGCCCCCAATGCCTAGCATTTGGGTATTCTAATTTCAATCATCCCATACTTTTATGCGATCAAACTATAATTCATAATCTCAATCACTGAAACGATGTCCTTTTAAACTAATAATCCAACTTATTCTGAAACACAGATGAGAAATGAAAATTAATAAAGAAAAAAACGTTGCTTCATTCCCATACCTAGAGGAAGATCTTTACTGGCCTCCGACCAACAGGCCCTGAGTATACAAACCTGTCATGAGTTTAGGTCTATTCTAAAATATCTTTACCCGAACTAAAGGAGAAAATAAAAAATCTGTTGTGATGTGCTTATCCTGACCTGTCTTAAGTTGAGAACGGGTTTCCAAACACCGCCTAGAACCAGTGACCCTTAAAAGCACGAGCTGCTCACTTGCAAAGACATGTTTGCCGTTCCGTTAGGATTTCTCGCTCGCCGTTCAAATCGGGCTACAGGGCCAACAGTCACTTGTGGACTCCCACCGGCACCGTGAGCTTCAGAGACCGTGGGAGATCCACCACTTTTGTGTTTTCCGGGAAAAGCTTTCTCGACAAAGGGGCCCTCGAATCCGTCAGGGATCCCGGGCGCTGGTGTCTGGGGTGCTTTCTGACCCGTGCCTCTGTCCGATTCCCATCTGGCTCACAATCTGTGCTGAGCGTAAGTCGAGGCAGAACAGAAAAGTTGCCTTCACAGTGACGCGGCTGTTCGTTTCTTGAAAGTTCCACCAGCTCCTGACCTCGGGTCGGCCGACCACAGTTTCCTCTCTCTCCACCAAAGCCGTCGGGCATACAGCCGACGTCCTCCTCGGCATCCCCGAGGGAACGTTCCCTTTAGGTCACAGAACTTGGAGTGGAACTTGGAACTGCCACAAGCCGCGTGCAAAGTGGAGGCTCTGAGACCACGGGGGGTCGTGGCGCGTCACGGGTCATGGGCAAGCAACCCCTGACTTGCTTCGGCACCGAAGGCTTTGGCAGTGCGCGTGCGAGGCCACGTGGAAGGCATTTCAGGCAAGAAGTGTGCGACCGTAGCCAGCACGCCCTGAAAGGTAAGTACTTGGCAGGACGAGGACAAAAGAGATGAATTATTTATGGGGTAAAAGCACCGCGTAGCCCAGAACAAACAACACTGCATTTCTCTTCTCTCCAACCTGTCTTTCTCACAAGTAACACAGGAGACAGGGTGAAGCGCTGTGCTGCTCCGGGGCGGAAAACCTCTTGCCTCTCAGCGGGCCAAGGCCAGAAGGCTGGAGTGGGCCAGGAGTGGGGACACCCAGGCAGCTCACCGGAGGGAGGCTGCCCCACAAAGCTGCGGGGGGCATGGGTCCTCTTTAGTCTAATGACAAGAAAAGGCCTTCAAACAGTAGTCGATCACCCGTAAACACCTTGTAAATAAGTCGAGCCTTTCCAACAATATTCTTCCTAAGGACTTGACAAGTCACACGTGATTAAGTGAACACATACTTTAAAAAAATAATAATAATTAAGTAATCTCTATGGCCAACGTGGGACTCAAACTCAGGACCCTGAGATCAAGAGTTTGCACGCTCCACCGACCGAGCCAGCCCGGCGCCCCAGGAAATGCATCTTCTTTTAGGCTTAGACTTCCAGTTTTGAAATACAACACAATACCGATATACTGAATTGTAAGAGGTCCCCGCGTTGGATCCAGCCTCACGGGTATAATGCAACGTTCTGTCGGGATGGGGGACGTGGAGGAGGCAGGAGTGGGTAATTCAGGGGAAAGCGGACGTGTGTGAGTGTCAGCCATGGTAAGAAAGGAAACTCAGGGAACGGCGGCACTGAGGCTTTGAGAACTGACGCCTGCAGACCCAGAGGGCATCTAGGGCTCCTAAGGGAGCAGGGAGGGACGGGACCTCCGCCAGCTGCAGCCCCGTGCTCGGTATCCGCCAGCTGGGGCAGGTGACACTGTTTGGGAGACGGAGTCAGGAATCGGTCCCGGCTGTGACTCCAGCAGAACCGAACATGGTCCGAAGCTGACACCTGTGTTTATGAACTTTCAGCAGAGACCGCTAAGTAATTTAGAACTCCTCGGGGAGGACCGGCGGGTCACTGCTACTGTTTAGATTCGGTGCCTAATGGTAATGAACGGGAAACCAACTTTTCGTCATCGTTGATGAAATTGCACGTTTTCCCTACAGACACCACAGCCTTGTTTCCCATTCCTGCAGTGGCCTGCGCCCACCTGCGCTCAGGGGGCAGGGGCCGGAGAAGTGGGTCTCGGGAGCGCCTGGACGAGTGCGCCAAGGGCATTCTAGTCTATCGCTCGGCTGCCCCCTCAAGGCCCTGGGCAGCACAGAGCAGTGCAAGCTGCCCTCTGCCCTTTCTCTGACCTGAGGCTCTGAGACGCTTGTGCAGCAGTTGTCCCGCGCCCCGAGCTCTGAGGTGGCACGTTCTGTGGCAACAGATAGACTTACTCATGCGCCTCGTCCTCCATGCGTCCCCCAGGGCCCTGGGACACACACGTGTAGTTAGGGTGTGTTCTCTGCTTCCCAGAGGATCAGACCGTCTGTCTTAATGTCTTTGTCCCACCAGAGTGCAGGAGCCGAGCGACCCACACGCAGACAGACGTCAGTGCGCACCCAATTTGGAGGAAGGGTGTCTGCCATTCAAACTCGGGGGGCTTCCCTACGGACCTACCAGTCTGATAGCCCAAAAAACAACGACCCTGGGAGATCTCTGCAGCAAGTAAGAAGAGTCGAGAAAAATGTATGACGACACAATCAACTCTTCCAATTTCGGAAGAAAAGGAAAGAAAGCTGCCATGTCCTTTAGACGTGTTTCGTCTATACGAGCTTGGCTGCCTGTCTCCCGTGGGCATCTGGAGCTCCTTGGTCACACGTGTCTTTTGTGGACAACACTGGGCGGTTTCTGTGTCTCCATATTCTTCGGAGCTCGCGCTGAAATTACTTACTCTACCCTAAACCTGTCTCCCTTACATACCACCTTGCAGCAGCCTCCTGGCTCTGGCAGAGAGCCCACCCCAGAAGTTGTCACTGGTGTTACTGGGGGTACCGATGCGGGAGGCTGTCCCCAGCATCATGTGCTGAACAGTTGCACATTATGTGATCTGAAAACCCGGAGCTGGGGGTTGTCACCGGCCAGACAGAGAAGCCACAGGTCCCTCCCTGAGCCCCCTGCTTGGGTGTGACTCAAGACGGCAGTCCAGCCAACAGCTAATTCCTTCAAGAGCCGTTGTCATCCATTATAAAATAAAGTGCTTAATTTAAAGCTACCAAATTTAGAGGCATGCCTGTGTTCTATGCCTTTCGGACCACTGAACCTTTACCAAGCTCAGTAGATATCCATACCTAATACACATTATCAACAGGTAAACACCTTCATAGTCTGCCTTGAGAACTGAGACGTAGAGAGGAGATCGCGTCCCTTGTCTCCAACTCCACACCCAACACACCCCTACTGCTGCAGGGCAAGGTCCCGATTTCGTGGCCAGCCTCTGTCCGTCCCCTGGACCACCCTGTCGGCCTGGCCTAGTTCCAGTCCAGGGGAATGGGGCACCGTGTCCAGGAGGCTAACCCTATCCTGGTTTGGGCTGGGCGGGCCATGCTCTTTTGCTTGAGAAGGGCTGCTTCTGTGGACTGAATCCCTGTGTACCCCCACATTCATAGGCTGAATCCGTGGCCCCCGATGGCCAGTGTTGGAGGTGGGCGTCTGGGAGGTGACTAGGCACAGAAGAGGTCAGAAGGGTGAATTTCCCACACCCAGGATGGGATTAAGGTCCTCACACGAAGAGGGAGAGCCTGGACATGTCTCTCCCTGAGCACACCCCAAGGAAGGGCTATGTGAGGGGCTAAGCCTCGGACCCTGACCGCGCGGCCCTAATCTAGGACTTCTGGCCTCCAGATCCGTGCGAAGTGAGTGTCCACTGTTCAAGGCCCGAGTCTGTGCTGGTTGCCGCGTTACCCAGGCTGGCTCACGCCCCTGGCCGCCCTGGTCCCCGGCACATCCCTCGGCTGTCCCCCTCAGAGCCCCAGAGCCACCCCCACCTCCTCCACGGAGGCCTCCCAAATGTCAAACCCGCTGGGCTTCTCGCAGCACTTGGTCCGCTGCCTGTGACACCCAACTCTGGGCACACTGACTGGGAAAGACCTGTGTGCTCCCGGGGACCGGACCGAGGCCCTGCTTTGCTTTTACGAACTTTCCTTGAGGGAGCCCACTCCCCGCGCTCAGAAGCGGGAGCG
The DNA here is from genome assembly GCA_020311275.1 of Eira barbara. NCBI lineage: Eukaryota > Metazoa > Chordata > Mammalia > Carnivora > Mustelidae > Eira > Eira barbara. The sequence continues at coordinate 1,876,294 of JAHRIG010000024.1, read as the reverse complement.
CCCCGTGAAAAGGCAGAAGGGTTAGCGCTTCAAGATGGCAACAGCAGAGCATTGAATGAGTCACGGGGTGCTCTGAGCGCGGGGAGCCAGCCCGGCCCGCCTGGCCCCTGAGGACACTGTCTTCTGAGGGACAGCGTGGCGGGCTACCTCCGACACCGCCGATGTTTCCGGCAAGAACTCACCCGGTGATCTCCCAGCCTCGTGTCTGCTGGAGAAGGTCACTCAGAACGCAGCAGGGCCGGAGTCCTGCCGTGGGTCAGCGGCGTGGCCTCCAGGACAGTCGTCTGAGGGGACTTTCCCACCTGCACTGCGGAGGAAGGAAAGCCGTCTGAGGTGGCTCTGCTTTAAATCTGTTGCGTTCCTGGGAACTTTGAGGAAATGAGAGGAAGGAGAAGACCAGAGCGTTTGCAGGTCCCGGAGAGGAAGCCGCCCCGGGCCCCGCCAGCCCAGCCCCGCGCGCGCAGACACGGCCGGGGCTGGGTGTCTCTCACCCGGACACAGCGCCGTCCCTCTTCGGGCAGGGCCCCGGGGGGCCTGCTTCCTCCTGTGCGGCCCGCGGCCGAGAGGCCTCAGGACGGCGGCCCACACAGAAGGCCCGTTCAGACGGCGAACGCGGCACCGAGTCCCTTGGAAACTCTCCCGGGAGTGTCCTCCGTGCGGCCTATCGATTCATGTCGTGACTCTCAGCTGAGTCCAACTGGAGCTGGACTTTTTTTTTTTTTTCCCAGAAAATTGCATGTTGTACCCATTAAATTCGGTATTTCTAAAGCATTTTGTTCTACGCCACGAGGTCAAGTTGCTCCCAGCGTGTTCTCGCACAAGCGAATGGAAAAGCAAAGTGTGAGAAAGGAATCAGCAGCATGGGAGGAAGACGTGCCCCAAACACGAAGAAATCGCCTCATTTGCTGATTTCATACGGCCCGTCCCTTCTCGCTGTGGAGCTGGGAAAGCCTGAATTGAACCAAAAAGGAAACAGCCGCTCTCGTCACTCACGGCCAAGGGCATGGCTGGTGCGTGTCTCCCCGCGAGGAAGGCTCGTAGAGAGGGCGCTGGTGTCCTCAGAAACTGTGCGGCAGGACAGAGCCTCCTGCTCGGCCTTATGCTTGCCCTTGAATCCGCAGAACTAACTCGTCGGGAGACGGGGCCGCCGTCGCATCCGACTGCGAGGCTTCCCTCCGAAGACTGCCGGCCGGCGCGGGGCCGAAGCCCATGGAAGGTGAGGGAACCAGAGAACAGCACCTGCCCCCCCACCCCGGCCGGGCGGGCCGCGAGGCTGCGGGGGGGAGGGGCCCGGCGCCCACGCGCCTGCCCAGAAGGGTCAGCACGGCCTCGCACAGGGACACGCACCCTCTGGTTTGGTTCCAAGCAGAGAGGCGACCCTCAGCCCTGAAGTCACAAGATGTCACGCGGGATCTGCGTCTTCGTGGCTTGGCAGCACTGAGCTGCGGAGAGAGCCCAGGGAGAGCCCTTGCTCCCCGACCTCGAGCCTGGAGCCCAACCCCTGCTTCCAACTCCGGGAGGCCCGTCCCGCTCTGCAGCACGGCTGTTGCGTGCTAGTAACCTATCCGGATTGCAACTCCCCGAAAAACAAAGGCACTTGTATTTCCTTTGTCAAAACCGACAAACACGACCGTGGACGCGTGCCTGACTGGAAAGAGCAGAGAGCCACGGGCTTCAGCCTGGACGGTGGAGGTAAGACAGAGAGAAGGGAAGCCTGGGCACCTGGAAGAAAGCGGGTCTGAGGCAAACCACTGATGTCACCAGCTACGCGTGTGCACGAGCCCACACTCCAGCTGATTAATGTTCCTCGTTATTGATTCTCGTGTCCAGAGTGGACCCCTGCGGTCCACGTGCCGAGAGACGTCGGATTTTCTCGCCTTCGTTACTAGGGGCGGGACTTCCGTGCTCTGGCTCCAAGCCGGGGCCCAGACCTTCCGACAACCACACAGAGACCCACAAGCCAGCTCCTCGTCGGGAGCGCAGGAGGCTGGGGACATGGACGGGCATGAGCAGGTGTGGTCTGTAGCAGAGGTCGGCCAGAGCAGCCGTGACGAGCCAGCAGACTGGGGACACTGACACTCTTTTCATTCCAGAGGCTGGAAGTTGGACACCAAAGTGTCCACGGGCTGGGCTTCTCCTGGCACTGCTCTCCTCGGTGTGTGGGCTCTGCCTGGTCTGTGTCCTCACCTGGTCACCCCCGTGTGCCTGCGTCCCGATGCCCTCCTCCCACTGGACTAGTGCCCACCTGACTGAGCTCCTTCCTCGTGATCTCCCTAAACACGCTACCTCCACACGACCCATTCCCATATGCCAGGGATCTGGGCTCCAAAGTGGGAATTTCGGGGGGTGGGACGCAATTCAGTCCATAACATCTGTCCGAGGTAGAAAATTGTCCATGGTGTTCCCCCCCTTCTGTTGCACAAAGCCTTCTCTCAACGCCCAAGAAAACTCGTGGAGAAAGAACTCTCCTTGGGAAGGTCATCAGTTGTCCTGGGTTGACGGGTCTGTTCCCTGCTCCCAAGCTGGACCTCCGTGTATGAGCCTTCTGTGGAGGACCTGCCCGAGGATGCGGCCACTGCAAGCCAGGAACTCGGAGCCAGTGGCTCCGGGGCCACTGCAGACCTGTCACACGTGCAGTCTCACGACGGAACGCATGCCATGGAGGGCGGGGGGTGTCCTCCAGGCTGTACACCTGAATGTGATCCGCGGCACCTGACTAGTCCTAGCACAGGCCGCTGATGCTGGTCTGGAACATTCTCTCGATGCACAGATCTCTCGATCAGGGCTGCAGAAAGCTGAATGGGGGCTGGGAGCATGAAGCCAGTCTTCCTTCATGTTCACTTTGGCTCAACTTTCTAAGAACTTACTATTTAAAGCAAGCACGGGAAGGGAGGCGAGACCGTTGAGATCCAGGTCAATTCTTACAGACGGGGCGTAGGCACCAGCTAACGTATTTCGAAACAGACTTTCGTCTTCCCTCTAGTTTCTTTCACCTGTTTACTCTCCATTTCGGTGGTGAGCTGAGGGAGGCGTGAGCCAGAGCTGGCGGGAGCCCACGTCAGCACATCGTGTGTTGGCTGGGGACCCTGTGTGGGAGGCCGTCCACCAGGGTCCGGGTGGCTTCTGCTCAAAGCCTCTCGAGGGAGGACAGTGTCAATAGCCACGGCAGAGGACGGCCGTGCTGGCGGGAGGGAGAGCCCGCAGGCCCAGAGACCTCTCGGGTGTGCTCGTGCTTGTCGGGATCTCCCGGGGTGGTCCTACTCCGGCCCTCTCTGGGGCTTCTCTCCAGGACAGCAGCTGGTCAGTGCTAGTTAAGCGTGAACCCACACCCAAAATAATCCCAGAAGCGACCGAGACGTCTGTCACCGGCCCCCAGCACTCTCCCAGAAGCAACCATTCTAAGGTTCGCCGCGGAGAACAGGAGAGACTCTCCATCCTGTGTGCACACGACAGACGCCCTACGGAGGTCCGGCGGATGAGGACGGCACTTCCCCGGCTGACGATCTGTCATCCAGCCTCTAAGTGTTCCCAGCCCGCGGACACGCCCCACGACTCAATGGTGAGTGGAAAGTCGATGGCCGTCCCAGGCCTCCCGGCAATGAGAAGATAGTTTTAGGAGCCTGTCAGGAAATCCTGTGGCCCCAGGCCCACGGAGACTTCTGATTTCCAAGGCAGTTATTGATTTTGATATGAAGAAAATAATTTGCTATCGCAGCTTAAGGTGTCACGGGGGAAGATATCCCCTCCTGCGTGGTTTGGTAGCAGATCGAGGTTGGGGCGGGCCTTTCCGTGCCGGAGTGGCCGGGCCGGCCGGCGGAGCTGCTTGCTACTGGAAGGTACTACCGTCTTTATGAGACATGGCACACTAATCGAAAACACAAGTAAACTGAAAATTAAATTTAAAAGCCTATAATTTAGTATCTTCCTGGCCAGGAGTGATGGCTTTCATTTGCGCACGGGCCAGAGCTGTTCAGGGTCAGTGTGACGGGCCGTTTCCAGGCCTCTTCCGAGGGCTGACGGAGCTGATTAATCTCTTGGAACCCCGCTTTGTCTTCTCCAGCTCAGTGAACAACTTCATTCCAGCTCATGAGTTCAAATAGGGGTCAGAACAATCCTCATTTCTGACAATCCCACGGAAAGGGAATTAATTTTATGAGTTAGTGCCCCCGCGCTTACGACGGCGCTGGAAAGGAGCAGTTAACGCAGCCGCGGAGAGAAAAATCTGTGTGCGGATGCTTCACTTGGTTACAACCAAGGAAAATATTTGCTTAACGAGGTAAAGGGACCAGAGACGAGGGGGTTCCAAGAATCGGAAACGAACCAGCCGCACCTATACCTTCGGTAAATGTCGAAAATGTTTTATCGAACTTTTGCTCTTAGGGTTTAGCGTGGAAAAAACACAAAAGGGGGACAGACAAGAACACGTTGAGGAGACGAAGCTATTATGACAGCAGCTTGACAAAAGTAAAATAAAATAACTTGAAGAAGCAAGAAAATCACATCAGTCGCTGGTCGAGTACCATCCGTTGGATAAACTCATGTGAATATTTATAGGGTCCCCTAGGTGCAGACACGTGCCCCTGTCCCCGCGCCTCAAGGAGACGTGAGCTCATGCTCCCGCGTGCTCATCAGCTCTGGTACAGGCTGCACTGACTCCCCCACGTTGACGTCCCAAGACCCAGTCCCTTGTAATGTGGTTGTATTTGAACATAAAATCCTTAAATAGGTAGTGAAATGAAAAGGAGGTCCCATGGGGGTTGCCTGGGTGGCTCAGTTGGTTAAGCAACTGCCTTCAGCTTAGGTCATGATCCCAGAGTCCTGGGATCGAGTCCCGTGTCGGGCTCCCAGCTCCACGGGGAGTCTGCTTCTCCCTCTGACCTTCTCCCCTCTCATGCTCTCTCTCAATGTCTCTCTCTCAAATAAATAAATAAAATATTTTAAAAAACAAATAAAAGGAGGTCCCATGGGTCGGCACTAACTGCATAGGACTGGGGTCCTTGTAAGAAGAAAACATCCAGACACAGACACGCACAGGACACCCACGTGAGGCTGTGGGAGAAGGTGGTTGTCTGTGTGCCCGGGAGAGAGAGACCTCAGGACACACCACCCCTGCCCCCGTGGCTCTTGGACTTCCAGCCACGGGACTCTGTGGGAGTTTGCCGTGGCAGCCGCAGCAGGTGAATGCATTCCCAATTATCAACAAGACAGACTTTTTTTTTTTTTTTTTTTTAAGATGTTATCTATTTGCAGGAGACCACGTCCACGAGAGAGCGAGAGAGAGCGAGCAAACAGGAACAAGACAGAGGGGGAAGCAGGCCCCCCACTGAGCAGGGAGCCCGATGCTGGGCTGGATCCCAGGACCCTGAGACCGTGACGTGAGCTGAAGGCAGACGCTCAAGCAACTGAGCCGCCCAGGCGTCCACAAGGCAGACCTAATCCCGTCTCACAAAGGACCTATTTGCCACAAGAAATGTAACGCCACAACGGTGTTTTAAACGCCCCTCTCAGAAACCTCCCTGGCCACGGGCTCCTGCTCCCACGGTGAGGTGCGCGGGTCTGGGGAGGGAGCACGTCTTTATTTTGCTGCCTAAAAAGCCAGGGTGACGTGTTCCTTCAAAGCCGGGGTCTGAGACTCAGCTCAAGGTCCTTCGGTTCCCAAGGTGACCCTGGGTGAGCCCACTCCTCCCTAAAGCCCACCTCCCTGGTCGTGGCCCTGCCCTTATGGTCTGCTCCGCTTCAGCAGAAGCCCGGGTGAGCGCGGACCGCAGCCCGCCCTGCGAGACTCCTCGAGTCACGGCTTCACTGGACGTCGCCGTGGCTGCGCCGTCGCTGCTCCCAGACCCAGGCCAGCAGGGGTATGTGTCACACGTGCCACCACATTTACATGTCACACGTGCCACCACGTTTACGTGTCCGTCTCTTCTTTTTGCGGCCTCGCGGCTCATCTGGGGGTAGAAGAAGGGTAGAGGGAAAATGTCCTATGTTTGGATTCAGGAACAAAATGGAAAAAGAGAAGCTTCTAGAAGCTGAGACCTGGAAGGACGTTCTAAATCTCATGTTCTGTGATTCGCTGCGGGCTGTGCCTACTAGCTCTCCACTCTTGTTGGAATTTTTCCATTCTGATGCCCTTGAGTTCATGGGGTCACCGCCAGCCATTCGTACAGATTTAACACAGGACTGGGGACGTACTACACACGGAACCCAGGGCCGTGATGGGACAAGGCAGAATGGCCGCCTGGAGCCTGACATGCCCTGGGTCGTGGGGATGCAGCTCCTCGGGACGGGCGTGGGTAGGAGCGCAGGTGAGTGAGTCCTACACACGGCCAGCCTCCGCCCTCGCCCCCTTCCCAAGGCCCTAGAGGGTCCCCTTCCCATGCGGTGTGATGCTCAGGGCCTGGCTCATGGGGTTCAGACGTCTGCACAGAACTTTCCTCTCAAGAAAAAGGTCCTCACTGGACACTTCCCAGCTCTGCTAACGTCATTCCCACCTGCCATCCAGCGCCACGTGCACCTTCACTGGGACCATCATCCAACACGCAGCCTCAGTGGCCTCTGGCACCCCCCTCCCCCTCAGCGGCCTCTGGCAGCCCCACCCCCAGGATCCCTCGGCTTCTGGGCAGATTAAAGCGATTCTTCGGGACGCTTGTCTTCATCACCGTCCAAGGGTTTGGAGGGACACGAACAACACCGCCAACAGCAGCCTCCGTGATTCTCTAAAATAAATAAATACATATTAATAATTATATGCAATTAATAACAATACAATAAAATGTATTTTATTAAATAGAATTTGTTAAATAATTTATTAAATTATTAAGTTAAATTATTACTTAAAATACATGTGGAATAATATATAATCAATCACATAGATACATAGTTACATTTTCTTATAAAGAAAGACAGTAAAGACCGAGAAACAAGATTTCCGTAAAGCGGGGTCACGCTTCAGTGTTGACCGTCCACCGAGAACAGCAGCTGCTCGGGGGGCCCGGATGAGGGGAACAGGGAAGAAGGAATCTCACTCATCACGGAGCGCGGCTGCGGGACGGGTGCCCCAGTGACCCGCAGGCTGCCCGGGACACAGTGCCCCACGCTGAGGAGCTCCGCGGCCACTGCTTACGTCCCGTCCTCTCCCGTGTCCCCTGGCGGACACCTGCCTCCAGGGCCTCCCTCCACGCGGACTGCTTCCTCACCGTCTGACCCATGCCTCCTCTGAATGTCGTCAATGGGCTCCCAGCGCAGCCTCCTGCAGAAGGGGAGATTGAGGCCGGGGGAGCAGGAAACCCCCCTCGTCCCCCCGCACATCCTCCTCCGGTCCAGGGGCACAGCCTGAAGGCCCTGGGCTGGGTTCAAGGCCAGCAGGTCTCATTCCAGAGTCCATGTTCCCAACCACGAAACCAGGGTTTTCTTCCCTAAAAATAATATTCGTTTTCTTTAGCTGAGCTGACCGTAAGTGTGCTTGGACCCCATTGTCTCGTTACGCCTGGTTTCAAGTCTTCTCTTGGAGCCGACCCACGGTTCCCCTCGGCAGTGTTCCTGCAACGATGAGAGACAGAGAACAAGAAGGGAGAAGCACACTTGCGCACACTCACACACACTCACACATACTCACACACACGCACACTCACACACACGCACACTCTCACACACTCACACACTCACACACACCTCTGCACAACCAACACTCAACACACACACACATCTGCCCACGGCCCACAGAGGACACACACACACACAACACTCACACTCACGCTGACACAACACACTTACGACACACACTGCACTTACATGCAACCGCCACATACACAACACACACACTTATATACACACTGCACACACACGGCCGCACTTGCACACGAACCCCGCATATACCCTTATATACAGCCCGCGCACACACACTCATGTGTACACCATGCACACATGTGCACACACACCCGGCATCCACTGTGACAACCCAGGGTCACGCAGGTACAAGACAGCACGGAGCTGCCTTACTCTGGGCCAACAGCGGCGGATCTGACGTCCACCTTTCCGCAGGACGAGGGATCTTCTCCCAAGCTACTGCAGTAACAGCCATCGGGGTCTGTGTGCACAGCCCGACCCACGCCACATACCAGCGGCACAGAAGTCCAGTCTCCCAGCCGCTTGAAAGTCGCACCCATTGCTGGCTGGCACGGGGGAACCCTGCAGGGAGACGAGGAGAGGATCAGCTCGCTCTGCTACCTGCACTCAGAAATCGAGAAATGACAATTTTGTGGAAAAGACTCCCTAATCGATGCTTTCCTCTTCACTTTCTTCCTGTCAGTCTTCATGTACGAGCTTTCCTGGAGCAGCCACATCTCTCTCTGGACACATCGACCCCGTGGGTGGGTGTGGTGACAGCCATAAGGGAGGAAGCCGGTGGCCTGGGGCTTCCTTCCTTCATCCAGACCCACGCTCCAGGGGGCGGGAGGCAGGGGCCCCCGTTCTGCCATCCCAGGCTTGCTGCTATGTCCTTCCAACTCCAGCTCCCACATTGGGCACCCTGCCCTGCATCCGTCCGCGTGCGGTGCAATTCATGCAAGGCCAAGCCCTTAGCCTTCCCCAGACGTCCCTGTCCGTGCTCCATCCCTGTGCTCCATCCCTCATTCTGCACTGGGACTTCCAACTCCGTGCTCTAGACTGCAAGAGCCCAGAAAGCAGGGCCACTGGCTGTCTTCCCCATGCCCTTGGCCCAGCAGAAAGGGAAGACAGAACAATGTATATGGCAAGCAAACTGAAATTCCAACTGTGTCCTCAAAGTAATGAGTACCGTTGTCTCCAAGGACACACAGCGATGTATCCTGGGCAGGTGCTCTGGCCGTGGGAGTCTTTTTTTGTTCCTACATCCCTGATGTGGGATTGTCCAAAAAGGACCTGCTCCAGGGGACTCGAAAAGCCCACCTTTTTTCCAGGACTTGGCCCCATGTGTGCCCTCTGCCCATGCAACCCTGCTGTGTAGCTGGGAGGGCCTCAGCCCGGGCTCAGAGTGGCCCCGTCTTGAGTCTCTAGGCCAGGAGAATAGGGTTGGGGCCCAGCCACGCAGGGCTGGAGGGGGTGCCGGGTGGGGAGGTGGAGAGGGGAGGGGGAGACTTAGAGCTGCAGAAGTCTCCGAGGGGAGGGAAACTCTTGGAAGCAGGGACGAAGAAGTGCCTTTGCAGCAGAGGGTAAAAGTGAGTGCATCCTGGTGGCCTACGGCAAAGCTTCTCCAGCCCATCTCCTCCGTTTAAGTATTTTTGTCAGCCACAGTGTGCCCTGTGCTCCAGGGTTAGTCTGACCCCTGTGGTCGGGGTTCTGTAGCTCGTACTCCACGGGGAGCTCCGGCTCCCTCAGTATGGGCAGGGGTACGTCGCGAGCACCGACGCTTCGCAGTGCTCTGTGCCTAAGGTCGTGCAATGGGCCACACACACGCAGCAGCTCACCAGACCTCGCCACTGTCTGCCGACACCGTAAACAACCTAGAAATGTCGCCGCCAAACGTGGGCCCCGACTTGCACCCGTGGACTTGGGAAGAACCGGCCGTGTCCGCCAGCCTCAGCTGTCGTGATGCCCTTTCCCCATCAGCCCCACCTCGGGAGGACAGACAGTCCTTGCCTTGCTGACTGTCCACAGTAGGGTGCTAAGACCCCCGCTGCTTCCCGAATCCCCTGTGGCCCCTGCTTCCTCCTCTGTAAAATGGGCCAACAGAAGCACCTCCTTCTTCGGGGGCCGGGAGGACAAAGAGCGCTCCAGGGGCGCAGTGCACATGAGACGGACACAGGCGGCGTCCCATTCTCTGTGCTGTCACTCGCAGGCCGGGTTGCCCAGGCCGCCGAGAGCTCAGAGGACAGGGCAGAGTGGCAGGGGTGAGGCCAGGTCTGGGAGGCGGGCCAGGAGGGAAGGGGAGGCCCCAGGGAGGGCGTGGGGGTCAGGACAGCAGCGCAGAAAGCAGGACTGCAAAGGGGAGGGTCAGCCACGACCGGGCCTTAGAGCGCTGCGCCGGCTGCTGCGTTTCCGCTGGGTCAGGAAAATCATGAGAAAAATAGCGATAATGGCATCTCCATAAATTTTTCAGAAAGCTAAGTATTGCCCAGAGTCATCTCCTTCCCATAGGTTTGGAAGGTACAATATGTTTTCTTAAAAAAAAAAAAAAAAAGGTTGGTAGTAAATATTATCTTAAAATAATGTCTTTGCTTATTAAAATTAAAGGACGACAGTGCCATATTAACTTTTTAAAATGCAATGCCTCATACAATCCGAAGGTTTCTCCCGTGGAGGAGGTCTTCCAAATACGATGCTTGACCGAGAACCAGAGGCCTGGGTGTTTCGGGGTTTGTTTCTGGTGTGGGAGGAGCCCGCTCCTGGAATGCCACCGAAGGTGGGGCTCGTCGGGGCCTGGAGGTGAGGGAGGCCGGCTCTCCTGAAACCCTTCCCTCTGGAACCACCTCTTGGGCGAATAAGCCTAGACGCAGAAAAGACCCACCTTCCCACGATCTGTAATCAGGAGGGAAATAAGTGAAAAACAAGGTATTTTTTTTTTTAACTTTTCCTTTTTTTTTTTTTTTTTTGCCCCCACTGGGTCTGCCTCCCTCCTTGAATACTTACGGGCCTGAGCCCGGGGCCATTTCTGTCAGTGGGTGACAGTCACATTATTCTAGCCCCAGGCGCATTTTATTTACATAATTTCTCTTTGGGCAAATTCCTCCACTTTTCTGCAGAAACCCAGGCTCTTTTACTGACACTGTCCACAAACGCCTACTTCCCTTCCATGGCTCATATCCCTAAAAAATAATTATCAGCTTTGATATATAAGAAATCATTACCCACTGATTTAGATAATGAACTAATATAGGCTACAGCAAGACGTTCTGTGATTCTTACACACTTCCTGCTGTCTCCAAAACCATTTACTGATTTTTTGATTTTTCACTGTAAAGTTAAAAAGAAAACTTTAAATTTGAAACACCGCGTAGACATCAATGCTCGGAAGCAATGAAGGCATTTTATCTTATTTTCTGTCTGGTACTGAAACAAATTTAAAGAGAGAAAAATCTTCAAAGCTAGTCTGCCACGCTGCATATTTTAATGAGAATTAGACCGCTTCGTCAAAAAGCCCGTTCCTGCTTGCCACACGGGTCTGTGGACTTCTGTTTCCCGTAGTCGGTCTGACTGTCTTTGCAGAGACCTACCGCCTTTCCCCACGCGTCTCTCTGTGGTCCTTCTCTGCAATCCGAACCTGTGCAAGCAGTAACCGAGAACCGGGGATCGGCAGGAGAATCGGGTACGATTCCGCAGCTGTAACATTATGTCGTACTGCGTGTGTGCTGGGTTAGCAGAGTTTCTCTTTCTTTCATATAGTAAAAGTAACTCAGGCTTATTATGAAAAGTTGAACCATCCTGAAATGTACAGGAAGAAAGAAAAGAGATCCGTGTCACTGTCAGAGTAGAATATTTTATTTTCCTCTACCTCTTAGGTTCTGCGACTAGGGCCAGTGAATTTAATTGACAAAAGACGGATTACTAGGAAAATGCAATACCAATTTAGTATTAGTATTTTACCTGCGTTGAAGTTCGCAGGAAAGTGAAATTTGAGGAAGTGGAAGAGGTGGTTAGATTCAGGCTTGTACACAATTTTAACAGAGGAAGGAGTGTGGGCTTCTAGAGATGGTAAACTGTGGGCATGGGACCAACAAGTATATGGGAGACGAATGGAAGGTTGGGTTATTTTAGTAAGATGTGTTTCTGCAGGCATCTGGGTGGCTCAGTCGGTGAAGCCTCTGCCGTTGGCTCAGGTCATGATCCTGAGGTCCTGGGATCGGGCCCCGCATCAGGCTCCCCGTTCAGGGGGGAGCCTGCTTCTCCCTCTGCCTCTGCCTGCTGCTCCCCCTGCTTATGCTCTCTCTCTCTCCCTCTCACTATCTCTCTCTCTGTCTCAAATAAATAAAATCTTGGGGGGGGGGTGTATTTCTGGAGTCTCTTCTCCATGCTGACCCTCTGTCCCCATTGCTCTCTTCTCCGGCTGTGGTAGAGGAAGACCGCTGCGCTAGGAAATGTATGCCCCGATTTTGGGCAGAAACGGAGAGGGAAGAAGACTCTTCTATATCTGTTGATTCTCAGTTGCTTCCCAAGCCGACCCACTGCTGAACATGGAGCCCAACACAGGCTCCACCTCATGCCCCTGAGATCATGACCTGAGCCGAAATCAAGAGCCAGCCGCTGACCAACGGAGCCACCCGGGTGTCCCTGGTGTCAAATATTCCGATGCATTTTAGTCCCAAGTCCAAGAGATACCGTCTTCCAAACGTATCTATTAAAAAAAACAGTGTTATTACAGAGATTGTTTTCCAATGTTCTGAGCATCAGAGCGCTCTTCTCTTTTATGAAGTGTGCACGTTAATTGTTGTACAACAAATGATTCAAACTTTATTAGCTTAAAAATAGGTGTTTCTTATCTCCCTCCAGGTCAGCGGGGCAGTTCTCCTTCCTGAAACGGTCCCTCATTCCGACCCAGACTAGCCGGGCTCTGCCCTACGTCCACGATGTGGCGGTCACCCTCGAGGGTCCATGCTGAGACCCTCCCCTTTGGACCGACTCCATCCCATCCACCCCGGCGTCTGCGACCCCCCCACGTCCCTGTGATGTCTCTGGCGCCGATCGAGTCCGCGATCGGTGTTCTCTTCTCCCCGACTTGCCGGAGAAGCTTACGCAGTAAGGACAGCACCACGGTCTTCAGGGGCCTCCCTGGCCCCGTCTGACCCCGCCATGACCTGAAGGGAGAGAACTCAGCTGTCAGGAGTGGATTCTTTCAACTCCCCACTCCTTATCTACGTGTGTATCTTCCGCCTCCCTCTCCTCCTTCTTGCCCTGGACGCTGGATATCCTCCGTGTTCCACTCCCCTGGCTTGTCCCCATGTGAGCGTCGACACGTGGGGGGCGCTTCCTTGTCTACAACCCTCCCGTCTCCTCAGCCGAGAAACACAATCGTGCTTCGTCTTAAAAGCAACAGCGAAGTCAAATAAACTTGTGTTTTCCTCCACAGCAGCTCTCTGGTCTCTATAACCACATTTTGTACAATAGCACATCCTTCGTTTTCATGTTCTTTCCTCTCATTCATGTTTTCACTCGAAGAGTAACACCCACAGCGTCGGTGTGAAGGGTGCTGACCGGGAGCGTGCCCTGAGCCAGCTGTTGAGTTGGCGGCGGTGCCCACGCCCTGTGACCACGGCCCAGATCGATAACAGAGCACGCTCGCAACCCTTTGCTCCTGCTCTGCCCAAAAGTAGCCTCGATCTGACTTTCCCTCAGGAGATTAATCCGCCTCTTATCCGACTCCCTGTACATAGGACCACGTGGCAGGCACTTCTCGTGTCTGGCTTTTCTTGTTTGGCATAAGGTTTGAGGGAGTCACGCATGAAGTTGGACAAATCGTCGCTTGACTCATTTATACTGTTGTATAGTGTTATGTTCTATGACTCCACAGTTCTATCTATTTTCCTGGTTTATCTTTTGGGTCCTTATAAATACATCTTCTATGAACGTGGTTTTTTCGTTTTTTGTTTTTGTTATTTTTTTCCTTTCTTTCTTCAAGCACAAATAGGCTAATTTCTCTTGGACTAAAACTTAGGGATGGAATTGTTGGGTCATACTGCAGAAGTATATTTAGCTACGGCAAGTACCGCCAAACAGATCTAAAAATGGTTGTACAAACTCACACACCAAAACCAACAGAGAAGAATTTCCATCGTCTCTGCATCCATCCGTCTTTCTCAGTCTTCCCTTATAGTGGGTATGTGATGGTATCCAACGATGGATTTAATTTGCATGTCCCTGACGATTAGCGATGTAGAGTATACTTGCTTATTGCCATTTTGGTATAAGTTTTAGTGAAAGATTATTTAACCTTTTTTTGGATATTTATTCTTTCTTCTTGATTTAGAGGCTCTCTTGTATATCCTGGGTGTGCTTTCTTCGTCAGAGACGTTTAATGCAAATATCTCTTCCCTGTTTCTGACTTGTTTTTTTCATTGTCTTCACCATGAACAGGAGTTGTTCACTTTTGGGACGCCTGGGCGGCTTAGTCGGTTAAGCATCTGCCTTTGGCTCATGTCGTGATCCCAGGGTCCTGGGATCGAGCCCCACATCAGGGTCCCTGCTCAGCGGGGAGCCTGCTTCCCCCTCTGCTCCTCCCCCTGCTTCTCTCTCTCTCTCTTTCTCTCTCTCTCTCTGACAAATAAATAAAATAAAATCTTTTTTAAAAAGGTCTTCACTTTCTTTTACACTGAAATGACATTCTCATAGAACAATTACTTAAAAAGACAATCCTTGTTGAATTATGGTCTATTTTTCATTATTTGTGTTTTCTTTACTTTCTCTCAGCTATGTTTTCTAGTTGAAGGGTGAAGTCATGTGTAGCTTCCCTCAGATTTACTCCTGTGTATCTCATATTCTCTTGCTGTGGTCAGGGGCCAGCAAACAGAGCCCCATGGGCCAGACCGAGCCATTGGTCTGTTTTTGTGTGGACTCTGAGCTAAGAATAGTTCCTATGTTTTTAAAAGATCATTAAGAAAATAAAAAAGAGAGAAAGAAATGATATGCAATAGTGATTGCACATCGCCTGCAAAGCCTAGTTTATTTCCTGTCTGGCCCTCCACAAAAGAAGAAGTTTGCTGATACCTGCATGTTATTAAAAATTTTTTTGATTGTTTATTGTTTGTACATGAAACACTATTGATTTTTATATTGACTTTAAATTCAGTGACCTTATTAAATTCATATTAATTTTACCGGTTTGTAGGTTCTCTGGGCTTTTCTACAAATAACATCACAGCAACAGCAAGTAATCTTTTCAATTTTTGTGACTTCCATTTCTTTTTCTTGCCTTATTTGTTTGGACTTCTAATAGACTGGTGAACAGATGTGGTAGGAACAAACATTCTCAGGCTCTTTTCAACCTTAGGGAGGAAGTGTTCGATATTTCATGATTAAGTGCAGTGTTGCCTATAGCTTCCTTTCAAATTGTTAATTATTATTATATTAAGACTCCTTCTATTTCTACTTTGCTGATGGTTTTTCTTATGAGCAGATATGGAATTCCATTAGCCATTTGTTTTCAGTGAATATAATCAATGATCAGGTGGTTTCCCTCTTCTCTTCTGTTACTGTGGTGAGTCACATAGGTTAATTTCCAGGGTTGGAAGTCTGTGTACACTCCTCCAATAATCCTGTTTTGGAGGCATCACACACCAGACCTAATAATGTTTCTGTTCATTAGGATTGTACTCAGGCTGCTTGTTTCTAGGTTTCTAAAAGACATCAGTCTGTAATTTTCTTTGTCCATAATGTTCTCACCAAATTTCTATCTCAGGATTATGCCAGTTTCATAAAGCGAGTTTAGAATTATTTTTATTTTCTCAATTTTCTAAAAGGGTTAGGGTAAGGTCATTCTTATCACTTCCTTAAATATCTGAAAGAATTCACCAGTGAAGCTCTTTGAATCTGAAGTTTTTTAATGAGCATATTTTTACTTTTAGACTCAATATTGTTGACAGATATAAAGTTTATTCTTCTGTCAGTTCTGATATCACGTATTTTTCCAGGAATGCATCAATTCCAAGAAATGATCATTTCAAATAGATTGACAAAATTGTTTATTGTCTTTTTCATGTTTATAGACACTGTAATGATACATTCTTTGCCTTTGTATTGAATACACCTCTGGCAAAGAGCATGTAGTTTAATCTTATATTTTCACCCAGCATGAAATCTCTGCAATTTAAGTGGAACATTTATTTTATTTTAATTTTTAAATTTATTTATTTGACAGACAGAGATCACAAGCAGGCAGAGAGGCAGGCAGAGAGAGAGGAAGGGAAGTAGGCTCCCTGCTGAGCAGAGAGACCCATGCGGGGCTCGATCCCAGGACCCTGAGATCATGACCTGAGCCGAAGGCAGAGGCTTTAACCCACCAAGCCACCCAGGGGCCCCAAAGTGGAACATTTAATCCATTTACATTTAGTCTAAGTACTTACATATTTGGATTTAAGTCAACTGTCTGGATATTTGTTTTCAGTTTGTTCAGTTTATTTCTAATCTTTTATTTTTCTTTGTGTTTCTTGGCTTAATTTTTTTAATTGATTTTGTCTTTTTTATTAACTATTTGGTTATGGATTTTGAACATTCTTTTCATAGCTACCCCCAAAATATTATGCGCATCTTTGACTTATACTTTACCTTAAATAAATAGGTTGGCTATTATCTAAACTTTGGGAAAAAAATCTTACAACAGTTCATTAACTCTGTCCTACATTTTATGTAATTTTTGTAATGTATTTTACAGATACATATATTATAAACACTTCAAATTACAGCTATTTGGTTTTGTTTTACATAGGCAACATTATCCTATATGTTTATATTTATTATATATACCTTTTCAGGTGCTTTTGGTCCTTCCTAAAGTTATATTACATAGCCTGAAGAGCATTCTGTAATAATTATAATAGTGCAAGTTTGCTCATAATAAATTCTAGACTGGTAGATTTCCCCGGGGACTCTTTAAATATCTATTGCCTTCTGGCTTCCATAATTTCCTTTCAAAAGTCATCTGTAAGTCTAATTTTGCTCCTTGGGATGCAACTTCTCCCATTCCTCTTGCTTTGTTTCCTTTCAGATATATTCTTTTTTTTTTTTTTTTAATTTTTTAAGGAACTTGGTTGTAATATGCCTAGGTGTGTATCTATCTTGCTGAATCGCTTTGCGTTTTGTTGCTTTAAGTTCAATGAGCTTCTAGGATCAGTGAGATCATGTTTTCTTTTACATATATTGGGAAATGCTCAGTAATTATCTCTTCCTGTATTTCTTCTGCCTATTATTTTTCCTTTTACTTCCAGACGCCATCCTTACTCATGTGAGATGATTTCACCATAGCTTATGTGCGTATTTCTATTCTCTCTTCGTCTCTCCCTCTCTGTTTCTCTCTCACTCTCTTTCTGTTTGGACACATTCTAATAACCTGTCTTTGGATTCACCAATACTCTCTTCTACTTTATCCAGTCTTCTATAGGTGTTTATTGGCAGAGCCCAAGTGACACATCTTTGTCTTATGTGCAAAGGAATCTGGGTAAGTAATCTGACAAAAAATAAGGTATTCACCAAACATAGAAAGAAATTCAATATGCTGGGTGGCCATAATTAATGAAAGAGATCCACTACATTGAATACAATATGTTTTCCTAAAGACTTTTACCATAACTTTTGGTTTTTAATTGTATTTTCTTTCTTGGTTTGTTTATAACATAACTTTAATTTCTGTAGACACCTTTTCTCCCCCATCTTAAAGGTATTTCCAGAACTCTGAAAATGCACTATTCCTTTCTTCTATGATTGTACAGTCTCTCTTTTGAACATTTATGTTTATTTTTTGAGTTTATTTTCAGATAGCTGATATTGTCTGCATTATTTTTGAGATTATGGTGAACCAGATGTCTGAACTCTTGGTTACCTTTTTCATTTTGTCATTGTTGTTTTGTTGTTGTTGTTCACTTACTTTTTTACTTATATTACTTTTCTTCTTTTGTTTCCTGTACCTTTAGGCCAGATCTCTTTTTGGTTCCTTTGTGATTATTATTCATTTTTCTGGTGCCAGATCTTTGTTAAGAAGAGTCTAGTGAGGGACACATGAAAATTACTTGGAAAAATATTTACCTTTAAACAAGGCTTAACAGGGGGTCTCAAGCACATCTTGAGAAATCTGATAATTATTGTATCTGAGGAATGCACACCATGTAATTTGCAGAAGTTCCCCATCCAAGCTCTTCATGATGCCAGCAGCCCTTGCTGCCTCCTTGTCTGGCCTCACTCCTACTACCCACCCCCAGAGTCAATTCCTCTGCAAGGGAGCCAAGTTGGAGATGATGGAAATGCTGGTCAGCATAATTTTCCCTTCAGCTTCTTCTCCCCTGACATTACTTGGTATTGAATTGGGTTTGCTCTTCTGTGGTCCAACCACGGCCCTAGATCTCATTGCACTTAAAAAACATCTTTGGCATGGTTGTTACATATGTATCATTTTTGAGGATTTGGCACAATTTTACAGGACTTGGCACATTGTCGTCCTGGTTTGTTTTTGTTAGTTGTGGAAATTCCTCTGTTTAATTGAAAATGGCATTTCTCTTTTTAAAAAATTATTTTTCCTTTATTTTTCTTCTCATGGGTTTTGATGGAGGGGAGTGGTGTTTAGTCAGGGGGATCATACTTTAAGTTTTGCTTATACTGCCTTCAACACTAATACTTAACCCTCCATAGAAACCATTCCAGCCAAGTTCAGGAAGGCAGACTTTCTATTCTTACTGTGTGCTGGGAGAGATTTCTAAACTGCAAATTTGATTATAACACTTGCCTGTATACTCACCCTGGCTCACACACACTTGTTCAAAGCTCACTCAAGCTCGCACACACACACACACACATGCACTGGGGGCAGAGGAGGAAGGATGCACCAGCAGAGAATCAGTGGTTCCTGCTTTGACCTTTGTCAGTGGGCGTTCTGACAAGTCCAACAGCGTGTCTGTGCAGCAGTCTCCACATCTGTCAGCTGCACAGCATCCTTCCTAACCAGCTGCTCCCAGAGGTGGAGGATTGGTGAGTGAGAATGGAGAGTGTGGGAGATGAGCAGACTTCTGCAACCAGGTTGTTGTTATTGTTGGCCACAGTCCACACAGCACTGTAGATGATTAAAGAAACAGACCATCGACACTCTCGTGCTTTGGTTTCTTGCAAAATGCTTCTTAAAAAACCAGTTCACGTTCTCCTGACCTGAACATTGAGTCATGTCTTCAGTTTTCACTGGGCGGAGCCCAGCTAAACAAGCACAACTCTCTTCCGACCTACCCCAGTAACTCTATTTCCAATATTCAGTTCTTCCAAAGCCAAGATTGCTCCAGACAAACAACCAGATAAGGGGCTGAAGCCTGGACATCTAGAGAGAAGGTTTCCCACAAATACCACGATTGAGCCTTTCTCCAGAGAAGGCTGGCTCTCAGCTCAGGTGGAGGTCACTGTGGGTATGTTGCATCTGAGTTTTCTTGGCTGCTTTGTTTACCTTCATGGTCACTGACTTGTAATTAAATTGCTCTGGTGGAAGGACCCTACCACAAGTACCCATAGTCCCAGGACAGCCACCTCCCTGGAGCAAAGTGACTCACAGCCAGCAATGGGACTTCATGTCAGCACTCAGGCAGATAAGGAGGCTTTGGTGATGTGGTTTCTGCTCGACTTTTCCAGGTTCTGGAACTGTGGGTGGGAAACGATAATCAAATAGAATTGCCACTTCTGGAACAAGTGTTCTCAGCTCATCTGGTCTTCCTACAGCCCCACTTTCAATCTGTCACAAAAATTAGATTTTCCTACACTAGAAATAAAATCAATTTTTTTTGCCAGGAAGAACATTTGTATACCTAATGACATTGGGGTTTTCTATTTATCATTTACAGTAAATTTTAAAGACAAAAATGCAATAATGCTTTATAGAATCTATTTCATTGCTACAGGTTAAAATACAAACAGAAATAATAAATTATCTACTAGTTGGAATTATGTGTCGAGTATATTTTTATGCTGGTAAAAGTACATTTAATGAGCACAAACATAGCACACATGAAAAGTTCAATGGTACTAATTTCAAAAATGGCTTATTGCTCTAAATAAAAACATACAAAGTTAAGATTTCCATCAACCATTTAAATTATCATAATTCTATTGGCCATCTTTTTTACTATAATAATAAAATACAAAATTAGCTATTTCATCATCAGGAAAATTGTGTATTTGTATTTTTTTTATTAAAATAAAGAAAACAAAACAAAACAAAAAAAAAACTGTACCACACATTCCGCGTGGCTTTTGGGTGTCAGCACAGTCAACTCCCCAATGTCATTTTGCTCTAAGCCACTGCACTCGGGCAGGTGTTGGTGAGGGCACAGGCAGATGTTCTCCCGGCTGAGGTTCCTTCCAGATGTCCTCCCGAAGAGGTGAGCAGAAGAGACAACATGGAAACGAAGCACTGGGATTTACACCTGCTGGACTCAGCTGCACTTCTTCCCGTGGCCCTGAGCAGGACGGTTCTCGGACTCGGCCGCACTTCTCCTGCAGCAGGAGAAGCAACATGCTAGAGGCTCCAGAGGCAGCAACCAGGTTCAAGGTAACCCTTTCCTGTGTCACCAGATTCTTCCTCTCTCTTCTGGGGCAGAACATACTTATGTCCCAGGGCTCCCTTTGGGGTGGAGTTAATGAGGCCATGTTCAACCTCACTCCCACTGTTCGTGATAATTACGCGCATTTTGTACAGGATGATACCAGCACTGCTGGGTGAAGTGTGTGCAGGTTTGAGTCTGAACTCCAGAGCCCCTGTGCTCGGGCTCAGATCTCAGGTCCAGGCGGGTCCCAGCCGTTACTCACGAGCGTGTGGGTAAGTCACACTATCATTGAACTCACCTTAAACAAATTGGTCTGTGAAGCATGTAGAAGTGCTCAAATAGTTATCAGTGATGATTTTCAAAATGGTAGCATAAAAACCTTCCCTGCAGGGCCGTGCACCAAGGTAAGCATGGGAAGATGTGGAAGAAGGACTTCTATGAGGGGAGCCGGTGGCTAAGGATGAGGCTTCTCTCGCCGCCTTCGTTCATACGAGGGGGCGGCCCTCAGCTCCCTGATGCTGTGTCCCAGCGCCAGGCGACCCAGCAGCTGGGGGAGCAGGGACAGCGTCACATGGTTTCTTTCTGTCTCAACTGCAGCTCTGCTCCGTGTCCCTCCTTCCTTCCAGGGTCCAGGCTGAAGGTGCAGCCCCCGCCGTCCTCGAGGTGGAGGGAAAGAAGGCCATGCGTTCGCGTGAAAGCCGCTGCCCGGGAGGGGCGGGTGTCCTTCCCACGGGCATTTCATTGGCCAAAGCAGTTCGGGCCAGGAAGCACAATCTTCTCCCCGGGAGCGGGCAGCAAGCGACCGAGAACAACAGCACAGCAGAGCCAGGGCCCCGGGGCAGGCTCTAGAGCCAACTGATCCCCCTCATCCTCTGTGACCCCACTGTGGGTGTCAAGGCCTGGACTAGCGGTCTCCACCCGAGCGTCCGCGCAGGCAGCGTGGACCACCTGTTCACACCAACAGTTGCGTGCATGGTTGGGACATGGGATAATGTGTGAGCGCATGGGATGCAGAGCACAGAAGGCGCTTTTGAAACTTGAAGAACACTTCCACGGGTCGCTACTGAGAAGGGCAACCAGCACCTCTGAATATGTGTGATATAGTAGAACTTTAGTCCTACGATTTACAAGTATCGAATATCAACGCTCGACAGCTAATCTCCAACGATAACCGGTGGCCGACGATCACAAGTCTGCAGTTTGGGGGCAGCCCCCGGTAACGCTGATGGAGGGCCAAGAACCGTCCTGCTCGGGGCCATGGGAAGAACACAGAGCCGTCGGGACACAAGATCACGCCTGGGAGGAGAGAGAGACAGGACTGAGGGCCAAGCTGAGCGAGAAGGACACACAGCAATGGCCACGGTTAGAAGCTGCCCCTGCCCCTTACCTGGCAGCAAACCCCACCTCCTGTTGACTGTGCTGGTATTGTCCCCATGAGGAAGTCCCGCTGACTAGAGATACGCCACGGACACCGGATGGAGAGAGAGGCGTGACCGCGGGGCTGGTCTAGCGCCCTGCCCCCGCTCTCTCACCTGCCCACGAGCGGAGAGCTCACGGAAGCCACGCACAGTCGTCTGCTGAGCCATGGCTGGCTTCTGGAGATTGATTTACCCCCCATCTCCGCTGAAGTGCAGTGAAGGAGACAGGCCTACGAACGGACCCTTCGAGGTCCCCTACAGATGCCTACAGAAGCTGGCTTACAAGTAGCGATGTCCCCGCACGTCTGTAGGGGGCGAGCGTCTGCTGGCCCTGAATGTAGACGGACGTGCTCTTGCGTATGTGCTCGTCAAGAGCACGTCTGTCCCATGGGTCTCACAGCACCTGTCGCTGCCCCTTCAGGACACCCATCCCAGTCTTGTGGAGTTTGATTTCGCGTTTGTTTATCCTGTCTCTGTGGATGGATCTGGAATGGCTTGTCTTTACCTCTGTTTGCCCCTGAACGGCAATGATAAGACTGATCTCTCCACTGGTGTGAGCGCGGCCCCCGCGGATCTCACCTAACTTCCATGCTGTGGACGCCACGCTTCTCTCGGGGTCATTCGGCTGGGATGCGGAGGAGCCTGGCCTGGAGCCCATCCCGCCGCCTGCAGACACCAGGACCTGTGCCGTCCCCTGGACGCCGTCGTGGGCCACAGGCGTGTGACGCACGAGCCTCGGACCCTCACCTCAACTACCTC
Source organism: Eira barbara (assembly GCA_020311275.1). Lineage (NCBI taxonomy): Eukaryota > Metazoa > Chordata > Mammalia > Carnivora > Mustelidae > Eira > Eira barbara. The sequence continues at coordinate 1,853,928 of JAHRIG010000024.1, read as the reverse complement.
TTGAACACCAGGGGCATGGCATGGCTCCAGCTGACTTGTGAGTGTCATCAAATTCCCTTCTTGTGCTCTGCTTGGAGCAGAACTCCTTCATTTTATGATGCATGATTTTGAATCCCTCCCCTACACCAGGTCAAGAGGCCGTGAAGTTCTGCCTCACGTCAGGGCATGCTGCTCCTTGAACAAACCTCTGAGGCGAGGGGAGCCTGAGCGCGGGGCGTCATCAACACAGCCCCGTCCTTCACTGTAGAAGAAACCTGAAATCCAATGCAAAAGCGTATGTTTAATTACATTTTTAAAAGAAAACTTCACTGTTACTCAATTGTCCCTTCCTAATGACTTTCTGAAAGACAATTAAAAATATATATTCCCACGAATAAAAAAGAACCTATCCTTTTAGCCCATTATAGTTCACGTGTTCAAGAATAATTGAATCTCGTCGATTATGATTCCAGTGAATTATAGGAAAGATCATTCTGAGCCACATGAATGGGAATTGGAAGCTGGCACAGTCCGACACCGCACACCGACTTTAGTGAATTGATGACCTTGTAATGGGCTCTTCCCAGAGCGTTTTCCCACTCGATTCATCACTTGGGTTGACCCATTTCTGAGCTGCTAATGTAAGGATCCTCCGCAAGTACGAAGAGAGAGCACGGCTGTGTTTCTCTCCTTCCGGCCCCCCAGCTCCTGCGTCCCCGCCCTCGCCTCCGCCCGACTGTGTCCTCCTGGCGCATCGGCGGCCTCCTGTCACCTTCCGCCTCTGATGCCCTCCGCCTACGGAGAGTTAGTCCGGGAGCCCTGCTTCGCCCCCAAATGCCCGCATGGCTCCCACATTTCCTAGTAACAGAACAGCCGTGCGTTTCACGATGCAGGTCTTTTGCCCGAGGCCACCCCCGTCTGTGGTGTGAGGAAAGGACTAGCTCTGTACCTCGCGTCTCTCCTCCCAACGGGCGTCTGCTGAGCAACAAAGTCATTCTCTAGCGACTGAGGACCTTCTCCCTGTCTTCAGTCCTTGCGGCTCCAAGGTCTCCGCTCGCTTCCACTGTTCCGCGCGCCTGGTTTTATGGCAATACCCACTCCGTTTGCTACTGTGGCTGTGTGTCTCTTCGCGTCTGGGAGGGCAGCCTGCTGTCTTTTGTGTTGTTTTGTTTTTGTTTGTTTGTTTTTAAGGTTACTGTGCATCTTCATGAAATGTGTTCTTTCTTTACATTTTAAATCTTTTATGTATCAAACTGGACTGTTGACTGGGGTTTTACTAATGTTATGGATTAAGTTTGAGGGAATTGACGTCTTCAGAGCTGCCCCAGCTAAGAGCATGGAACTCTCTCCGGTTGCTCAGATCAGGTCCTATGTCCTATGCTAGGATTTAAAAGTCTTCGTTATAGAGGTATTGTGTGTTCCTGGTAAAATTAACTGCCAATACTTTGTGGCTTCTGTGACTTTTATGAACAATTTGTACTTTCCGATGACCATCGCTGGTTCAAAGACGTGCTGTCGATTTCTGCATATGGAAAACTTCTGAGCTCTTACTGGTTCTAACAGTTCACCTAATAAACCTATAATTGTTTTCCCAGGGTTTGATGACTGTTCTAGGTTTTCGCCCAACACCAGAGCTCAGGCCGTTATGGGCAGTGGCCATGCCGCTCTACAAGCCCCCCAGGCGGGCAGGAGCCCCTTCCAGCCAGGTGGGGCCAGTCTCCAGAGCACCGCAGGACCTTCAGCAGCAGGATTCTAGGGCTCGGAGACGCTCTGTGGCTCACACGTGTTCCGTCCGACTTCGACCCTCAGATGCAGGCAGAGTCGCTTCTTGTCCCACGTCTCTGCTCCTCTCTGCCCCGTGGCAGCTTTGGGCCCTCGCTTGCCCTCTCATGTGGTCCCCGTGGCCCCATGGCCCCGACACCTTTGTCCCACTGCCCTCCTCATCACACAACCGCCCCTGGGATCCGGCCTGCTGAGAGAAGGCACAGGAGCAGTACCCTTCCCACTTAGTTTGGTGCAACATGTGCCCAGAAGACTGGAGTCCCCACTGCGCTGGACGGAGGACCTGCCCTCTGCACGTCGTCCCTAGGAGGAGGGCAGTGACACCCCGACACCCGACCGGCTCGGCCCTGAGCTCTCCAGCCTCCCAGGAGCGAGCATTTCCTCCTGTGTCCCTCAGGGCTATGCTCCAGTCCGCAGGGGCGCCTGCAGCGGGCTTGGCCAGAGCTCCTCCCACCAAGGGCCGAGGGGACTGCAAGGGGGCGACGGCACCCATAGCCACTGAGCCCGTGTGGCTCCCGGGGCCTCACACTCCTCACGGCTAACCCTGACCCCCAGCCGAGCCCAGCCCTATGGGGCCCCACCATCAGCAAGCCGGCTGTGTAGACGCATCTGCCTCCACCTGTCCTGGCCCAGACTTCGGCAGGCGCTGCCTCCCACAAAGGTTTTCAAGGGAAGAGCACCGTTCGGGCCTCCGACTTGTTCTTCCCTGGGTGCTACAGAGAAAGCTTACGTTCCTGTGGCTCTTGAAATACAGAACAGCATTTTCTATGAATTTCTAACACCATACACCCTCCTCCCAAGGCTGGCAGGCGAGTCCCATCACGAGGCGCCACTCGCGTCAGAAGCCCACCGTGGCGCCCCTTCTGTTTGCGGATGCGCATGGGTGACGTGAGCGCCTGGGTGTCCCTTCCCTGCGCCCCCTGCTCTACGCTCACAGTCGCAGCCACAGGGCCGGCCTGCCGGTGCCACACGGACACGCAGCATTCACGGGTATTGTGGCCAGCACCGGAGGATGCAGGCAGTTTTCCACTGTGTGTGTCATCAGTGGGATGCTGGGGCCAAGGGGCACCTTCTGCAGCAGGAGACGCAGCTCGGCTGGCGGCAGTGGGGCCGGGGACAGCGGCTGCCTGGGCCGAGCTGACACAGCACGGGATATCAGTGCGAGGCCAGGGGCACAGCCGGCAGAGGTGAGGGTCCCGTCACACATGGTCTTCCCCGCTGGACACGATGCGGACAGAGCACAGGGCCACCATTTACAGTGAGGCTGGACAACAGAGGCTTGGCATGGCCTGTGTCTGTCCCCAAGGTGCTCCCCGCGCCTGGCCGGGTCAGCACCTGCCCTCAGGCAAGTGCAGTCACTCCTAGAGACAGCCTTGCCACTCCTCGTGACAGCTCCTGTCCAATAGGGTCACCGTAAGTCAGTCACTGTCGTCGGATCCCACGCCTCCTCTCCACCCAGGGGGCTGGCCCAGGTCGCTGCCTCCCGCTCTGGCCTTCCGAAGAGATCAGAGGACAAATGGCAGGAAAAGCCAGATGCTCCCTGATCAGTAATAAACGGCCTCCACCTGTGAGTTCACAGTCTCCACTTTGAGGTTTGCCTCCTGCACTGAATGAGTCCATGCCGCCTCCAAGACAGTGCCCAGCTGCCCGTACAGCCTCTCCCCCTCAGCTAGAACACCATCCCAACAATACGACTACACCGAAACAGGACCTCGTGGACACCTGGATGTGCGGAGCCGCCGTGCACACGGCGACTCGGTCATGCGGTCTGAAGATGATCCCTGCAAATGGGGGTATGCTGAGTCACCCCAGCTGTGGAAGGAGCCGGTGAGGCCTCTAGCTTGTGTCAAACTTACTTAATGGTGTTTTCGGGAAAGATAATCAGGGCTAGTACCGTAGATCCCTGTCCAGTGGCCAGCTGGGGACCAAGCCTCCTTCCCCAAACACTGAGCTCAGCAAACCTGAGCCCTGGCTGGGGGCCTGGAGGTCGCCATGGGCAGGGACGATCTGCAGGCGTGGACCACTCGTGTTTGCAGACGGTTCATGCCGCTTGCTCCTGTTGGAAAAAAAAAATGTCCCCGTCGCAGATCCTCATCAAAAAGAATCACCGCCCCTTACAAGTGAAGAAGCCGCTCTCCCCCCGGGCTGATGGACGCACCCAGTTAGACCCCAAGTTCCCAACTCCCACTCAGTCTTACACGCACATTTCTAAACTCTCCCCGAGTCAATCGCACGCGTAGAATCTGCACATCTTCACCGAGGGCAGGTCCCTTTCTGGCGGTGATTTCCTGTCTTGGACCCCAGACCCGCTGGCCTGTGTTCCCGTGGCCCACACGATACGACCTTGCAGGCACCATGGTTCTGCCCCTTTCTCCTGCAGATGGGGCTTGTTGCGGACGCGGTGGCTCCCCTCTTGGAGCAGAATGGGCTCTGGTCAGGTGCGACCTTCCCGAACCCTCCTTCTCCATTGAACACACACCCTTCCCTGCCGCTGCTAGCTGTGCAGCAGAGCTGGATGGAGAAATTTAAATACGAGTTCCTGGGTCACATACTTAGAAGCCTAGTGGCCTTTTTTGTGGTTATTTTAAATGAAGCAAAAAACAAGTTCTGGGTAGGCAACGTGCACGTGGTACAAAACTCACGAGGTTGAAACAGGGTGGCGGGGAAAGCCTCCCTCCCTGCCGACCTCCGGCCCCCAGCCCCCTTGCTCAGGACAGTGCTGGTTCACAGTCCCTGTGCCTGCACACGCATCCTAGCTGGGGCTCAGAGGAGGAGAGGCCACAGCAAGTGTCCCCAGTGTCCCGAATACATGTGTGAACACTGTCGTTTCTCCCTGACATCCGCATTGGGTCCTGACCGTCCGAGGAATCAGGGGTTCTTTCTCCTGCTGACCACACAGAGAGATGGGCTGCCTCCTGCCCCTGTCCCCCTCCAACCAGTCTCCTCCCCCAATGATGGAGGTAAACCCACCTTAGCTGCCAGGGGTTTTCTCCCCCTGGAGGCTCCAGTCACAACATTAGCTGAGAGCACAGGGAGACAGGGACAGCGGGGCACAGGTAGCTGGGTGACCACTGGTCCCAGTTCTGCCTAGGGAGGCCAAGTTCCTCTGTGCGGGGAAACAGTGCTGGGGCTGGGCCGCCCTTTAGGGGAGGATGTGGGGGAGTGGGTGCGGCTGGGCTGGATGACTTCTGACCATCTATGTTGCCCACAGACGCCCAAGCCCCAGTGTGCTCGACCCTACGAAGTCACAGAGGCTGCCCCCAGTTTGACCATGAGAACACTGGGCAGGAATGCATTATGGAGACCTGCCCACACCGGAAGGCCAACACCCACACTCAGCCCCTCTGTGCAGGCAGGCTGGGCATCGAGACAGGTTTAGGAGCTCAAACTCCCAAGTCAAATACCAGTGCTGCCCGTGGGAGCTGCCAGACCTGGGCCATGCCACGAAGCCCTCCTGCCTCAGTGTCCTCAAATGAAACCTGAGGCATCCACAGTTCCTTCCTGCTCAGGGAACCATTGGGAGAACAAGGAGCCTGTGCAAGAAGACAGACCTTGCCAGGCAACCCTGTGGATGCTTTAGGTGTCCCCTATCCCCTCATTCTGTGCCCAGGACGCCCAGCGTTGCTCTGGGAGTGAGGCACACATGGCGGACAGGGAGCCCTGCTCCCGCAGCCGACACTCGTGGGGTGGGAGGGAGTGGCAGGCGCACGAGTTCCCCACAGAAGTCTGTTGTAGGGAACATCCGGGAGGAGGGCAGGGGTCCAACACTCTTTCAGGACCACATGGACCCAGGCCTGCGCAAAGAGGCAGGGTCCGCACCCCCGACAATGGGCATGCCCAGCAATCGGAACTCAGCTGCTCAGGAGGAACCGGCAGGAACGTGGCCTCTCGCAGTTCTATCAGTGGAGCTAAGGGGGCAAAGAGCATGATCAGCCACGAGCACTCAGTGACGTGTGTTCCCTTAAAGCCGAGGTCAGAGTCCACGGTAGGGACCCCTTCTCCTTATCTGCGCGGCGGCCTGCACCTGCAAACCCAGAGCCCACCGCGGCAGGCATGCCCTTGGTGCCGGAGATGGAGAGCCGGACGGAGGAAGGGTGCCCTGCGCCTCCTACATTTCTGTACACATAGTTAGCGGAGGCCAGAGTACGTGTGTTTCCATCGTGCATGGACACATCTCCGTGCCGCAGCACAGGGTGCTTGTGGGTCCGCTAGAAAGCCCTTAGGAAACACCACCCACCAGGAGAGTGACCTCCCGAGCGTACAGCCTTCTTGTGTTCCTCCCCCCAGAGATGTCTTCACAACGTCCCACAGAACATTCCAAGATCTGGATGCTCACGGGGCCCCCGGGAAGCCTCTGCTGCCGCAGGTGGAGACCCTCGCCGGGGTCGCCCGCCTCCCGCTGTGGACAGTCCCCGGAACCGCAGAGCTCTTACTGATGTCTACACTCTATGAAGCATTAATTCATGATTTTCTTAATATCTTATTGATCTCCCCTCTCCAAAGGCCAGAGGTTAAGAAACTCCATAAAAACGTCCTGGCAATTTATTACCGTTGCTCGAAGACACTGAAGCAGGCTCCGAGCCATTCGCTCTCCCATTGTCTTTTCACGTAAGGTTGCCGTTCAAAATGACAAATTTACCTTTTTCTATGAACTTTATATGAACTTGTTTTTTACACTTAATATATAGAGAAAGACGCACGCGCCCGTCTGGGATGGTTGTAGACTCAGCCTCTCAACAGAACGGCGGTCGCGGTGGGGAGTCTGGCCGCCCGCACGCGGCGAGCTGAGTCAGACGACAGTCGGCACCAGCACTCCCCAGTCCCGTGCGGCTCGCCGACCCCAGCCGCGCTTTTCCTTAACAAGAGGATGACGGACCAGGACCTGGGTTCTTGTGATGCCTCTTGTTTGTCCCGAGCAGATGAGGCAGAAAGAGAGCGAGGCTTGGGGTCACTGCCGAACGCCCCATCAGGCCCAGGCCTGGGGCGCTCAGTGGCTAACTGACCCGCCCCCTGCCCCTTAGTTGTGTGCCCGCGTCCACACCCCACAGGGCAACGGCTCCCAAACCCCAACGTGGGATTCACTTCCAACTTCCAACGCGAAGGGAATTGATAGGAAAGTTGGAAGCAGAAAATCATGAACCCGAAGGTTAAAAATGGAACGAGTTATAATTTCAGGGAAACATTCGTTACTGTAAATGCTATAATGAACAGGCGAAAAGCTAAATGTCTTTTTAATTACATTATTTAGCTCGAATGGGCACAGACTTGAGAGTTTTAATTAACCTGACTCAGAAAGTAAATAATTTCACATTGCAATCCCCCCAGCCTCTCCCGTGGGGAACGAGCCACAGTGTGTGATGGTGTCCAGGGGGTTCCCACCGCAGAGCCCACGCCTGCCCCCTACAGGGAAATTAGCAGTTCATCTGTAGGTGAGGGGCCGGCGCTGGTCAGAGGAACTTGTTTCTTTTCTAATCTTCAGCTCAGGCTTCAACTGAGCAAATCTCGGGGGAGCCTTGAAATAAGAAAACTGACTGTCTAAAAATACTGTGTTCCTAAAAACTGTATATTTGGACTGGAATCTCTTGTTCCTTATTTTAAGTAGATGCTTGGACAGATTTTTTTTGTCCTAAAGTTCCAATTCAGATCTATCGACTAGAGCATCTGGAGACAAGTTTTGCCTTGTCATCCAGAAACCTAGTATTTAAGATAATCTTTTATGCAGCAAAAGGAGGGCTACGCATGACGCATTTCCTTCCTGCTCCGTGACGTAAGTCCACGTGCACAGCCCCCTCCACCCCGCACAAACCCACGCAGGCGGTAGTGGGCCGAGCTCTGCATCAGTGTACATCTGGGGGTCTGCAGGGTTTACTTGGTTTTCCTTTCAGGGAAAACGCTCTTGTACTGGCATTTTCTCGCTTATGCATTTGCTAAGTGCAGTCCTGCTAGAAAGAGGAGTCAAAAAACATTAGAGTCTGAAGTATGGTGCTCTTTGGGATTTTAGTGAACAAACCAGAGGTTCCAAATAGAAGTTACTTGAATTCTTTAAGTTTTGGTGAATAATTTTGTCTTTTTTCCACATACTTGAAATAGCGTTGACATTTTAAGTTAAGGTCAGCAAATAACAGTTTCCCTTTAAAAATGCCTGACTGGGACAGAAGAGTGCTGGCTCTCGCTACCAGTTTATGAAAGGTCCTCACAGTCGGCTGCTTCCGGGGTCAGCCTGTGCACCTCCGTGATGAGCCTCGCAGCACCAGGACAGCTGGAGATGCCGACCTCCGGCTCCCCGATGGCTCACGGCAGGTGGCTCCGGACCACAGACCCAGGTCGTGGCCGTGTCTCCCTGGCGGCGCTACCCAACCCTGGTACCAGAGCTTTCTGAAGCTCCTGGGAAGTGGAGGCAGCTTTGTCCCCTGCGGGAGGAGGTGATGACCCCACCAGGAGGACGGGCTGGCAGCAGGTGGGCCTGCAGGGACAGGCGAGGCCATCCGCGCTGGGTGGTTTCATCCCATGTGCCTCTCCAGGGAGAGCATGGCGGGAGCCGGGCCTCTCTGCCCCGAGCCTCCGGGAGCCTGCAACCTCCTCCCAGCCCCGGGACAGACACGAACTAGGGTTGGGGACAAAATCCTAGCAGCCGAGTACGATGCGGAACAGCCCTAAAGAGGCTCCAGATGGACCCTGAACTCTCCCAGAAGCTTCACTTCTTTGCAACGCTTTCTGGTTTTGCAGTAGTGACACAGTATTTCGAGACAAATGAGGTTTATCACCCTGACGTGCAGGAGGGACACGAAGGGCAGGGCAGACGATAAACCAGGAGGAGTGCCAGCCCGAGAACAGCTGACTCAAGGGCCCAGCCTTGCTCTGGGTTCATCCGGTCTTGGGCTCATGCGGCTTTCCGTTCAGCGGTCCCCACATTCATCCACCTGCGGCACACGTGCACGGTCCCGTTAATAACGCGGGACCGTTGGGAGTCACTGTAATAAGAGTCGGATAAGTGGTAACGGACAGGATAATCTGAAAGCGTTCGGATGGAGTACATGGCGAGAAGGTGCTAAGAATTAGCACTTTTACCGCAAACGCACGAAGTGTTGTAATGCAACAATTTAAACGTTTAAGGAAGTCAAGGAAATGTTAAAAAAAAAAAAAAGTGCACATTAAATACTATTCACAAGCCATGATGTATGTGCAGCTCCAAAATTAAACTATTATTTCTGGGACCAGTAGTAATACCTCCTATTGACTCATACTTCTAAAAATGTTTAGAAACACGAGTTTGCATGATACTCATGTAATGAGTTCAGGACTTGGTGCAAGTTTCAGAGGGCCTGGGCTGGACCGAAATCACTTTATGTCCAAGGTCAACAGTCTTCCTCTCCCTGTGCCTCTGCCCCTGCCCCCCGCCCTTCCTTTCCCTCCCTGTCCACTGCTGCTCTGTCTCCCTGTGCTTGTGTCCCTGCAGTGGGTGGAGTTGCGCGCCTCCAAAATTCACGCTCACCCGGACCTTGGGATATGACCTCATGCGCAAAGAAGGTCTCCGCAGATGTAATCACAGTAAGCCGAGCTCTCGCACCTCTAGGACAGCTTTAAATGCAACGGCCCATGTCCCTGACGGCAGATGGGAGCGCAGACGCCCGCAGAGGCCAGAGTGAAGTGATGCAGCCACAAGCCAGGTGGCAACGGAAGCCGCCAGGAATGAGAATAAACAAAGAAGCAGAACCCGCAGTCTTCGGACGGACTGCCGTCCTGCTGACATCTTCGCGTCGCACTCCTGGCCTCCGGAACTGGGAGTAAAGTTCAGTTTCAGGCTGCCTGGCTCCTGCCGACGTATCACAGAGCCCTAGGAGACGACCCGTCTTCACCATCCGGGCTTCCAGATGTTAGCATCTGTAATTCCGCACTGTGGAAGAGCTCCTGCCTTTCACTGTGTGTGTGTCTGTGTGTCTGTGTGTCTGTGTGTGTTCGTGTGTATATGTGTGCGTGTGTGTTTGTGTGCATGTATTTACTTTTATTTTTTCGTCACCTCTGTAGAAAGGAAGATTGTCTTTCTAGTCTGTTGACCAAGCATCGCCTTCCGGGCACGCAGGTCCCGGATGGTGTTTTCCCGTCCCTCCCCTAGAAGAAATTTGCCAGCAGTTGGAAAACTAACAAGCTGAAAAAGGTGTTGGGACTTGGAAAAATGTATCAGAAGTGATGAAACTTATAATTACAGCTCTGTACCATCAAAGAAATTTTATTTTCAAAACTAATACAACAGCCTCTCTAAAAGACAGTTCTGTGTGGGGCACCTGGGTGGCTCAGTGGGTTAAAGCCGCTGCCTTCGGCTCAGGTCATGATCTCAGGGTCCTGGGATCGAGCCCCGCATGGGGCTCTCTGTTCAGCGGGGAGCCTGCTTCCTCCTCTCTCTCTGCCTGCCTCTCTGCCTACTTGTGATCTGTCTGTCAAATAAATAAATAAAATCTTAAAAAAAAAAAAAAAGACAGTTCTGTGGTTTCTTAGACAAGTAAACGTGCTCTTACCATATGATCCAAAAATCACTCTTTGACATTTACCCAAAGGAGCTGAAACTTATGTCGACAGAAAAACCTGCACGTGGATGTTTGTAGCAGCTTTATTCACAACTGCTAAAACTTGGAGAAACCAACTATCGGTAGGTAAGTGGATAAGTGGGGTCCATCCAGATGGTGGAATGTTGTTCAGAAATGAAAGGAAAGGGCTACGAAGCCAGGAAAGGCAGGAAGGAGGCTGAAGTACATGTTACCAGACCAAGGCCACTGTACACCGTGACGTCCTGGAAAACGAAGAACATGAAGACGGTGGGACGTGTCAGGGCTGAGGGAGGAAGGGTGAGCAGGCAGATGGCAGATGGTGTTCAGGGCAGTGGAACACTCTGGGGCGCTGTAAGGGCTGATCCATGCCCTCACGCATTTGTCTGAGCCCGTCCAATGTACAGCAGCAAGGTCAGCTCCTCGGGTAAACCAGGGACTTCGGGTGGGGATGACGTGTCCACGCGGGCTCGTCAACCGTAACGAACATACCGCTCCGGAGGGGATGTGGGTGTGGAGGAGGGGCAGGGGCAGGGGCAGGGGCAGGGGCAGGCACAGGGGCTGCACCTTCTGCTCAGTCTTGCTGGGAATGTGAAACTCTTCTTTTAAAAAAAAAGTCTTAAAAAACCTTAACTATATTAGAATCGTAATTTTCATTAAGAAATCTATGGTTTAAAATTGTTTTGCAACACACATAGTGTCCACATTTACAAACACATGCGCAACCAGCATTATGTGTTTGCTTATCTACGTTTACTCTGGAAAATTTTTAAATGCACTTCCGTACCTCGTCAAAAAGCAAGTGGTTGTCTCAGTGTTCTTAGCACTTACCATATAAGCCGCACGGAAACTTTGGGGAAAGAATCTCGTCTATGCGCAGATAGAACATTCATGGGAAATCTCCCAGTGCCTTTTATTCACTTCTCATAAGTGGAATTTGAGCTATTTTCCTGCTTTGTTAGTAGCTATACGTACTTTCAGTTCTTTAAAGTTTCAATGATTAGGAACAATTTTTAATTTTTCTAGGTATAGATGCTCCATTAGATTACACACTTCCTACACAATGAATGTGGATTTCTGTATTCATTATCTCTTCATTAGTCTTTTTTTCCACGACAGCGCCTGCCAGTCCTGTGGGTTCCAAGTGTGTCTCTCCGCTGGCCTAGAGCCTTGGTGGGGACGGCCCTGTTGCGCAGGCTCACGCCATTTGCATTTTGTGGAATGTGTTTGTAGCTTATCCGAGAAGTTGGGACGGGGAACTGTGTAAGATTTTATTAGTTCACATCCTATTATTTTCTTTTTTTTATTTTTATTTTTATTTGTTTTTTTAACTTCTTTTCAGTGTTCCAGAAGTCCTCCTATAATTTTCTAAGCCCATGGCTGACGTCCGTATGGCCAACGCAGATTCAATTTCCAAGTCAGATGCCCCAGGCCTTGGTCCTCCAGAGTCCGTGCCCTGCCCTGCCCACACTGACTCCTCCATGAAGAACACACACGGCCCACCACGGGAAGCCACCTTGCAGGCGTCTGAGTGAGGTCCAGCCGGGTGCAGCCTTGTGGGTTTGGGTTGGCCCACCCAGGCTCTTGATTCAACGTCAGAGAGGCCAGGGCTCTGGCCCCTTTACAGCTGAGACCTGATGAACTCCATGCACGTTTCCCCAACAACACGGAAGGACACGATCAGGACGATGTCGGCTCCCTCTTTGTTGCCCGACTCTGTGGCCACCGCCCTGCGGTGTCTGGTTTGGTAAGGACCTGAATGGAAAGGCACTTCTCACCCGTCTTCAGACTTGCCTCCTGCCCCGCTCCAGGTGCACTCTCGGAGGAGGCCAGAGCGTTGTCTTGCTTCCATCCCCAAAGGAGCCTCTGGTCCCCCAGTGACTGGATCTGGAGAAGATGCAGAAGGCCTGGAGGGATCCCAGCACAGCACATTCTTACCGCAGATCACACAGATTTTCTATACAGAGTGGATAATGGCTAGGTAAAGGTGTTTTCTAATTAATCATAAATACTCAATATATGATATTTCTAATTAATACAATATATATGATTAAATAAGACTGTCAAGAATACTCAGATTTTCGATAACAAGAATGTGGATTTGGTTGTGATCAGTCTGTTTGACCAACCTAGAAAAGTTGCCTGGAGAGAGTAGCAGAGCATATCCAAATAAATTTTTTATGATTTCAGATCTTCCAGGAAAGTTCAAAGAGGAGAACTAACTATTGGTAATACTAATGATTGTTTTTCTCAATATCACATGGCATCTTAACAATAGGACTGTGTTCATGGAGAGAGAGACTTAAGAAGGAACTCTGAGTATGTGTCCTTTCAGCCAAATTGTATAAAAATAACCAGCACCGGAAGAAATCCTGCAGGTCATGAGACAAAGCAACAAGCCAACAGAGCGCTCTCCCCGTGAAGGACCAACGCCCTCGGGGAACTTGAGGGTGAGAAGTCACAGTCCAAAATACAAGATAAACTTCCTGCAAAGATGACGGTGATTCCAGAGAGACTCCAAATTGAGAGTAAAAATAAACACCATAACACAGGACACTAAGAGAGAAAAGATGCCAGTCTGGGAAGTCAGCTGCTTTGTGGGGAAAACTGTCCTCGATGTAAATAGAAGCAAACAACCCCCAAACTTGCAAACACTTAGAAAAACTAACACAATAAAAGCTTTACATCTTTAATCTAAATAACAGCAGAACCCAATCCCGAGAGAACAGAATAAAACAAACAGAAAAATTCTTTAAAATGATTAAAACAGATAACTTAAGAGAGATTAAAAGGGAAATCTCATACAAAGAAACAAAGGCCCAGGCGTTTTCAATAAATTGACTTGAACAAACAAAATACGAGAGTGGACGTAAATGAGGGTCGTGTTCCGGGAGCCACGAGATGAGTGTCACTCAGAGCCTCTAGGAGACCTGCGGGGTACGTGCACAACTTATGGGGTGTGTTTAGTAGAGATCCACGGGAGAAGACAAGAAGAATTTATGTTAAAATATCAGTAGGAAGAAGGAGGAGGAGAAGAAAATTCTCCAGAAATTCTTTAATTTAAATATTTCAGGTTAAAACAGCTGTCCTGTGCTCTGTCACGCAAATACACAGACACACGAGGTTAAGCATCATAAATTCTAAGAGGTTTACTTGCTTCTAAAGGCGTACCTTGATGAAATTTTAGAATGGTGCAGAAAAAAGAAAACAAGAAAATCATTAAAAAACAAAAAACTGAAAACTAAATGGTTTAAGAATGAACAAGAGTTAAGTTGGCTTCAGACTCCCTGCTTTGTTACATGAAAATACTTATAACTTTGAAGCTTAGAATAAAAAACATTTTGAAGCAGCCTTAGGTGAACTCTGAAAATGGTTTGTTATTCACTTGATGCAGAAAACCCTATAAAACCAGGCCAATCAGGAGGTCAAACCTTCACGATCACATGGGGAACATAGGGGAAAGTGCTCAGGCCATCAAGGGTCTGCCCATCCGAAAGGCCAGCTAGGATCTGAAAGATGTCACTTTGCAGAAACAGTGGGCGCCACTCCCTCACTGCGACTGTGGAGCTGGGAGGTGTGCCCAGGCCAAACCATGGGTCTGTGGCCCAGAAACGTTGCCGAGCTTTTACTGCACAGAATGCAGAGACTAATGCAGAGCTTAAGGGTTTCGATGTAGATTCTCTGGGTCCTGAGCACATCCGGGCGAACAAAGCCCGCAAGATTAATGGCTTGTGGTCAGATTCATCCAGATCTGAGCTCTCCCTGCCATGTGGAGATGATCCTGATGGGAAAAGAGCAGAGTCCTCCTGCACCAGAAGAATGGGTTGCACAAGAGAAAAAGAGCCCAAAAGAACCCAAAGAAAACTTATGGCCTGGGAGTAAATTCTGCATAAAGCAAATGCAAGTAAAAGTAAAAAAAAAAAGAATATATATATATATATATATATATATATATATATATATATATATATATGTTTTAAACCTAGGACCATTAACCAAATAAGATAAGGCTTTAACGTTTGAAAACAGAAGAATGACTGTGTTTGTAGACATGGTCAAACATATTGAACAGCAAATTCAGATTGTCACCAAGGAAATAGTCCTTGGGGAATGTACTCGGGCAAGGCAAAACCAACCAGCCTCCGAGAGCAAAATGCAGGGTTTAAACAACTACGACAAATTCAGAAATCAAGAAAACCGATCTTTAAATACAAGTAATCTTTGAGTCATAATGAGACCATAACTGACTCAAACAGCTATTGCTTAAGATACTTCTAACACGAGGAGTAGGAAGGCCGAGTGAGGACAGGTGCTGAGTTTAGACATTGTTGGAACAGCTCAATTTAAAGTGTGTTTACCTAAATTAATTTCACAGAAAACTGCCAACATAAATAAGGCAACAGCAGTGAGTCTAAAGATACCCAAGGACAATGGCAGTCATTATAAGGAATTGGTTAAACTGAGCTATTTCAGGAAAGAGCTTATTATTAGAGAGGTTTCCCAGCTCTCTTCTTTTGTGTCTTCATTTTCGGTTGCTGTGTAAGCTATCACCCCAAAACTCGGCTTACAACAGCAGACTGTTGCTGTGTCCCAGCCCCCAGGCCAGGAGTCTGGGTGAGGCTTACCTGAGTGCTCTGATTTCAAATCTCCCACCGTCACCATCATGAGGTTGCCTTGGGCTGTGGTCTCATTGCAGGCTCAACTGGGGCGGGATTCAAACGCATTCGTTGGCAGGATTCAATGCCTTGAGTGTGGTTGGACTGTGGGTCTCTGGTTCCTCACTGGCTGGCTTTTGCCACACTGGGTAGCTCATGACACAGCAGCTTGTTTCATCAGAGGAAGCAAGTGTGAAAAGCCAGGGACAGTGGGAAAGCATGACTCTATAACCTAGTCTCGGACATGGCAATCCATCACTTTTGCCAGGTTCTGCTCTGGAAAAGCCCGTCACTCAATGAAGCCCATCTTCAGGGACTCGGCTGCCAGGAGCGGAGATCATTTGTAAGCTTGTCAGGGCTGGCCCACCTTGAGTGACAAGCAAATGCAATGCAAATCAAGAAGCAATCCGGCATGGAAATGGTAGCCAGGAGGCTCTCAGAGAAGAAAGGCTTCGTGTAAACAGTGATTAGCAAGAACAAATGGATTTGCTGTTCTGCAGCTAAATGTATAAATGCGTATCTAGCAAGGAGTCCCAAGTAAATACAACGCGTTCCTCTAACAATAAAACTTTGAAATAAAGCAGAAGTTCACCAAAATACAAGGAGGACGGTTTGGACATTCTTCACTCAGATAAAATATCCCCAAACAAGTAAGGATGCGCTTTTGCTTTTAATAACGAGGCTGGCCTGAGTGTGATTGTGAGGTTCAAGTACGACCAGAAGAGTGTGTTTTCTCTTCCAGAACATGAAACAATTACAGAAGTTGTCTGAATCGGAGACAACTTTAAGAAAATGTCAATAAACGCTCGTCCCCAGTAGAGTCATGTAAGCCAAATCCTTCAAAAACAAAAGAAAAAAAAAAACAGATGAGCATTTTAAGAAGTCTCAAAACTTGGAAATTTAAAAACTATGTATTAAATAACTCATAGCTTGAAAAAGGAAACAAAACTTAAAAAAAATACATCTTCATGCCATTCAGGAATGCTAGGAAAATTAAAAAAAAAAATACTCTCATACATTCTTTGTGGGGTTGTGAATTGTTTGACTTTTGACAACCAATCTGGAATCTCCTATAAAAATTAAAAGAACATACTTTTTGGTCTAGCGGTCTGACTCCTGGGAATCTGTCGCAAATAATTAAAATCACCAACGTCTCAGACAGTATCTGGATGTATACATCTGCATTGTCCGAAGTGACCGAGCATTTGAAGGGAAGCATATGTCCACACGTGGAATCGAAGACCGGATCATGGTTCTCCCGATGCGAGTGGGAGAGCAGCCATGCGGGAATGCACGGGCCTCGCGCTGGACCGGAGAGGGGGACGGGACAAGAAGGAAGGCAAGGGCAACGCCCTGCTCCGGCCTGTGTTGCTTGAATCCACAGCAGGGAGGGCCGCCGAGTGGGGGGCGGGGCTGAGGCTCTGCAGCAGAGAAGCTACGCAGTCAGCACGGACTTCCCCTGTCATTCGCGGTGAGAAATGTTGGCAAAATTATCTGAGGGAGAACAAAAGCTTGAATCACGTTCACGCCTGTGTACATACATGTACATGGATATATGCGCGATATATGTATGTGTGTGTGTGTCTGCGTATGCGTGCATGCTTCAAAGCCCAAATGCCTTCCCATGAGCACACAGGACTGCATTCTCCACCCCAAATGTCTACTTTTGTATATGGTCAGATTAATTATAGGATTCTGTCCACTTCCTTTCTTTTTAAAAGGAACAGGTTTGCATCTAAAAGATTCTGCTACAAGGATAGATCGAGAACGCAAGTGACCAAAAAAAAAAAAAAAAAAAAAAAAATCCTCCAGGGTTAAATAATGGTCCCAAACTGCACACGTGACAGAGCCTTAGACCCATTTGGTCACTCATTCTTGATGGACAGGTGTCACGGGCCCCACCAGGCAGGTCTGGGTGGAGGCCCGGTCCCGGGTCTGTGCCCACACGCGGAGGGCTATCCTCGGCAAGCGACTGCGCCCACAAGGCCCCCCAGATCTCCACTGAGGTTCTGGGTGACAGCCAGGGCCCGCCCTGTTGCCACAGAAACCGTGCACTGTCCTTGGTGCTCTGGCGTCCCTGTTGCCTCATTGCATGGGTGTGATTTACAGCAAACGCACTGCTCTCTTTCAAAAGTCATGATACTTGTCCTCCTTGGCCTTTGAATCAAAGCTCAAAGGACTGAAAAACCGCGACACAGACACGGGAGAGACGTCTGTGCTCGAACTGAAAAGCCGCGACACAGACATGGGAGAGACGTCTGTGCTCGAGGCCGGGGTTCTTCCACTGAATCACTCAGGTGTGGAACTTCAGGCCCCACGTGTTTGCATCGGAACTTTGATTAGGGAGAGTTTACCTTAAAAACTCCTCCTCCTAATACAATATCATTTTTAATCATTTAGGAAAGAAATTATATCTAAAAATATATTAGCATTTCCATTGTGTTCCACCTCCTCAAAAGTCTACTTTTGTGTACGGTTAAATTAATTACGGGCCCCGTTCATCTCCTTTCTGTTTCAGCCTCAGAAATCATTAACTTCTCATTTGAAATACAATTTAAGAAAGAAATCATCCATTATGTTGGAATATATGTGTGTCTATTCTAAAATGTTCTATCAGGAGAATGCATTATAATACAATGAATTAATCTTTAAACTCAAGTATCTCAGTGTTCTGAGGTGGGTAAACGAGAACCTGCTCTTATTTCTTTATACAGCAGCTGAAGGAGAGGGAGGCAGTCCAGCCGTCTGGACTGGCACAGCTAGAGGGAGGTTGAAATGCATCGGAGCAGAGGGACTCAGGTTGGACTGGACATCGGAGGGACTCCTGGGCCTGCAGCGAGGGACTGGCAGACACGGCGGGTGCTCCTGGACTGGGAGGGAGCGGGCGGTGCTTCCCTTATGCGCCCCTGGGTTGTAGGAGCACCACTGCCCCGCATTGAATACCGCACAGCGAGCCACATCGTTTGCGGCACCAACTGTTGAAAGCCCCACAGCTCCTGAGCAGAGACCACACCAGCCAAAGGAGGGCGGGACTCTGAACAGTGCTGGTTACACTGAGCAAAAGCCAAATCTTTCACCAAATCATGAAAAAGACGCCAGCCCAGCTGAGAGCACTTCCCTTCTCCGCTTCCTTTCCCCACATCACCCCCCGAGACTAGAATCTTCTGGACCTTGCAGCCATCCCGAGGCCCCACCCCCCACCCAGGGCCACCCTCTCAGTGTGGGGGACTCCCCTTGGTCTGGAGTCTCCCGAGAGCGCCGGCAAGGCGGGGCTGGCATCTGTGTGCTGGTGAGCTCAGGTGTGACCCCTGAGGGCCGTGCTGTTCACACTCCCGCACGTGAGGTGAGCCGCCTCTAACGTGATCTGAGCTCCGGTCCTTCCGGGACCACGGTGGGCGCCATCCTTCAGCACCTGCAAGGTCACCGTTAGCTGCCTCTCCCTCCTGTCTTTGAGCGCCTGGACTTCCTCCAGATGTGCAGTGACACACTCCTGCAGCTCTAGGTATACTGAGTCACGAACGTGTATTTTCCTTTACTTAAAATATCCCGGTGTCATCAGGAGAATCCTATCCTGTCCACAAAAGATAGGGCAAAGTCCTAACTCCCTATACCTGTAAATATGACCTTATTTAGAAAGAGGGTGTTTGCAGGCACGGTTGAGAAGAGGTCATTGGGGCAGGTGGGATCCGCTAGGGCTGGAGTTCTTGTAAGAAGTCAGAGACCGGGAGCAGGAGGCCATGTAACTGGGTGGCTGGGGCTGGACTGGTACAGCCTGAACCTAGGAGCTCAGGGACTGTGGCCACCAGCAGCAGCTGCAAGAGGTGAGAAGAAGTGCTAGCCAGGGTCTCAGAGGGTGTGCAGGCAGTGCTGCCTGCGCCCCAAGCGCAGGTGCCATGGGTCCAGACTGCGAGGAGGTCCTTCCTGTTGCCAACGAGCTCCTGGTTCTTCGTCAAGGTGGCCCGGCAAACCGGTGCAGCTGGTTGCACACATAATTTTAAAATACCCAAAGCACGTTCTCCTGAACCTCAATTATATAAAAGATTTTCTAACAAAGCCCATAGAATTTTATGTCTGTCCTAGAAACTCTCACCTCGGTAGGACCCAACCTCTGTTCTTCCCGCCTTCCTCTGGGCATGAAGTTATCTTCAGAAAAGTTTTGTTGTGTTTTGTTTTGTTTGTGCAGAAATGACCCACCTCAGGCTTTCTAAAGCTCCTCCACACACAGAATACTAGAAAGGGCTCACATGCTGATTTCCTCGAGTGAGCTCTGCTGGGAAGGTCAAAGTTGCCGCTTCTGAAGTGGGCAGTGCTATCATTTCTGCAGCGCTGAAGAAGAAGCAGGGGACCAGAGGTATCTGAGGACACCCACCTGCACCCCGGACCTCCCGTACCGGGCTGGTGGGACCCCGCTCCTGCCCCTGTGCTGGGGTGAGCGGGGGGGACGCTCTGCCGTGGACCTTTCCGGGCGCCGCTCCTCCTCCCGGCAGCTCCGGTCTGGCAGGGAGGTATGACCATGGCCCTCCCGTGGCAGAGCCCCAGGTGAGTGCCCATCACAGGGCTCTCAGGCTGTGCAGGCTTTTACCATCTGCATGTTTATTCCACCTCTTAAATGAAATCCAATTTGAGGCTATTAATATTAATGCACGGAGATAATTCTGACGATGAATTAATAAAACACTCGGCCTCTCAACGTGCTGTTTGCTCTGACACTTAATGATGCTCTTAACTGGAAAGAGGAAGGCAGAGAGGGGTCCACCTGGAGCCTGGAAATTAGAAACCACTTCATTGTTTTGAGCTGGCCGCTTTAATGACGATCGATAGAATCGATTGGGGAGAAGAAAAGTATTTACTCAATCCCTTCCACGTGCTCTGCTCGCTGCCCAGCTTGCTCGAGCACCGTCTGAGTGCACTATTTCGTCAAGGTCCTCTGTCTGCTAATGAATTATATGCTAAATGAATTTTTCACCCCTTCCCCCGCCCCCCCACGTGGTTTTGGTACCACAAAATTAGGCTTTCCCCTAACAACAGCGCAGAACAGTGCTGTCTGGGCAGAGAGGGGTGGTTGCTACAGAAGCAGGACGCCATCGCAATTGTGGATGGATTTACTTGCAAAACAGACCTTATCCTGGCCTCCGCTTTCCCCAAAATAATTCCTGGCTGGTGGTCTTTTGTTGTTCAAATGAAGATAATTTACCATTCACACGCTGCTGGATTAGTCCCTGAAAAGACAATTTAGCTGCAATTAACTTAACTAGATTTAGTATTAAACTTCGGCTAAATACACGTTCACTTCAACAGTTATTCAACAAATATGTGTTAAAGTCCTCTAATTAGGGCGGTTTCTCAGTTGATTAAAAACAACAACGTCCTCCATCTATTGTTCTTGGAACCCCTCCCGGATGCGAGCACATTCCTGTCCAACATGCAAGCCAGGCTCAGCTCTGTAAGGAAGAGACTATCACCCATTTCACCAGGAATGGAAATTAAAGATCTCACATGGAAGCCATTAGTACGAAGCCAACTACTAAAAGGTACTAAAAGAAACAGGCTAAATCAAGATGGGGAATTGCTTAAAGAAAAAAAAAAAAAAGAACAAAAGAAAAGAAGAAAGAAAGGAAAAGAAAAATCCACCGCACAAATAAGGTGATGGTGAGCGAGAGAAAGTGTCAGCCAGCCTATTCCTCAACTTGCAAAATAGACGTTTTTAAAGCCCATTTAAATTTTAGGAGAGCCAGCAGGATAAGACAAAAATCTATTTGGGGCAGAATTGATTTGTTCACCGTCATTTAAAAGGTGCTCCATAGTCTTTATTCTCCTATTAAATTGGAAGGAGCTGCTACATGGGGAATAAGCCTTGGGTCTGGGTCTGTCTCAGCGTGTAAAGGGCATCTGCTCTGGGTTCGAAGCCTTGCTGGCTTTTCTTCTACGGCAAGATGAAGGGGATACGTTTTAATCACTGGTGAGCATGCAAGTTTAGGAAAGGGGCAGAAGGGTGCACGGGAGTAGTGAGGTGGATGTGGCCCCACCGAGAGCTTTTGGAGCTGGTATTGCTAAAGTGCGTGACAGCCGTAACTGAGCCGTGGTCAGGAACGCTAACCTCGAAAGGTCCATTCATCTGAGCGCATTAGCAGGGACAGATCCAGCATGGTGGGAAACAAACTTGTAAGAATACATTGTGGCAAATGCATTGACAATTACAGAGGCCAGGAAACGACCCCCCCCCCCCCCACACACACACTCGCAAACCCAAGTACACACACATACACATACACACATGTATACACACATACGCGTGCACATATGCGTGCATAAACACATGTCACATATATACATACGTAATATACTTATATCTGATATATATGATGCATATATATACTTTTTGCAAACAGAAAATGTCAACATAATGTTTTAAGTGGTTGTTAGCTGTTTAACTTCCTTAAAATATTCTCTAAATTACTGTGATACAAGACTTTTCTACTGACAAACGTAGCCACTGTACAAGCCTAGAAAGCCACACGTGATGTAAAAGACTAAAAAACCTCAAATATCATTAGTGTAAAACTCACGCACTCTAGACAGCGTCGTGGCTGCCAGTCACGTGCAGGAAGCAGTCCTGGGAGCTGCCCACAGAAAAGTCACACTTGGATCTAAACCAACAATCGCATTTCCCACCTGAGAAGAGCCAACACCGACAATATACACTGACTTTTAATCGTGGCTTCTAATCATCTGCAGCCCACATGGAAGACTTTGGAGATTAAACATATCAATGGTTAATCATGGACACGTGCAGGGAGTGTCTTTGGTTGGAGAGCAGAAGGGGAACAGCGCTTCACAAACAATGGACCCAGAGCGCGCAGCAGCCCTGGACCCTTCCGGCCGTCCAGTGCAGTCGGAACGGCTGAAACAAAGAGCCGTCTCTCAGGCCAGTGGGCGAACCGCAGAGCCCCTCTTGCGGGGGTCCCCCCAGGGACATCTCGAGGGGCGGCTCAGAGTCCAGCTCGGGAACCTGCTCTGAGCCGGCAGCACAGCCGAGCCATGAGCGCTGGCATGGCCGCCCGCCACGCAGGGGCAGCTCAGGGTGTCCGTGCTCGGCCGCTGTTCAAATAGCCGCATTCTTCCACGAAGTCTTCTTGGAAAAGGTGCAGCGTAAATACACAAATACATAAAATAAAATGAAATGGAGTAAAAAATATTTCCCACCTCCTACCACCATCCACCATGGCTCCATGGATCAGATTTATGCTGGAGGGGGGAGATAGCAAGTGAAAAATGAAAAACAATTTCATATTTTAAATTTATGAGACTGGAGAATAATATATCACTTTTTTTTTTTTTTCCTCCAGCTCGCTGCAATAAATTGTCTATAGCCCATTTGGTATGTTTTCTGTATCACTCAGCCGGCTTGGTTTCAGTTAACGCCTTTCGTCTTAACTGAATTGTTCATTTCCAAAGAGGCGCTCATAGTTAATTATTTGGGGAAGAGCCGGTCCTATTTTTCTAGGCTTCAACAGATAACATAGAAAGAGAGAAAAAGCAGACAGGAGCCTCAACTGACACCTCCCACCCTCGGTGTCTATAAAATGCTTTCCCCAAGCTTTGAGGTGATGAAAAGGACAGGGGATGGGGTCTAAATCAGCTCAGCTTGATATGATGCCAAAGCCTTTGGCTAAACAGAGATTGACTTAATTCTTTCAATAATGACTTTGGTCTGGAGCGCTTCTCTACCACAAGAGGGAGAAACCCAACAGAACAGAGAAAATCTCCTCAGTCGGGTTATCTTGACTCTGCTCCAGGCAAAACCTAGAAATATTTTTTTAATCGAGATTCTCTACAGCAGCCCTTTCCAAATGCCAGTATCCATCATTGCTGACTGGATCAATAGCTGTGTTTTGGCCCCAGTCTCCTGCGAGAGATGGCGTGCCATCAGTGATAGACAAATATCACAGTTAAGCAAAGTATCCAGCCAGACCTAGTAACATTTTTATTGATTTTTGTTGTGCAAATAATGTCTTTTTGGGCTGAATAAATGGCTTTGAGCCAAACAGTCATTGTTTATGATTCCAAAATGCAATAAAGGGACAGGAAATATATTATGGCCAATGTCTCAAGGCACACAACATAATCATCCTTTGGTAGTAAAAAACTAGCCATCTGAAACCAAGACTGCATATTTATCCGTGCTTAAAGGTGCCTGTAGGACTTGCAAATCTTACACAAAATGTCCTGTTAGGAAACAGATGGCGTTGCCCTCTAACCCTATTGAACAACTACTAGAAAACCGAGCAAAAAAATAAGCACCATATTTCTTTAATCAATACAAAGAAAACAGTTTATTATACTCCCTTTGGATGAAATATCAAAGTTGCCAAAACAGCATCCATTCACTTTAAAAGAATACACATCAAAAAACTCCCTGACTTTATCAACTGCTATAAAATCAGAAAATATTTTAGTAAGTTTTTTTTTTTAAACTATATTCATTCAAAGTGATTGTGAGCTTGCTCCCCGTGGTAGCTCGGCAGAAAGTGGGCCATACAGGATTTGCCCCTGAACTAAAATAATCCTTCCTGTGGGTGAATATTGGCCTCCTTGTGTCCGTGAGACGGCCTGATTTCTCAAAGAGCTCCAGAGGCGGGCTCCACACTCACCTCACCACCTGATGTGTGGTGGCTGTGTGTTTTGTGCAGACTCGAACAGAGTCATGAGGCTGCGAGTGGTTCCCATGCATCTGTTCCACAGATCCCACACACGGCCCCACGAGGATGACTGTGCTGTTGTGCTGGATTCCTGCAAGAACTGGGCCTCCAGGGATCAGCACGATTCAGGGCAATTAGACACCCCAGATCCTGCAAAAGCGAGCCAGCATTCCAAAACACAATTATGGGATGCACAGAGGGTTAGAAATTCAGCTGCCCCTGTTTTCTGTATGTGCTGAGATTTTTTCTTGCACTTATCGTTTGACTCAAACTTTTCTTTTCAGAAGCAGAAAGGTTATTTACAGATCAGACAATCAGTCACATTCTATTTTAAATTATTCATTTGTTTATTAATCACTACTTATTGAATTACCTTTTCATGAACGAAAGCATTCTATTTTTTCAAAGATCGTTTCTTACATTATCAGAGTATAGTCAATGCCGAAAACACAGGAGCTTAGAAAACAGATTTCAAAGCACTGGCAATTTTACTACTGTGACACTATGTTACATTATGTGTAACACTATGAAACATTATGTGCATGTTGTAACTGCAGAGGCATACCTCTGTGGGGAAAGAAATGTCCCTATGTATCCATGTATGGAATAAAATGTTCCCTTCTTACCTAGTGGGTGTATTATTGTTTCCACACTTAACAAAATGAGTTCTCATGCAGGCATAAGACCTCGCATGACACCATGTCCGATAGACATCAAGGACCTCTCGCCCACCCCTGGCATCCCCGCCAGCACTGAACGGTGATGTTCTTTTGAATCCAAGCCAATCTGGCAGGTAAAATCTTCTCACAATTTTAGGTTTTATTTTTCTTATTGCTGGCGAATCTGAATATTTTTAAAGCTCATGCATTTCTGTCTTTTGTAAAACATGATTATTTTTTCTCATTTTTATTGTTATATATTTTTTCTTTATCATAGGTTTTCTTATTATTCCGCATGAGGAATAAAAATCCTTTGTCAGCCATGGACGGGCATGACGTTGTGCATTTTGTTGTTTGACTATCAATGTGTTGATGGTATTGATTGTTTTACATACTGAAAGATTTTTCTTACTTTTTAATTAGCTGCTCCGTCTGTCTCTGATGGCTGTGGTCTCTGATGTTACTCTGAGGGAGACAGACATGCTGTCTGCACTCACGTGAACGTCTTCAGTCCCCATCTTGCACTCCAGCCAACGTGGGGTTTGCTTTCGCATGGAGACCTTTCTTGGATCATTCCAAACGCTTCATGCCTCTCCCGCTGAAGGTTTCGTTATAACTCAGACTGATTCTGGTACGTCCACGTTGTTTCACATCTCCCTCTCTTTCTTCTGCTTACTTCTCTGCCTTTATTGTAGCCTTGCGTGCCTTGGGCTGTCCACCAAGTAGAAAATCTCTCTTTGTACTCTTTTAAAACATCTTCACCATAGCATACGTTTTGACTTTTAGGTGAACCTCAGCATTTTGATCAGAATCACATAGTATTTACAAATTACCTCAGGGGAGATGAGTTTGGGACACTGCTGGACCTTGTCTGGGAGGCTGGCATCTCCTCTCCAGTCCGTTTATTTCCAGATTAGGTCGCCGTCGTCTGGCATTCTGCGTGTTTCTGTTACGTTCTCCTTCTTAGTGTCGTAAGAACATTTTACATTCTGTTGTTACAGAGAAGGAACTCCTTTTCTGTCATATTTTCTCACTGGATCTTGTGGTGAACATGGCCAGGCTCGAGCTGGAGCACAGTGAGCTGTCCCCCATCGTTCTGTACCCAAATTTTTGCTAAACTCATAAAATGAGTAGTTTTTACTGCCACTCTTGAGATTTTTGGGCGAACAGTCATTTTCTGAAAACTATGTGACTCTTGTCTCTTTCTTTCCATCATGTTAACTTGTTTTGTGTCATTGGCTAGAACCTGTGGAATAAAAGTTCTGTGACAGTCGAGCAGTTGAACAGACCTGGGGTGGGGTCCCTACCGGACAACAGTCTGGTTCCCTCCCCAGAGCCTGGAGGCTGGTGCCTGCTGGGGGAGAGGAAAAGACTCTTCCAAATCCATTTGTCTAGTTTGTGGTTGGATCACAGCACAGACCCAGCAAGATTCCAGACCTGGAGTCCATTGGGCAGAATGCAGGCATCTTCTGGTGCTTTCCAGAGCTCGTCCAGGGTGTTGGCATGCTAATGTTACTGCCAGGCATAGCCCTTGCTAAGACGTAGGAGACACGTTCCAAGTTCATGAAGCTCATGACAGTGTGTACAGGTTACAGGTGGAACTATTCAGTTTAAAAACACGACATTGAATAAATTATGGTGAGCCCAGACTGTCCGCTCATTTGAATGATCTCACTAACCCAAATCTTGTTTCTCTTCTCTGTGCTCGAATCTTACACTTAGAAACCTAGTGCATGAGATACTCCGTGTCCCTTGTAATTTTAGAGGTTTCGGTACAGGAGGTTCGTAAGTGACCGCATCTGAGCCCCTACCTGCAGTTGTCGCTGGGAGAAATGTTATCTGGCATTTTCTCTGGACAGACTAGGTTGTGGGAGCTTCACCTCCACGACCCTGGGGATCACTGTGACAATCACTATTCTGGTTGGAGAGACAATGGGACCCACAGAAGGAGTAGGATTTCCCCCCAATCCAGCAACCGTCACTTAGTCAACCCTGTTAACTTAGAAATAAACTTTTCTTCCTGCTCTCTCCCTCAACACAGATTTCTCTTCTGTGTTTTTACACTGATCACGGGCTTAATCAGACTCTCCAAAAACACTAAAAAGGAAAGAAAATATGTAGTGCTGAGAATGGGGAATTCACAGAATGTTGATCCATTCTCATACATTAAGCTCCTCACCCCAGTCCAAGTTAAGAAAGAACATCTATACCTGTGTTTACATTCTCAAAACACTATGCTTTCTTTCAAAACGGATAACAAGAAAATTTACACTTTTGTAAGTTTGTATATTACATGTGCATTAAAGAGATAATACTAAGGGGGTGCCTGGGTGGCTCAGTCATTCAAGTGTCTGACTCTTGATCTCAGCTCAGGTCTTGGTCTCAGGGTGGGGAGTTCAAGCCCTGCATGGGGCTGCACACTGGGCATGGAGCCTATTAGAAAGAGAGAGAGAGGGAGAGAGAGAGACAATAGTAGGAACCTCACCCCCAAATGGAAACGCACGTCAGCACAAAGACTTGAGTGTGAGTATTATTCACAGAAGCGCAGAAGTGCCCCAGATGCTCATTAGCTGGCGAGTGAATGACCAAAACGTGGTATATCCATTCCTGGGATGCTAGTCAGCTGGGAAATGGATTGCGTACCGATCCAGTGAGGAGCACCGTGCTTGGGGATAGACGTCGGTCTCAGAGGTCACCCATGTATGTTAGGACTCCATCTATGTGAAACGCCCAGAGAAGACAGATCTATGGGGGAAAAAGTGGACTAGTGGTTGCCGGGGCTGGGGATGAGGACGCAGAGTACCTACAAGAGGACACCTGCTTTCTTTGGGGGGTGATTCGAATGTTCTAAAGCGAGACTGGTTGCATTTACTGAAGACCATTAACCCGGACCCTTAAAACGGATGAGTTTTGTAGCATGTAAACCGCACTTCAGTGAAGTCATTTTTAAAAGGGACACTGTCGATGTGTGTTTCAACACTTCTTTACAAAACATTAATCTCTTGGAAGTTTTCTGTCAAGTCTGTTCTCACAGAGTCTGTCAGTGCCTGAAGGGAGGTAGGAGCAGTGAAGCCAGCAGACCAGGAAGGGATTCAGAGCTCCAGTGTATACACTTGGCCACTCATTAGGTATTTTTTTAAAGATTTTATTTATTTATTTATGTGACAGAGATCACAAGTAGGCAGAGAGGCAGGCAGGGCGGGGCGGGGGAAGCAGGCTCCCGGCTGAGCAGAGAGACCGATGCGGGGCTCAATCCCAGGACCCTGAGATCATGACCTGAGCCGAAGGCAGAGGCTTAACCCACTGAGCCACCCAGGCACCCCTCATTAAGTATTTTTATGGACCTGTTCCTTTACCTGTGAGATAGGGACTCCAATAACCACCTAGACAGCCCCTTCTTAGTCTCCGGATGGGAAATGACAAATGCTTGAGTCTGGGCATATGGTCGGACTCAGCTCTGAACTCAGAGTTTCCATGGTGACATGCGGCAGACGAGGAAGAGAGAGCCATGCGCCACGGACACCCAGGCTCCACTTTGGACCAGTTGTACAGCCAGGGGCTGACCGTGCCCGAGCCCAGCCCACCATCTGGAGTCCAGGGATCTTGCAGGGGTGTGGTGGGGCTCAAAGGGAATAACATAAAAACACTTACCACGGGTTCTGGTACACAGTAGGTGCTCAATAAAAGCTTTCTTCTCTATCAGGCTGCCTTTTGTAGCAAAAAATTAAAAAAAATAAAAAGCATTGCATTGATATTATCTCAAATCTCTTACTGATAAACACACAATGGAGTGAAACCATCCAACTGAAGAGATACTGATGTTTCATTGTTGATGCTCTGTGTATCCATATTAGTTACAGCAGGTGGGCTTGATAACATTAGTTAGATCATCTAATGACACCTTTAGTTTATAAATGTGCCCCCACCTCTGCAACACACACACGCACACGCACACACACATCACAGGAGCAAAATACCAACCCTTGGGAGGAACTTCAGAAGGCTTCATGTTCTAGATGGATTGGGCGTGTGAAGATCTATCCCAGTGACACCGAAAAGCTTGCTGAAAACAAGGGTATGAGTAACAGCGAGAGTCCACTACACACATAGCAGACCACAAGACAGTGGTGGCCAGGTCTTTCTTGGTCCTATTCGGTAAACTTCTTTGTAATCTTTGACCAGTTCCATAAATATCTTTAGCTTCAGACGGCTCGTTTTTAGAACAGCAGTATGACTATGATCCAAAGAATCGTAATAAGACCTGGAAAGTGGTCCACGGATGCCGTGCCTGCAGCGGGAGAGTGGCTTGTGGACACTCTTCACCTTTCCTGCCTTTATTGTTCTTCTCCCTCCCAAGATGACCTGTGTTTTAAGGCAGGAGCCGGGAAGCCCAGGGCTAAGGACCGTACAGAACCAGGCAGGAAGAAAGTTTCATGACCTTCAATTTTTAAAAACAGCGTGGCTGGCCCCACACCAAATATTCCAGCCTATGCCTACCGACAAGTGTTCGCTGAAGACAAGCTGGGGGATGGGCGACCATCCACAGAGGGACAGAGGAAGACATTTGCGGAGCCGAAACTCTCGAGTGGTGGAATGACCTCACTTCCCGTGGAAAAGGGGAGGCTGTGTGGACTCACATTGGGCGGTCACACCCATCACGCACCTGACTGTTGGTCTCAAGGCTGCAAGTGTCAGATCCCAGACCAGACACTGGGATGAGGTTTTGGTGTCTAGATGGGCCAAAGCCACCAGCACTGTCACGGCTGATACAAACCAGAAACAGCAGCTCCGTTTTCTTTCTCTTTTCAAAAATGTTTAAAATTTTTGTATAGGCAATGTTAATCTTCTTGTCTCTATGTGAAGCCAGGAGGTTTTGTTTTCATTAGGCATTATGGGTCCATTTAAATAGGTCATTATGATGTCGATTGCATATCCCACATTCTTTATCATTCTAAAGATGGGGCAGAATGAGTCAGGAGTAGACTTCCAGGAAAAGTGGCCAAATTCCTGAACGAATCTCCCTTGAGAACAGTCTCCTGCCTGTCCACGAAGCCATGTCACAGGAAAGCTCCAACACACAAAATCCATCCACGGGTGGTGGCATTGTCCGTGACACTCTATCCACTCAGCTCCTGGCCTCTTGACCTGAACAGCAGGAAACCCTGTCACATGGCTTGGGGAGGGGACTAGATGCTGACTAGATGCTGAATGGTAACTGCTGACAGGTCATAGACTTGAAATCCAGATCAGCGCCTGGCCAGAGCTGTGGGGACCGTTTCTCTCTAAAGGGTCACCAGGGCAGCCAAAATGTCGGTTGCCTTGAGTAAGAAAGATCTGTTGTCTCTGCGAAAGTGAGTAGATGGTGAGATGGTGAGCAGGGTTGGGAGTGGGGGAAATCGTCTCTCAAGGTGGGTGCCCTAGCGTGCCCTCTACCATCTACTGTGATATAAGGTATGCTGGACTGTGGAGAGTGTCCCCCAGTCCTGGGGAGATTCTCCTCTGCGTCCATTTGCACAAGTTCCTGGAGGAAGGTTTTCTGCGTATTGTGGGAGCAAACATCATAGGGGAGGGAGCAGAGGGGCAGCGTGCAGAGCTCCCTCTGGGAAGGAGGGACCATCCTTCACATCGTTCCATCTGCAGGGCTGGATCCCTGAACAGAGTCTGCCTCCGCGTCCTGGGAAGTTGCCCTCAGATTTACGATAGAATGCTGTCTGTCCTGGACTGGAAGGGTTTGCCTTCTGTGCTAACAGCCCCCACGCATAGTTTCAGATCTCAGGGGGCATTTCGGGAGTGGGAGCGTGGCTTTCTGTGACCCTGGGGAGTTCACAGGTGGTACACGCAGGGCGAGGGGTTTACCTGTGACTCCTTTTTAATATAGCTATATTGAAATATAATTTTCATAACTTACATAAAATATGCAACTCGATAGTTTTGGGTTCACTTACTATTATGGATGACTGTCACGCACTCAGTATCAGAACCTCGAAAGAAACCCAAACCCTTCAGCCCAAACTCCCTTATTCCCCCCGTGGCCCAAGCCCTAATAAACCACTCATCTTCTCTCAGTTTCTGTAAATTTGCCTCTTTGGGACATTTGCTGTAACTGGAGTCCTAAAATATGTGGGATTTCTTTTGGCTTCTTTCACCTCATGTTTTTGAGGTTCACCCATCTTGTACCCCAGGTCGGCATCTCATTCCCTTTTGTGGCAGATGAATCTTCCGTCACATGGACGGACCACCTTTGCTTGTGCATTCGTATGTCCATGTGCATTTGGGTTGTTTCCACCTTTCGGCTTTCAGGATGCTTGCTTCTGCCAACATCTGCATTCCAGGTTTGCATGGAGACATGTCTGTTGGTCTTGAGCAGATCTAGGAGTGGAATTGCTGGGTTCTACAGTGATCCCGTGTTCCATCTTTGCAGGGGCCACCAGGCTGCTCCCAGCAGGGCCACGCCACTGTACATTCCTGCCAACAGAGGATGACGGCTCTGATGCTTCTGTATTCACGTCCCTGTGTGTTTTCATCCAACTTTGGATTCTAGCCTTCCTGGTAGGTGGGAAGTACAATCTCGTTGGGCTTCTGATCTGCATTTCACTTGTGGCTAATGACATGAACCTCCTCTCATGTGCTTTTGCACGTTTGTGTATCTTCCTTGAGAAAGTGTGTATCCAGATCTTTTGTCCATTTTTTTAAATTGAATTATTTGCCTTTTTTTTTTTTTGAGTGTGAGAGTTCCTCCTGTATTCCAGACACAAACCCCTTATCAGATAAATAAACTGAGTATATTCTCCCATTCTATCCATGGTCTTTTTGATTTCTTCATGGCCTCCTTTCAGACACAGAAGTTTTTTGTTTGTTTGTTTTGTTTTGTTTTCATTTTGGTGAAGACCAATGTATCTGTTTCGCACTTTGGTCTTGCTTTTCCTGTCATGCCTACCAAATCCACAGTCACAAAAATGTACCCTTGTGTGTTCTTCTAAGAGTTTTATTGTTTTAGTTCATACATTTAGGTCACTGATGCGTCTTGAGTTAATTTTGTGAACGGCGTAAGGCTCCAGCTTCATCCTTCTGATTGTGGCCGTCCAAGCGCCAATTTTATAAAAACTATTGTTTCCCCATGAATGGTCTTGGCACCTTGTTCAAAATCAGTTGACCATAGACACAATTTAGCAGTCTTAGTCTACGAGTGGTTTACCCTGTGTTCCCTACCAGCTAAGAGCAGAAGTTGAAAGAAAACATTTAGAGACTGTGATAGCATCATGACGATGATTTAATGTCTATTGAACTTAATAAGTTAAAATTTCATCTTTCATTATTTAAATTAATTGCTACTGTATTTTACCCAACCCCCCCCCCCCCAAAATGGTACACTTGGGATTGGGGGCAGGGCAATCCTGGTCTTTCCTGTTGTGTGGTTGGGGAAGCAGTGGTCAGGACTGCTGGCGAGGTGAGGTCAAGGGCTGGTTGGGTTCTTGGCAACCTCGTTTGTGAGTGAACAACCTGCCCTGAGAGTAACAATGTGTATCTGTTCTCATCCATATAAATCGTAAGGTCTTTATCACTTAAAGCACTAGTGAAAAATTAGTAAAATGGACTGTTTGTTTGTTTTTATAAAATTAGCCAGCCAAGAAGTCAGAGTGTGTAGATTTGGGGATCGGACAGAGGCGCAAGGGATCTTCAAATGCAGCTGAGAAGTTTGAGTGTTCAGGGTGAATTCAAATACTGCAACATACTTAAAAGATGTGCAGATTCAAATAATCTCAAAGCCTGACTTTATAGCTAACATTTTTTTTTTCAATTTTAAAATCGCTTCTGCTGGTTAAAAAAACAAAAAACAAAGAACAAAAACAAAAACGATAAAGGCATATTATTTTGCAGGGACATGGAGACTGAAGCTCCCATACAACACAACAGGAAAGCCTCCTTATCGAATTCTAGAAACTGATCCCACGGGGACTCGCGTCCGGGGCTTGGGACCGCGCACCGGGCACTCACTGCGAAGCCTTTCCTGGGTTATCTGGCTTTGAAAGGATCATGTTCAAACTCCGCAAAGATAAAAGGCGGCCTCCACAGGCTGTGAGCTGGACCGTTAAACATTTCCATATGACAAAGTCCTCTCCTGAGGTCTGACCTTCCGGGAGAGCCCAAGTCTCCAGATCTGAAGAAGCCAGACCCTCTTCTGCCTGCTTCTGGCAGGCAAGTCTGGTGGGAGAGCTTCTGAAAACTACTTGAATATGCCTTCTGTGGGGGGGGTCTTCATGAAAAAAGAACCACATATATTACAATGTTCAAAACCAAACTCTTATTTAAATGGATTTTTAGAATTTAAAAAAAAGGACAACTAGGGATGAGAGTAATCATGTGAAATAAAGTCCATTTCCGCCGGCGCCCACTCACTCCCTTTGATACCTTCGTCAGATACGTTTTCTTTACTATTTTTATATTTATTTGATCAATAAAATAGCAATCGCTTTTCCTAATTAGAAACACTGCAGCCGTGTTTCCGCATCACCTTCTGTTTCTAAATGGTCTCTCCCGCTCGACGTGGTCCACACAGGGAGGGCACCTGGAAGTCCTTTTTATTCTTTTTCTTTTTTGGATTTTTGTCTCTACCTTTTCCATTATATAATGTTAATCATTTTCTCTTGATCTTTTTACTCACTTTTAGATATGTGCTTAACACCAGGAATGAAGTACAATTAATACAAGAAGTACTGTTTAATCACATCGTTTCTGACAAGGGTCTCATAGGGCACACACGACGGGTAAGTGATTCCCCACTGATTGCAAAAGATCTGTCTTCTGAAGTGCGCAGGAGGCTTTTAGAAACCACTTTTATGTAAAACGAAAACAAAGAAAATAGATTATCCCGGAAACACCTGCACGGTTCTTCGTGCTCTTATTTCCAAATGCGACCCACACGAGGCCCTGTCTGAGGTTACGAAGTCTGACCACTCAGTTAGGACCTCTCGCGTGGTTTAGAGAAAACGGAATGGTTCAAAGTGACCCACGACAGATGGTTTAACACAGAAGCTCTGCTGATATCGGTATCTGCGTGTAATGGCCCTCAAAGAGTGGCTGGGAGATGACTGGCTCAACAGCAGAAGCCATGCGGTCCGCGGCGCCCGAGATTTTAAATGTAAGGACATGTGCAGCTGGCGGGGAAGGTGCTGGCTGGGAAGGCGGGTATTGGAGGGTCCCGTCGCTGGGTGGCCCCGTCACACGGGACCCAGCAAACTCCTCCCTCGGGGGAGTGTGCGCACCTGTCGGGATCAGGGACAGGTGCTGTCCTGGTTCACGGGGTCCCTACAAACGTGCACCTCCACTCAGCCGGGTCCCCCAGTGGGTGACAGGATGGCCCTGCGCATGGATGCTGGGGGATTTGGTTCATTGTCACCTCTTGGGGAAAACCTGCCCCAGGAAGGACGCTGTCCCCAAAACCCGAAAACCTCACCTTGGGAAGCAACATGTCCTCGTAACCCTTGGGAATTAATAAAACCCTATTTCTATAGTCTCTGGGAGCTCCTTGTCCACCTGTTCTTACCTATGACGGAGAGAAGCGGCGTGGGTCACCCCACACGCCCAGGGAACAGCGAAGTCACAAAATAAAGGAAAATGATGTATATTTTCAGTTTAACTATGTGTCAGGCAATAAAGAAATTTGCAGAAACGCACATTTAGCTGCCAAAAGGCTAAATGTAATCCACCGAAATTAGCGTTACTGTTTTTAGGAAACAGAACTTGTAATGCTTTTAAAGTATATTTGGAATGTCCAGAAAGTTGTACTTTAATCCATTAATCGAAAAATGCAATTTGGATAGCTCTTTAGAGAACAGAACTTATTCTACCTTTAAAAGTTCTTGAAAATCACATTAAAAAATGTATCTAATTTATCAAATTTGATAAATACCTTCAGGATTCTGAGGAATATGTCCAACACTGTCACTCCTGGCTCAGGGCCCCGCTTTGGAAGCCCTTGTGTCTCTGCTCAGAATTCACGAGGAGCAGTGAGGGGCCATGAGGCGCGTCCTGGTCTCACCGTCTCTGCGGGTGGTTAAAGGCCCCAAGTTAGCCTCCTGCTTCCCTTCCCTTCCAGGCTCTCCGTTTTGTGGGGCGGCAGGGAGGAAACACCCTGAACACACCAAGCGTTTCACATGACAGTCTTTACAAGAGATTACTAAGACGAGGATTTTGGTCATTTTCCTCTGAAAAGATACAATCACTGCCCATAAGTCTGACCATTCACCCTTTTCCTCCCCAGGCTCACCATCAGGACTCCTGTCCCAGTGACTTCTGCCGTCCCAATGACTTCTCAAGGCCCCTCCACACTGGGCTGGGCCTGGCAGTGCCCCGGGATGGGGTGTCTGCCCTCCAACCTCCTCTGGCCTCGGCCGCAGCTGGCTTCTGGCCTTGAGAACTCCCTGCTCCCTCGCTGGTTTGCAGACTCCTACCCGCTGGACACCCACCAGCAAACCTGAGCTCCGCGGGGCTTGAGGAACTGCCGTGGAGTGAGAAGCGTGGGCTGGCGTGTTCGGCACCTTCCCCAGCGGCTCAGACCTTTCTTGGGTGTTTACTTGCTGGTTGTGCTGGGTGACGCCTAAGTGAGGTTACCGGGGGGAAAGGACTATCAGCAAAATGGCCCCGACGCTTGCTCCTCAGGTCAGACCTTATGTAGAACAGGCAGAAAAAGAAGACAGCCTCGGCGGACAAAGAGCTGTTAGGATGCCGAGGTCCCCGCAATCAAACAGATGCCACCGTCCCCTATCCCCGACCCCCGTCCGCAAACACAGTTCCGACATTTTGCAGGTAATTATCCCGATGCCGTCCGGCGCCATTTGGTAGTCTGTGTACAAGATTTAGCCCTAAGTATTCCCACACATGCCTTTGACCCACACAGTGCACCCACATGTCGTCCCATGTGCAGGGACGGGGAGGGACGAAGACAGGAAAGGTCACGTCTGGGCACCCCTGCGCTCCGCACCCACGGCAGGCACACCGGGCTCGCCCGCGTCAGGCTCTCCGCAGGCCTCGGGAACAACAGCTCACCCTGCAGGGTCCTGCGGGTCTGCCCTCCACAGACGAGCACGCCGCGCTTTCAGAGGCTAGGTAGCCGGGCCCGGTGGAAGTGAGGAGAAGATCCTTCCCGGGGGCGTCTGTGGGACGTCCACTCCATTCTCTGGAGGGACCCCTGTGCTGCCAGGATGGCCGGGACTGAGAGATTCTGTATTTCCGTTGGGAGATCCACTGTGTTCTAAGAAAGAACCTTCCACAGCAGAACAGGGGCTGGTCCGGAGCCAGGAGCTTGAAGGGCTCCCCAGGCTCAGCAGACCCGCCAGGGCCTGCTCAGTGGCTGGTCCTGTTTACTGAGTTTCGTCTCAGAAATGTACATCGGGGGCTCTGTGCTTCCAGGGAGGGCTTTATTCTGCGTCGTGTTGTTGTTTTGTTTTTTGTTTTTAGCCAGAGGAGAACTGTGGAGTCACACATTTTGACCGAACAAAGCCCACACATCTCCGATCATTGGCACGTGGAAATGGGGCCCCTGGATTGACTGGGGCCAGGGGCCTCCTGCCTTCTGCATTTGACAGGAGAGTGAGAGCAGAAGGAGCGGTGAGCAGGAACCTGGGCCAGGGAGAGGGTTCCAGAACTCCCCTGAGCTGGCCACGGACCACACTGGGCTGGCCACAGACCACGATTCACTGCCCCCATCCTCCCTAAGATCTCTTTAGGAGCAAGACCTTAAAGGAATTTGGCAATTGCATTATGTTGCTCAAAATGACCAACAGGGGAAACTCCCCTTCCCAAAGGCTTTGTTTAAAAACTAAGCAGACGTCTGCATCCCTTGGGGCCTGATGCGCGCTGATGCGGAAACGGGGCTTGCGGGGAGCAGCCGCACAGCTCCGCATGAGGCCCCCTCGAGCAGCGGAGGAAACGAGGCCAGCTCTCACTCGGTCCCTGTCATCAGACGTTCGCGACAGACAGCGCCTTGCGTGTGGTCACATCATGGGCCATCACGGACACGGCGCGGCATCGAGCCCCTCCCGGATGTTACCGAGTCAACACGCTAATGCATTTCATTTCTAAATGACATTTACTTATACACGGTAAAACCAGGGGCGAGAGTGTCTTGTTGGCTTTATCTCCTCCGAAATTAAGATAGCGGTTTAAATTGAAAATGTGATTTAAATCTTTTCCGGCATGGGGGCCGCGCCTGGGCCCCCTCCGCAGGGCTTCCCAGAGAGACTGGGGCAGCGGATGCCGTAGAAGCAGGTCCTCAGTCAAAAGAATTCGGAGCAGAGAGAGACAAATCATCCCATGACAGAGGTTAAAAGAAACCTGTTACTATGACAACAGATGGGGTCAGATAACAAAATGAACAGCCACTTTTGATCTTCAAAAAATTTTCTTCCCTTTGCTCCCGCCTGTTATCTGGACCACTCCATCAAACACCTAGCAGATAACACAGCTGAAAACCCAATCGACCTTCAAGAAAACCCAGACAAGTTGGAAAGTGTGTGGAAGGGTTACCCTCCCAGCGCAAGGGTTCCTGGCGCTACCTCCTGTGTACACAGTGTGCGCAGACCCACACACAGCCCTGCTCGCAGACGCAGCAGGGTGCGGTTCAAAGGGACCCGCGCCACGCGGAACACGTGTACGGAGGGCACAGTCCCTGCAGCCCGAGAGTCGGACAAGGCAGAGGCGTTCGGGCTTCAAAGATGGAGACGTCAGGGCTCGCCGTCCCCTTCTTTGGGTGAGTTATAAGGACGCATTTCACAGCAACCGGACAAGCCGACCAAAGCGCCTCCGCGGGTGGCTGAGAAGTAACCGGGGAGGGACCTCCGAGTCCTTCCGACGCTCAGGGACGAGGTGGCCGCACGCTCACGGCAGTGGACAGAGGCCGGAGCGTCTGGCCGTCGGCAGCGGAGCGGGAGCCCGACCCCTCCCCGCGCCTGGGCCTCCCGCTCCGTGCGGCCGAGCTCTTCGGGCCTCCCGAGGCTCCTGCAGTTTCCAGAAAAGCAAGCCGAGCGCGTTTTTATTTTCGCCTGTGCGAGCGCCCGTTTTTATCCCGCTGGTGGGCAGACACGTCTGCCTCGAAGACCACGAAGTCGTCGGCCCAAAAACGCAGTCAGTTTTCCGCGCGGACGCTCCGCGGGGTGTTCGCGGCGGCCGGATCGCAGCGGTGCGCGGCGAACGGCGGATCCGGCCTCCGGGGGCGCGGCCCGTCCGCAGCCTGAGTCCGCGGGGCCGCGGCGGGGAGAGGAAGCGGCGCCTCGTGCGGGCCGGCCCGACCCTCCCGGGAGCGTCTCCGCAACCCGGCGCCACCCAGAACTGCAGTCTTTGTGGCGTGGCCAGGCTGGAGAGGATTTATTCACTTTTTAGTCTAAGAAAATAATATAGATATGTATGTGCCTCAGTCACATCTTTCATTCAAAAGAGTTTGGAAAGCGCGCGCCTTCCCCCATCGTCTGCCAACACAGATTATCTCCGAGGCGAGGTGATGCGGCCGGAAAGAGCGTGAAGCAGACGCCGCAGGGAGTGGCTTGCGGTCATCCCTTGCTCCGGTCGAGACCACTGCACGGAAGGTCACAACCCCACCTGGTGGACTTTTCTAAATATCAACACGTGTTCAAATTTAACAGAATATGGAAAATGGCCACATGTGCATTTTGCAGTGACCTCAAAATTCATAATGTGTGTAATAATGACCAGATTGTGACGCTTTGATGTAAAGATGCTGAAAGAAAATAAGTTCTTTTTTAGCTTACATGGCCCTTGGTATTTATGATTTCTGGGTTTAAGAACTAAATGTCTCCCGATGGCACTAAGCAAACTGTCAAAAATCTGATTGTTAAGCGAACATTTTCCAAATAATCTTCAGGATATACTAGGACAGCACTGAACTTACAGAAAATGTCTGGGGTCATAATGAAGCAATCTTGATGTGGGATTCATGCTGGAGAAACGACGCGTGTCTGGGTGCTTCCAGGACCCTGGGTGGTGCTGGTTAAGGACGGCCGCGCTCTTGTCCCACGTCAGCCATCCCCGCACCCCACCACGGTCCAACGGGGTAGCTCTTACGTGTACTTTCAAATGGGAAAACCACAGTTTGGGGACATCATTCCCAGGAGCACTCGGCTGTCAGGCTGACAGCGAG
Source organism: Eira barbara (assembly GCA_020311275.1). Classification (NCBI taxonomy): domain Eukaryota; kingdom Metazoa; phylum Chordata; class Mammalia; order Carnivora; family Mustelidae; genus Eira; species Eira barbara. Next base: position 1,815,462 of record JAHRIG010000024.1, on the reverse strand, counting down.
CCCAGCTCGAGGGCCGTCCAAGCAGACGTGACCTCTGTGTCTGCCCACAGGTTCCCTGGGTCTCCCCCCACTCCGATTCCGCAGTAATAGTCTCACAGCCCCGTGTTTTCATTCACCATTTTCGTCTTCGTTGAAGGTGGATTTAAATGTGTGGCGACATGTATTAAGGGTTGCCAGGGTCCAGTCCCCTGGCGGCACAGCACACACACAGAGCAGGATATATGCCCGTGGAAGAGACGTTCTTCGACACACGCAAGGTGTGCGTGTAACATCACGCACCTCATTCTGTACCCCAGGCATGGGTCCTTCCTCCGTCAGATTATCGCATCACTTCCGCTCTGTGTGTCCCGTCTCCGTCTCTCTCAGACCACATTTCACTTTTCCGTATTATGCCACTCTCTCCTTTGCAAAAATAACTGACCGTTGATACCACCTCGAGGTGCAACCCAGGAGCACAGAAATGCAACTTCAGTAAGCAAGCTCGTCGAAGGGGTTCTTGTTCATGCTCTAATTCAGTGTAGCCAATAAGTGCTGTCCAGTCACGACTGCATATACGGCACTCTGGTAAGAAAGAACTCTCCAAGACCCACTTGGCTAAGTGAAAATCAAGTCACGGAATGAACCGCGTGTCTGTCCCACTGCCGTAGAACCACCACCAAGCTGTAGGGGACCTCCCGCGTGCCCAACCTGGTCTGGGCTACGGGTTCTTCACAGGGGACACTGATCCCCGTTCTACTGCTTCTTTCAAGCCAACCGTCCCTGGCAAACTCCACAACTGGACAGGTTCTACCACCTAATACCTCCTCTTCCTTGGGGAGACATGATCATCCGCAGAAAGAAGTGCTCCCTTCCCGGAAGGTCCTGTCTGGGCCATGGCGCGAAAGCTCCCAGGGATGATCTTCTCGTCCGAGCCCCTAATGCTCCAGGCACAATACTCTCAAATCCTCCAAGCTGTGGGACCAGAGAACATGTTTGTGGCATCCAGTGATGCAAGGAAAGGACCCCTCCCGCCGGGGTCATCTGGCCTGCGTCAGCCCTCCCTTCCCAGCTGATGTCGGCAGGCTGATGACCCGGGCCCCTGGCCCTTGTGAGAGCAGAGCACTGGCTGACTCAGGCATCCCTGGGTGATGGAGGGCAGGCTCCCCACTGACCTGCTGGCGCTGGTTCCCTTTGAAGGCTCCATGTCAGTAGCCCTGGGGGAAGCCAGCAGCCAGAGTCTGTCTTTGAACGGTGGCTCCATTTCTTCAAAGCTGCTGCAAAAGAAAAGGCCAGCGAGTGAGAGACAATCACTAAAGGTAGGGAGGAGAAACCAGGTCTAGGGTGGGCACGAGGTGGGGCGCCTGGTGGGTGTGAGATATCACATGACCCAGCAACAGGGATGGGTACATTCATTCAAGCCCATGGTCTGAGCGCAGCCCCCGTCCTGGGTCCAGGCGCCACGCTGATGCTCACTGGGCCCCCCGGCGCGACCACACGCGGCCACGTGCATGTCAGCAGGTTCGGCCTCTAGCTCGGGGCCGCGCTAATACATGGTTTGAGGTGACGGATAAGACCATTCCACTCGAAGGGATTGATTTCAACTCCATCAAAGGGTTGGGACGAGAGGCCTGGCTCACATTCAATCATGCTTGATGTCCTACAGATGTGTGCTGCACAAAACTGTCTCTTCCAAGACGTATATACGATGCCGTACAAGGGACAGAAGGATATTTAGGACAATATTCCATTTACAGGATGACTGACTGGCTGTGGGAGTGGTCTAGGACTTCGAGATATCCTCAGCCATCAAATGTAAGAAAAGCCTTCCCATTACCAAAACACGAATCGTAGGGAAATTTTCAACACTTCCCCATTTTAAGAAAGACCTTCTGTTTTAAAGAATCATCAATAAGCAGCCTCTTCCTCTCAAGTTCCCAGAGACACCATTAGACACAGACTCTCAAACCTTGGAAGGGTTATGGGCTCCACTTTGTGAACACTAAACAAATAAATAAACAAACAAACAAGAAATAAACTCAGAATGTACCAAGATAGGATATGACATGGAAAATACTTCTTAACAAAAGAAACGCAGCAACATTTTTTCCAGACAGGAAGTACTGGTATATTTTTCACTTGCTTTGGAACATTGAGAAACCTTTTTGCGTGTATATGATACTTTGTAGGCAAATAAGTATTTCTTTCCCCCCTTTATTGGGATGGGACGTGCTTGTCTGTGAACAATAAAAGATATCTGTATTGTGGATAATGCTCACGCTGTGACCCTGTCGACCCACAGCTGTCTTCCAGCCGCAGCATCAGGAACACCCAGTGAGGAGCTGGACGCCGGTGGGGCCGCGTTCCAGCCTTTGTCACCTGACCTTGAGCCCATCTCTCAGCCCTCACCGAGCCTCCTCCTCGCCGTCCGTGAGATCCGCCCGGCATTGCCGTTGGGCAGGTGGGAGTCAGAGGGTTCCTTACAGGAAGTGAGTGTTCTACCTGGAAGTCTCAGAAACACAAATGCAGAATAATAACAAGGAGAAGGAGAAGAAAAGGAAGACGCGGACAATTCTGCTCTGGTTTTGTTTACTTTCGGACGATCTTAGGAAAGTACAGCGTTGTTTCTCAACCGCTTCGCCCAGCCCTGGAGCAGTTCATAAATACGTCCAAGCAACAGGCCGCGCAATTGTTTAAAAGGGAAAAAAAATAATATATGAAATAAATTAGAGAAATCAAAGGAGAATGCTTCATGTCCAACCTGAAACTCCAAATTTCAATTTCAAGTTTTAATGTCCAAGATATTAGTGACCTTAAGTGACGGATGTTTAACTCACTGTATCAAATCAATCACCAGCAAAGAAGAATCCTGCTAACCCCTCGTCGGCCACGGCAAGGCAGGGGCGGCCGTCCCTGCGGCTCCGGGTGAAAGGCTTCCCGCTCGCAGCTGCCACGGACGAGCAGGATTTCTCGGAACGCGGAGCTCGGGAAGGGACCCTTTGAAGGGTTGGGTGTTATTCCATATTTATATTTAAAAGCAAATTAAAGACTGTTTAAAGGCTGTTTGCATTGAGAGATTGGATTTGCTTTAATTATTTGGTTATTTGTTGTTCCTATATAGCATTTATTAATGAAATGAAAATACAGCTTTTAATAGATTTCAATTCTTTTACAGAAGAGCTCGCTAAATTATTAAATGGCAACATCCCCTCCAGGATTGGCGGTCCTCCGCCTGCCCCCCTAGCCCCCGCCTAACCTCAGCGCCCTTCCTTGACGGGCTGGCAAACCCGGGGCCCGCGCCAGGACCTCCGCTTGGAACAGCTCCTCGAGGGGTCGTGTTTCACTGAATTTCATTTAAAATCTTCAGTCTTGACCTTGCTGGAGAAGGAGGCTTCTTGACCTCAGGGGTAGCAGGTTGTCGTGGAAGGTCCCGGTTGCGCCTCTCACCTCCTGCGGGGGCCGGCAGGGTGGGAATCTGGAAACAGTCCCAGCCAGCACTGCGCCTCTGTCTCTAGCCCCACATCGAAAGTGTATGAGTTTCTGGACTCAGGTGGCCTTTCAAGTGTTGGAAAACCTACCCGGAGGCCCAAGGACATCACAGAGCAGAAGCCAAATGCCCCTGGCTGCACAGCGGGCTCCCCTTCTCCAGACCCAGTGGCAGGGAGCTGAGCCCAGCGCCCCTCCTCTCTGGGCACGCGCCTCACACCTGTGTGCCCACGGCAGGCCACGTGGCCTCCTGTAGCGGGGTCCCCTATGCCCACCTGGGGGGCAGAGACCCCCTGGGCTGCCGAACAGCTGCTGCTGGAACTCCCCTCCCGGGGGGCCCTCCACAAGGGGCCAGTGTGGAAGCTTTGAAAACCCAGGCATCGGCCTGTTCCGGACTACGATCCTGTGTGGCTGTGCGCACCCCCAGGGGGAGGCTCGCCCCCAGGCTGGGTGAGGGCAGGATGGACAACCCCTCCACTGGGCATCTCCAGGGCCCACCGGGGAGGCAGTCCAGCCTCAGGGAGGAGCAGATGAGCCCGTGGCTGACCAAGTGAACACACGCTCACAAGGAAGAGGGAATGGGGAAGGGCCGGCCGCTGGCGCTGGGAGGCAGGACATCAGGCGCGCTGCTTTCTACCTGGTCTGACTTTGACCTGGAGCCTTTATTAACTGGTTTCGTGGCTCTGACCCTCCTCTCTAACTTTCTGGGCCCAACACTTAGCTCCTGAAAATGAAACTCCACAGGCTCAAAATCAGGCCTAAGTATTCCCAGTGGCCGCCATTGATGCCTCCCCTACACCCACCCCACGGCCACCAAACCTTGCCGGCTTTAGGGGAGCACGGGGTCCTGTTTCCTCAAACCTGCATCCTTACCTCCTAGGGTCATAGAATCGATGCCTGTTGGTTTCCTCCAGCCTGGAACGGGCAGTCGGGCCTTTCCTGGGTGTTCGGAAACCACATCCAGAACATTCCAGTTGGAAACGTGGTCGAGGTCACATCAGGCACCATCCACAGGACACCAGCACCCAGCAGGGTGATCGGGGCTGTGTTTGAACGCTTCCCCGGATGGGAGCTCAGTCTGGCATGGAAGCAGCATCAGCTTACTGAGCCAAAATCTGTGTCCCTGTACTGTCCACATGCTTCTTAGCTGTGTTTTCTAGAAAAAACGGCAAAAAACAAAGTGCTACTATAGGCTATTTTTCATGCAAGCAAAGCTCCTTGCCCTCCTGTCTCCATGCTGGCCTCCCGATGCCTGTTTGTGCCTCTACTGCCCTTTGCATGTGTGGGTCACCACCAGTCCTCGCCTGGCCTCCCTCCATCCCCGAGAGCTCTTTCCAGGTAAGCAGCAACGGTTAACCAGCCGCTGGGCTGCAAGTCCCGCTCACGGAACGCAGCCATCCCCGGCGTGCACGTCACCTCCTGTCCGTGGGACTCTCTGTCCGATGCCCGCTGAACCCGACAGACCACATGCATACCTGTGTGCCGACACAACCGTCTATCAACAGGGAAATGCACTTCATGCCGTGTGGCTTTCTCTCTGTGGTGCGTGCCCACGCCCATGGATTCCGCATTTCCGTGCCGATGCCCTGTGGACCCTTCCTAACCCCCAGGGGCTTACTCTCCCTCGTGATGATGGTAGAAAACAGCGAACGTTTATTACGTGTTCACCATTCCAGGTACTGCCAAGCATCTTACAGACTTGATCTCGTGTAGTTCTCAAAGCAAAGCTTGGTTTTTTTTTAAGATTTTATTTATTTATGAGAGAGTGAGAGAGAGCAGGCGCCCCGGAGTGGGGGTGGGGCGGGGCGGAAGGAGAGACTCTCCAGCAGACTCCAAGCTGAGCCTGGGGCCTGGCACGGGGCTCGATCTCACGGCCCTGAGACCACGACCTGAGCCGAGACCAGCACTCCGATGCTTGAGTGACGGCCCCCAGGCAGCCCTCAAAGCAGGACGTGTAAGGCAGCTTGAGGCCTGCCTTTGTTTCGGTGTCAGCACCCCGGGTGTGGGGAGTTAATGTAACGTGACACAAATACCGCCAGCTGCTGAGGGATGGGGCAGGATGTTGTTGCAGCATCTGGTACCAAGTCCCACTCTGACCTGTGACTCCACCCAGCCCTGGATGTGGTCCAGCTGGACACTGCGGTGCCGTGTCCCCAGCCGTCTCCTGACCCTCCCCCGGGGGTCCCGAGCCAGCCGCCGGATGCCAACAGGTGCAGCCGGCGCTAGGAAGCGGGTGTGCAGCAGACAGCCCTGCGGGGCCTCCCTCTGCCGTCCTCCAAGATTGCAGTCCTCCGCCGGCTCCGCAGCCCTGTGTCCCCTGCCCCTTCCCATCCTGTGCACGTCCTTGTTTGCTCAACTCCCTGCCTGCTCTCACTGTTTCATTTCGCTCTGCCTTTATCTCATGCACGAGGTACATTTATGTTATTCCAACACTTTCGCTTCTGGAATTCCTGAAAGCGCCTTCCCTGGGACTGCGGCACCAGTAACCTTCCCTCGCAGGGTCGTGGCCACCTGTTTCTTGTCAAGTTCCATAACCTTTTCCGATGTTGGACTCGGCAGCCCTGCCTGGCACTTCTCTGCCGCCCTAACTGAGCCCTTTATTCAAAGTGGAAAGCCCCCAGCCCTCTCCTCCGCGCTCCCGAACACCTCCCTGCTCAGCCACCGCAGTGCTGGGACGTGTGCAGTCCCCCCACACCTGCAGATGCCCGCGATGTTCCTCGGGGTGTGCCGAGTGCCCCGGCACAGCAGCACCACGGAAGTCGTCATTCTGCATGAAAGTCGCTCTAGTCCCGCTGTTTCCTACTAGAAAATAAGCTCTTCAAAGTGGCTCTAGGACTCGTAAATGCTGATTTGTTGGAAGGAAGGGTGGAGGGATGAGAAGCGCGGCAAGCTCACCTCTCCCCGTTCCTCCCTCTAGGGTCTGAGTGAAATCTCGGCTGCCTTCCCCTCTGCCGAGCTCTCCCAGCCACCACCCTGGGCCAGGCCCGGGTCCCCCGCCCTCCCTTCCCCAGGACTTTTCCCTCACGAAACACACGTCCCAGGCATCCGCCACATGTCAGCGTATGTACCAGGCTTCTGAAACAAGCTTGTGGGCTGGGATTTATAATGGTCCTTCAGCGACCCCCCTGCAGTCCACGAACCCCGGTTCAGAGACCCTCCCTGAGTCCCCTCCCTTACACAAACATGGGGGTGACATCAGCTCGCTCCTGAGGACGTGGTCCTGCCCAGAGGACCTCCCAGTCTTTCTCTTCCCCAGCCCACGCCGGGCCACGTGCCCCCGGAGAGCACGGCGGTGATGCTGGTTCTGTGGCTTCGATTTTTAACCGTGATCGGAGTACAGCTTTCTGAAGGTTCTGGCTACAGCTAATGGGGTGACCGTGTTTTCAGGATGAGCCCTGGTCACGGACTTGATTCACCTAATTCCCCTCACAGAGACTCCGTGCGGAACCCTGGAGTCACGGTCTGAGAGCATCGCACTGAGCACGGAGCCAAGCGTGGCGTCTCGCCCCTGCCTAACTCGCACCCGAGGCTCCCGCGTGTGGCTCCAGGCAGGACCCCTGCCGCCCGGCCTGGGGATTCACGTGGCCCCCACGGGCCACAGAGCTCAGCCCCCTGTTTCACTCTGCTCAGAGCACGAAGAGCTCTCGGGATTAGCTTATTCAAGCACCAGGGAAACCAACAGGCAAATTTTCAAAAAGAATCGTATGTCATTAATTCTTATTGATGTTAAAACTTTCCTTTTTAGCAAAGCCAACACTGTTGGGTGAGTATGATACTCTATGTCAATAACGAGAGGGGAAATAAATGTTAAAACATACTAAATAATTGCCCGACGGTATTTGTACTAATGACCGTAAACTTCCACTATGCTAATTTTTCTCTACACTTTTAATTACCGATCAATAAAACTTTGCAGTTGACATTTAAAAATGCTGAACCACATGTAGCAACACAGACTGAGAGAAAATCTACAATGCGGGACTGAATTTGCCAAATCAATAAACTCTGCCATTTAACAAATAGTATCATGTAAACAGTCACCAAGATTAGCCAGCGCGAAGGACTGGACCTGGAGGGCTTAATTACCGCTTAATAACAGGGGCTGCATTTCCCGGACGAAGCCCTCTGCTGGGACCAGCGGGGCAGCCCCTGCCCAGACACACCTCCTCAGCCAGAGGACAGTCTGCCTAGACTCAGGGCTTGCCGGTCTGGTGGGAAAGACGTCTCCATGCATGAGAACTCTCCCGACTTCAAGAGAATTCCTTCATAAAAATCCAAGGTTCTGCCGCATATCTCTAACCGACTGACTCACGAAGGCGTTAGGTGGAGACATGTGATCTTAGCGCCGTCCTCTTGTGAGGGTACCAATAGCGTGTCGATGGCTCATTTGGAATTTAAGGGAAAGATGCGACGAAATAGCCGTCCTCCTCAGAAAAGGAAGGAAGAAAAGAAAGAAAAGGAAGACTTAGAACGCCACGCGGACCTCAGGAAAATCAATTTTTGTAGAGCACTGCTGGAGAGCATAAGCAGTCTTCATTTTCATTATTATTGGCAATAATAATAAATCCAGACCTTGAGTGTCTGAGCATGTGATTGTGGAAATTCCGCCGTCTGTGCTGGAGGCAGAAGCGATTTGTCTCGGCGGGGCTGCGCCGTCCCCGGGCGGCTGGGCGGTCGGTGCGCCTGCTTGCAAAACGGCAGTCACCCGTGGGGCTGGGGGTCGTCTCCGTCGCGGCAGCTTTCTACACACCATTTGGCAAGTAAAAGCTGAACACAAAGTGAAGGCTGTGGGCTCACGGCGTGGCTGCCGAGTAGTCTGCTAGCTTCTGTAGTCACTTGGGATTCTCGACAGGGAAACTTCCAGAAACTGTGTGGTGCTCCTGTTCAAACAGCAGGATCCCACCTCAGCCACCAAAAGTGGTTGTCTCCTCCTTCTGTCAGACATGCGCCTTCCGAGGCCACGGTGAACCACAGAAGGGCACGCTCAGCAGCCAGGGCCCGGGGCAGGGGTGGTCTCCTGCAGGGCCTCAGCCTGGCTTTGGGGTCCAGCTGACTCACAGAGCTCAGGGGTCCCCCTACAGCTCCCAGACTTTCTTATTTTCCAAGGAACGTTTTCCTTCATAAAGACTCCGGGGGATGCCAGGCGGACCTCCGCACTTCACTCCTGCACCCAGACCGGGCTCAGAGCACACCTGGGCCACCTCCACAGTGGCACTGACTCTGGGAAAGCAGCAAGCACAGTGTCCTTTAGGTCGAGAAACGGCTATCAGAGAAGATTCGTGATTGTCTGTACAAGTCGCTTGTCTCCCAGAGGCGGGGGAAAAAGACAGACAGACAGAAAAAGTACGATTTTAAATGTCATCTTACTCACAGCACGGGACTGTTTTGCTGTCTTGGAACTTCGTTGAATACATGGTCCTGGGATTTTCTAGGAGCCTCTCATGGGCTTGGCTTTGGAGCTCCTCTGGGTCACTCTGAGCACTTGGGAGAGCTTGGTGATGTCACAAACTCTCCTCTATATGGAAACACTGATGTATTTATCCAAGCCACCCCTGTCCTCCCAGACAGCTGTCAGGTGCAGAAGGACCCCAGTAAGAGACAAGGTTGGGCAGGGCGTCCCTCTGAAAGGCCACGTTCGATTCTGGGCTGGAGAGTGAATGAACCCAACATGGCAGGAGAGAGCTACGTTCCCAATGCTGGGACGACAGGCCAGAGTCTGGGCTTGAGGGCAGGGGAAGGAGCAAGAGGTCAGGATTATGAGGGGGTCAAAAGGAAGGGAGAGCAGAGGGGGGCGCTTTTACCTGAGCAGAGAAGGTGCACTCACCTGGGGCACAGGGCTCCCCACGCTGTGAACTGGGGTATGGGCAGGTCCAGGCTGAGCGAAGGGCGTGCAGTTTCCTTTGGTCTGTTTTCAGAGACTTTCCCATCACCATGACCAATTCTTGAAACTTGCAACAGATAGATCAATGTTATCAGGTTACTCTCCATGGGCTAACGCACATGCACAACAATGGCATCCCTCACCCCTCCAGGCATGCTGTCTGCTCTGGGGGAAGCAGACGGAAGCAGCACCTGCAGTGACGTACATGGCAATGGAAGGTCAGTGAGCACAACCCAATCTCCTGGCCGGGTCCTGGTTCAACAGAGCCTTATGATCCCATTCAGGTGGGTGACCCTGGACAAATCCTCCGCTCAGGACTGCACCGCATGCTCAGCAAAGTACAAAGTAGGACTTGTCCCTTATTCACCGCTATGAGAGAAGTTATTTTGCAGAGGAGGGCAGTTTTAAGACAGTTGTAGCTAAACTAGCCAGACGCTTGATCAAGCCATACCTGGTTTCCAAAAACAAAAATAAAACAAAACATAAGACTATCTAGGGGCAAGGAGAGATCCAAAAGGTTTTTCTTTAACTAAACGTGAAGCACATTTCCACATGCATGGCAGGGACTGATTACCAGAGGGAAGCCAGCACTGTGGCATTGGAGAATTCTTGGTGGGAGGCGAGAAATTCCTAATAGAACTGCCACAGCCAGAGATGCTTCCACAGTACATGGGAGTGAAAACAAAGTGCTCCATTCCACAGACCCTGGGACTTCCCAACAAGTGTCATCAGCACTGATGTGTCAGGGTCAAGGTTTCTGCAGAGACCACAAAACCTCCCCAGACTGGAGTCTCTGTTCCCGTTCGTGAGCTGGAAAAAATCACAAGAAATAACAATAGAAGCGTCAAAAATCTTTCCAGGCATTCAGCTTTCTAACTTCCGGAAATAGGAACCCATTACATATTTGGCAAACACATCGCTCTGGGTTAAATTTTCAAATTTAAAATGTTTGTGCCCACCTTTTTAAACCACCCAAGTTAGAAAATCCCTCAGGACCACACTATCCCACGCTATCTCACTGGAATGCTTGCTCAGTCCTCCAACTGGACAGTCACCACTGAGGTCACTGGGCAGGAATCACCAGGAACAAGTGAAAACCGGCACCTCTCTCCTGTGCCGCTCCCCAGGTCATTCAAAGTGGACTCAAGGTGGGCTGAGGCTCCCACTGGGGGACGACACCTTGACACGGAAGCACGTTTCCAACGGCCGGAGAAGTCATCCTGAGCAGGAAGTGCAACGAGACAGCTCCTATGTGGGGCGCAGCCCGGGGCCCGTCCTGCTCTGGACGGGTTTGCGCAGATTCCGTGAGCACCTCCTCCTCGAACAAACAGGGCTTGCCCGTCACTGACGCCGTCTGTGCATAGGCCGCAGCACAATGCTACTCTCCCAAGCAGAAGATAATGAAATTTAACAAGTACAGAGAAGGTAGCTGCGGCATGGGTGAGACCCGATGAGGGTGCGATGAGCTGCGGCCACTGGGCTCCCACGGTGACCCATCTGGTCTGTGTTAAATTTCCAATCAGGAAAAGTTTGGTTCATTGTCTTGTTTTTTTTTCTCGTGGTCATAAACACTATGAAATAAAATATAAAAATGTTCCTTGATTTTTTTCTTTTTAATATTTTATTTTTTTGACAGAGATCCCAAGCAGGCAGAGAGGCAGGCAGGGAGAGAGGAGGAAGCAGGCTCCCCGCTGAGCAGAGAGCCCGATGTGGGGCTCGATCCCAGGACCCTGAGATCATGATCTGAGCCGAAGGCAGAGGTTTTAACCCACTGAGCCACCCAGGTGCCCCTGTTCCTTGATTTTTAAATAAAAAAGGGCCAGACTCAGAGCCCTCCTCGGAGCCACTGTCCAAGGCTCAATATGGCCATGAGTGTGGAGCTCGCCCGCACCTGGCACACCTGCCCCGCCCCCCATGAGTGAGACTTGGTCCTCGGGGCCCACGGATCCGCAGGGCCTGCGTTCTGCCACCACGTTTGCTGAACCATCACAACCCAATTCGCTTTTTTTGGACAACCGCTGGGAAGTTCGCTTGTGACCTGGATATAAAAATGTATCAAAATAAGCAAGGAAAACGTTATTTACATATATGAAGAGGTAGTTAGAGTCTGTCGACTTGTACTACAGGGGATGGAAGTCTGCAGGCCACAGACCAGCCCACGGCTGCCCTGGAAACACATGTCCCGGGAGAAGCCTGTCTTGTTAAGAGCGGATGGATTAGCGGTCCGGTTGGGCCACTCGCTGCCGGGGGCTGAATGCCCCCGCGTCGGACCGTGACCACCTTCCCACGGCTTCAGAAAGAAATCCCACTTACGGGAAGCCAGCCTTCACGCGAGTCCGGGGGCAGAGGACAGTGGAGGAGGCTGACAAGGGGTGGTGGTGGCACATGTCTGCGGGAGGTGGCTGTGCACAGACTGCTGGATGCACACGTGTGTGTACGTGCAGGTGGCCAGGCACAGACCCCAGGGGCACACATGTGTGTGTGTGCAAGAAGTGGCTGAGCACAGACCGTGGGAGCATGCATGTGTGTGCATACCGGAGGTGGCTGTGCACAGACCGTGGATGTACACATCTGTGTGCACACACACATGTATTAACAAGTGCATAGGGTTTGTGCGTGTGTGTGCATGCTCAGGTGAGCGCCCGTTGGTGCGTGCTGGGTGGACCTTGCGTGTGCGGTGTGTGTTCAGACGTGTGTGCATGTGAGGGAGCCCCTGTCAAGTGTGGCAGGGTTTGGAGGGGTTCTTTCAGCCGTGAACTCAGGGTGCACCCTTTCTCACTGCTCAGATGCAACATATGCTCTACCTCGTGTGTGTTCCAGCCCAAAGGCTGCCCTGGGAAGGAATCCCACACTGCAAGAAATGACCTGCAGCCAATGTGTCTCCGGGTCTTGCAGTGGCCTCTGTGCTTCCCACGTGCCCTTGGACCCCTCGCCGGGCACCGAAGTCGCTGTCAGAGGCCACCTGTCGTTTTCAGAACCTATTTCACCCGAGCTGCCGCTGCCTGTGTAGGAACAGCAGCATCGTCCCTAGGCTGCCCCTAAGCAATCCTAGAGGGGTGGGGGCGTCCCACCTTCCTCCCACCCTCCCCCCAAAGCCCCATCCCTTCCTGGGCGTCACCCGGGGTCCCCTCCACGGAGTTTGAGGGACCCCGTGCCCAGCATGGCTCCTCCCTTTCCAGATCCCATGCCTGCTTCCCTGACTTGTCCTTCTGGAATCCCTCCGTGGTGCAGGAGTCCTCATCCCAGAGCTGGCTCTGGAACGCCACCGACACAGCGCGGTCTTCTTTCTTGGCTGCCATGCTTTCGGGACTGCACTGGGGAGGCGGCTCAGCCCACGCGGAACTGCTCCCGCAGGCGAGCTGGCTCCTGGGACGGCTGCCCCCCTTCTGGTGCTCGCGGCCCTTCTCCCACGGAGCAGCTCCCGCCACGCGCGGTCCACGGTCGTCGTCCCCGTCTGCCCCCTAAAGGCTGCGGGCTGCGCCCACCCTCCCTTTTCCTTCCTGGGGCCACACCGGGAAGGTGTCCTGAGAGCAGGGGAACGAGTGGCTTCCCCGTCTCTCACGAGACGTTTCCCTCGATACGGTGCTGTCCCCACCACGGTGTGACCTTGGGGGCGAGGAGCCCGCTGGCTGGCTGCGTCACTGCTGTCAAGGGCGGCCATCTCTTGTAGTGCATAAAGTTTCAAATTTCAAAATCAGATCACCCACAAGAAAACGGTAATACGCACCGGCTAAGACTCAAAATAGCTTCTAACAGCGGGCCATGACCTGCTCTGCAAGAAAACGATATAAAATAAGTTTAAAAAAAATAGGTGACCAAACGTATTAGTTTAAGGGGTGAGTGTTGTAACGAATTTGGCTCTGAAATTAAGTATGAAATCAGTTAAAATCAGCAAATCAAACGAAAATCTAATCAGAGTTTCTCAGGAAGGCTGTTGAATTTTAAGAGGAATGACCCCGATCACCTCATGCCAGCAGTGTCCGGGTGACATACGCACAGGAGCCTTTCGGAGCTCGGTTTCTACGTCACAACTACAGCACCGTGCTCGGGGAGACTGAGAAAACGCACAAAAGCGTGTCCATCTGTGTCCCTTACGGCTCACGACAGGTGGCTTGTGAGGGAGGCAATAGCCCAGAATGTGGATGGCTGCACGCCCAGCCAGCCCCCCACCTTGGTTCCCCCGGAGCCCGGGCCCAGCACTTCCTCCAGCTATTGCTTGGCGCTATGTAAAACCGGATCCAAACACATTTTAACACCTTACGAGACGTCTCAATGGTTTTGCACTAAGAACTTTCCGTCTGCAAATGTGAAGCAGTCGACGAAGGCAAACCATCCCGGCAGAAACACTGGGCCTCCCGGGAAAGCCTCGAGCTCGGTCCGCCACCCCTACCGCACAGACAACCTCGAACAAACATTGTGCAAACGGGAAAACATGCGGTCCCAGGGGACCCTCTGGGGACCTATTTGAAGGCTGCCATGGAAGCCACGAGCCTGTGTCTGGTCCCCTCTGTGATGGCTGCCCACCCGCCCAGAGCCCAGGGACAGACAGTAGGCAGGGGGAGAGCCAAAATATGGCCCAAGTCACGGCACAGACAGACGACAGACAATCTTCAAAGGTGTTTACTGTGGTGTGTCTATTAAGCCTCATTTTTAAATATGTTTTTTTGTGGAACTTTGTTTTTCTGTTACTAAGTTTCATTAGACTGCCTAAGTACTTTCAAATTAATAAGCATTTATTGACATAGGTCACACAGAATTCCGAAAACTGTAGTCCACAATGTATTTTGGAAAAAAAAAAAAAAAAAAAGATACTAAGAAAATCCAGGAGCAGCCACAAAATGAGCCTGCCGTGCCTCCCGAAAAATGCAGCCTGCCCTGACACACGTCCCCAGCGCACAAGCCAGGTCCGGTCGCCGAAGGCTGAGGCACAATAAGCATGCCACGCCTGACATGGACCTCGGGGGCCCCTCACCACGGCCCCCCACTCCCGCGGCAGCCACTTCTTAGATTAGCTGTGACGACATCCTGGGGGAAATTACACGATAGTCTAGATTTGGTTCTCATTTCTTCGGGAATATTTGTACAAAACAAGGCGTAAATTAAGCACACAGAGTGATTTCCCAGGATCTTTGAAAAGCAACCCATCGTGAGGCTGGCATTCACACGGCCGTAGCGCCTTTCGCCGTGAGCGTTCCCCCCATCTGCCAGCCTCATTCTTCTGCGGGCCCAAAATCTCAACATGCTTTAGAAAGTTAATCATTAACCACTCTCAACTGTTGCTGAGTTGTGTAAGGGCACCGGCAGAGCACAAGTGCGTGGCGCTATCTTTCTCCCCATCTACCGCACATTTAACTACCTTTGATCTTATCTAACAGTAGATGCAGAACTGAAATAATCACCATTTAAATATATCAGGTTGTTTGACATAGGTACTACACACAGGGAAAATCAATAACGATTATACAATCACCAGATACAATGTAAACGGCATACCGCGAAGTCTTTACGGGGCGAGATAACATCGCAGAAATCCCAACTAGAGTCAATAGCCATTAGTTTTTAAGAGTGGACACTTGAACCTGTGTGTGTGGGTGTGTGCCCTGGGGCCAGCTCCCAATGGGTGTTGGATCTTAAAATAGATGAGGTTCAAAGAAATACAGAGAAGCCAGCTTTGGGAAACGCGTTTCAGTGTCGGCTAAGACTTGCTGAACTCCCCTCAACCGGAGTGTTACCTGCTTCTAGAAAGGCGAGCAAGAGCTGCAGGCATCGAGCTCGATTTTTGGGAAAAACCTAACAGCTAAGGAGGCTTTTATAATTATAGTTCAATCAAGTGTCTGGAGCCCTCGGGACAACCCTGAGAACCCGGCCCACAAGCATCTGGCCGGGCTCTTCACAGCTGGAATTCGGTCCTGACGCCCGGCACGCCTCTCCCAGCAAGGAGGGGAGGACACAATCATAAGGACAAGTGGGTTTGGTACTATTTTGTTCAAGGCCGTGGAATCCCGACATTCTCACTAACAGATTTTCACCCTTGAGTCATTTGGGAAAGGAAACAGTTTTCACTCGGGAAACAACGCGCACGAGGGCCTGGATCCCGGAGACCTGTGTCCGGCATCCGAGAGCTGATGTGCGGCAAGGACTCTTGGCCGGTACTAAAGAATTAGGAAACGGATCCAGTAATGTAAGCGCTTATCAACTTTCTGGGTTGGTCTCGGGCAGAAGAGGAGCCGTGACGACCCATGTGTTCCGAGCCCTCAGAGCCACCCCGGAAACGCACGTGCCGGCTCCACTGACATATCGGTCCCTCCTCGCCGTCCGGACGCCATTCCAACAGGCCCCTCTTCGTGGGCATTAATCAAGACGGCAGCCAATGTGTTCTCGCTCTGCTGACGGCCGTCGAGAGAGGCGTTTTGGGAAAACGTCAGTGTCACTCCTCTATGTGCATCCACCAGTAGGACACACTTGGCGCGCCTGAACCCCAAGCCAATACTGTAGAACGGAGGGAAAGTTCGGCAAAAAAATAGAATGCCGTCATTCCTGTCGTCTTAGAGAATTAAAAGCTCCTGGAAGGAATACAGGCGACGCTTTATAACCCTTATCCTCTACCCTCTCGAACCTAGCTGTCAAATTTACTGTTTAAGCTTTTCTCTGTAATCACACGATTATGCACTCGGTCACCCTCCCCACCCATCACTCCGTCTAATGGTTTTAAAGGGAGAGGAAATTACTTGTCTTCCCAGCCAGCACTTGACACTTTTATGGGTCGTTTGTAATGAAGCTATTCTTTGGCTTTAATGGAGACCTTGATCCCGACCAGTGTGAATAATTGTCAAAAGGTGATTAATTAAATATTCACCACTCCCCTATAAAATTGATCAACATATTACATTACAGAGTTCCAAAAGTTATTTTATTTCTTCATTCCACTTCAAATTCTATGCATTTAAACAAGCTTTAAACCGGAGCCATATACTTCACTCCACATTAATTATACATACACACTGACTAAAGTAAGAAGTGTTTTACACCTTTTTTAACTCTGTAAAATGTGCCACTGTCACTTACGGCACTGAGAAGTCCTGCCTGAGAAATGAAATGCCGTCCATTTGCTTCCCTGGCGAACACGGCACAGTTACCTTGGTTTACGTTGTACAAACACGCAGCTTTATGTGAAATAAGTTTCCAAGGTCGAAAAATAAATAATATTATCAAATTCAATCGATAGATATAATTCCAGCTTTTAGAATATCATCCCAGGATAAGGCCCCCATCGGTGAATCTTGCCCACCCACCCCTTAAAACACTTGAGGGCCAGCCACTGAGGTGGGGACGGGCCCCAGGGAAGGGAGACAGATCACCGACTGGGAACTTTGCTGAAATAAAATAAATCCTGGGCTTCCCTCCTCACCACGCCCACCCTGCCTCGGTTTACCCCAAGTAAATGCAGGGTCCTCCGAGAATATCTGTCCTTCCTGCTTGCGTCCTGTCCTCCCACCCAGCATCAAGCTGTCCTCAGCTCTGACTGGGAGGCAAGCAGAGATCTCTCTCTCACACACACACACACACACACAAAAGACAAACTCTCAGTAAATGCAAACTCCCACGGGGCTCAGCAAACAAACGAGACTTTATTACGAACAGCAAATACACGCGACCTGGTGCATTATGTTTAAAAATCAGTGAAGATAAAAGGGAAAATTACGAAAAGTAAAACAAAGTGGTCTGTTTTGTTCTATCTTCTAGACCAGCGTCTCTGCACTTGCCAAGGGGTGGCCGATGAGAAACGGAGTGGTACACAGTCGGCACATCAGAGCAGCACAGGACAGGGGACGCCTCCCAGAGACACAGACGCCTCTGCCTCAGACTCACAGAGACGCTGGCCGGCTGGAGCCAGGTGCAGCAGGCACTTTGGGCGCTCACCGGGGGATTCCTGCTGCGGCAGAAGAACCCAGGACTGACCCCTCGCGCCCTGGGACCTCGGATCCAGGTGTGACCCCTGGGACCTCGGATCCAGGTGTGCTCTGAGCCCACGCGCCGGCGTTCTAGAAGGTCCGGGAGACCCCCCCCCATGCAGGTTACTGATTTTGTTGACGTAGTCAATCAACCCTCCCTACGCCCCCTGTCCCAGGTTCTTAAAATATCATTGAGTGAGCATAGCAGATTAAAAAAATGAGCAAAAAGAATAATATTTCAACTTGAACAAACTTGCTATTTGTCCGTTGCTCACACGGGTCTGCTGGAGCCGAGATGATTCGGGCAGTGGCCACGGGAGTGAGTCCCACAAAGGGACTGGGTTTAATCATCCAATCCCAGACTGTATTGATTTTGGGACTACTTGCAATGACTATATAAATAAGCCATTTCTTTGCAACTGTATCTGCAGCCGGTCATGAACCCAAAACCTTCACAACCTGGTCCAAAGTGAATTATGCCCTGCAGAAATAAATTAATAAAACTAACACAGCCGGGCTCCTCCACCAACTTATTTTCACGTTTCAAGAGCTTAAAAATATAAAATCAATAATCATTTAGTCATAAGGGTAAATGAAGCGACATAACATCAAAGTATAGCCTTTAGCTATTCAAGTCATCCCAGGTAATTTATCTCATCAAAAGGCAGTGGTAATAATCCTTTCCACTCTGAGACAAGCTGCCACACAGCTGCAGTATTATCCTAGAGTAAACACGTTGGGAGAAAATATTAAAAATCAATATCTGTTTCCTTCTATCAGACCAGATGGCATCCATCATAAATCCGTCCCCGTAAAGAGTCCTTGGAGCCGGGTGCCCAGAGTGTGGAAGACGACCGAATTAACAACAGAGAACGAGGGTCTGCTCAATGGGGAGTGACAGCTGGATTTCTTTAAAATTTCAGGATTTTACAATGGCAAAAAATTTGCTGAAATTATAATGATGGGGAAAAAAATCTATCGTAGCCACAGGGCACAGAGAGGAGGCAATTACCGTAAAATAGAAATGCAAACGGCAGCTTTCAACGGGCCCTGGGCGGGACCCCAATTATTTGATTGATTTATCTGACCGTTTCATTCATTCATCCATTCATTCATTCACGTGGCCCGTGGGATTTCTAGCCTCACGTTCAGGCATCTGCCCCTCCAACTGGAGAATCTGTCACAGGGTGACACGGTGGTCCTATAGCATCTGGTCTCCCGAGACACTTCCTGGAAAGCTGTGACAAGTTCTTCTCTGACCACAAGTGCCCACGTGAAAGTCGCTGTGTCACTAGGTCCCCCAGAGCTCTGTTCCCTGTGAGAGGGGAGAGCCTGACCGAGGCACCCGGGCAGTGGGCTCTGCTGGCGACACAGTCATACGCCGGACACCCCGGGCCCACGAGTGGGAGCCAGAAGCCACACCCACGCTGTGACCCGTAGTAAGGCTTCTGAGCCTTGACATGGCGCGCGGGAGAAAACGTGGAGAAACCCATACAAAGAGCGGGCAGCCCCCCTTGGCAGGTCTCCTTGCCTTCGCTTCCAGCCTGAATGTTATTATTCCTGGAATTGGGGTGCTGTGGGCATTGTTAGGGGGCTCCAGCCTCAGCTCTGTCAAAGACATCGGGACAAACACACACACACAGTAATTAAACTTGAAAAAGACAAAATTCCTCCGACACGATGGCTTCCGGGAGGACCCTACTCACCTTGGAGTCACTCACAGCCACCTTCGCCTTGACGAACAGTTTAGGCCTCGCCTCGCCCCACCCATTTGCATGTTGAAACCCTGTCCCCAGCCCTTCAGAATGTGGCTGGGGGAAGAGGGGCCCTTACAAAGGGGTAACGAAGGTTAATGCGATCCGAGGCTGGGTCCTAGGCCTGTAGGACTTGTGTCCCAGGAGGAGGAAGAGACTCCCAGAGAGCCACCTGCAAGCGGAGGAGGTCACTTTCGCAGAGACCGTTCCCGCCCGCACCCCGGTCCGAAACCTCCAGCCTCCAAACTGGGAAAGTAAGTCTGTGTCTGCGCGGCCCCGGAGGACGGATCGGCCATCCCTAAGCCTCCGCTCCGGGAGCCGGCTGACAGCTTCCTCACAGGTTCCTGGTGCGACAGCCCGGCACACGGGGGCCTCCAGAACGCGGTTCCTCGTCTACTGGAATGAACAACCCCTTGCCGGGGCTCCCCGATAGATTTCTTTCAACGGAAACCCTACCCGTGTCAGTTTAGGGAGCAATCCCTCTATTTTGTTCCAGAATAAGAAAATGTTCTCTCCCTCAGTTCCAGTCCCTGGAATGTCCCCAAGACCCAGTTATCTCGTCTCTCAGCTCGTGCCCCCAGATTTAGCGGCTCATTTGGGTTTTGTCTGACAAGCACACTCGGTCTCCTACTCACAGCCAGAAGCCAGGTATTTAGGAATAGGAACGAAGATGACGTCAGGTTGTGAGGGGAACCTCATCATCACTGATTTATTGGAAATTTATATTTAATCAAAAGCCCTACATCGGTTTCACACATACTCTTACGTTCCGATTCATGACTCACTGTCTGTCTGACATTTTGAAGTTGCTTTTAGTTTAGTCTAGACTAGATGCGTGCCCTTAGATCTTTTTTCTCAGCAAATGTGAGCTCCGGTTCCCCTCCTCGCTCTGGCCTATGGGAAGCCCCGTGCAGAGCTTGAGTCCCCGATGGAGACCTCCGTACTGTTCCCAGACAGGACGTCACGTCACAGAGAGTCCATGGCAGACAGGGCACACAGAATGCCCAGCGCCGTGCTGCCCAGGTGGCACAGAGCAGAGACCTCCTCAAAAGCATGCCTGTCCATGGGAATGGACACCCGGAAGAGCAGAGACTCCCCCTCCTGCCTGCTGGGAATTCCCAGGACCCCTGCCCCCCTGCTGCTGCCCCAACTCAACACGCAGAGGAACAGGCCAAGCAAGAGAAAAACCATCACCTTGCATGAGTCAGAGGACAACAGAGGGATTCTTCAGTGTTCCAAGGATGGTCAGAACTTGAGCCAAATTACAGATCATATCGGAAGTCTAAAGTGACGTCCTCACATTAGAAAAGTTTACTGTGCGGATGACGTTTTCAGCTCATTTGGTGTCTTCCATGCTCTCTTGGAGAATCTCTTTCAAACTGGGCACTTATTTTGACTAAGTACTGGAAGTAGAATAATATTTGTAAAATTATTCCATTCCTTGAATATAACTTTTCTTTCTTAGAAATGACTAACTGAGCTCTTGTTATCTGCTTGGTTCAGAACCCAGAATATAAACACTTGGATTGTGAAGAATTTGAATATCAATCCTCAGAAATATCGCATTTACTTTCACATAATACTATATATCAAACCATCAGATGGATTACAAATGAGACTCACTCACAGAAAGTCACCTAAAAGCCCACTAAATGCCATCCTAGACCCTGACACACAGCTTCACTTACCAAGATGGCTGTGAAAGCAACCATACATCAAGACCGCTGCCAAGTGTTATCAGGGGGCTTGGCACCATCGATCACGGGGCGTCCACGGGGCCCTCCCAAGCCGGTGGTGTGCCATGTCTCTTTCTAGGGAGCATCTAATCGTCAACACACTTCTCAATGGGTATTAAGAAAGTGAACGCCTTAAATCTCTATGGTTGCTAAGAGACTGATATTTAATGTTTAAAAATTTTCATTGATATAAGATATATTACTTTCTTCCATGGCAGACAGGATCTTGAGATCTGCCGAGAGACTTAAAAAATGACTTTTATAAAGAGAAATCACACAATTTCTTAAATATTAGTCTTCCTTTTTTTAGCAATGATTTTCCGCAAGTTTAACTTATTAATGAATTTTCAACACAGCATATACAGCATGCTCACTCTGGATAATGGCAATTACTTATTTGTATTTAGTAACTGAGTGTTTGACAAGGAAATACGTATGGACTAGATAACATTTTCCCTGTGATGCTTTCTTTTCCTTTCTTGCTTAGGTTAGTCTAAACTATTTCCTAAATCAGATTTGAAAACTTAAATGAAATGGGCAGATTAGTAGAATAAAGTCCACTTCTAAAACTAGAGCCAGAAGGAATATTATAGATAAATCTATATGCTCTTTAGAAAAGGATCCAGTGATTAAATACAGACCCCCAGCTTCATCCTCTCCATCATCGACATCATCACCACCATCAACCAGGTCACGTGATGTGTCTGGTGGAGTTGAGGAAACCAGCCCTTACACTCTAGTGTTTCCACTTAATTTTAAACTATAGAGAAATGTATGCACATAGGATCTCATACAAGGAAGTTAATTTGGGCATCATTTAAGGCAGGGTTACACCGTCTCTCCCTAGGCAATCTGGTATGTATTTTATACCTAATATGTACATATCATTACACAACAGCACAGGCAGGGTTTCCGTTTGTTTGATTTGGGTCATTGATTTATACTGTACTCAATTTTATGTGTTGTGCTTCTCATGCTATACCTTATAAAAATTCAGCCAAGAGCCAAATGGAACTTCTGGAGGTAAAAAGTCAATATCTAAAAAGAAAAATCATGGATGGATTTAGCAGATTAAGCACCACAGAAAAGTATGATTTGGAGGACAGAGGGAGCAGACTTCCAAGCACAGAGCGGGAAAAGGAAGACTGTGCGGAAATAACATGTATGAAACCATCACATCAACTATTCTGTGTCAACTGTGTGAGTGCGTAGTCAAACAGACGTGTGAGACAGAATGTGGGAAAAGCAGCAACACTTGGCAATAATTTTGAAATGAAAAATATATATGTAAGTTTTTTGACTCAGAAATCCCACACAGAACCTGTTTAACAAAATTAAACAAAAATATATGCACAAGGATGTTTTTCGTATGACCATTGCAAATAGCAAACACTTAGAAATAACATAGATATGTTTTATTGGGGAAATGATTTCATGTCGTTAAATATAAGGCCAGCATCCAAAAGAGAGAGGAAGAGAGAGAGTGCTATGCACCACGAAAAGAGAGATTAGGGCACTCAAAGATACAGCAAAATACTGTATCCAAAACGAAGCACACAGAGGAGGAAAAAAGATAAAACAACAACAAAACTAAAGCTTCAGTGACCCATGGAAAAATATCAAACAATCTAATACAAATACATTTGGAGTTTCTGAGAAAGGGAAAGGATCAGGAATATATTTGAATAAATAACATTGGATATTTTTACAAATTAATGAAAAAAAATCTACCAAAGCCCAGTCAAGATACATGCAAAGAAAGACGTACAAGGCAGCCGAGGTTAAGGGGGTGGGAGCACACGATTCAGGGAACACAGATAACAATGACTACAGACTTCTTCTTAGGATCAGTGAAAGCCAGAAGACAATGAAAAAAATCTATAAAGTGCTGAAAGGAAAAAAAAAGTCAACTTATAACTCTGCGTCCAGAGAAATATGTTTCAAAAATAAGGAAAATAAAGATTTTTCAAGGTCAATAAAAGAGAAAGAATTTATCCACCATAAGACTTTCACTACAAGAAATGTTAACTTAAAAACCTCTTTATGCTGAAGTTAAATAATGCTGGATAGGAACTTGAGTCAACAGAAAGGAATAAAGAGCTCCAGAACTGATAAAATATGTAGATATGAATTAAATCTATTTTTCTTAATTTTGAATTGTTTAAGGTTAATGGACCATATAAAGCAAAGATGTAAAAACATATGATGAGGTTTACATCATAATAATAAATAAAATGTATGACTTGGGAGTTATCTTGTAAGAGTCCCACATTATATACATAGATATGTAATGTTTAAAAGTAGATTCTATTGGGCGCCTGGGTGGCTCAGTTGGTTGAGTGACTGCCTTCGGCTCAGGTCATGATCCCGGAGTCCTGGGATCGAGTCCCACATCAGGCTCCCAGCTCCATGGGGAGTCTGATTCTCCCTCTGACCTCCCCTCTCATGCTCTCTCACTCTGTCTCTCTGTCTCTCTCTCTCTCTCTCAAAAAAAAAAGAAAAGTAGATTCTATTGAATTAAAGTTGCATATTGTAAACTCTAGTGACCACTAAAAATTATCAAAAAGAGGTATAATCAATAAGCCAATAATGTTAATAAAGTGGAATAAGGGCAAAGAATCAATCTAACAAAGACAGAGAAAAGTAAAGGTAAAGAACAGAAGGGGTGGGTCGCAGCAGGGCAGCCTCAAGCAAAACCATGACAAGTGATTATTAAATATAAAAAATCTAAGACACCAGCTAAAAGGCAGAGATTGTTAGACATGATAAACTATAAGACCCACCTATATACTGTCTATAAGATAAGCTTCAAATATTTTTTTTTAAAAGAGCTGTGTTAAAATAAAAGGATGAAAAAAAGGTATACAACGAAAACACTAATCATAAGAAACCTGAAGGGCGGGGCGCCTGGGTGGCTCAGCGGGTTAAAGCCTCTGCCTTCTGCTCAGGTCATGATCCCAGGGTCCTGGGATCGAGCCCCGCATCGGGCTCTCTGCTCCGTGGACAGCCTGCTTTCTCCTCTCTCTCTGCCTGCCTCTCTGCCTACTTGTGATCTCTGTCTGTCCAATAAATAAATAAAATCTTAAAAAAAAAAAAAAGAAAGAAAAAGAAACCTGAAGGGCCTAACTCGTATCAGAGAACATAGACTTCAGGACTGGGAATATTAGCATGTCTACGTAAGGATATTTCATAATGGTAAAGCAGTTAATTAAGAAGATAAAACATACTAAACTTGTATGCACCTAATAATAACGTGTTGAAATACATCAGGCAAAACACCTGATAGAGTGAAGAAGGAATAGACATGAATGACTGGTGACATTAACACTCTTCTTTCAGCAACTGATTGAACGAGTAGAAAGAAATCAATAGGGATGTAGAAAATCTAAATAACACCATCAAAAAAATTTAATCAATTGATGTATTTAAAATACTTAGCGTTACAACAGCAGAATGCATAGTTTCTCAAGTGAATCTGGAATCTTCTCCAACATAGACCAAATAATTGACCATGATGTAATTTCAATAAACTTACAAGGGATGAAATTATACAAAACACATTCTCTGA
Organism: Eira barbara; assembly: GCA_020311275.1. Taxonomy (NCBI): domain Eukaryota; kingdom Metazoa; phylum Chordata; class Mammalia; order Carnivora; family Mustelidae; genus Eira; species Eira barbara. The sequence goes on along the minus strand of JAHRIG010000024.1, from coordinate 1,791,109 downwards.
TATGGTAGTATTAAATTAGAAATAAACTGTGAAAATACAATAAGAATACATATGAGGGGCTCCCGGGTGGCTCAGTGGGTTAAGTGTCTGCCTTCAGCTCAGGTCATGATTCCAGGTCCTGGGATCGAGCCCCGCATCACGCATCAGGCTCCTTGCTCAGCGGGAAGACTGCTTCCCCCTCTGTCTGCTGCTCCCCCACTTGTGCTCTCTCTCACAGTCTCTCTCTCCCGGTCAAATAAATAAATAAAATCTTAAAAAAAAAAAAAAAGAATACATTTTTATGATATTCCTAAGCCTTTGGAAATTAAGCAAAATATTTTTTAACCCAGTGGGTCAAAGAGGAGGGCAAGAACAAAGAGAAATTAGAAAACAGTTTAAATAAAAATGAAAACAGAGCATATAAAATTTAGCAGGCTTCAGCAAAACCAGTGCTTAGAAGATGATTTGTAGCTTAATGCTAAATACGTTTATGTTAAAAAGAACAAAAGTCGGTCTAGGCCTCTACCTTTAGAAGCCAAAAAGGAAAAAAAAGGGGGGGGGATATCAAAGTAAATAAGAGAAGCAGAAAAATAATAAAGATTAGAGCTGAAATCAGTAAATGAAAAAAAGACTTAAAATAAGTAAAAGTCAATGAAATCAAAAGCACCTTCTTTGAAAAAAAATCAATAAAATTCATGAATCTCTAGTAGACTTAAAAATAAAAAATGAGAAAATAAAAACTATTAATATCAAGAATCAAAGAAGGCACATCACTACAGATCCCACAGATATTAAAGAGATAATAAGGAAACTTTATAAAGAGTTTTATGTGAATGCATTCAATCACTTAGAAGAAATGTAGACAATTCTTGAAAGATAAGAAACTTAGGAAAGAATAAAATGTCTGAATAGTCGTGTATGAATCTAAATATTAAGTTTATCATGAAAAACTTCCCTACAAAGAAAATTCAGTGATCAATTCTATCAACATTTTCCGAAATAATAATAGAAATAGTAATAATAATAATAATACCAATAGTATGCAAAATGTTTCAAAAATAGAGGAGGAGGGAAATACTTCCAATCTCATTTTGTGAGGCAGGACTACTTTGATACCAAGACACCAAAACATAAGAAAAGAGAACTACCAAATCCATCATGGGAAAAAAAAAAAAAAAAAAGGATACAAATTCCTTTGCAAAATACCAGCAAACTAAAACTAGCAATATAAAGAAAACATTATGACCACATAGAGTTCATCTCAGAGTTGGGGGAAATCGGAGGGGGAGACAAACCATGAGAGATGGTGGACTCTGAGAAACAGACCGAGAGTTTTGGAGGGAGGGGGGTGGCAGGTTGGGGGAGCCTGGTGGTGGGTGTTATGGAGGACACAGACTGCATGGAGCACTAGGTGTGATGCATAAACAATGAATTCTGGAATGCTGAAAAGAAATAAAATAAAATAAAATAATTGGAAAAAATTTAAGATTAACTTAACATTCAAAAATCAATCAATTCACCATATTAAAAGAAGAGAAGGAGGAGGAGGCTGATTACTTCAGTAGATGGGGGAAACACATTCGACAAAATTTAACACCTATTCATGATTGAAACCTCAGCAAACTGAAAGCACTGTAGAAAGAAACTGAAGATGACACGAAGAAATAGATATTCCAATTTCATTGATTGGAAGACTCGCTAAAATGTCCAAACGACCCAAAGCAATCTTCGTATTTAATGCAATCCCTGTCAAAATAGCAACAGCATTGTCACAGAACTAGAATGCTCTTTGTCCTAAAATCTGTATGGAACCATGAAAGACCCCCAAACAGCCAGAGCAACCCGGAGGAAAGAGCACAAGGCTGGAGGTGTCACAACCCAGGTTTCAAACTGTGGTGCAACCCTATGGTGCTGGTACAAAAACTGACACATAGATCCATGGAATGGAACAGAGAACCCAGAAATGGACCCATACTTATGTGGTCAATTAATCTATGACAAAGGAGGCAAGAATACGCAGGGGGAAAAGACCGTCTCTTCAGCAAATTGTGTTGGAAAAACTGGACAGCAAAAGTGTGAACCTGGACCCCTTCCTTACACCACACACAAAAATCAGCTCAAGATGGATTAAAGACCTGAATGTGAGACCCCCAAACCATAAAACTCCTGAAAGAAAACATAGGCAGTGATTTCTCTGACATCAGCCATAGAAATATTTTTCTAAATATGTCTTCCGAGACAAGGGAAACAAAGGCAAAATTAAACTATTGGAACTACACCAAAATAAAAAGCTTTTGAGCAGTGAAGGAGGCTGTCAACAAAATAAAAAGGCAATGACTGAATGGGAGAAGATATTTGCAAATTTTATATCCAATAAGAGGTTAATGTCCAAAACGTATAAAGAACTTATACAGCTGAACCCCCCAAAACAAATAATCCAATTAAAAATGGGCAGAGGACCTGAATAAACATTGTTCCACAGAAGACATCCAGATGGCCAACAGACTCATGGAAAGATGCTTAAAATCACTCATCGTTGGGCTAACGCAAATCAAAACTGCTGTGAGACATCACTTGACACCCGTCAGAACGGGTAAAAATCAAAAACACAAGAAATAACAAGTGTTGGTGAGGACATGGAGAAGAAGGAACACCCCTGCTCTGTTGGAGGCAATGTAAGTTGGCGCAGCACTGTGAGGAACAGTATGGAGGTTTCTCAAAAAGTTAAAAATCCAGTTTCTGTGTGGTCCAGTAACTCCACTTCCAGGCGTTTGCCTAAAGAAGATAAAAACGCTAACTCAAAGAAATACATGCACACCCACGTTTACTGCAGCATGACTTACGAGAGCCAAGCCATGGCAGCAGCCGGAGCGTGCGTGGTCCACGGACTGATGAACGGGTAAAGAAGCAGCGGGGTACACACACGACGGAATAGTATTGAGCCGTCAAGAAAGAACGGAATCTTGCCACTTGCAACAACGGGGATGGAGCCGGAGGGTGTTACGCTAAGTGAAATAAGTCAGTCAGAGCATGACAATTACACGATCTCAGTCGCATGAGGAATTTAAGAAACAAACAAATGAACAAACAAAGAAAAAGAGACGAGCAAACAACCACCACGACAGACTCTTAACTACAAAGAACAAACTAGTGGTCACCAGAGGGGAGGTGCGGGCTGGTGTCGGAAATGGACGAGAGGGGTTAAGAGTACCCTCTCTCAATGAGCACTGAGGAAGGAAGGAAAAACCTTCAGCAAACCAAGGAGCAGAGAACATCCTTAAACCAAGAACGACCATCTGCAGTTAAGCTACAGTCAGCATCGAATTTAGTGGAGAGAGACGGATGCCTTCCTCTGGTGTCAGCAGCAGCCAAGGGTGTCTGCTCTCCCCACATTCAGTCAACACTGTACCAGAAGCTCTACCTCGTGGGATCACGCAAGAAAAAGAAGCTACCACCATACAGATTCCCAAAGGAGAAATAAAGCTGTCTGTATTTGTAGATTTGTGGGTGACATATTTTGTAAATACTGTAAATTTTATGTTGTGAATCCTAAATCCTCAGGGGTCACCAAAGTTTCTAGAATTAAGAAACGGATCTGGCAAAGTCAACAATGAAAGGTCAAAGTACAATAATTAATTATATTTATGCCAGCAACAAGCAACTGGAAAATAAATTCAGTATCATTATTGATAGAATTAAATGCATTATGTGGAAACAAGCATATCCCAATATATACGGTACTTACACCCTCAGAACTACAGATACTGCTGAAGAGAATTAAAGAACTTAACTGGTAAACTCAACTTCCACAGAGAGGGGAAAGGAGAGTCTTTCCCCCAAATGATACTAGGCAGACCTCAAATGCCAGTTTTAACTTGAAATGAATCACGGGTCTAAATAGAAAACTATCAAAGTTCTTGAAGAAAATCTTTGTGACGTTGGCGCAGGCAAAGATCACTTGGGATGCAAAACACATAAACCTCCTAAATGAGACACTGACCAGTTGAATGTCACCAAACTAAAGACCTTGCTCTCAGGAGGGCGTCAAAGAAAGGAAAAGGGCTTCCGCGGACTCGAGAGAGTATCCACCGTGTGCGTGTCAGACCAAAGCCGGCATCCAAGACACAACTCCATTATGACAACATAAACAGCCATGGGGGGGTTGGGGGGCTCAGTCCGTTGAGCGTCTAACCCTTCGGTTTCCACTCAGGTCATGATCTCAGGGTCATGAGATCGAGTCCTGCCTTCGGCTCTGTGCTCAGCAAGGCAGGGAGTCTGTTTGAGATTCTCTCTCCCACTTCTCCCCCTACCCCCACTGCTTGATCTCGCACTCTCTCTCTCTCTCTCTCAAATAAATAAATACATCTTTAAAAAGAAATACAAACAGCCAAATGTTTAAAAATGTTGACAAATATTTGAACATGCCATTTATAAGCCAAAAATCTTTGAATGATCAATAAACACACGAGAGAGTGCTCCTTTCCATTGTCAAAGAAATGCACATTAAAATCCCAGGAAGTTAGCCATGCAAACCCACTAGAACGGGGAATATTCTGAATCTTGGAAATGGCAGGAGTTGGTACCGAGGCTGAGCAACTCTGACAAGCACTGATGGGAAGGTAGAATGAGGAGCCCCTTGGGAGAGCCGTTTGGAAGATCCCTACAGAGTTGAGAGAACGCTTCCTTCACGGGCCAGCACGGAAACTCCGAAGTGTTTACATGAGAGAAACGAGAGCACATTCCACGCCAAGACCAGCTCGCGAGTGTTCCCGGCAGTTTCATTCTCAACAGCCACTAAATGAGCACATTTAAGTGATGCCCCAATGATATGTCTACAGATACAATTACAGGGAACCTGAGAAGCAGGTTCAATTCAGGAAAGCAGGATCAATTCAGGAAAATGAAGTTTATAAAGAAAGAGTGAAACGGGAAAATATCGTATCTAGGGAAACAGAAGCAAACAAAAATATCCTGCAAAGAAAAGCTCAGTAGATAGATTGGTACTCGTGATAAACGTGAGTGAGCTCCACTGATGTCACAAACGAGATAATCTTACAAACTGGGTCAAAACATCCTATTGCAAGTCCGTTTAAGACATACATCAAAGGTGAAGTGGGAGAGAAGGGAGGACGGGGACACGATCGACACATGTCAACCGAGAGCAGGCGAAGGGAGCCATGTGGTGTGAAGTAAGGGACAATCCCAAGTGAAAGCGCAGTGGAAAATCAGACCGTCACGAAATAAAGGGAATAATGCACCAAGACAATGCGCCCATCAGAAAATCGTTGCACCCAAAAACAGAGCTTAAAAACACATAAAGCAAATAAATACGAGTAGAAAAATCTCAACCATAAGAAGAGACATTAACTTAAATCTCAGAAACTAACAAATGAAATGGAAAAAATAAAAAGAGTAAAGTTGTATGCCACGTAATAAGCTCGGTCCAATTTGCCGTTCGCTATTGAAATTGAACAATTAGAGGAGACACTCTGTTCTTTTCAAAATATTCATGAGACTACCCCGAAGACTGAGCACTTATTGTACGATGAGATCTCAACCTATTCTAAATCAATCAGTCAATCTTTGGTATATATCATCTCTCTCCTTTTTCTTTCTTTCTTTTCTTTCCTTTTTTTTTTAAAGGAGGCTCCACGCTCAGTGGAGCCCAGGGCAGGCTGAAATCATGACCCTGAGATCACGGCTTGAGACGAAATCAAGAGTCCAATGCTTAACCAACCAAGCCACCAGGTACTCCCAAGTGCATTACCTCTTAACAAATGTAAAAGTGGTGCCTTGAGGGGTGACTGGGTGGCTCAGTGGGTTAAGTATCCAACTTCTGATTTTGGCTCAGGTCATGATCTCAGGGTCATGGGATCAAGCTGGATGCCCGGTTATGTGCTGCACCTGGAGCCTGTTTAAGATTCTCTATCCACCCCCCCGATGTGGAGAAAGGGGAACCCTCTTACGCTGTTGTGGTGGGAATGCAAGTTGGTGCAGCCACTTTGGAGAACAGTGTGGAGATTCCTCAAGAAATTAAAAATAGAGCTTCCCTATGACCCTGCCATTGCACTACTGGGTATTTACCCCAAAGATACAGATGTAATGAAAAGAAGGGCCATCTGTACCCCAATGTTTATAGCAGCAATGGCCACGGTCGCCAAACTGTGGAAAGAGCCAAGATGCCCTTCAACAGACGAACGGATAAGGAAGATGTGGTCCATATACACTATGTATACATATACATATACATCAGAAAGGACGAATACCCAACTTTTGTACCAACATGGACAGGACTGGAAGAGATTATGCTGAGTGAAATAAGTCAAGCAGAGACAGTCAATTATCATATGGTTTAACTTATTTGTGGAGCATAAGGAATAACACGGAGGACATGGGGAGATGGAGAGAAGTGATTTGGGGGAAATTGGAGGGGGAGACTAACCATGAGAGACTGTGGACTCTGAGACACAAACTGAGGGTTTCAGAGGAGGTGGGTGGGAGGTTGGGTGAGCCTGGTGGTGGGTATTCAGGAGGGCACGGATTGCATGGAGCACTGGGTGTGGTGCATAAACAATGAATCTTGGAACACTGAAAAGAAATTTAAAATTTTAATAATAATAAAGATTTCCTCTCTCCCTCTCTCTGCCCCTCCCACCTGCTCACTCTTGCCTCTCTCTAAAAAGTATTTTTTTAAGTGGTCCTTTGAAAATAAATCCTATCTGCACCATATATAAATATGAATAGGAAAATGAATGTACATTTAAAACTGAGACATAATGAAATGATCTTGGCCCTGTAAATAGCCGACAGTGTCCCAGGAATAAGAAATTCTAAGGTCATAGAATACTATGCAGCCAGTAAAAAGCAAGGATTTGGTGACACAGAAACTTCTTCAATAAACCATCAGCTCAAGAAGAAAGCTTCGGCGTGTGCTGTGGAACCTGTCGTATCATCCGCTGTGAGGACAGGAACTCTGTCACTCTTGTGGTTCAGAAAGCTGAGTGGCTCCATGTCTCGTGAGGTGGGGTGGAGAGCTGTCTTCCAAGCTCATGAACTGGCCTCGGGCAGGTGTCTATGTGGGCCTTGTGTGGCCGCAGGTGTGTGTGCGCATATACATGTGCGAGCAAGCCGGTTTCGCTGAGGACCTATTATCTACTTGCTCTTTCTTTCATCATAGAAAGTGACATCGTTGTGATGAGAAGTAAGATGAAAATTGGTGAGTACCCAAACCCATCCTAGAACCCTTATTCCATCCCTCAGAAGTTAAACAGCCTTAACCGCAGAGAGTGTTTCCTGACAGACACTTCGGCGTGTCCTGGCCGCTGTGGGAAGATTTCAGAGCTGCTGTGGCGGGGGGAGGGGGTGCTCTCTGGGGGGGCCCTAACTTACTGCACGCCCCGGCACGTGTTTAAGCTGTTTCCAGGACCACACGATGACAGTCATGCAGTCACAGCTGCTCTTAGACCCGTTTTGGGGCATTTCCACAGTTTAAATTTCTAGAAACAGAATTCCTGTTCAGAGACTACGAAGATTTTCAATTTTGATAAACATTTAAAAATAGCCTCCAAAAAGCTTCACATGTGTCCTGCCACGAGCACATTCTCACACCTGCGCCAGCTCTTCTCCTGCTGTGGTTGCTAAGGGGTAACCTCAAGGAGGTTACGTGGGGGTCGTTTTGTGGTTAATTTGTATTATTGTCGCCCAGGCATTTGTCGTTTGGAGGATTAGGCAATAATTTTGCAACCTGAAACTTGCGTTTTTTAATAGATTTTATGTACTTTATAAGCGTGTGTCTTTTCCGCGGGAGTATGCGAATACGCACACGTGCATGTTTCGGAATTTCTATCACCACCTGTACCTGGTCACATAACATTAATCAAGTAGCGGCTGGTACAAGAATTCCCCTTAGAGAGAGAACTATCTTTGTGGGTGCAAACCCTTTTTAAGAAACTTAAGACTGGGTCTCCTGGGTGGCTCAGTCATTAAGCGGCTGCCTTCGGCTCAGGTCATGACCCTGGGATCGAGCCCCCCATCGGGCTCCCTGCTCAGCGGGAAGCCTGCTTCTCCCTCTCCCACTCCCCCTGCTTGTGTTCCCTCTCTCGCCTTGTCTCACTATTAAATAAATAAATAAAATCTTAAAAAAAGAAAGAAAGAAAGAAAGAAACTTGAGACTGGCAGTGTGACCCTTGGCAGAAGCACACTCACAAAAATCATGGCCATTCTGCTCTTTATGAGAAAAAGTGGGTGCTGTGAGTTTTCTCCCAATGGGAAAGTGCGGAGCAGAAAAGCAGGCCTGGGAGAGGAACAGCAGGGAGGAGGCAGGCGACCATCCAGGGGAACCGTGACCCAACATCAAATCTAAGCTGCCTTTATCTTGAGGCAAACTTGTCCCACCCGTCCCATGTCCTCCCACGTTCAGTTACGGGCCAGGGGGCTCTGGGGAGAAGGAGCGGGTCCAGCCTGCAGAGCCAGCTGGCTGGGCCGGTGGGCGGTGCGGCCCAGAGCATGCTGGGAGAGCAGGTGTGGAGAGCTGCGGGCACCTGCTGCCCCCAGATCCCACCGGGCCTGCAGAGCTGCGTGTGCACAGGATGGAGCCTGCCCCCGGAACAGGCCTGGTGGTGGAGAGTCTGGTGTGGAAACAGGTCAAACCAGTTGTGCTCCGGAGGACCTCTCACCTGCATGGAGGTGTGCGGGGCCTGAGGGCACATTCCAGCCGGTGACGGGGGCGGGGTAAGAGAAGTCAAAGGGAGCAGGCCTCGGGGCCGGCACACCCCGGGCTGGAGGAAACCCTGCACACAAACAGAGCAAGGTCCTAATTTAGAGGATGCCATCCGTCTGGCAACCTTGAAAGGAGTGAGCCCCACTGCTAACGGGCTATGTCGGGGCTGCGGCCAGGAAGAGGGACATGCAGGGAGCCAGTCCTCAGCCCGAGGCCCGGGGAGGCCTGTGGCAAGCTTTAGCTTGAGCAGCCGTGGGGCAGCATAGGCACCCGGAACCCCGGGGTGGAAGAACAGGGTCACCAGACACGCAGGGAAATAGACGCCAGAGACCAGCATAGCAGACCCGCTGCCAAGTCCCCAAGTCACCTGTCCTCTGAGAGGACCAGCTGTGGTCTCACGGGAATAGTCTTGTCCCCTTAGATCGCGCTTCTGTCCACCTGCCCGGGAAGAGCTGCTGTCTCCCCTCCAACGTCCGCAGAGCAGTGGACAAGAGTTCCCCTCTAAGGTGGTGTCCTGGTTCCGCACGCCTCCTAAAACCGGTATCTCCTGCTTCTGTAACTGGCTGGGGAGTGCCCTCCCCCACCACACACACACACACACACACACACACACACACACAGCGTCCACCCAAAACCCGGGAATGTGGCCTTGTTTAGAAATAGGGTCTTTGCAAACCTGCTTCAGGTAAGGATTCGCCTAGATTAGACTGGGTCCAAATCGAAGGGTGCGGTCCTTCCGGGAAGAGGGGGCCGGGGCGGGGGAGGTAGAGCTTGGAGCAGGATGACCGCAGAGCGGGGCGCCTGGGGCCCAAAGCTGAAGGACGCGCGCAGGCCGCCCTGCGGACAGCCTGACTGCAAACCTCTGGCCTCAAGTTCTGACACGATGAATTCCTGTCTAAGCCTCCCTGTTTGCGGTCCTTTTCCACATCAGCCACAGCAACCATGCGCCGCTCCCTTCAGGGCTTCGGGAGTCTGGCCGCATCCCCAGATACACCGCCCGACGGCCCTGCGCCTTCCGGATATTCACTGTTCCCGCACTCTGGTTTCTGCTCAGATGTCGCCTCCTCAGGGTGACCTCCTCTCCTGCGTGCTGACGGCATAGCCTTCTGACCTCCCGCACTGTTCCCCTGCTCTTCTAGAACTACTCGCTCCCGGAGAAAATACCGCGGGTCCCGCAGGCCAGCTCAGACGTGTGTCTTCATCACACCAGACACCTCCTGGGGCCTGGGGCTGGCCTGGCCACCACCGACCACACAGACGAGCCCTGGCTGTGTGCTCCTGGGCTAGGGACCCTGCCACAAACGTCTCTGTGTGTCAGCCAGTACCCACCGAGGCTCCTTAAAATGGAGACCTGGGTCCTCATTCTACTCCCAAGCATAACCCTGGAAATCTAAATTGCTTAAGACCAGTCCCCTGAGATGCGCGCCCGTGAATCTGTTATTTGTCCCAACAGCAGAGGTGGTGGAGGTACAGGTGAGAGACTATGCTTTGTGCACAGCTGATCAAGAAAAACACACCAAAAACGGATTCAGCTGAGACAGAGGCTCATTGGGGAGGGCACTGTGATACTTCTAAAAAAAAAAAAACAACAAACTCAAAGCGTGCTCTAAGCCCTAGAAAGATGAACCTGACCTTCAGCAAACATGAGAGACATTGAAGGGAAATGAGAGGGACCTCGGTGCCGAGTCTGGGGAAGAATCGTAGGCGGTCACTTGAATGTACAGAAATGCACCCGCGGACAGTTGGAGACATGGCCCGAGAGGCACCAGAAAGCGGCTCGGGTCACTGTGGGTGCAGGCAGTACTTTGGAACCCGTGTTTGGAAATCTCAAACCCAGCCTAACACTGTGATGGCTGGTGAGCATCTCCCCCGTCTCCCAGCGGCAGGAGCAAGAAGCCACTGGAGGTCCTCTGCGGCCAGGCAGGAGCTCTTGCCTGCAGAGTGAGGACGCGGTAAGGAGCCCAGCGACTCCGGTGTCAACACTCACTCTCACATCCACAAATGTAAATCCCCAAAGGAAACAGGATTCGGTCTCCCCGAGCCCCCTCTTCCCCGGGGTGTGCAAAATCCCCGCCGGGCCGGCCTGCGCCTCCGCCAGGGAAAGCGCGGGTGCCCAGCGTGTGCTCGCGTGGACGGCTGTCCCGCGCCTCCCACCCTCAAGGAGGCTGAAAGGCCTACCCGGTGTTTTGAGCACCAGCCCCAGAGCCAAATCAGCGGGGCCTGTAAGCGGCAGATCCCCTTCTGCCTGGGTTCGGTCGAGAGGCTGAGCGGTCAGTGAGTCCCGTCCTCGGCCACCGGGAAGAGCCGGCCCCTCTTCCATTTGTACAATCAGGGCAGGGACTTGTCCTAACGAAGTGCAGGGACTGCGTGGCTTGAATATCAGAAAAGCACCATCTCACGGTTCTGGAGGCCAAAGGCCAAAACAGGCATCTGCCCGGTGGGTTCCTTCCCAGGCCTCTCTCCTTGGCGTGCGGAGGCGACCCTCCCCGTGTCCCTCCGTGCATGTCTGCGTCCTGCTCTCCCATAAGGACACGCTCACATGCGGTTAGGGCCATCCCTAAGGGCGGCAGGGAAGCGGGTCGCCTCTTCAAAGAGCTTGTGTGCGAAGACAGTCCCACGTCGAGGTACAAGGGTCAGGGCTTCCACAGACGAAGGGGGTCGGAGCCCCCCCACAGTTCTCAGGAACTATTTGCCGCTACATCTGAGGAACACGTGACTTAGCAGGACCACGAAGCCAAGTAAAAAACATCGGATTCTCTCACAACTTCCGTCATGAGGACCGAGGGTGCCCAGGCCCATCGCTGCTCCCGTCAGGTGGCGAGGACGACACAGGAGATGGGCAGGGCGTTCCCAGGGTGGTCACGGGGAGCGAAATCACCTGCGCGCGGGGCCGCTGTCGGGGCCGCCCGGCCAGCCGCAGCCCTGCCCACAGCCGCTCGGTCTCCCAGCCCCTTTCCCTGTCGACGTCTCCGTGTTTCCTGTCACCGCGCGCTTGCTGCCCACCACAGTCCTGCCAGGCTGTCCGCTCTGACGTGCCCCTTTTCGAGGTGAGCCCGGCGAACCCAGAGCTTCCTCTCCTCTCCTGGGGAAGACTGGGCCTTCACCCGGCCCTGCGTTCCCTGCCGGCTACTTGGTCTTCCGCTTCCCTTCCGCCCTCCTGCCTTGATGGCTACGGCCTCTGTGCTCATTTCCAAACAGCCTCCGTCCTCCTTCCTTCGGGAGAGCCCCCCGTGCGCCCGTTCCGGCCTCTGCTTGTGCTGGCGGCCCTCACGTCCAGGGTCTTTCTTACCCCGAAGCCATGCCAGGACCATAGCCCTCCCCCACCGTCGCCGGAAAGTCCGGCTTTGGAAGCACCCTGTGCGCTTTGCAGGAGCCATGCTGAGCCTGCTGTGAAGCCCCGCACTCCCGCCGGAAAGCGACGCCAGGATTCACCAAGTCGGTGGTTCAACTGGAAACTCCTTCCAGCGCTGGCAGGGCCACAGCAGCTGCATCCTGCCGAAGGGGGTGAGCACAGCCTGGGAGCTCTCTCTGATGGAAGGGAAAGCTGCCTCTGGCTGTGCACGGGTCCCGGGGCCACCTCCATGCCGCCCTGTCTCGGCCAGTGGAGTTTCAGCCTGCGCCCTAGCGATCGCTGGGATGCGAGGCAGGAGGAGACACTTACATCTTGGCTTGGGCTACCCCCGCCTGCACTATTTCCCTCATGGACTGAGGCTGAATTCAGTCTCAGAGATCTGCCACCATCGTCCCCGTAACAGCACAGGGATACCTGGCGTCAGCATCACAAAATGGGTTTCCATGCCTCTGTCAACCAAAAAAAAATTAAAAATATGGAAGGAAGTGTTAAACCCCAATTAGCTAAGGAGAAACCAGGAGAGCCAGTATATTGTCCAAAACCCTCCACATGGCTCCCGGCCGAGCCATGAAGTGTATGGAAGGTGCTCTGTTAGCCCCCCCAGGGCCGATTCCTCCCGAGGAACAGCCTTCCAATGGTGGGTCGTAGCCCCATTTTACAGATGAGAAATGGAGGCTCGCAGAGACCAGGTGATCGGCCCAAGGTCACTGTAACGGTGCCAGGAAACACACTGTCCCAAACTCAGTGGCTTAAACCAACAACACTGGTACTTCCCATGATTCGGTGACTCGGCTGGCTTGGATGGAGGCCCCTTCCGTCGGCCACCACGGGGCTTTCCGTGCACTGCGTCCAGCCCGGAGCTCGTGATGTGTCCAGGATGCGCGGCCTCCGTCCATCGAGGGGTCTAGCCTGAGCCTCCTTATAACATGGCAGCTTGGGGGCCCAGGAAGCGAAGCCCCCGTCCCCTTCTGGACCTGGAAGTCACTCAGAGTTGCTTCCATTGTGTTTTGCAGATGAAAACCCCTCACAGGCCAGTGCAGATCCAAGGGGGTGGGGGGGGGGTCTTGCTTCCGCCTCCTGGTGTGAGGAGCGGGGTCCACTCAGGACGAACAACGAAAATTGTTGCTTCCTGGGGCACCTGCGTGGCTCAGTGGATTAAGCCTCTGCCTTCGGCTCAGGTCATGATCCCAGGGTCCTGGGATGGAGCCCCACATGGGGCTCTCTGCTCAGCAGGGAGCCTGCTTCCTCTCTCTCTCTGCCTGCCTCTCTGCCTACTTGTGATCTCTGTCTGTCAAATAAATAAATAAAATCTTTAAAAGAAAAAAAAAAAACAAGAACTTTTTAAAGTTAAAAAATACTTTAAATTGACTTAAAGACCCAAAACTTAGTAAAACAATCTCAACTTATATGCATGTATATGGCTTAATATCAAAAATTATAAAGATCACTTACTAATAACAGAAAGATCAACCATCAGACAAAAAAGCAAAGGACCTGAGCGGACGATTCACAGAAGCAGAGAGATAACTGTCCAGGAAACATGACGACGATGGATGGCCTCAGACGTAACACAGGTTGGGGAGTTTGCACAAAAGTAAAACATCACTTACCTCCAGTCAGACAGACAAAGACAGAAATGTTGGAGATCTTGCGGGTCTGATGGGGGTTTGATAAACACGCAGACTGATATAATTATATACTCTTTTGGACTATTTTGAACATTACTTTATAATTTTAGTGAAATGTGAGATATATTGTTTATTAATTGAGACACCGTACATGATAAAAAGATCAGAGGTTAAGTGTAAAATTCAGTGGTTTCATAAACGTGTATATCCATGTAATCATGACCCCCATCGGCATAGAAAGTCGAGTGCCCCCGTGTCCCGGGCTTGCCCCCCACACCCATTGTCCCAGGCGTCTTCTCCTGCTGCTCATTAACATTAGCCGGTACGTTCTAGAATGCCACATCAATGCGGTCATACGCTCTGCCCTCTTTTTATCTATCTCTTGTTTTAGCATAATGCATTTGAGATTCGCCAGTGTTGCACGTGGTAGTTCATGCCTTTGTATGGGGGCACGGGCAGCGTTCGGTAAATAGACCATGAATGAACTCCTCTACGTACCGACAAGAGCTTGGGTTGTTTCCAGGTTGGGGCTGACATGAGAAACGCCGCCACCACCATCGGGGTCAGAGCGCTTGCCGGGCGTGTGTTCTCGTGGGCGAGCACCCGAGCAGAATTTCTTAGACAAGCGGTAAGCATGTGTTGAACTTTATAAGGACTGCCGGTAGTTTTTCAAAATGCTCGAGCGGTTTTACTCTTCCGCCAACGGTAGTTAAGACTCGGTCGTTCCTCATCGTTGCTAACACCTGCTATCGTCAGTCCTTTCACATTAGCCTGATCCTGATGCTTCAAGTGTGCGCTGCTGGTGCAGCAGATGGCCGTTATCTCCCTTCTCTTGGCAAGTGTCCACTCAAGACTCATACCCACTTCTTATCAGACTCTTCCTCTTCTTATCCAAATGTGTGATGGGTTCACATACATATGCCTAATTTTTGTCAAATTATACACTATAAAAAATGTATCCTACGTCACAAGTTATACACTAGGTACAATATAATCTACATCATAATTACACACTGAGGGTCGCCCTTTCATGGTATCGTCTCTGTCACCTACGGACAACTCGAAGTCCAACAAATCCCTTTTCTCCTTAAAGGACATTCTTGTGTGTATCCTATCAGAGGAATAGTTGCATACCCCAAATTGTAAAGATTTACTCATAGGTTTTTTTTTCCAGATGCTTTGGCTTTCTCATTTCAAAATAGCTTGGTATGTGATGTGAGGTAGGAGACATAGTTACTTTGTTTTCATGTGGGTATTGATTAGTTCTTGTACCGGGGCAGTCGCGTGGAGACTAAGTGACCCCGTGTTTGTAGCTCTGTGCCGGGACTTCCTATTCTGCTCCGCAGAGCTGTGGATCTATCTTTTGACCAGTGCTTTCACCAGTGTTGCGCTGTCCTAGTTGCGATGATTTTACAGCAACGCTAGAAGTCAAGTAGCATAAGATTTCCAGGCTGATTCTTCTTCAAAACTGTTAGCCTGATCTCATTCTTTGTAATCCCATGTAAACTCTAGACTTGATCTGTCCGTTTCTACAAAAAAACAAAAACAAAAACAAAAACAAAAACAAACAAACAAACAAATGGAAAATCCTACCGAGACCCGGACCGGTGTTGTGCTGAATGCACACATCAGACTTGGGAGAGGAGGCATCTTAACAGCACGGAGCTTGCAGGCCAGGACTAGGCTATCCTCGTTGTACAGACATCCCCTTCACTTCCTCTCAGCAGTATTTTGTAGTGTTTCATGTAGAATTTGTGTGTAATACATACGATTAATTGATTTCTAGTTGTTTAAATTTAAATTCTTATTTGTTAAAAAATTGTTCAAAGTTAAATTTCCTGGGGTGCCTGGGTGGCACAGCCTGCGGAGTGTCCAACTCTTTGACTTCAGCCCAGGTCATGATCTCAGGGTCGTGAGATCCAGCCCCGTGTCTGGCTCCATGCTCAGCAGGGAGCCTGTTTCTCTCTCTCTGCCCCTGCCCCTCCACGACACCCATCTAAAATGAATAAGTAAGTCTTTAAAAAATAAGTTTACTATAATTTCTTGCTATACTGTAGAAATATAATTGATTGTTTTATTAAAATATCTATACTAGGGGCACCTGGGTGGCTCAGTGGGTTAAAGCCTCTGCCTTCGGCTCAGGTCATGATCTCAGCGTCCTGGGATCGAGCCCCACATCAGGCTCTCTGCTCAGTGGGGAGCCTGCTTCCTCCTCTCTCTCTGCCAGCCTCTCTGCCCTCATGTGATCTCTGTCTGTCAAATAAATAAATAAAATCTTAGAAAAAAATCTATACTAACCAAAGCAATCTACAGATTTAATGCAATCCTTATCAAAACACCAAGTGTTGTTTTTTTTTATAACACCAAACTAGAACAAACAATCCTAAAATTTTTATGGAGCAATAAAAGACCTCAAATATCCAAAGCAATTAGAAAAGAAAAATAAAACTGAAGACACCGCAATTCCAGATTTCAAGCTACATTACAAAGTTCTAGTAATTAAAACAGTATGGTTCTGATATAAAAATAGACATAAAATCAATGGAATTGAACAGAAAACCCAGAAGTGAACCCACAACTATATGTTTATAAGTTTATAATTAATTTATAATTAATTATAATTAATTTATATATAATATATATTATATATTATTATTATATTATACATATAATAATATACATATTATATATATACATATATATGTATAATATATATAATACATATAATATATATAATATATACAATAATATATATAATATACAATAATAATAATATATAATATATATAATATTATATATATTATATATAATTATATATATTATTTATATATAATTTATTTATTATTATTATTTATGTAATATTATAATATTATTTATATATAATTAATTTATAATTAAACTTCCACAGAGCAGGAGAGAGTATCTGACAGGCAAAACAGTCTGTACGACAAATGATGCTGGGAAACTGGACAGCCGCATGCAGAAGAGTGAAACGAGACCACTTCCTTACACCATCCACCAAAATAAACTCCAAATGGATGAAAGATCTAAATGTAAGGCCTGAATCCGTAAAAGTCCTTGAAGGGAGCACAGGCACTGATCTCTCTGACATCAGCCGTAGCAACACTTTCCTAGATCTGTCTCCGAGGCAAGGTAAATGAAAAGCAAACAATCGACTTGAACTACACCAATATGAGAAGCTTCTGCACGACAAGAAAAATCACCAGCACAACGAAAAGGCAGCCTACGGGCTGGGAGAAGGTGTTGGCGAGTGACATATCCCAGAAAGGGTCAGTATCCAAAATACATGAAGAATCCATACAATCTAATACCCTGAAAACAAATCATTCAGCTAAAAAATAGACAGATGGCAGGCACAGACATTTCTCTGAAGAAGACATCCCGATGACCAACGGAAACGTGGAAAGATGCTCCACATCACTCGTCATCAGGAAAATGCAAATCAAAACCACAGTGAGATCCCACCTCTCTCCTATCAGGATGGTGGAAATAAGAGCACGATGGGATGCCTGGGTGGCTCAATTGGTAGATCATGTGACTCCTGATCTTGGGGTTGTGAGTTCAAGCCTCACCATGGGGTATAGAGAAAGAAACAGTCAACAAAACAAAGAGGCAACCCACAGAATGGGAGAAGATATTTGCAAATGACAGTACAGACAAAAGGTTGATATCCAGGATCTATAAAGAACTCCTCAAACTCAACATACACAAAACAGACAATCGTATTAAAAAATGGGCAGAAGACATGAACAGACACTTCTCCAATGAAGACATACAAATGGCTATTGGACACATGAAAAAATGTTCATCATCACTAGCCATCAGGGAGATTCAAATTAAGACCACATTGAGATACCACCTTACACCAGTTAGAATGGCCAAAATTAGCAAGACAGGAAACGACGTGTGTTGGAGAGGATGTGGAGAAAGGGGAACCCTCTTACACTGTTGGTGGGAATGGAAGTTGGTGCAGCCACTTTGGAGAACAGTGTGGAGATTCCTCAAGGAATTAAAAATAGAGCTTCCCTATGACCCTGCAATCGCACTACTGGGTATTTACCCCAAAGATACAGATATAATGAAAAGAAGGGCCATCTGTACCCCAATGTTTATAGCAGCAATGGCCACAGTCGCCAAACTGTGGAAAGAACCAAGATGCCCTTCAACGGATGAATGGATAAGGAAAATGTGGTCCATATACACTATGGAGTATGATGCCTCCATCAGAAAGGACGAATACCCAACTTTTGTAGCAACATGGACAGGACTGGAAGAGATTATGCTGAGTGAAATAAGTCAAGCAGAGAGAGTCAATTATCATATGGTTTCACTTATTTGTGGAGCATAACAAACAATATGGAGGACAAGGGTAGATGGAGAGGAGAAGGGAGTTGAGGGAAATTGGAAGGGGAGACGAACCATGAGACACTATGGACTCTGAGAAACAAACTGAGGGTTTGGAGTGGAGGAGGGTGGGAGGTTGGATGAGCCTGGTGGTGGGTACTAGGGAGGGCACGGATTGCATGGAGCACTGGGTGTGGTGAAAAAACAATGAATACTGTTACACTGAAAAGACATAAATCATTAAAAAAATAATAATAAAGTAAAAAATAAAATAAAATAAAATAAAATAAACATTTTAAAAAGCCACAAAAAATGACAGGCGTTGGCAAGGATGTAGAGAAAAGGGAACTTCAATGCACAGCTGGTGGGAATGTAAACTGTCACAGCCACTGCAGAAAACAGTTGGAAGGTTTCTCAAAAAACTAAAAATAGAACTACCCTATGACCCGGAATCATACTGCTGGGTATTTACTCCCAAAATATAAAAACACTAATTCGAAGGGATATACGCACTCCTATGTTCATAGCAGCATTACCCACACTAGTCAAGGTGCGGAAGTAGCCCAAGCTCCATCGGTAGATGAGTGGGTGAAGAAATGTGGTCTGTACACAGTGGATTATTCAGCCACAAAAATAATGAAATCGTACCATTTGCAACAGCATGGACGGAGCTAGAGAGTACAGTGCTAAGTGAAATAAATCAAAGACAAATACTATATGATCTCATTCATACATGGAATTTAAGAAATGAAACAAACAAGTAAAGGGAAAACAAAGAGAGAGAGAGAAAAACCAAGAAAGCGACTCTCGACTGCAGAGAACACCCTGATGGGCCCCAGAGGGGGGTGGGGGGCGTAGACGAGGAGAAGTAAAGGGTACACTTACCACAATGAAAAAAACAAAATTAGAAAAAGAGATGTAACCGATTATTTTAATACGGATTCTGTATCCTGTGACATCCTCAAGTTCACATACTAGTTCTAATAAATATTTTGTTTTTCACAATCTTGCTGCCTAGAAACCTTCCCAAATTTTGTCTCGTGTCTTTGCTTGCTTGTTTGTTGACTTATTGATTGTCTTATTACACCGGCTCAGACCTCCTGTGGGATGCCGGGCCCAAACGGAAATCCTAATCCTGTTCCCATCTTGAAAAGCTCCTGCTCCTTCATAAGTCACAGTGGAGTCAGCTGTGCTGCGCGTGCTTGAGAGACTTCTCTCTGCCCACCATCTTCTGAGTGTTCTTGGTAAAGGGGTTTTTTTCTGCGCCTCTACTGATAGGACTTCGCTCTTTCATACTGTTAATATAATGAAGTACCTTGCTTTCCCTGAGTTGAGTCCATTGTAAACTCTGGGATGAACCCCGTGTGTGCTTGGTGTTTTACCCTTGGACGTCTTGTGGAGCGGCTTCCCTGGCAGCCCGGAGCACTCCTGTCTCTGTGCTCACGAGCCACCGCGACACCGCGACGATGCACGTCAGAGGGACGGGGACAGCGTCTCGGAGAGCAAAGTCGGGACGCATGTCACAGCCACCATGGCGGCTAAGTGGAAATCAAGGGACCACACCGAGCGTTGGCAGGAGTGTGAGGCGGTCCAGCAGCCTGCACGTTGCTGAGAGACGTAAGGGGCCAGTCAGTTTCCATCCCTGGAAAATCTCCTCTGTCACCCTGTGACCAGGTCCCCGCCACGTCCCGGGCTCTCTCCCAACTCTCTGCCTTCAAGGACACGCGAATGCCTTTGTGGACGGTTGCACGCGCAGCACCGTTTCTAAAAGCAAAAGCTTCGAGCAGCCCAAATGTCTTTCCTGGGGGCCTGGTCAAAGAGCCACCACGCCTTCCCAAAATGAATGCTAGGTAGATACTTCTGGAAAAGTGTGGAAAATCTCAATAAGATAATCAGCAGGGCTTTCCTGGAGGGATCGTTCAGAAGAGCGGCAGGGCCTAGAAGCGCGGATGCGGTCGGCGGCCTCGTCTCTGCGAAAGAAAGGGGAAGGACTTACGTGTCCCCGTGAGCCCGTGTGCATCTCTGCTCACGCGAGCAGAGACAGTCGTGGAGACGGACGAGCCGCGATGAGGACAGACAAGTGGAGGCCGCGACAAGTAAAGGGTGATGGCGCTCACGACGTGCAGACCTCGTCAGCTACTTTGCAAAAAATGGAATCCAGCCCAAAATGGGAGAAGCTCTCAAATTAACACAGGGAGAAATACATAAATCTGCTATAAAGTTGACAGGAAAATACAATATTTTTAAGTAATTTTGAACATTGTGCTTTCTGAATCCTGAGTGTGATATCTTCCAGATAAGAAAAGATCTGCAAGGAAAAAAAAAAAAAAAAACTGCTATAAACATTCGGGTGCACATGCCCCTTCAGAGCACCACGTTTGTATCTTTAGGATATATACCCAGTAGTGCAATCGCTGGGTCATAGGGTAGCTCTATTTTCAGTTTTTTGAGGAACCTCCACACTGTTTTCCAGAGTGGTTGCACCAGCTTGCATTCCCACCAGCAGTGTAGGAGGGTTCCCCTTTCTCCGCATCCTCGCCAGCATCTGTCATTTCCTGACTTGTTCATTTTAGCCATTCTGACTGGTGTGAGGTGGTATCTCATTGTGGTTTTGATTTGTATTTCCCTGATGCCGAGTGATGTGGAGCATTTTTTCATGTGTCTGTTGGCCATCTGGATGTCTTCTTTGCAGAAATGTCTGTTCATGTCCTCTGCCCATTTCTTGACTGGATTATTT
>JAHRIG010000024.1:1758329-1769556 GCA_020311275.1 Eira barbara | reverse complement strand
GGGGAGGTAGGAAAAGAAAAAATGAAAGAAGATGGGATTGGGAGGGAGACAAACCATAAAAGACTCAATCTCAAAAAACAGACTGAGGGTTGCTGGGGGGAGGGGGGACGGGAGAGGGTGGTGGGGAAATGGACATTGGGGAGGATATGTGCTATGATGAGTGCTATGAAATGTGTAAACCTGGCGATTCACAGACCTGTACCCCTGGGGATAAAAATACATTATATGTTTATTAAAATAAATAAATTAATTTAAAAAAACAAACAAAAAACAAATTAAAAAAATTAAAAAACTGGACTCAGTGAATTTGTTGTTATCAGTAATGTTGATACAGCTCTGAAACTTTTAGGTATATTTTAAGATAAATCAAATAAACATACAATGCTGAAGGAAACAAGACTTTCAATGTAGGGGATGAGATAGAAATAAAAATATTTTGATGCCAAATATAAATTAGAAATATGTGTGTGCTTATCTGAGATATAATTGATTATCTACCTTACTTCATAATCTGTACATTAAAGTTGACCGTAATATGTTTCTCAGTCACAGAAAAATCTGGGAAAGTCAGAGATTTCACAAGATGACAAACACAGAGCCTGGGCCTTCTTCTTGTTCCTTTTAGTACGTCCTCGATTCATCATTTTCGTACATAACTTTAAAACTACCAAATACATATGAAAAAGTAAAAAAAATACGTAAGTGACAAAATGTAAATTTTTCCCTATTCACACTGCAGATTTCAGTCCTCATAAATAACTACTCAGAATTCTGTTTCTCTCCTTACAAATCCTTCTGCACACAATAATTGCATTTTTTTTTAAAACAGAAACAAAAACAAAAAACAAATGAACAAAAATCCTGCCAAATTTTGTAGCTGTTGATAGGACCAATTTTTACCCACTGGTAATGTTGCAAATCTTCCCCATTGGCCTTCCCTTAAAGTAAAAGAACGATGCCAAAATGTGCCCTCCTGACAGTTACCAGCATCACAGTGTGCGCCGAGCACTTCTGCAGCTCCTCCAAGCGCGGACCCTGATGCAGCCCCTGGCTCTGTGTCCCCAGAACCTCAGAAGGGTGTGGTCTTACTGCCAGTCCTCACCGTGCGCAGAATGGACAGAGCACAATACTGACCTCACAGCTTCTTCGGGGGACACAACTATGTGTCCCTTACGGTCTCTGAAATGCACGCGTCCAGGTCTGAACACTCCCATCACTCCAAGGGTACCTCCCTCTCGCTTTTATAAACACATCTGCTCCCCCCACCTTGTCCCCAAGTGCTGGAGGCCACCATATGGATGCCAACTTCCAAGATCTTCTAATTGAGAAATGCCCCATACATTTTTTTCTTAAGTTTAAAATCTATGTATCATGCAGTAAATAGGCTCTGGGATTGGCTTCGGTCCCTCCGCCTAATTCTCTGGAGATGCACCCAGGTCGCCATGTGGGCCAGCAGCTCACTGTGTGCGTTGCTGTGTAGTACCTCCGCCTTCTGGCCACGGAAGGACATCTGGGCTGTCTCCAGTTTCTGTTACAAATAAGGCTGCTATGAGCACCCATGTGCAGAGCTTTGTGTGAACATAAGTTTCTGTTTCCTTGGGACCAATGCCCAAGAATGCAATTGCTGGACTTTAGTTTCAAGTCTCGTTTCACAAGAAGCTGTCAAACTGTTTTCCAGAGTGAATGTACCATTTTCTATTCCCACCAGCAACATGTGAACGATCCAGTATCTCCACATGGTCACCAGCAGTTGAGGCTGTCACTCATTTACTTATTTTAGCCATTCTGATGCGTGCCTGTATTCCCACTGTGGTTTCCATTTGCATTTCCTTGATGGCTGATGATGATGAACATCTTTTCTCGGGCTTATGTGTCATTTGTAACCTCTTTGGTGAAATGTCTTTTCGTGTGTTTTGTCCAAATTCTAAGTGATTGTCTTCTGTCATTGCTTGCTTTTCTCTTTCTTTCTTTCTTTCTTTCTTTCTGTCTTTTTTTGAGTATACTTTATATATTGTAGATACTAGTCCTTTGTTGCATGTATGGTTTGCAAAGATTTCCCTCAGCCTGTATTTCATCTTTGCATTCTTTTAAAAAGTATCTCACAAAAAATAAGGGAATGAATGAATAAATAAATAAATAAATGTATCTTTCACAGAACAAAAAGTTTAAATTTGGTTATCCGATTAATCAAATTTTCCTTCTGGGGATCTGCTTTAGGTGTCTGGTCTAAGACTCCCTTGCCTGGCCCTAGATCTTGAAGATTTTCTTCTATGTTTTTCTAAACATGTGACAATTCCATTTAAGTCAGCCATCTATTTCTAATTCATTATCGTGCACGGTGTGAGAGTTGGGCCGGCGTGTTTTCTGTGATGTTTTGCTAGGGATGTACAATTACTCCCACACCTTTTGTTGGAAAGACTAACTTTCCTCCATTGAATTACTTTGCATTTTTATCAAAACAGGTCAGGCATGTTTGTGCGGTTCTGTCAGTGGCTCCTCGTACCGCTCCTGTGATCCACGTGTCTGTCCCTCCACCCACAGTCTCGTTCTTGGTCCTGTAGCCATGCAGGGTCTTGAAATCAGCTGGACTGCTTCCTCCCACTTTATTATTTGTCAAAATCATGTTAGCTCTACTAACGACCAAGTCTTTAAAAATAAATTTCAGAATTAGTTTGCCTGTATCTACAAAAATCTTGCTAGGATCAAATTATTTGTTTAAATACTGTAACTCCTGCCCACTCTGAATATTTTATGTAAAAGTATCACCAACGTTGAGTCTGCTTATGTTCAGGGTTCCTCTTTCCCAGTGTCAATGTGCATTCATTCAGTGGTCCAGCCAGTCATCATGAGCACCTGCTACGGGCGGGGGACGGATCCTTTGCGATGCAAAACTAAAAACGCATGCCCACTTTCCTCAAGGAATACAAGGTTTGGGGCTGATTGCTAACTCAGGAATTTCTGTGAAACTCAACCCTTTTTTAAACGTGAGTATCTATTAGGTCCTCCAGTTTAACATTCAAAACTGATGATGTCTTCTCTCAGAGAGCAAGGGCTTCCGAGGAGATATCCGACCTCCCCTTGTTGCCTGTGCCCACCATGCTGGTGCAGGGGGCTCTCCAAGAGGGGAGCAGCGGTGAAAGGTAAGCCAGGACAGTGCAGTTTTCTGTTGACCTTCCTCAACTCCTTGCTGTGCCCCTTAGAAGTAAAACTGAATAACCAGGATTGAGGCCATTCACCATCCATTTCAAGACCTGTTTCCTGCTCATGACTTTCCCAGGCTTGAGGTGGGGGTAGGGGAATGAGGTCAGAGAGCCAACATACTGGAACACCGGCAGCTCCCAAGGAGAAGGGGTGAAGGAGGACCACGGGGAGGAGACTGACCTACGGGGTGAAGCATTGGGAGGGAGTGTGCCTGGAACAGAGAGCAAGGGAGCCGCCAGCCTACAGCGTGGGCAGAAGAAAGTTCCAAAGGGCTTTTGGCCATGTTGGCACAGGGAAGCTTTTGGAAGCCAGGTGGCTCCCAGGAAATAATGTCCTCCTCCTGACCTGGCTCAGAGCAGGCTGAGGAACAGAGTAAACATACGCAGACCCCTGTGATCACTGACCAGGCCAGGCCAAAGGATCTGGCTTCACAGCCTCTCCCACTGAGCAAGGGCTTTAAGCCGGCTCCTATTTGAAGAACCAGACCCCTCTGGCTGCAGTGGTAAGAGGGAGTCCTTTCTGAAAGAGTTTAGGGCCAGAGAGGCAGGAGCTTTCCTTCAGGAGTGAGGAGGTACGTGACGAGCCACAGCCTGCCAGAGATGGCCACCCTGGCCCTGGGCACTGACTCTCTCCTCTTTTCATGGCTGAGCTCCACTCTGACCTCCACCAACTTGCTGCCCTCCCCCAGCCCCTCTCACTAATCTTGATTTGAATTTCTAAAATATGTTCACTGTGACATCAAAAGAAGATACAGGATTCTGTAGAGTAAAGGCGTGGCTCTGTGGACAGGCATCCAGGTGGCCAGCGGGTGGTCGGGCCGCTGTGGGTGCTGTCCTTTCCTTCAGGAGAGGTCTGGGCACCATGCTCATGACCAAGAGTGGAGCCAGGGGCTGCGCCCCACCTCCCATGAGTGAGGCAGTGGTTCTGTAGATCCCTGATGGAGGGCACAGGGCTTCTGGGGACCTTGCTGCCCGAGAAGCCTGTCCCCTGCCATGCTCTGGATAACTGCACAAAGACATACACACAGGTGACAATCCATTTAAAGGTCCAAACTGCAAACCCAACACATTGTTCTGGGGTCTTTAAATTTTTTTCTGAAGGGTAGGGAAATGGAGAGAGGAAGAAAGACAAGAAGAATGCAAATTTTTAAGAATTTTTTAAAAAATAAATGACTAAATTAGCAAATTATACTTCCACGCTCTAACAGCTTTTAAAATGGTTAATTCTTATTTTTGTTTCAATTTTCAAAACAAAATATTTGCACACAATAAAAATGTACAGAGTAATATAATTGCATGTAACCATCATTCCAATTGAGCAATCATTCACATTTTGTGACATTTGTGACATATACAACAGATATATTTTTCAGAAATAAAATAACACTAGTAAGGCCATGGCCCACCTCCCAGTCCCACTGTCCCTCTTCAAAGGTACTCGGAGTGCCCTGCAGTGGAGTGGAGACCTTCCTTCCCTGCCGCTGCTGCTGCAAACGCCCTGGTTGGCGCCCAGCCCTCCCTGTAAATCACACTGAGTGTGCTCGGTTGCGACGCCCTCCCTCAGAGTCCTCTTGCCCGCATCCTTTTCCTTTTTAATTACCGGTCTTCCTGGCTCAGCTTTATACTTCCAGGACTTATGCACATTGATACAAGGAGAGCTACCTTGACTCACGTTCACCTCTGGGGACTGCTCTAGTCCATGAGAACCATGCCACAGAGTCTTTATCCAGGCCTGTACTGACTGCAGTCGGAGTTTCCAGTCTTGTGCTTTGCACACAATGCTGCAAGGCTGTGCTCCGCCAGCCTGCCCTGCCTCCTGGATATTCCCTCTTCGGTGGACCAGGAAGCAAAGGGTTGGAGGTTAGAGGGGAGTGGGCATCTCCCGTTCTCCCAGGTGCTGCCGAACACCTCCCTAGCTTCTCTGCAGCGGTGCAAACTCAAACTAGCAGGGCGGTGAGGGAGGGCGTCCTGTCTGCACCCCTGGGCCTGCTCTGTGTCACCTAGTGGATGGATAGTCACATGGGCTCCACCGTCTGATTCCCTCATCTCTAGGCAACTGGGGCATCTTTGCCCTTTTTTGGATCTTCTCTGTGCAGAGTCTGTTGATATCTCTGGCCCATTTTTCCACCGAATGACTTGTCTTCACCCATGGACTGTCAGAATTCTTTCGGATTGTATACAGCAGTGTCTGTCATGTCTGCAAGTGCTTCAGACATCCTCTCCCCTTGAGTGCCAGCCCTGTGCATGCTGTCCAGCCGAAGTTGTTTTTGTGTTTGCTTTTAATACATTCGTCAAATTGGAGCTTATGCCTTCTCTCTGGTTCTTAAAAAGGGAAAAGAAAGCAAAACAAACCCCTCCTCCCCTTCCCTACCTAAGCAACCCCAGGTGTGTCAAGGCCTTTGGGACTGTTTGGTAGGGGACAGGCAGGCCTGAGCGTGTGCCATGTGCCCCCTCGGATTAGCGGTCTGTTCGGTTCTTTGGGGGTAAACCCACGGAAGTCAGAGTAGCCGAAAGGTCTGCAACATGGCCCCAGACAAACGCTCTCCAGAGCTTCTCTTGTTGGTTAAAAGCACTTGTCAAAAGAGTGAGGGCGCCGAAAAATCTCCCTTCCTTCCTGCCAGTGTACCCTTGCGAGCGAGGGAGGAGTCCTACCTGCTCGGGCTGGGTCGGAGGTGACCTCGAGGGCTCCCTGGCGCCCGCGCCGCTGCGGATTCCGTGGAGGTCGCTCTGCTGCTACCGCGGCCGCCAAGCCAGGGAGCTGCTCTCGCAGGGGGAGGAGGAGTGAGCTAAATCCTTCCAAATACTATTTTGTTGCAGCAACACAAGAGAGAAAGAAAGAAAGAAAGAAAGAGAGAGAGAGAGAGAAAGAAAGAAAGGAAAGAAAGAAAGAAAGAAAGAAAGAAAGAAAGAAAGAAAGAAAGCAAGCAAAACCCAAAAGCACAACAAAACGACCTAACAACTCTTCACGTGTTTCCACTTGGCGCAGAGGAGCAGGCGCGGGAAGGCGCGGGGCGGCGCGGGCCTCTCGGGAAGCGCGAGTGTGCGCGTGCGTGTGTCCGCGTCTGGATGCGGGGGTCGGGGTCTGCCTGCGAGCGCGGCGGGGGTGGGGAGGCGCGAAGGCGGGCTTCCCAACTTTCTCTTTCCAGCAGTTGGCGGTGGCCCACCGAGGCTGCTCCCCAAACGGGTCTCCGGAACGGAACTCAGGCCCGCGCACTGCTGCGCGTCCTCCCCTCTCCTTCCTCGCTGCGCGCTGGGCTCCCGGGCCGCCCCCTCCCTTACCCCCCTCCCCCCAACCGCCCCCCCACCCAGGGCCGAGGGGCTGCGCACCAGGACGAGGAGCGGCGGGAGAGGACTGGACAGACACTGGGTCTGCAAGGTGCAGAGAAATGGGGAGAGACGCTGGGGAAGCACGTCGGAGGCGGGGCGCCATGGCGAGGATGGACACTTTGCCGCCCACGGAAGGAAACCCGGTGGGTCGAGGCAGCAACGAGACAGTCACTAAGAGCTCAAGAGTCAGCTACGTGGGGAAGAGCCAGGTCACCAAAAATGCGGTTCTTATAAAGAGAAGATGCCCTCAGTCCTGGGCTCCGGACCCCAGGGGCTGCGCTCTGTCCTCCAGAGACCGCCCCCTCGCCACCTCGGGTCTTCTCCGGCCAGGCTCCAGGCAGCTCCAGGCCAGGGACGGAGGGGGCCTGTCCGCCTGCTAGGGATTCTCCTGTGCGCTTGCTTTCCAGGGACCCGCCCCAGCCTCAGAAACGTGTTGGAGAACCCCAGAACACCGTCGCCTCTGAAATCCACTCAGAGATGCGGGAAGCATACCTAGAGGGTCGTCGACTGCGCCCGAGAGATTTACGTTTCATTTTGAATTGCACTTGGTACAGTCTACAGCTGCATGTTTGGGTTTGCAAACAACTGGGAGGGAGAGAAACAAAGGAGATTGCAGAACTGAAATTCAGGACCCTTTCCTCCTTGCTGCCCTCCCTCCAGGACCCGAGGAAGCGCTGGGACCAGAGGGGTCCTTGATTAGGAATCAGAGGGGAAGGTGTTCTGTTACTCTGAAACTACTTGCATTGTAAAAGTTGCTGCATTAGGGGGGACCATGTAAAATGTGTATATTTAATCTTAATTGGACCCCCCCCCATAAAAAATTACGCATTCCAAAATGGTGGCTCTTTTCCCACCAAACTCTTAGGAACTCTGCTGATGCCAGAGTAATGAGACAGAACGTGGAGCCCCGCGCGCGCGCGCCTCCGGTTTTATTAAAGGCATGATTTCCCTTTTTCCCCAAATTAAACCAGCGCAGGAAGAGATAGCCTGGGCCGGGGCTACGGCACCCACCGCCCGTCAGTGGCCAGGGACAGCACCGGGGCCACCGCTGCAGGGACGAGGCCGCAGCCGCGGGCCACAGCGCCCCCTCGCCGCCCGCCCGCAGGACTCTTGGGCCCGCGTCGCTCCCTGGCCTCCCCCGCGCTGGAGAGCCCGGGACGGACCGTGTCTGCGAGGCGCCCTGGCCGGTGCAGCCAGCTTCCCGGAGAGAGACCCTCGGGCCCAAGCCAGCGTTCTCGGCATCTCTCCGCGCTCGGCCTCGCGGGCGGCCCCGGCTCGTTGAAACGGGCATGTCCACGCCGACTCGTTCTGAATGCCTTGACCACTGTGAGGACAAGAAACAAAACATGCGGCAGTGTTCACTTATCTTCACAGACGCATGACCGGGAGGAGGGGGGATGCAGGGCCAGCCTGAAACTGAGCGTCGCCCCTGTAATTGTCACAAATTGGTCGCGATTTCACAGCAGCTCTGGGGTTTTCCTGCGCGCCCGCCCGCTCTCTGCCAAGCCGGAGCCTCGACCGACAGCGAGAGCCGGGGCAGCCAATCGGCGGCCGAGGTCCGGGCGGCACGGCTCGCCGGGACACTCCGCGCGTCGCTGGGCATCCCGGGCCCGCAGTCCCGGGGAGGTGGCCGTGGGCCGCGCGTCCCTGCGGCTCTCCCCGCGCGGCCTGCGCTCTCCGCGGTCACGGGACACGGAGCTCGAGGACGCCAGGCCACCCTCGCCGGCGGCCGCGTGTGGAGCTACCGCGTCGGGCCTCCATGCTTGCAGCCTGTCCTGAATCCCACTTCAGAAGAAGCCAAGCCAACTTGAATCTAGGAAAAGGAAAAGTGATTTTAAAAAATCAGGGCCCTTTAAAGTGAAACGGAGTTTGTATATTCCAATAACAATGCGGAGAGTAAGTTTTAATGTCTCTGCGTAGGCATTTTAATCTGCTACAGTCACTACCAATAAAAGCCGCACGTAGTGCGATTCCACTGTTTAATAGCGCAAGGTAGACGGTTTTTATTAGTAGCAGGCAGCAGTATGGAAAATTTAGATTTCAGTGGAGGAGCGTAATTGCTGGGAGAAAATACACTCGAGGAAGAGGCTGTCTTTAGAATCAGCAGCAGAAGCTAAAGAGGGGAAGAGACAGCGCGTGTGCCCAGGCACCCAGGGCGACTGGCCCCTCCAAAGCCACATGCGCTTGTCTGCTTATATACTTAATTGATGTCAAAATCGAGTGTATCCGGAGCATACGCTCCTGCTCCAAACTGGGGATGTTTTTGTAATAATTCAATGTTTTCTTTTCTGCCCCTGGCAGAGATCAGGCCCAAGGGGTGGGGGGAGGAGAGAGAGAGGGGAAGGGGGCCAGCCCCAAATGCTAATGAAACACAGCAGGAACTGGCCTTTAGAAATGGAAATACTGGAGGCCAATCATCCTTGGAGATAAAAATTAGACCTGATTTTTTTTCCACTTAAACTATCTAATTGGAAGCGAACCCAAATGCCTGCGATCTGATCTGTTGCCGTTTGTTTGTCATTCAACGTGTGTGACTCTCATCTATGGCCTCCACCTGGCCCAATCCTCTCCGGGGAAGACCGGAAATATCATGGATCCTGTCGGTGCTGTGCTCCAGGGTACTGCTGGAGCAACCCCCCGCCTCCCCCTTTTATCTTTCCTTTTCGACACTACAGTGGTGGGTGTAGAGTGTCTGCCCTGCACTGACTTGGGACAGCTGGCCTGGGGTGGCAACATGGTTGGACCTGCTGGGCTAGGTCCTCCCAGCGGGCCAGTGTAGGGGAAGTGACCTGTTTGGGGGTGCTGTGGACGTTGAGTGTAGAGGGTGCAGAGACTGGTTTTTAGGAAGGAGGGAACACTGGGGAGGAGGGGTGGGAAGACTGGTGGGGGCTGGTCCTAATGGGAACCGACTAGGACTCACAGGCCCCCACGCAGGCGGAGGAGGATGGGTTCTTCCCAAACCCAAAACCTCGGTTTGCAACCGGTTCCCTAGGACCTAGAGAAAGACAAACACAGCTTCACCGTGTCTTGAAGGTTCTGCTTGTAAACAGGCCTGGGCTGGAGCTTCTGGATCCCCAGCTCCCAGCCTGGCCTGGCCAGCACCATCCGGACCTCAAAAGAAGTCCCTAACAGGGCTGGCACCGTAGGGTGCGGGGAGGCCTCGGGGACAGAGTGCTGCAGGCCTGGGCTCCCACCGCAGCAATTTCACCTTCCAGGTAACCCACCCGAGGGGGCCTTGGAGAAAGTGGCACCTGTTGGCAGGCGGCCCCGCCCAGACTGCTCGCGCCTGCAGGCCGTGGGCCTCCTGAGCGCCCCCCATCGGCGACCACCCTCCCTCGTAACCAGGCGCCCACGTCTTCCCGGCCCAGTGGGCAGGGATGGAGAAGGATTGAGAAATGGAGGGTATTCTGGGGCTGGGGTCCCAGGGCTCGTCAATAAGCCTCTTGCCTCTGGGCCCGAGAGGCACCTCGGGAGCCGCGTTACCTGAGCCGCAGCCGGTCCCTTTCTCCTTCCTTCCCGAGTGACCGCGAGGCTTCGCGTCCTGCCAGAGGCGGGCTGTCCGGTGACAATGCTTTAGGACACTTGTCCGAAAGAGGCGTCAACTTATTAAAATAAAATCAAATAAAACATTTCGGGGGTGGCATCTTCACGGGAGAAACACTGGCAGCGTGTGTCACAACATTCCCAACGCGCGAAGTCCTGCCACTCAGAGATCCGGGTCTCCGCTACGGACTTCGGGCACAAAGCTCACCTCTGGGCCCTCCTGGCAGTTCGCAGTGACGGACCCGGATCCGGGTCTCGCAGGGACGCGCTGGGCGGCGCGGGGCAGGCGACCGGGCTCGAGGCCACGCGGGGAGCTTCACACCGGAGAGACAGAGTCC
The DNA here is from genome assembly GCA_020311275.1 of Eira barbara. Lineage (NCBI taxonomy): Eukaryota > Metazoa > Chordata > Mammalia > Carnivora > Mustelidae > Eira > Eira barbara. Next base: position 1,759,148 of record JAHRIG010000024.1, on the reverse strand, counting down.
ACACAGGAAGGTGGAAGGGAGACCCGCGCACGCCCCCCCTCCCAGGACCTGGGCCGCGGGCGCTCCCATCCCGCCCTCCCTTCGCCCCCATCTCCCGGCCCCGGAGCCTGGGGTCACGCGCGCAGTCACCTGGGCCGGCCTCTTCGTGGCGCCGAGGGAACGTGGACCGTTCGTCCCCCAAGTGGGCCAGACAGCCCCGATTGCGGGCGGCCTCTGCCTAGTCCTTTCGGGCCGACCCGTGGGGGGGGGGGCGCAGTGGCTTCAGGGGTGGGGGGTGCGATGAGGAAGGGGACTGGGGCGGCGAGGGGGAGTTGGCCCGCGAGAGATGGGGTCGCCGGCTGGCGGGCTGGCGGGGGGCGCCGGGAGTACGTGCGGGGAGGGGTGCGCGCCGGGGCGAGCCGTTCGGTCCGGCCAGGCGGCGGGGCCGCGGGCCGCGGGCTGGGGCTGCGCGGGAGGCGACTGCACCACAAAAGCCGGCGCGTCCCTCCCTCCTTCTCCCCCGCCCTCCCGCCTCCTCCTCCGCCCTCTCCTCCCCTCCCCGCCCCTCCCCCGGCCGCGGCCGGGCAGCCGGAGCTGGCGGAGCGGGCGGAGCAGGGGAGGGGGCGGGCGCCCGAATATGCAGATGAGCGCGTGACGGACAGCTTCGCGTTCCAATGTCCCTCGGAAACTCGAGCGCTCCTTCCTCAACTCCTCACTCCCGACTCCAGACTCCCCCAAACCCCGACCGCCGGCCTGGCGCGCGGCTGCGCCCACCGGCTCCGCGCCGCCGCCGCCGCCCCGCCGCCCCGCCGCTTCCCCGGCCCGCGGGCCTCCCGGGCT
>JAHRIG010000024.1:1738780-1757929 GCA_020311275.1 Eira barbara | reverse complement strand
TCCCCGGCCCGCGGGCCTCCCGGGCTAGTGCGCCGGCCGGCCTGCCTCGGCCCGGGGCCCCCGCGCCCGCCGCCGCGCCGCGCCCCGGCCGGGCGTGGATGGAGGGCGCCGCGCGCCTTGCCCGCTGCTCGGCGTGACGCGGGCCCGCCGCCCCGCGCCCACCATGTCCTACCCGCAGGGCTACCTGTACCAGGCGCCCGGCTCGCTGGCGCTCTACTCGTGCCCGGCGTACGGCGCGTCGGCGCTGGCGGCGCCGCGCAGCGAGGAGCTGGCTCGCTCGGCGTCGGGCTCGGCGTTCAGCCCGTACCCGGGCTCCGCGGCCTTCACGGCGCAGGCGGCCACCGGCTTCGGCAGCCCGCTGCAGTACTCGGCCGACGCCGCCGCCGCCGCTGCCGGCTTCCCGTCCTACATGGTAACCGCGCGCGGCCGGGCGGGAGAGGACGCGGGACACCCGGGAGCCGGGGCCGCGATCGGGGCGCGAGGGCGCGGGGAAAGTGCCGCGGGCGGTGACTCCGGAGGCTCGGACGCGGGCGGCCGCGCGGTGGGAGGGACGGGAGGCCGGAGTGAGAGGCGGCGCGGCCCGCTGGCGACGTCCCCCAGACCGGAGGCCCGCGCCGCTTCTCCTTGGCTCTCGGGGTGATGTTCCCAAAGAGCCTGAAAAGTGCGACCCCGCCGGGGTCGGGGATCTGTGCCGGGTTGCCCTTCGTTCGCGCACCGGAGCCCAGCGAAGGGTGCAGAGCGGGCCGGGGGCTCCCTTCTCTCGGCTCGGGGAGCGAAGCGAAGCTCGGCGCCCCTGGGGCCTCCGGGAAGACTGCCGGGAGCTTCGGGGTCACTTGTGGGGCTTGGGGGTCACGGGGTTGAGGGAGGGAGCGGAGTACCCGGCGGCAGCTCGGAGCCCCCGCCAGGCGCGCCGCGATCTCGGCCTTAATCTGTCCCATAGGCCGTTTCGAGAAACGTGTCGGCGGGCGTGCTGCAGCCCTGGTTGCCGCTTCGGTCCCGGGCGTACGGAGAGCCGCCCCTGCTTCCCCGACCTGGCGTCGGCCCGCTCGCCTCCGGTTCCGCAGCTGGGCCCGGCCCGGGTGGCGGCGACGCCCGTTTCGGGCGATGGAGGCCGTTACGGGGTTGGGGGGGGGGGCGTTGTCGCCACTGCCCGCTCTCGTTGGAATTCCGAGGCAGGGACAGCGGAGCTGGGGCCTCCGCGGTGGCTGCAAATGTCTCGAATTTAAACGTTAAAGGCTGAATTAAAATGCTAATTACCGCGTATTTGAAGAATTCGAAACGGTGACTGGCTTCTGAGTTGCAAATTGGATTTGCGGAGCTTTAGAGCGGTGAATGGCGGAGCGGGGGCTCCGGGTGGCTTTTTAACCATATAAGGGCGGGGAAGGGGGAGTAGCGGGAGCCAGCCAGAGAAATTTAGATATCAAGAAAGTACCTGTGGGTCTGTGAGCGCGCGTGTTTACGTACATCTGCGGCCGCAGCTCGGGGACATTTGGGAGGAAGAGATGTATTTTAGGAAAGTGCAGTAGTTCAAAAACTCGAGATTGGAGCTGCTGCGTCTTCGTGATCAGCAGCCTGTCTTAATTTACCCACTGCCGGTTTTTTTTTTTTTTTTTCCTCTTTCTGCTCATTTGCTGCGGGAAATAAGGCTCCAGCGCGGGACTCACCCTGGGCAAGGTGGCATCGGGAGGGTGGAGGGGTCACCTTTGGGCTGACGAGTGCCAGGACCCCGCACACCCCACTCACCAGGCTTTTGTTGGTTCCAGGGCGCGCCGTACGACGCCCACACGACCGGGATGACGGGCGCCATCAGCTACCACCCATATGGCAGCGCGGCCTACCCGTACCAGCTCAACGACCCGGCCTACCGCAAGAACGCCACGCGGGACGCCACGGCCACGCTCAAGGCCTGGCTCAACGAGCACCGCAAGAACCCCTACCCCACCAAGGGCGAGAAGATCATGCTGGCCATCATCACCAAGATGACCCTCACGCAGGTGTCCACCTGGTTCGCCAACGCGCGCCGCCGCCTCAAGAAGGAGAACAAGATGACGTGGGCGCCGAGAAACAAAAGCGAGGACGAGGATGAGGACGAGGGTGACGCTGCGCGGAGCAAGGGGGAGAGTCCAGACAAGGCGCAGGAGGGCACGGAGACGTCGGCGGAGGACGAAGGTGAGCAGGGCAGCGGCGGGGGCGAGGTCTCGGGGAGCTTTCTTCCCAGGCCCCGGCAGAGTCCAGGTCGGGGAGGATACCGCTGCCGCCACCCAGGTGCGCGTGTGGCCCATCTAGTCCCTGGGCATTTCCCGGGGAGGCTTTGCTCCCCGGCGGACGCTGCCGGGCTGGGGTCGGGGTGGGAGATCACGTGGGGCGAGGCCGCCCCGGCCGGCTGTCACCGCGTCCCACAGCCCTGCCCGCGCCCCTGCAGGGATCAGCCTGCACGTCGACTCGCTCACGGATCACTCGTGCTCAGCCGAGTCCGACGGGGAAAAGCTGCCTTGTCGGGCCGGGGACCCCCTGTGCGAGTCGGGCTCCGAGTGCAAGGATAAGTACGACGACCTGGACGACGACGACGAGGACGACGAGGAGGGCGAGAGGGACCTGGCGCCGCCCAAGCCCGTGACCTCGTCGCCGCTCACTGGCGTGGAGGCGCCGCTGCTGAGCCCCCCGCCCGAGGCCGCGCCCCGCGGTGGCGGCGGCGGCAAGATGCCCCTGGGCAGCCGGACGTCGCCGGGCGCGCCGCAGCCCGCCAGCAAGCCCAAGCTGTGGTCTCTGGCCGAGATCGCCACGTCGGACCTCAAGCAGCCAAGCCTGGGTCCGGGCTGCGCGCAACCGGGGTTGCCCGCGGCCGCCGCGCCCGCCTCCTCCGGGGCGCCGCCGGGCGGCTCGCCCTACCCCGCCTCGCCGCTGCTCGGCCGCCACCTCTACTACACGTCGCCCTTCTACAGCAACTACACAAACTACGGGAACTTGAACGCCGCGCTGCAGGGCCAGGGGCTCCTGCGGTACAACTCGGCGGCCGCGGCCCCGGGAGAGGCGCTGCACTCCGCGCCCAAGGCGGCCAGCGACGCGGGCAAGGCGGGCGCGCACCCGCTGGAGCCCCACTACCGGCCCCCGGGCGGCGGCTACGAGCCCAAGAAAGGTAGGCGGCCCGCGGCCCTCGGGGCCTCCGGGGAGGGAGGGCCAGCGGGGCCCGGCTTAGCCCGCACTCCCGAGAAAGCCTGGGTCAGGGACCAGGGAGACCCTCGGGCCTGGCGCCGGGAGCCTTTGTTGCTAAGAGAGAGGCGGGAGAAGCTAGAGAGCGACCCTCCGACCAGAAGTTAGGGGAAGTGAAGGGGGCGGCGGCGCGGAAAAGGGGGGGGCACAGCTACCCTCGCCTGGCAGGAAGGATTAGCCCTTCGGTACTTGCATTTTTACTTAATTTGCTATTATCATTACGATTAGTAGTATTATGATTGATCTGTTTCCGCAAAAAAAAACAAACAAACAAACAAACAAAAACAAAAAACAAAAAACAAAAAAACAACAACTTGTCAAGAAATGCAAATTGCAGCTTGTCTCCCGGTTGATTGAGCTGCAGCTTCGGTGTGTTCTGTTAGGAGAGTCTCAGCCGAGTCTTCTCTCCGGCTTTTGGTCGGAAGGAAACAAAACGTCCCAGTAACTCAGAGGCCCTCGTTCCTCCAAATAGAAGACCAGAGTCTTTGCGGCTCCCCAGGCCCTCTCTGTGTCTCCTCCCGTGCCTGGCTGCTGATTCGGGCTGGAGTTCCTAAGACCTGCAGGAGCTCCAGGAGGCCAGAAAAGAAAGTGAGAACAGGCAACGTGTCCCAAATCTGTCTCAGACAGTGGCCGCTCAGACAGTTTCCCTAGACTGGTTTGTGCGTTCAGGGAGCGAGCGTGCGTGGGCGTGCGGGCCGGTGGGTGCGCAGCTGTCTGGGAGACAGATGGCTCCGGGGTCAGGTTCTGACTAACTGCCCCCTCCCCTGACAGATGCCAGTGAGGGCTGCACCGTGGTTGGTGGGGGCGTCCAGCCCTACCTATAGGAGGCCCGTGGGCAGCATGCAAGTAAGTGGGCACGCCGGGGGGGCGCTTACAGCTTTGCCCTGTAACCTGCTTAATGTCTGTTTCTTGCTTCTTGTCATGGAGTCCGATGACAGAGCTGTGCCATGTTTTTCGGTCTCTTTAAAATTTCCCTTTAAGTGGGAAAGGAGCTGTTCTGTGTTATTCGAGTCCCTCTTTTTCCACTCAAGCTCTGCTATGAAGAGTCACCCCTTCCCCGGGAGCGCGTGTTGTACCACTGCTGTTGTTTTGTCTTTGAAAAATAGATCATTAAAATATGGGTATTTGCATGCAGTTTGGAACCATTTTTTACTGCACTAGACGTGTCATAGACTCCGGCTTTGAGGAGCTAGTGCTGCTGAAGGCTGGGGCGTCAGGACCCTTTAGAGGTGACGTTTGCAGAGTAAACTGAAGAGAGCGGGAAGAAGCACCAGCCCTTTATCAGTCCCGCCCCCGTGTCCAGGTGGACTAGATAGGACCCTGGCGTTCACTGGGCTTACAGCAATATCTCAAAAAATCCCTACTTTACAACTAGGCAAAATTACTAATCACAGATCTTGAAGATGTTGGGGAAGAGGCGACATCATTTCAGATCGACTCGTTTTTATAATGCAATGATGTTGGTGTGCAGCTGAAGGATTTGGGATGATTTGGTTTTTTCCTTGGTCCACAGGTAGGTGTCACAATTGCTTTGGAAAAAAAAAAGTCAGCAGGCCATTCTCTCTCCCCAAGTTCATAAATATACAGATATAAAAACACATCTCTGAGCCCGGACAGCATCTCGTGCCACCGTAAAGGAGAAGGACCCACAGACTCTAACGGAACAGACTCTTGTTGGACATAACCGTGAATTTGTTGGCATAGTATAGCTTCCCCAATGTATGTGTGACTTTTGAAAACAATCTTTTTTCTCAGGATATCTTGAATTGATCACTTCATTGCCACGGTATATATTCTATAGGTGTGATAGGATTTACTGTAAAATTTATTTGTAAAAGATGTACACAGTAGAAATAAAATGTGATTGAAGAACTTGAGTACTTAAGAAGTGAAAACAAATTTGATATTTATTTTTATAAGGATATAAAGCTTCTAGTAATTTATGCAAGTTGTATTGCAATGGAATCTAAACTTTTTGTAAATAAATTCTGCCTGGTTTTTATTTGAACATTGCTGGTTATACAATCTTTGTTGGTTGTTTAACAAGAATTCTTTACTAATTTATATCTTAAATTGTAAATAAAAACAGACTAGTCTACGACAATATGGTGTCTGGGGCTTGTTTTTCCTAGGAGAGTGATTTGGGTAGGGAGCCCCAGTTAATGGCAGCCCCTCCCCCCGAGGTGATCTGACCTCAGGCTTTTTAATGAAAATGTGTAAAATAATCTCTCCCCTCTCCTGCTCATTAAAAAAAGGAGAAAGGCAGATGGAGGAGAAATACATAGTAGGGCAGTAACACCCAGTTTGGGATTATTTATATGTGCAGGTATTGTAAGGAAATTAAGATTTTTGTGCTCTGAATAGGCAAATCACTTGTCCCTGTCAATTTTTTTTAAACTTAACACCCTCACGCATTTTCGAGCTTAAACATCCTCGTGCGTAATGGTCCATTTTATATTTTATCTCTATGCTGGCTTTTTGAACCTTCTAGATCATGTAAGCTGGAGGACTGGGATAGCGTGGGTAGTAGGGAGTTGCACCTCTGACCCACCATAAATTACTGGTGGAAGTAATTGCTTATTTTAAAGCCTGAATTATCCGCATTGGCAAAGATTATTCCGATTTAAGGGCCTTGCCTCTCCCTTGCATATATTTCACATTGAACACAAGGTGAAAATCTGGGAGGAGAGATTTATTTTCCCTTTGGTGACTCTTACCCTTACCCTGGGGGAAAAGAAAAGTTTAAACCACCTTCGAGTATGGCCTGGTTATTGCGCTGCTCCCTATCTAATTACAGGACAAGTCTAGAATTTGTAGGCAAGTAGCGTATTTCCTTTGATGAGTATCATAAAAGCAGCAAACCTGTCATTTTAATTTTCAGCAAAATTATATGGATATCCATATAATATGATTTCAGAGAAGAAATGAACAATCATTTATTTCCTTTCCAAAGATAAATTGAGTGAATATAACTTACGGTTATAAAACAAGAATAATAGCTTCTTAGATTGCCCTTTAATCAATCATACACTTACTTTTCAAGAGGTTCATCTGTTTTATTCCATGATTAATAATGCTGCAGCATGAGCGCATTACTGGATCCCAGCGGGGGATGTCCCGGATGCTTTTAGCTGCTTTGGAATGGTCAGTTGGGGTTCATTATGGGCTGATATTGAACAATTTATAAAATCTTGTCTAAACATCTGCCAGCTCCGATCGGGCGATGTGTCTGAGGATGGGAAATTGCTGGACCAGTTGATATTGACAAACGGATCTCTCTCCAGTGGCTTTTTGTGCTGTCGAAATTAGTGGCCTCTTGCTGGGGTCTTGTTAGAAAGGGTATTTGAAAGTAATCTTAGGTACTTGAGGCAAAGCCAGGGGGCTGTTAACCGGACCCCAGACCCCGGGCCAGGCCAGTGGGGAGGGACGGTTGTGGCTTGTCTCCTGAGAAAAGGAGTAGATCCTAGTTTTGGTTTTCTGCTACTTCTCAAGCATTTTGTTGGTTTGGGGCATACAGGCATTTGGAGGCTGTACGTAAAGCCAACCGGCGGGGCACAGGGCGATTTTGTTTTATTTTGTTTTCTCCTTCCTGCCTCCCCAAGGGAGGGACGGGGAGACGTTTGGAGCTGAGCTCTTCCTGGGCGAGGGGGAAGACTGTTCACACGGGAAACCAGGGCAGTCTGCAGCAGCGAGTCTGGAAGTAAGCAAATGTGAGGTCTGCAAACGGAAAAGTGAGCTGCGAGCTCCATGGCTCATTTTTGTTTCGGACATGAAACCTTCATAGAATTTCCATGAAGACAGTAATGTTTCCCCTCCAGATAGCATTTCCAAGTGCAGCACAAAGGGATGAAGTAGTTTGCTTTTGTTAACTGTAGCCGTATTTCCCAAGTCGGCAGGGACTATAGTGCACATGGCAGCAATGTCTGTTACGTGTAAGTGTAATAGTATAATTCGAGTATTCGGAAGCCTCCCTGCAACCGATGGAAGTGGATGATCTCTAACAAATTAAGCACTTCAGGACCACACAGCCTAATCAGCACGCAACAGTTCAGTCTGGGTCTCTCAGAGGACAGAGCAGGGGAGTGGGAAACCCAGACAAAAATTGATCTTTGTGCATATGTGCAGAAATTGAAGCCTGGATAAAAGCTGCCTCCCTTTGGAACAGAAGATTGTTTTACCTGGACATGTGATCCGACCCCGGGCGCGCACGCCCACACCCGCCCGGCCCGCGACCCGGTTCTCCCGACAGCCGGACAGCGGGACAGCCGGACAGCGGGACAGCCGGACAGCCGCACCTTTCGGTGGCTGCAAGCTCGGAGCAGCTCGGGAGATTAGCTCGGGCTAACGAGTCTTCTTTGATGTTTGTCTGCCCAACAAATTATCAAAGATTCCCAGAATTTACTCGCCCTGCCTCCTGCCCTGATTTTCATTCTGGAGAACTGGGTTTTTAAATGCGTGCTAAGAACATAAAACCTGCAGGAGTTGAGACGGATCTATTTTAAAGAGAAATGCAGAGTGATTTATGAGCTCTGCTCGGTGAAGATCATTAGGAAAGATGAAGGAGGAAGAATGGGGGGCGGGGGAGGGAAGGAGGGCGGAGGGAGAGAGGGGAGGGAGGGAGGGGGAGAGAAGAGGAAGGGAGAGTCTCCGCCGGGGAAGGAAGCTGGAGCCCGTCCGCTTCTTCTGTTTGCTTTAAAGTCCAGGTCCTCCGAATGTCGCCGCGGGGCGAGGCCGCTGCAGCTCCCGGAGCGGGCGGCGGGGCGCGCGGGGCGCTGGCGAGCGGGGCGCGGGGCTGCGGGCCGGGCGCTCGCGTCCCTCGGCGTGCGTGGCTCGGCCCGCGGGCCCCCGCGCTCTGCGGCCGGCGCTGCGGCGGGGCTGCGGGATCGGACCCCGCGCTTTCATCTCCGGGGGGCCCGGGGGCCGGCGCTGCCGAGAGCCCCGGGAGCGCTCGCCGGCGGCCGCGGCCTCCCGCGCCCCTCGAATGTCAACATTTGTTCCCAATAAAAGAGTTACTGTTTCTGCAAAGCTGCCCAGCAACTGCCTTTGAAACTTGAAAAGAACTTCGTCCACCTTTGTCTGACGCGAGGCCACGGCGAGGGCGGGGGGGCGGGGGGAGGACGGGCTGCGGCCGGGCCGGCGGGGTCGCCACCCGCACCCACCCTCGCGACCCGCGACCCGGGGCGCAGCGGGCGTGCGGGCGGGAGCGGGGCCGGGGCACCTGGGAGCGCGGGCGGCGCGGCCAGGGCGGGAGCCCACGCGCCCTCCTGCCCGCCTGCTGTCGGGGTCTGGGAAAACTGCCTCCGGGTCTTTCTTCCAGAGGCTGAGCGTCGAGTGAGCCCTGAGGTTTTCTTTACCGTCACAGAATAAACGTGCCCTGAACTCCCCGTGCCGGTGTGGAGTAAACAGACATCAGTTTGGGAAAAAAAAAAAAAAAGAAAAAAATCATCCCGAAGAGATTTATTTGTCCGTCTGAGGCAGCCCTTTCAACTCTAAACATACCCTGGGTTATTAAGAAGTTTCCTCCGAGTAACACTGTGCAATGCCTGTGTAACAGATGATTCTTCCTTAGTGCCTTGAAAATCCCAAGAAAAGCATTTATTTTAACCCCAAATTAAGGATATAAGTAGAACTATGAAACAAGTGTTTTTACACAGCTTTTTACAAAAATAACATTTTAAACATTTTAAAAATGTATTAACCTAAGAGGCAATCTTGGGAACAATACACACCAGTCTGTGATCTGCGGATATTATGATTAACATCGTCGGAATTTCTACAAATCGCAAAGGGGACATGTCCCTTTGATGTATTTTCAAACCTTTATGTAAGTGACAAATCCCTACAGATATTTTAAAGGCTTATTATGAGAAGAAGTAATCTATGACAATATAATTTTCCAGTTGCTGGAAATTACTTTCTGTGGGCCATAATGAAAGCACGTGCCCGCTGTCCCCTCTGCTTTGGCTGGGGCTGCATGAGACCAGCATTTCATGATGTGCGCATAGATCTCGCCCTTGGGAGTCAACGGAGAAAACCTTGTTTTAGGGTGCAGACACCCCCATTTGCAGGCTTTCCTACCTTCTCACCTGTATCTCCTGCAAAGGGAGGCAAAGAGACTCACTGGCACTTCTCCCCTCCAACTTCCAAGCACAGAACAGGCTCGTGTTCTTTCCGCTCAGGGCAGAGCCTTCTCTCTCTTTCTAAGAAGATAAAAATTGAAGATGTTATTAAGGAGGGCTATACTGGCAATATAATAAAAAAGGAATGAGTTATGAAATCTCCCTCCTATGTTCTTCTGCAATCCCAGGTGAAAGGAAGGAGGAAGAATGGTTTTTGTTTGTTTACTTGAGTCTGGTCCCAAGATAATAAGGGAGAGTCTTTAAAAAAAGGTGTCCCCAGTGTTACTTTGTTCTGTATGGAACTGAACACAAATTAAATCGAATATTCTTAAAGAAGAAGCAAACTGAGGTTTGGGGCTGCCTCCAAAGGGGAGCGGAGCAGATCTTCATAGGAAACACCCAGAGGGCAGAAAGAAGACCCAGCACTGCACAAGCACTGGCGTTTTTTGTGGGGAGATAAATTGACAATTTATTGTGTGTAACTCCTGATCAATTATTAATCCTTAGTGTCAACAACAGGGTTATAATCACCTTTGGTTATTTAAAGGAGTATTTTTTTTTCATTTCTCTGATCCGTAATTAGTTAATGATCTTGAGCAAGGAGTCCCTGGCCCTGCTACCCACTGCCTCTCCCCGCATCATGGTTCTGGTGACCTTTGGGGAAAACACCCACAGTCACCTTTCTGCCTTCAGCAGCTCCCTCTCGGGCTCCCTTCCAGTGACGGGCACCTTCCCCCCTCCGGCTCCCGCAGCCCTAAATAATGATTCCAAAGAAAAAGAGGGAAATGACAAACAGCGCAGCTGGCCTTAATAAGGCTGATCAAAGTTAGTCACAGTGGAACCCCTCGCCGCGAAGAAGGTCTGAGGCCCATAAAGGTGCCCGTCGTAGCTCCTGCCTTTTCCTCCAGGATCAAGAGAAGGAGCAAAGCGAATGTTTTAACCCCTGGTTTCCTCGACCAGGGGAAAGGGCTGGGGAAGGATCCCTGCTCCCAGGCCTCGCGAATCCCCGCGGGAAGGGCCCTAACCGGTTTGGGGTTTGAAGGGACCCGCGTTTTCGCCCCGCGCGGGTGCGGGCCCCACGCGCACCTGGCTCCCGCCCCCGGGCGCGGCGAGCAGGGTGGTCCTCGCCCTGAGAGGGTGGGTCTCCAGTTGGCAGTTTAGCTGGGCACAAACAGGTGACCCGAGTTAGCGGGAGAAGGCGGTGATTGGCGCCGGGAGGGGCTCGGAGGGGAAGCGCAGCGGCCACAGGGGGGAAGCCGAGCCGCAGCACCGGGGGAGCACCGCGGTTGCCCGCGCGGTCGCTCTCTGCATCCCGGGCACCGGCGGCCCTGAGTGCAGGTGCTAGAGCTGGGGGCGCCCGCTGTGCTCTCCCTAGGGGCCCCAAGCTCCTTGGTGTCCCGAAAGCCCCGGCAGGGTCGGGCCGAGCGCACGCGTTTTGCCCTGGCACAGCTGCAGCCCTTTCTTCAGGCTCTGCTTTCGTCCCAGCTCTCCAGATCCCTAAGCTGTCCGAGATGGGGGAGCCTTTGCGCGGACACCCCAGGCCCACCTCTGCCCCGCGGTCCTCCTGCGCAGCGCCGCCACGCTTCACTGGTCACATCCCGGCCGCGAATGGCAGCCGCCCCGACTTCCAGTGCAGCAGGAGGTCAAGGGGGCACGCAGGTGCGGGGAACCACTTCGATCTGCCCCTGCGCCGGGAGTCACTCGGGGTCTGGCCGAGAACCCACAGCGTGGGGTGGGGCACCTGGAAGTGGGGGGGCTGCAGGGATCCAAGGGAGTGCTGGAACCCTGGGATCTCCGTGGCAGAAGGTGCCCCATGCCACTGCGGCCTGAGAGCGCCCAGCCCAGCTGCCGGCCCAGTTCTCCCACTTTTGGCCCCCTCCCCTTGGGATGGGGAGGTATCCGGCCCTCCAGCCTCTAGAGGAGGCCAGCCAAGCGCGCTGGGCGGTGGACCGGCCTTCAGGAAAGAAGGAGGGCTGCCAGTTCCCATGAGGCCCACCGGGCTCACCTCCCCCCCCCTCCCCATTTCGGCAGGTCTCTTGCTCTCACGTCCTCCAGCCCTGCTCAGGCCCCCTTCCGAGGCTGGTTCCGGGGTGCGCATCCCCTTCCCCTGAGCAGCCTCGGGAAGCTGCCCTCCGCTCCCCGCAGCCCCAGAAGCGCTTCTCCGAGGTGAGGAGTGTGGCGCATCGGCCAGGTGGAGGGGCGGCGACCCTGTGCTTGGAGCTGCCGCGCCTTCCCGTGTCCCCTTCTCTCTTTCCGGTGTCGGTTCCTCCCTGCAGGGGCACCACACGTCTGCGGGCAGCAGAGCTCTGCAGCCGCACCGAAGCTGCGGAGAGCGAGGACTCCGCACCTGCCGCGGCCCTCGGTTGCGAGCCGGGTGGTCAGCGGAGCCGCGAGCAGGAACGGACCCCGCGCTGTGCCCCGGACACCCTCACTCCGCGAGGGCAGGCCTGGCAGGTGGCATCTCCAGGGATAAGCGCAGCGAGGGTCAGGGCGCTCGAGGGAGCCCTTGGCATCACCAGGGCTCAGAGACCAGTGGCTCGCAGAGCTGCTGCTGCTTTTTAGAGAATTTAACAGACCAAATCAGGGTTTTACAGACCCAACAAAAACAATATAGCCACCTGGACGTACTGCCTGACCCCTTCCCCACGGTTCTCCTTAAGAACTCTCTGGTGGGCTGCCTGGAGGTGGTGACGAGGCCTGTATGTGCAGCCTGTGGCCGGATGAGGGCGCTCGCGAGCATGTTAGTTCATCTGGTTTCCACTGTTCTACAAGCCCCAGGTGCAGGCCCCAGGATCCAGGGGGTTTTCCAATCCAGCCCCTCCCTCACCCCATCTTTCCTTGGCCTGGTGGAGCAGCTTTGACTGGGCACAGAGATGGTAGCTCAAGGGTGAAGTCCCCTGCCTCCTGCGGTCTGGGAGAAGATCCCAGGCAAGGTCAGGACCTACAGGAGGCAGCAGAGGCCATGGGGGTGCGGGAAGCACTGGGGGACGGAGGGACTGGGAGGTGAGGGTGGGGTCAGGGGAGATGCTGTGTTCCCTAACCTTTGGTGGTCAGGGCCTTTTTGATTGGGGGGACATTATGGCCCCGAACAGACCTCAGCTCAGTCCCTCCTCACTGTTCACACCTTGGGCGGGGGGGTTAACTGGATCCCAAAGGTCATCGCGGCCCCAGATGAGGAAGTGGTGGGCGGCTAGTGTGGGATCATCCCACCAGGGCCTGGAGACAGAGATCCGGACCCCTGGCCCAAGTGCATGCAGGTCAGGTTCCAGGCGTACCTGGCCATGAGCTCTGTTCTTTTAAATAAGGGGCCCAGACCAGCGCCAGGTGTATCCTTCCTGATTCTCACGCAGTGGAAAAACCATGTTTTATAACAATTCCGTGATGCTCGCCTCTGCGTAACCTTGGCAGTGATGGGCCCGGGTATAAACGGAGCTTCTGAGAGGCCCGGCCTCCGGTGAGCCTGCCTCCTGCAGGAGGTCCGGGAGGTCCGGGCTGGGGTGGGGAGGCCATGAGGCCAACCCCAGCCCTGAGTGGAGAAAAGATGTGCGGACCGTTTTCGCAAAGGCAGGGGCTGACCGGAGGCTGCGCTTCGACGGAGATAAACCCTCTGCCCAGGAGACAGAGCCACAAGTGAGTTACACTGTAACCAGCCCCACTGACTTCTCCGAGCCAAGTAGAAGCAAATAGTGTATTCGGGCGCACAGCCCTCCTCTCCCTGCCTTTCCGGGGCAAACGAGGCCCCATGAACAGGAAGAAGGCCTAGTTGCAGGTGAGCTGTGGGCTTGGGAGGGGAGGGGGACATGAGCCTCTCAGGCCAGGGGCACTTATGGCCTAACCCTTTGAGGTCAGGAAGAGCCACTAGTAGATAACTCCTGGTGTAGGGAAGGGAACAGGAAGGTTCTAGACCATCTCAGGATCAGGGGTCCAGAAAAGCATGGCTCCATGGTACTGGGGTGCCCCCACATGAGCCCTGGGCATTTGAGGCAGGAGGCATAGGGCACATGCTTGCTCCTACGGTAGGGTTGTCTCCTGGAGCGAGTCGCAGGTCGACAGAGTATAAGCTCCGGCGAGGGCAGTGACTTCCTTGATGCGGCCCTGCCTTTGGCTCTGAACAGTGTACTCTGAGCAGTGTGTGGCTCGGGAGGTGAGGGCTGCTGGGCAGGGGACCCCAAGGGAGCCGATGTGGGAGGACCACCTCCACAGCCTGAGAGGGGAGGGAGCGGCACTCAAGACAGTCCCATGTGACTCTGTGAGTCGCCCAAATGGCCCTCTCCCCAAACTGTAGCTCCTCCCTTCCAGAAGGCTGTTGGAGGGCTCTTTGTTGGGTTAGGCCGGTTGGTCTAGCTGCCCTGGTGGGTCAGTCCCAGACCTCATTCTGGCCTGAGCCAGGTGGCAGGTGGTGGGAGCCACCACCAGGTTATGGGAGCCACGGGAGCAAGGGGACAAACGAGGGTCATGCTGTATGTCTGAATACTGACCTTCTGCAAATGGGCTTCTGAACTCCTCAAGACACTGGGCTTCAGGCTTCCACCTGGGGAGACACGCCTTCAAGTGATAACATCACAAGATACACGCAAAGCATGATTTGCGTGGAAGTTCGGGGCATCCCAAAGAGGACTGGATTTAATTGTCACTGTGCCGGTCTGGGTGCTGTGCTCTGGGGGGTGTGGGGGAAGGGGACAATGTGTGGATTTGTCATAGCAGAAAAACAGCAGCGTTCACAAACGACACATTCTTTCCGTTGATTTGCTCTTGTCCTTTGCATAAGTACCTCCTGTAGCAATCAAGATTTTCATGTAATTTGTGTCCCACTGACCATGTATGATTTAAAAATTAGGAAGTTGTTTTATTCGAAGTGTAAGCTTAGCCGTATTTTCGACAGAAACTGTGCAGTTAACCAGACGCAAGAAATAACAATAACCAAAATCGCCAACTTGTTTTCCAAAAAAGAGGTTTTTTTTTTCTTCTAGAATATTCAGTTACCCATTGAGATTTAAAGGTGAAATCGACATAATTTATAAATACCCAAATTTTAAATAAAAACTTGAAAATAGATAAAGCTGCACTGTTTTTTTTTTTTTTTTTTCAATTCTGGTTTCTTCCTTTACATTTTTTTTATTATTTTTTTTTCCCATTTTAATAAACATATAATGTATTTTTATCCCCAGGGGTACAGGTCTGTGAATCGCCATGCACTGTTTTAAATGTTGACATTTCACCCCTGTCAGGGCATCATCAGAGGGTGAGTCCCTGTGGAGGAAGTGGAGAGCGCCGGAGACAGGTGGAGGCTGCCCCCCAACTTCCTCCCACCCCCCCATCCCCTGGGCCCTGCTCAGAGCAGGTACGGACTCATGTTGCTAGACAAGGCCTCTGTCTGCCCTTCCGCATGTGGGAAGCCACCTCCCCTGTGCAGAGCAGCCCTTGGGACGTTTAAATGCCATACACAAAACAGACAATCATATTAAAAAATGGGCAGAAGATATGAACAGACACTTCTCCAATGAAGACATACAAATGGCTAACAGACGCATGAAAAAATATTCATCATCACTAGCCATTAGGGAGATTCAAATCAAAACCACATTGAGATACCACCTTACACCAGTCAGAATGGCCAAAATTAGCAAGACAGGAAACAACGTGTGTTGGAGAGGATGTGGAGAAAGGGGAACCCTCTTCCACTGTTGGTGGGAATGCAAGTTGGTGCAGCCACTTTGGAGAACAGTGTGGAGATTCCTCAAGAAGTTAAAAATAGAGCTTCCCTATGACCCTGCAATTGCACTACTGGGTATTTACCCCAAAGATACAGATGCAGTGAAAAGAAGGGCCATCTGTACCCCAATGTTCATAGTAGCAATGGCCACGGTTGCCAAACTGTGGAAAGAACCAAGATGCCCTTCAACGGACGAATGGATAAGGAAGATGTGGTCCATATACACCATGGAGTATGATGCCTCCATCAGAAAGGACGAATACCCAACTTTTGTAGCAACATGGATGGGACTGGAGGAGATTATGCTGAGTGAAATAAGTCGAGCAGAGAGAGTCAAGTATCATATGGTTTCACTTACTTGTGGAGCATAAGAAATAACATGAAGGACATTGGGAGATGGAGAGGAGAAGGGAGTTGAGGGAAATTGGAAGGGGAGGTGAACCATGAGAGACTATGGACTCTGAGAAACAACCTGAGGGTTTCGAAGGGGTGGGGGGTGGGAGGTTGGGGGAACCCGGTGGTGGGTACTGGGGAGGGCACGGATTGCATGGTGTACTGGGTGTGGTGAAAAAACAATGAATACTGTTACGCTGAAAAGAAATAAATCATAAAAAAAAAAATAAATAAATAAAGGCCAAGGTGTGGAGGGGACACTGGGGGCAGGGCTGGGAAGGTGCTCTCAAGGTCCCCGGGGTCAGAAGTCAGTGGGTGTGGCCAGTGGGCAGCACGTAATCTCAGATGGTGCGAGAAGCAGAGAACCACCTCAGTAAAGCCCTAATAGGGGAAGGGTTGGGTACACAAGGGCTCCAGGGACCTTCTTTCCTTGGGGTCCCCAGCTCCAGACCCCACCTGGCGTGCAGCCCAGAGCAGCCCCACTCCTGGCCCGATGCCCCAGGCAGCTTTCCCTCAGCCGACTTCTGTCTCTGCTAACCTCACACGCCGGGAGCTGGACCCTGCTCATAGGGGCCACTGCTCCGATCACAGCAGAGGTTAGAGCATTCTCAGGGACACAGAAAAATGGCTCAGCAGCCGCCAAGACTTCCCTGTGCCCCCTGCTGCTAGCACCTTTGTTCTGAGTAGTCCCTTTGTTTCAATGGGTGATTGCATATTGATACGTTATTAACTAAAGCCCTTAGTTTACGTTAGGGCTCAGTCTGTGTTGTGCCTTCTGTGGGTTTTCACAAAATGCACGTCGTGAGGTTTGCTTTCTTATATAAATAGACCTCTTCCCAGCCTTAGTGGTGCCCTTAGACTTTCACAAAAAAATAAATAAATAAATAAATAAAATAATAGATACAATCAATAAATAGATACAATACAAGCAGAATACTATGTACACGTGAATGTAGAAAATACTCCAACATGAATATAGACATACACATAAATACCGGAGTTGCTAAATAAAATACAAGACGTCGGTTACATTTGATCGTTTTTATAAACAGTGGATACTTCCGTAATGTAAGTGCCAAGTACGTCCCCAGTGGTGTTTACCTCTAAGTTTTGTTGGTTTTCTGTACTTTGAATTTAACTGTATTTATTTTATCTTTATTTGCTAAACCCGGCCATCTTAATATTGATGAAGCACACTAAAAAATATTTGTCAAGTGACACTTTTTAAAAAATACGTGTCTTGGGCACCTGGGTGGCTTAGTGGGTTAAAGCCTCTGCCTTCAGCTCAGGTCATGATCCCAGGGTCCTGGGATCGAGCCCCGCATCGGGCTCTCTGCTCAGCGGGGAGCCTGCTTCCTCCTCTCTCTGCCTGCCTCTCTGCCTACTTGTGATCTCTGTCAAATAAATAAATAAAATCTTTCAAAAAATAAAAAATAAAAAATACGTGTCTTGAGACAGAGGAGTGGGAGGGAAGCGGCAAAAGAGAATCCACACGATGAGATTTACTGTGTGTTCCCATTTGGGGCTGGGGGCGTCTGGTGGCTCTTACTGGAACCAGAATCACCTTCTGCAAGACAGGAAGTAGGTGAGGAGGGAGATTCAAACACAGAGACATCGCCCATCCTTCTGACATCTCTCTCACCTTGGCCGGCTGTCCAGACCTTCCGTGAAGATCTCTTCTCAAATCACATACTCTTCTCATAAGTAAATGCAACTATTTAAAAACGGTCCCTTTAACTCAGCATGAAGTTACTGACAGTCACCAAAGTTCACAGGGTTTACATATGCCATGTGAAGTGACTTTGTGTCTTAATGTCCTTAAGCCAGAATGGCACTGGAATCACCTGGAGAGAGATTCGGGGTCAGGTGGCTTGGCGTGGACCCAGGTACTGGCACTTTTTTAAACGGTGAGGGCCTGAGGCTAAGAAAATGAGAAATTAAGAAATAAAACACCCACAGCGGAAATTCAGACACCGTTCGAGTGGTGGACCCAAGTGGGAAAGAGCCGGGCTTTGCAGTTTACATGAAATCCCCTCTTGGGTAGGTTTGGAATACAGTGGCTCGCACACTCTTGAAGGAGCCCGAGGTCCCAGAGACCACAGGGCCCCGCAAACAGAGCTGCCAGAGCTGGCGGGGGCCGGGTGGTTTTGCTCAGCCATCAGTGGGGGGTCAGAAAGCTCTTTGGTTTCCATCAGAAGCAGGGTAAGTCCTGCACGTTAAAGGTAGTGATGCCCAGGATTAGAGACCGGCCTTAGCCCGGACTCAGCTGTGGGCCCACAGACCAGCCTTCATCACATTCCGCAGGAGGGACAGGTGATGGCATGGGAATGTGGGCCCCGGCCTCTGTTCGGCACACTGATTTACGAGTCTGCACACCCCAGCTTCAGCCAGCACCGAGATTCACAAATGCAATGGGCCAGGGATTTCCTGGGTTAGCCTAGACCTGAAGTCTGCACAGTGCATACCTTTGGGCTCGGGGGTTTGAAGATGGAAGGGACCAGATGGGACATGACGTAATCGCAGCACGAACTCCAGTCTCGAGGCTTGTCCTGGAGATCCGCAGTCCTGATGCGGGTAGATGCCCGTGCAAGCTACTCTCGTTGGTTCACGTCCGCTTGCCGGGCGTCTGGCGAAGGATTGGAGTCCCTTAAAGCCCCCACTGGTCAGTTCAACTGGAACAGAAAACTGAAGATGGCAGCGTGAGTTTTCAGTAATTTCTTGTTGGGTTCCGTCGTGTTGCTGTGCCTTCCCCTAATGAATCTAGACGTGTTATCAATAAGTCCATTAAAAGCCGCTGTAAACCTACAGGGGACATAGAGTTCTTAGGAGTCTCCTGTTGGCTTCAGGGAACGTCAGTCGCTGTGTGTCTGCAAGTGCGTGCCCCACGCCACGGCTCTCCGGTCTTCGGTCCTCAGGGTTGTTACCGACGCAGCTCGGAGAGGGCCCTGCCTCCAGCCCCCGCCCTGTTCACTGCCGCAGCATCACACGTCTCTGGATGGACACCAGAGCTGTTCAACAAGAACGCGACTCTCAGGAAGTCACTTGTGCTCTGAGCAGAAAGAACGTCCATCGACAAGGAGAAGCCAGAGGCACACTCTGCATGAAGCCCTGGGCACCTGTGAAACGGAACCTTTTCCTTTCAACTGTTTTGATGGAAAGACACGTGATCACTGAAAAAGCAAAGCCTGCGCGTCTGCCCCCGCCCCGTCCTCTTTCCTTGCCCCTCTGTTCTGCCCAGCACGACCCTCCCCTGCACCCTCATTCTCCCATCTGCCACAACATCCAAACCCTGGTTTCCTGCCTTAAAGCCGCCTTCTCACCATGTCATTCCACACCAACCTCCAAAATAGCCCCTCAAGTAGATCACAGACCTCACACTGGCCGGACCAAGGCTTTGCCAATAAGACTGGGGTCTCACTAGCCTTCTGTACACCCCCGTGGCTCCCCTTGCTTGCTCTCCTTGCTGGCTCATTTTTGAAAACACATCTTTGTGCTGGAGCTCCGTGCAGACTGCTGCCTGCAGGCACCTGTGTAGACAGCTGTGTGCTGGAGCCTTGTGTAGACAGCTACAAGAAACTAGTGTAGACAGTTTCAGGAAATTTGCGTAGATAGTAACTTGCAGAAGCTTTGTGTAGACAGTCAGGGGCAGGGGGCTGTATAGAGAGGGGCAGGAGGCAGGGTGCCCAGCAGGGTGTGGGAGGCAGGGTGCACAGC